>OY728141.1:1020834541-1022084541 GCA_963277665.1 Viscum album | reverse complement strand
TTTCATCAAACCCAGAATGTCCCATAGGAAAATCCAATTTTGTACATGAAAAATGAAGATTATGATCATTAAAAAAAATTTGATTATCTTCACCCAAAACAAGTATAAATAAAGAATAAATACCTTTTGATAAATATTTATTTCCATTTTGACCCTTTCTATGGTGCGAGTTGGTTTTAAAAGATCAATATAATTTCTATCTACAACCATTTGATGGTTCGTGAGACTTATATTCCAATGATGTCATTCATATGGAACTACCGATATTATGTGTTCCTTATGGTTCCATTTGGTTTGAAAAATTCTCTTAGAGTCCTTATGTCTCTATTGAACCAGATATTTTAGCCATACATGGAATTATTTTTTGTTTTACTTATTGAATACATAGTCATTTTCTATTTTTATTATAGGTTCGTGTAGGTTAATCAAGTATGGTCCTAAACATACTCTGGAAGTACTAACATTATAGTAATCTATTCATGTTCTAGTTTTAGATCTATGTGGTTCTCTTTCCATGTAATGGAATGTATGATTGTGTATTAGATCTGGGGATGTAATATATTAATGTTTTAATATCATGGGATCTACTAAAAAGTGAGTTGGAGGTGAATACTTTTATTGGCTTGTTTGGGTACTATAATAAGTTCATAAATTACCTTTCCAAGATAGAATCCCCTATCACCTCCCTAAAATGCAATGTGAATCTATTTATCTTGAACTAGAAGTATCAGGAAGCCTTCAAGAACCTGATGTTGAGGTTGACTATGGTTCCTTTTTTCAGACTACTAGAGGTGGGAGTGGAATACATAATATTTTTTATGGTCCTAGATCTGTGCTCGGGAGCATGTTGTTGTAAAGGTAGGTAATGATCAAAAATGGGTTAATTAAATTGAGGCTCTATGAGTATAACTACATGAATCATGAGATTTAGTTAGAAGTTGTAGTCTATTCACTAAATATGTGGAGGAAATATCAACTCGGTGTGTGTTTTTTTGTTTACTCAAACCACTGTAGTCTCAAGTATATCTTCAATCAGTGTAGTATCAACCTAAAGTAAAATTAGTTCTCGGTGTTCGTACAGGTCTATTACATTGATATATTCTATACTGTTAGGATGTGTAATGCCTAGTCATATTCCCTTAGCAGTATGTCCTACTGTTTATTTGCGGAGGAGGCATATGAGAAGTTTGATCATTGTAGTTTACCCTGGTTAGAAGAGGGATGTAGTTTTTCCTTAGTCAATGTTTGTGAATCCTCTACTTATTCAGTTTGTGAGAGAGGCCTGATTAAGATAAATCCATCATGAGGAAATCTGTGACCATGTATACTTAGGAGATTGACATATAGATTTTATGATGGATGAGATAAAATAATCATTTTACAGGGATTCATGGTATTTATATTCATGTCATTATAGGAGGTTATAAGGGTGTTTCAAACTTCTCATTTTTCTTTACATCCTAATTTGGAAATCACATATAGGGACCTTAAATTAAAGTCTTTTTGGTTTTTCATGAGCTAAAACATCATAGTGTTTGTGTCTGAATTTCTGAAATGTCATAAGGTGGTGGTTGACCACCCAATTCTAGTAGATCTGATATAGCATCTTTTGGTACCACTGTTGTAATGGTTCAAAATATCATATACTTTATGATGAGGATTCTACTAATAGTGACATATTGTGAGGATGTATAGGTTATGTTATACATAATAATTAAATTGAAACACTTTCTTACCATCATGGAGATGTTTCATTAGAGAGTATAGGGTAGCTATATGTGAGAGAGATCCCCTGGCATCATATGGTAATCTCAACAATTATTTTTGGCTGTGAAGATCACTTTATGTCTATTTTGTGAAGAGTTCTACAAGAGAGGTTTTTGACCTAGTTTTGGATGTTAATAGTGTTTTCCCCTATAAGTATGTACATAAAGATTATACAATTAAAAATTTTGAGGATTTTTTGATTGCCTAAATGTTGGAATTCATCATGATCATGGAGGATCATTTTACATTTATAGAGTTTTCATATAATAAGTGTTATCACTCTATAATTTACATGGGAAATTTAGAGGCCTTGTTCAAGAGACTCTTAGGGTCACACTAGTACATGAATGAGATTAGATATGAATCTATCTTGGGAAAAAATATGGTTTAGGATATGACGAAATTTGGTCATGTAATTTGAAAATTCAATAGGATAGCCTAGGGAAGATTGAAATATAACAATGATTGAGGTCATAGGACCTTGGATTTAGATAAAGGAGAGTATGTATTTTTGGAGAGTCTCACAAGGACAATAATTATGTATATTAGGTCAGGAGGAAAGCTATAAATTGTTTTCATTGGTGTTTTCGAGATCCTATGGAGGGATGGTGATATTTTTTACTACAAAACCCAAGCACCATAATTGGATTAGGTTTATGAAATATTCCTTGTGTCATGGATGTGGAGTTAAATGTATGATCCTAAACATGGTATTGATTTGGGATATTTTTATATCAAGGATTGATCCACCTTCACGGATTACCTAGTTGGGATCTGGGATCGGTAGGAGATTATCATGTGAGGATAGACCATGTCCTCAATCCTTGTGATGTAGATACGTGGGACTATGCATAGGATCTCTTGGGTGTGGGAGAGTCATATACTAACTTACTACCCCAAACTATTAATTTATCTTGTTCATTTCAGGGTGAAAATAAATGATGGAGGGGAGAATGTAGTTACTCTGGGTTTGATGGATTTACCTTTATATATATATATATATATATATATATATATATATATTATCAGATTCAGTGTGATGTTTGGGTGTCTTGGGACCCTATAATTTACATATAACGTATATTAATATATTTTAATAAAAACACAAAATTATTTTATTTTTAGTGATTTTTTTATTTCTTAGTACCTCAGATGGGAAATCTGAGGCATCAATTCATTCTGAAACATAGGGGGTCTGTTAGGTCTGTCCTAAGTTTGGTTAGTACCGGATGTCCACATGAGGCAGTCACTGGCCAGTGTGTTTTATAAAGTAAATAAAAGAATTTTTTTTATTTATTAAATGTACCATCCTAGTGGAAACTCTACAAATAACCAATTATAAAAATATTTATAGGTTTTCCACATAATATTCATAATATTTGAGTTTAGGATTGTGGTGATCTTCTTTGTGGATCAGATCAGTAACAAATTGGATATCCAATCGATGTGGATCGAGAGGTGGTGAATGAATTGGGTCATATTCATCATTAGGGAACATGTTATTTTGTAATAATAAATCCTAAATCGAGGTATGACATATTATTTATTATGTATTCCTTTACCAATTTCATATAAATGGATTTATAATTGTCTACTTATTTATCTTTGATATTTTTTGTTCACATGAGGCCCATAATTTATTGGTTATATTGATATAATATACTTCCTTCATTTCACCAGTTATCAACCCAAATAACCCTTCATAGGAAAATAATTTAATTCTATGTATGGATTTACCATACATGTGGTCTTTTCAGACATATTCTTTATGTTCTTATCCATCGGCTTATAGGGTTACAGTTCAACATTGATGGGTCAGGTTCAAGCACAATCAAACCGCCTAATTCTGGGTTTTTAATGAAAAATTGATTCAATAATTTTGGATAGATCAGCATGAGTTGGGAGTTATGGGTGGGGCCTCTTTGCTTCTAGGATCTCAAGCGGTAGTAGGATGATTCTAGGGGATATGGGTGATGTTGTGCATGGTTTGGGTTTCTAGAATCTAGCTACCTACAATGAATCTGGAATGAACTACCATATATATATTACTATTGATGTGTATTATGGAGAAAATGGTTATGATGGTGGTGTGATGATGACATTTGAATATTTCTAGGGTTTCTGAAAAAAAAACCATATGGAATATTTTCTAGGGACACATGACTTGTAGTCTCATATCTGTAGCCGCTAGGATTCCAGGGGATTCATTGGATCACATGCCTTGTGTATTATATATAAACCATGCGAACCTGTGATGTTTTCTAGACATGTACTCTATGAATATATAAGCATCATCACAAAATGGTACACAAACATGGCCCAAACTACATGGGAAAGGACATATAAACAAGAAATGGGCTGATATGCATGGGCATGGATATGAGAACAAGTGCAGGACCCAGGTAGATGAGACATGTAGTGTATTAACCTTACATTTTATGTATTTCATTGTGTACATCTATTCTGTGTGTTGGAAAGAAGATAGACTAAAGCCCAGGGGATTTCACACACCATTTTACCCTAAGTTCATGTCACGTACTTTTCTCAGGGGACATCCACCTTGCATATCTCATTATTCTAGACTCAGATTTTAGATTGCGGGTACATTATCTAGAGCAATATTCTTTATATAATGTGATGGAATCCTTTATAGTTGGGTTTAAGATATGAAATGAAGTGTTTCAAGCATAATACTTCATCAGGTGACACTAGACCAATAACAGAGATCATAAAGGATAATTAGAGAAATTTTTGGGTTTCAACATCAACTATTTCACTATGGTGCAAGTACTGTATAATATTTTTATGGGATGATTGTCACCCCCCTGATACACTGGGATATGAATACTGTACTAGAGATTATGCTCCCTCAAATGTGAAAAATTGTATTGAGGTGTGTTTGCTCCATTAATTGAGTTGTAAACCCCATACAAACGTGTCCCCTAGTCATCAATTTATACATAATGAGTGTCACCCTTATCATTATAGGGCACAAATCATTCATTCATTGAGTTGAACCCCCTAAAATCTAGGTAATAGTTCCTATATTTATCTACATAGTGGTACCTCTGTCATTCAAAGGTGAGGCTACTCTATGTACTTAGCATAAAAATAATATCATACTGAGTTGTGGGTTCTCTATTAGATATAGTTTCACCATCATAATTTGGATCATTGGAGACGTTCATTTCCTTCACATGATTTTTTAGAAAATCATATGATATATGGGGCATAGAATATGGACACATTGGATTTTCTACAAAAATCATCATCCTAGAATGTGATGTGAGATATAGATCCAATTTATCTCTTGTTTGGGTTTCTTTTGAGAATATTTACTATTTATTTTGGTTTCCTTCTTATTATTGGTTGATGTATCTAAATATATTTTATCTATCTATTTGTACCATTGTGGCCTTGGGGGCATCATACCTGGTATGTATACACACACTCAGTCATGGGATCTTCCAAAACATTTTGCGGCTTCTATAAAAGATAGCTAGTTAGATGGTGAAATTGGTGGAGCATAGTGATATTTAGGTGAATTGACCATGTATAATGGTCATAATTATATATTAGGGTTTAGGATATCTCATTTTTCCTTCATTATATTTTTTTCATGTTAGCAGTTCATTTCTGATTGGGCGTGTATTTTTCTGCTTTATGGGTTGGCATACTTTTTAAAACTCTATTATATTCTCAGGATTTTATTTAATTCATGGATGTAATCTAGATTTATCATTATTTATATTATATTACTATATAATTTTTCATGAATATGGTAGCGTGTTTTTGGATAAGTACATTAGTAAAATTAATCCCATCTTATTTACTTCTTCTCGATGCTTGTCTCCTTCCCCAAGTCTATTGTAGGCGGGATTGGGGTGGTGGTTCTTCAACATTCCATTATCCAAGAATTTATTGTTAGGTTGGGTATTTCTAAGTGGTACCATAATCCCTTTGATAATGTTCATTTCACAGATGTGGTTTTTAAATTATAAACTAAATGATGCCAAAACATACAGTAAGAAGTTATATGTTTTAAAAACAAAAAAAATTGTTATAAAAGAAATAAAATGTAAAATAATAATTTAATGAACATGAAATGGTTATTAACAAGTTATAAATAAAATATAAATTTGTTATTCTATATTTATATAATATATAAATCTATAAAACATTTAAACTAATGGATTTTTAATCAAAATAATTAAATTATATTTTTCAAAACATTTCTCTTCCATATCCATTTTCATCAAATTTTTCAATATATTTATTATCTATGTTTCAAATATTGTTAAAAGTCTTTTTAAACTACTTTTGAAATTATTTTTAAAAGAATTGTTTTAACGATTTATCATATGGTAACACTTTATGTTTTTAACCAATGTGAAAAAAGATTGTTTTCATAACATATATTACATTACTACTTTTCTTGTTATTATAAATATTATTCAATAATGTTATTCCTTTAAAAAATTTCATGAATATTTTTAATGAAGTTTTTCCCAAAATAATTTTGGAATTATTTATTTTAAAATTATTTTATAATAAAATAAAATTTTATTTCGTATTTATGAAATAAATAGAAGTGTTATTTCTAATGTGATTGAATGAATATTCAAATTGGATTTAGGATTAAACTGAAATATATATGTGTTTAATCCATTCATTTCTTCTTGTTATATTTATAAGAGTTATCGGTGATCCTAGTATATATCTAATGATTTGGAATATTGATAAATATCTCTAAGGAATTGGTTATTGTGATGGAGTTTACTAGTGACAGGACCCTCCAAATGTATATGGGTATTATCCAATTAGAAGATTCCATTATAAGGGTTTTTGTAAGGTTTAATGTAAGGATAATGTCCCAAGGTACCCACATGATATTCCATCAAATTTTTATAATGAAAAAATATTCCTTATAAATGGTGTGAAAATGCTATTTTGTTTTCATGGAATGATTATGAACATTATTAAAAAAATGGTGACTGGATTGTTTCTTATGGAAATGTATTCATGAGTTTTCATTTTATAAGAGAAAAGATTATTCTTACAATTTTTATTTTATGATTTCATATGAAATGTTTCATTAGTGATATTAATTAATTATTTTATTTGGAAATTTAAATTAATATTTGATGTCAAATTCTTATTGTGAAAAAGAAAAAATTTCTAAGGATTTTTCAGGATCAATATTGATAAATGATTTTATTTAATTTTACTTACCTTAATGTTCTTTGTGTATATGTTCCAATGATGTAAATTTATTATAATAGGGCTTAAAGATTAAAGGAAAAGTTAAAACATTAGAGTTACAGATATGGGAGTTACCTTGAATGAAAAAAGTGTGAATAAAATAAAATGAATTTTATAGAAAAATTGTAATATGTAGACATTTCCACATTTTAATGAAATATTTTAAAAAAAATTATCAATATATAAACAGAAAAAATTCTAGTAATATAAGAATGTGAAACCATTTATATAAATCATTTGATTATGGTTTCAATGAGGTATGTGGTGTTATAGTTTGTATTAATGAATTGGTTTAGATGCATAACGATACTTGTAGAGTATTAAAAGATAATTTAATGATACTATAATTTATAGTTATATTATCAAGATATTTCATTTACTGATTTACTTTTTAATTCATCTAATAATTGAATATTATAGTAGTATTCTATAGATGAAATAAGGTAGGATAGTTGTAAAGTCATCAAGGGGTACTAGCCTTCTGAATGAACAACCTAGAAGAGTGTCAATAGAGTAGTTCGTGGTTGTGTTGAATCAGTTGATATAGTATATTAATGATGCAATCCATAAAAGTTAGAATACCAATATTTTATGAAGAAACATGTTAATAATTTATAATTTCATGAAAAAGAATCATATGAAACATGGAGGATATTCTAGCCTAAAAAAATATGAAGGATGGATAAACATATTGGAAAATATTTTGGATGTTGGGGGATGTTCAAAAAATTAAACAGAAACATGATCAATTTATTGTTTTAATGATGAATCCAATAAATGTTGTTATTTGATTGATAACACTACAAAAATGGAAGATATTGATGGAAAGTAATGGATTATATTTAAAGATATCATCATAGAAAATTATTTTCCTAATATTATTTGAATTAGAATAGAAATTAAATTCCCATAATTAATGACAAATGAGGAAGAATATGTTCCCACCTATGGAGATAATTTTATTATATTCTCTTGGTTTACACTATATTTTATTATCAACAATGCTAATGTAATTTATCAATTTTACTCAAGAATTAACCAATGTTTTCAAATTTTACAGGTTATTCATGATTTTATATGTTATGAATAAATTTTGTGGTGTGCTGAGAATGTTGAGATACAGTTCTTGGAATTATTAAATAAAATGGAGAAGAAGTGATCCAAGTGGTATAAATTTGGGAATCATTCTGTAAAAAACCTGAAGGTACTAAAATTTATTTAAACTATAGTGATAAGTGTAGAAATAAGTATTATAGTGAATGTATGATGAGATCTTGGAACTGTTACTGATATGGGTATCATAGAAACATGACTCATGCTTGAAACTAAAAGATAAATATAAATAGTTAGATAGGTAATGAACGGTAAGAAATGAAATGTTTTGATTTTAATAATTTGGGTCATTATAAAAATGTATGACTGAAGATAGTTACTCAAGGTGATTATTATTATGATTATAAATTGAAACCCATATCAAATACATTTACTACTACTAAACTACAAGTGATACCAATAAAAAAAATTAGTAATTAGTACATTACTTGTTTATTTTTATTATGTTATTGTCTTGTTTGATTCAAAATCTACACATTTTTTTATATATATGTAATTTTCATGTAAAATGGAAATAAAATCAAAAGAATTATGTCAAAACTATGGGTAAAATCATTTAGGGGTAGTATAAAATAAATAATAATTTATACAAATACTTCATATTATCATATTTAGAATGTATTTTCTTAAAAATATATTGTTTATTTTCTATTATACTGTTTCGTGTTATTTTGGGTATTTATATTCTTTCAATTTATCCTAATATAACATATTTTTGATATTTAATATACATATAAATTTTTTATAGTAAATTTCTATTCAATGTATAATAATGGCTAAATATGTTTGATAATATATCAATAAGGTGAGAAACTCATTAAATATGGTATTGAAATTTATTTAAAATATATTACTGAAAAGTACTAAATAAATTAAATTAGTGGTCTTATATTATTTAATGAATATATCGATTTATTTATTGATTATTTTTCTGATCATAATCTTGACAGAGATGTTTATTTTATTATTTAAATATTTTATTATGCTAATACAATTGAAAAAAATCATTATATAATGGCTTCAGTGGAGTTGTTAAAAGTGAAAATGAAATTATAGAAGTTTATTGATAAGGGGTTCATCTACCCTATTACTTCAATATTGGTATTCCTTATTTGGTTATCCAAAAAATTGTTCTATGAGGATTTTCATTGATTATAGAGCACTTAGTAACATCGCTATAAATAAAAAATTTATATTTACCTCATATCAATGACTTCTTTGATTAGATCTAGGATGAATAGTATTTATTGAAGAGTAATCATTGTCCTTTTTATCATTGGTTAATAGTGAATGAGGAATTAATTTTATGGATTATATTCTATATTAGTTTTGTACATTAGGTGTTTGATTTTATGAAATTCAGCTAAAAAAAGACCCCATATATTTATAGATCTACTAAAAAGAGTGTTCCATGAGTATTTGAAAAAAATTTACTATTGTGTTTATCAATGATATTTCGGTACACTCTAAAATATTTGATGATTGTTAATAACACCTCACAATTTTTTTTAAAAAAATTTAAATTAAATACGTTTAATAAAAAAATTAATTAAATATGAATTTTTTTAGAAGTATTTTTTTCGTTGCCATATATTTTCTAAATATGGAAAAACTATTGATCCTATAGAAACCAAAATTGTTGAAGAATTTTCAAGAACAAAAAACGTCACTATGATTTAATATTTTATCATAGTAGTGGTTCCCTACCAATGGATTATTTAAAAATTAATCAGTTATCTAGACCACAACATATGTTATATTAAAAATGAGTTAAAGTCGTGTAGACAAAGGAATATGTTGAATGATTCCAAATATTTAATATAAGATTTTTCATTTCTCCAGTGATAGTAATTCCAACTCTAAATAATGAATTATTAATTTATAGTGATTATTTATTGAAGGATAATTATTGTGTATTGATATTGAATGATAATATTATCATGTATGACTATCATCAATGGAATCAACTTGAGAAGAACTATCATACCCTTGTCCTTCAGCTGGCTATAATAGGTTTTCATTAAAAATTATGACTGATCCTTTATATGGAGAAAATGTGAAATATATATTTATCATAATAAATTAATGTATATATTCAATAAAATATAGTGGAACATGATGATGATGATATGGATCTACTTGAATAAGGTTTATGATTTCACAATCCACTATCATCTAGGGAAAAAAGTGTAGTTGTTGTTTTGATTGAAAAAGATAATAAATCATTAAAAATTTATTGGTGAGAACATGGTGATTTAATTAAATATTTAATGAATATTTTCTTGTAAATTTTTTATATAGAGAGTTATTTTGTTTTCAATCTTATATCGGTGCAGTCATAATTTTCAAAAATAATTAAGGTGGCTTAAAAGGAATTGGTAATATATCATGAAAGTGTATAATCATTCATGAAAGGTAGGTGTATAGAGTTTGATATTGAAAAATATGCTATTATTAGATTTGTAATGAGGTTGTGTGTACCAAGGTATTTCTATATGATGAATACATTATTATGAAACCATTCATCTCATTATTTTCTAATCATAGAGAATGCACTTCTACATATATAGACCTTATGGAATGTTTTTGGTGGTATTGTTTAAAGAAATATATTTTATATTTTACAATTAAATTATTGAATTTGTTATAGGTGAAAACTACATGACAACTATAGAAGGGGATTATTCATCCTTTTTTATTTCTTGAATGTAAATATGAGAATACATTCAAGAATTTTATGGTTGGATTAGCTATCAAATATCAAGTTAATAATGATATTTGGGTTATTATTGAACCTTTGACTAAATATTTTCATTTTCTAACCATAAATGAAACTATGTGTTTAGATCATCCTTAAAGACATTATTCTAAGGAAATTTTTATCTTATATGTTTAATTCAGGTGGTGACTTTATTTATTTTCAATTTTATGGGTGTTTTTATGTTTTTGATTTAATATTAATGTTGGGTTGATTGAGTGAGACCCTAAAAAATTGATTCTTCCCTTTTTATTTACTAATAAATATTCTGGTATGTCATTGGGAATACCCTATATGATGACCATAAATGTTAATCTAGGTAATGGTATTTTGAAAAACTAGGTTTTTTGGAAAGTTCTTTATATTAAATAAATTAAATTTTTTATCAATGTTATGGTTCAATTGGAATGTGATGATCATGGTCCAAGGCATTGAGGTGATGATGATCCCAAAGACCGATGAAACATGGTTTGTCAGGATGGGCATGGATTGGTATACAAGCGGTGATGATGTTCACCTCATTGAGGTTACACCATTCATCAGGATTGAGGTGATGAGGATGTCATGATAAAGGAATTGACCACATGAAAGATTATGGTGTTAACAATCAGTACATTTCGATGTGGAAATTGGGGAATGAGGTTTCAGATGATGCAGTATGGGAATGTTGGTGATTTTGTCTCACGATTGTTGGAAAATGAAACATTGGATTCATGTGCACATAGATTGTAATTATTTGATCTTATGTTGATCACTCATTTTTGGTGGATGCCTATATAAAAATTACAGCTTAGGGGATGTTGTTGGCCATCAGTTATATAGGAGTTGATCATTATAGAAAATCATAGTTGATAATTTTGGACCATTATGAGATGGTGTTGAGACAATTAAATGGGGGCTAAGGATCTCCATTATATTTTATTTCAATAGGTTTAGATTATTATAGGACTGATATCACTATTCCTTGAGCTTTCAAGATATTAAATGATGATGGTGTATTATATATTAGAATATGAAAATCATCATGACAAAGGATGTCAGGTTTTTGAGTTGATAGTTACATTCTAATAGGAGGTCTGAGGGACCTGGGGATTACTAATGGGAATTCCATTAGGATGTTGGTTACTTTCTTGGTTACATTGGAGGTTTCATATGGAATATAGTGTCAATGATCTATTTATGGGTGGAACATGAGGGTTCATCAGATATGATATTATTCAAGGGACACATGAACGTTATTCCATGGTTCTTCACCACATAAAATCTATATTTCTAGATATATATTTTATTCCAAATATATATTTTTATTAATTTTTTCATATATATATATAATATTCGACCTTTGTAGGTAAATACTTCCTTATGGTAGTTGACCAAAAGTGTAGTAAGCTAAATTATTGAATGTTCGTGATTCTCAATTCTTTATTTTATATACATTATAAAAAAAATGGATGTAAGATAGGTGTAAAATGGAGGTGAATTAATGATTTATTACTCAAAAACTATAATATTCCACATAGACACATGTAGAATCTATTTCTTTTAAATCAATTAAGGGATCTGGATTGGGAGCTATAGCATAGTGATCAGGATGTACTACTTTTCCAGGGGATGGATAGAAGTGAATATGGTGATTCCTCTACATCAGGATGGAAATTATTTTTTGTTTAAAATTTATGTACTTATATGTACAGCCATGGGTGACCCTTATTTTCTATTTTTATATTACCAAACATGTTATGTATTCATCTGTAGAAGGTATTATTCCTTTCGGCTTATGATTACTCTTGTTGTTCATTATTATTCCATTGAGTCTTTATTTTTCTACTATTTGGGTCATTCTTCTATTATGTTATATAAACATGGACCATTATTATTTTCATCACCTCATGGAATATTCTTCTCGCTATAACATAATAATACCCTCACTCCATGTTCGTAGCATTTGGCATATAGGGAGGCACATCTAAGTCATAGTGACCAACCTTCTTAGAGCACAAATAAAGTAGAAATTTAGGTTGGGGAAATATGATATGGGTTAATTATCCATTTTATCTAATCATGATCCATGTTTAACTAATTATTTATGGAAAACACATAACTTTATTGGTAATTGATAAAAATTTAGTACATATTATTATACTCAATTTGATGGTAAATCGGAGAATAAAATTCAGACATTATGGAATATGATTTAAGACCACTAATTATATTATCCAGTAAGATGGGATCATTTTTTATCTTTACCGTTATCTTCATATAATAATAGTTTTCAATCATGTATAAAAATAAAACCTTTTGAGTTCTTTTATTGAAAATGGTTTCAAACCGTCATGTTGGGTTAAAGTTCGTAAAACGAATTTTTTGTTACTAAAAATGGTAGAATAAATGGTGGGGAAATAAATAATGATTCATCGAAGCATTATTTCAGAAGAATCAAAGAATATATGTTATGAATATTATAGGATGATATATCTTTTCTTAGGTCTGTAATCATGGTTTATTAAAGTATCTACATGGAAAACAGTTATAGGTTTTGGAAAAAATGGAATGTTTAAGTCTGTGGTTTGTTGCTCTGTATAAAATTAGGGAAATTATAATATTAGTTTCATAATAGGAAGCCTTACCTATGAGTTTATATAATAAACTTTATTTTTTTATTGTTTCTTTTCTATGAAACCATGTAGCTGAGGGATCTCGTGATTTAATCCTTGATGAGGTAGAGTTATAGTTGATTCACTCTAATAAAGAAAATTCAGTTTATAATTATCATCATAGAGAACATGTACATTAGAATAAGTAAATTTACTAGGTTATTATTTTATGTGCGAGTTACATGATTGAGGAAGAAACATGGGCATCATAAATTTTTTTGATAAAAAATTATTCTCACTTGGTTATGTAATGAAAAAATTATAAGAATACATTTTACTAATGGAGTAAGTCTATATAAACCCCCATAATACATGAAATAAAACAATCTTTGGATTTATAAATATTGATTTTATTGATTTATATTATTTATAGTGTTGTAAATAATTGTATTAATTTTTTATGTTGAATAATAACAACTTTATTTAACTAAATTTATATTCAAGGAATTCCAAGATTTTATACAAATTATAACATTCATAAAATTATAAATTGGATTTTATATAATGTAATTTATTTAATTAATCAAACTAAAAATATATATTAAGATTTTTTTTTGATTTTTCTAAAATAAATAATTCTTTAATGAATAGTGAATATGTCGATTTCTACAGAATGGTCATTTAATTTTGTTAAATAAAGTAATTTAAAGAATATTTATATATTGTATTTGGTTTTAATGTAAAATAACACTAGTTTCATTAAATATAATTTATATAATTACATTTAAATCATAAATATATTTGATTCATGTATATGATCATTTTTAGGATTAATATACAATTTTCTATGAACTATTTTTAAATAGGATTGGAGAACATATATTAAAATTAATTTGTAGAACATATAAAAATGAATCATGAAATATTGATTCAATATTTAGTATCAGGAGGATAAATTACTTAATGAGTTCAATTTCATTTTCGTCATTTGGAATGGTATCCATGGAGTAAAAATATTCACCATGTTAAAGAGAAAATTAGATTACTTAAGATAAAAACTAAGTGATAAGAGCCCAAAATCTTATATTAATTATTATTATATTGTTCCATATCAATACTTACACTTTATCTCCAGAATTGGGTAATTTTGGAGATTCCTTACAATGATTTATACTTTTTAATATTAAAAAGTTTTTTAATATTACAAGTGGGTCATTGACCTCAGTTTTAAAGGGGAACCTCCCCTCCTCTCTTCCTCAAACATTTTGAGCACTCTAGTTTGAAAAATAACTTCATAAAACTCTCAAAAAATCTATTACCAGACTCTATAAGACCTAGTATTTTAAAAATTACTATCCTATAATGGTTAATGCTGTATGAAAAAGTGAGATATCCTAGAAAAAGGTATAAGTCCTAACTAACATATTTCGAGTTTATTTCGTCTTCTACCACCTTCAAATATTCTTCAACCATGATGAAAAAATGACATAATTATATCCCACATACTGAATTTTTATTATGATTATGTTTCATCCCATTTTCTTTATTTTTTATATCCAATGAAAAATTAAAACATTTCCCATACATACATGTAGACTACCACCTAAACGAAGTAATGTGATTCTTTTTTCTTTACCAGATTATATTTATGGTTAAAATTACAGAAAAAATTCAAATATATAAATATATATAATTATGACCTCATTATAGGGTTTTAAATATAATATATTACTTACTTTCATATAATTTCTATTAATTTGAAATTCATAATTTCAATTGTGCATATGTATGGAGTACCACCTCTACAAAGTAATGTGATTAATTTATCATCAATAGCTTATAGAGGAGATAATTAGGATAGAACTAATGAATAAATGTGATATTTATAACATATTTATGATTATGTACAATTAAAATAATATATAATTTATTTCATTCCCACCCTTTAGAAAAATGGAGATGTTTTCTATGCATACATATGGACCACCATATCCATGAAACAATGTGGTTCATTTTTTCTGATTTCTATATATATATGGTTTTAAAATAGTATATAATGTATAAATAGGATAAATATATCATGTTTATGATTTTATAGGTAATGGGACCAAATTCCCCTTAAGGACGTTCAAAAAAATAGTGTGGTTTTGAGATTATAGATTGAACGACCCCAAAACATCAATCATGAACATAACTATTTAGGAAACTAAATAAATAGTGGTAATAACTGACATTAATTGGATAATTATAACCAAATGAAAATGAAATAGTTTCATAAATAGGTTATAAACTAATCTAATTTTATTATTCCAGTGCTATAAAATGTTTGATTCTATATAAGAACTTTAAGTAAGGGTTTTTTCCATTAAATTTTTTTTTGAGTATTCCTTTCATGATAATTATCATCCAAGTTCAATTCCATCATATGATTCAACAAAATTCTTATTTATGATGTTCATATTTTTAAAATTCATTTTAAAGTTCTTTTTACAATATTTTTAATGATTAAAATGTTATTCATATAAATATTAATTACATGGGTCATTTTGGGTATTTTTACTAATGTATAAAATAATGTTTTAAACATATATTTCCTGACATATTTTATATCTATTATATCTATTATTTATTATTAATAATACATTACAATTTTCATGATTATTTTAAAATAAATATTTTTTTTTATTATTTTATGAATTGTAAATTTTAAGTTTTTTTTCTAAGGAAAAATAAACATTTTCCCACCTTTATAACATAACTGAATTTATTATTACTTATTGTCCTAAATGAATATTAAAATTATTATTAGGATTAATGTGAAATATATATTTATTTTATTCATTTTATCATTTTTGGAAACATTATATGAATTATGGGTGAGCTCGATAGGTCTCCAATGATGCAGGGTCGTATATATCCTTCCAATGCATTGGAGAATGTGAAAAAATTTCTGGTGACTGGTCACTACTGTTATATTTGATAATTATTTTGTTATCTGATCCCATTAAAAGAAATTTTTAGATGTTAATTTTATGATAATTTCCCAATGTATTGAAATGATATTTTTCAATGGTTTACAAAGGAAATATATTTATTTCAAAAGGTAAGAAAATGAGTATAGTTTTTTAGGAATATATTATGAATTTTTTGATAAATCTTAATGGATTATTTCTAAATTAAATGTATTAATGTGTTTTCATATTTATTAAGAAACCCTTTTGATTCGTATGTTTCATCTATGATTTCATTTGAAATTTATTATGATATATATAAAAAATTTACGATGTTTTTCTAGAAATGTAAACTAATATTCGAGATCAAATGTTCATTTTGAAAAAGTAAAATATTTTTATGAATTTATTAGGTCTACAAAGAGAATACATGGTTATTTTTATTTTACCTCCCTTAATAATATTTATTTTTATCCTCTCTTATTTTAAAAAAAAATAAATGGGCATAAATATGAGTGGAAAAGTTAATATATGAATGTCCTGGATATGAGAGTTACCTTGAACGATGAATGTGTGTGTTTAAAAGTAATTTTCTTTGTGAAAAAAATGGATACTGTGAGGAAATATCCTCTTTTTATATATTTTTATACCTAGTCCTTTATAACCCTCAAATAAAAATATCTTATAAAGGTAATAAAGTTCAACCCCTTTTATAAATCATGTAATTATGGGTTAAATAATGTAAGAGTTGTTATATAAGAACTTTGTGAGAGATAATGTGTATCATTATGTACTAATTATTTATGTATCCATGTTTCCAATGAAAATAAACCTTTATGATTTTATAATGGATAATAATCATATTTAATTACTACTTATCTAATAAGATATAATATTTATGTTTGTAATTTTTCGGTTTCCTTTGTTGGTATTGAGAGTGGTTGGGTATTTTTTAGAAACTATGATGGAGTAATTTTGGTGGGAACCTTTAGGATAATCCTATGTATATGAGAACATAATATCTTATGGAAAAAAATGGATTATTGTTTTTTGAGACAATAAATCCATGGTTGGATTCTAGTAAGTGGATGTGGTTTTGGTATAGATTCTCACATGGGTAAAAACTATAAATATGACTGATTGGGTATTAATTCAATAATTATCAGAATGTAATGAGTATTCCTAAGACAAAACACCTATTTGTATACCCTTTGGGGATATGATTGGGATAATTCAATTTTTTTCAATCATGTTGAAGGATTTGAATAAATGATGATCATGGATGACCTTGGATAAACATACCTTTTGATGGATTGATAAGAATGTGTCATGAATTAAAATCTTATATATTATTTTCGAAATTAAATATTTTACCCATATGATTATTTATACTCCAACTTTGATTTTTTGATTCATTTGATGGATGGAACAAAAAGGATCGGTTTTAATGCGAAAGGTGATGGAAAATACAGTGATTTTACTCACAGAAGCTAATTTTTATGAGATATTGAAGGAAACATCTCATTTATATACTTATTTATGTTTCTCAAGTCATGAATCTCATTGAGCATACAAAATATAAAATTATGAACAACATTTTGTTTATTCATTCAGGACGAAACGTCCAAAATATTTTAGTTGGTCTGTTGAACCAATATTTTTTTAGAAAAAGATCATTACCACTGCGATAAAATTTTCTATTATACATTATTTAGAGAATGAAATTTATATTTTGGTTATTTATCATTTGTAAGGCAATGAAGATCAATATTTTAATCTAATCAATAACCAGAGGAAACAAGAGTAAATTTACTCTATTGAGTATAATGTGTATAAAATGTTATTTTTTAGAATGTACATTGATAATATTCTTTTTATCAAAATGGAAAGGGGAATTACTTGAGATAAAGAAAAAATATAATGAATCCTTTTGTTTCAATAATTAAAATTTTACACGACTTTTGAGGTATTCTTCTGGTATTATCATCTAACACGAATAAAAGATCAATTGATTCCATAGATTCTTAAAAAGGTATCTAAATGGAGTAAACAATAAGCAGATTTAGTATATATTAAGGAATCACTCTATGTTCACTCAATATATAAATGGAGATCATAGTCACTCATAAAAATCTTGGTCATGATATAAAAATAATTTTGTAATTAATGGGATATTATAAAAACAAAAACTAATGATGGAGGAAGAGGAATCATTCTTTTTTGTTATAGCTATGGAAAGAAACATTGATAAAATCATCTTAAAAGGAATCTTTAAGTCATTATGTTGGGAAGTGACTGTCATCGATCAATCTAATTCCAAAGTGATGAGAAAAATATATAAAAATATTTTAATGGAGAAAAATATCCATAGATTTCCCCACCCACAATCTAGTGTTTCAAATGAATGAAATGGGAAATCTCATATGATCTCTGTAGCTGATGTAGGGTGTCATAATGATGTTTTTAAAAGGTATACTTACCAAAAAATATAGAATTTATAATGTATTATTTGATTATGTATGTACGAACTATATTATATCTGATGAATTTACTATTGGTATCACATTACATCCTCAATGATAAGGTGTTGAATTAGTATTGAATATCATAATGGTATGATTATCACATATAAATTATTTGATTCTTATTTTATGATGTTTTTGGGAATGAACATCTTGAAAAAATTAATATCCCTTATTGATTATTTGGATATGATTTTTGGAATGAATAATATTTTTTATATAAATCCCATATCATATTCTGAGGATGTTAAGTAACATTTTATATTCTAAACCATCTTATGTTCTTCTATTAGTGAGTCGATAAATATAAAAATCCAATAGAAAATATATCCTTGTATTGTTCTTTATTCTCATTTATATATTCTATTTATCATATATGGTTGGATATATTATCAATCATGATGATATAGCTATTTTAAATGTGTTTTTGATGACTTTACAGAAGTTTTTCCTAGTATTCCATTAAATCATGATGTTGAGTTTCCAAAAGAACTCGTAATGCTTATAAACCAATTGCAATTAGTCTATATTTAATGATTAAGATTTTATTGTAGGAGTTGAAAATGAAACTACTTAATAATATTGATAACCCACCAATTCATACGAGTGTATCAGCATGGGGTCTATTCTTTTTTGTAAGAAGAATGATTGATAAATATGAAAATTTATTGATTATTAGGAAAATAAAAAGATAACAATCATGTATATATATATATCTGAAAACACATATATATGATTTTTTCAATGAATTGCGGGGTTCTCATCACTTCTCAAAGACTAAATTCCCTTTAAGATATTATTAATTGAGGGTAAATAGTGAAAAAATATCCAAGACCACAATTTGTATGAGTTTTATAAACATTTAATTTATAATTATTCTATTTTTCATTAAAATTACCCCACTATTTTATTGTATATAATTAATAGAGTCTTTAGAGATTACCTTGACCCATTATGGTTTTCTTTATAGATTATATTCTTGTATATTCCATGAGAAACAAATTACATGTAGAACACTTGAAGATTATTCTAAATACTTCGATAAATCATTAGTTTTATTAACTATTTACCATATGTAAATTTTGGAAAAAAGTTTGATTATTAGGTTATATATTCTCGAACGAGGGTATATCGGTAGAACCATTAATGAAAGAGGCTATTGAACAATGTATTAGTCCAACCAATATTACTGAGATTCATAGTTTTTAGGGATTGGATTGATATTATCTATTGATAGTGAATAATTTATTGTATAAAACTGATATACTTATTGAGTCAACTCGTAAGGGATCCATGTTTCTTTGGAGTGATAAATTTGATGAAAATATAACGGAGTTGATTAGAATATTGGTCAATTAACCTATTCTCACAGCACCATATTATGGAGGAGGTTATACATTATTAGGGATGAATAAAATAATGTATTGTAATGTGATTATATGTAGATTGGCATTTCGATAACAAAATTCTCACACCAACTAAATGATAAAGATAAAAATTACATGGCTCATGATTTCATGTTAGCTATAGTAATTATTAAATTTAAGATATAAAATTAATTAATTTTATGGATAAAGGTGTGACATATATTCTAATAATGAAATTTTAAAATATATATTCACCTATAAAGAGAAAAATCTATTCTAGAAAAAATGGTCAGAGTATATTAAATGCTATGATAACTCAATATGTTTCCATCCTAGGAATGAAAATATGGTGTTTAACTCCAACTACTTTTTTTAACTTTTTACAATAGGGGAATATTTGTTGGTAAAAGTGAATTTTCTATTGGTAAAAAGTTTTACAAACATATATGTCCATGTCAATAAACTATTGGAAAAAACTCTTTCACTAAATGTTTTTGTGACAGATAGAATTGTTTTGTTACAATTATAATAAAACCAACAGATAATATATATGTTGGTTAAAGTGTTTAGAAATAGGTTATCATGAAAAATTAATCCGTTGGTAATAATATTACCAATAAATAACATTTGTTTAAAAATTAAATTTAAATTAAAAATAAAAATTTTTATTTCTAGTAAAATTTTAGATTATATTTATTAATTTATCATATATAATACATATGTTTAAATTATTAAAATGAAGATGATTTCACATATTTTCAAAATGAGACAAGAATGAATTATATTAATAATGAAATTCATTACAAATAGAACATGTTGGATCCCCACCTAGGATTATTCCATTATTCTATCGCTAAACAATCCCCCCCCCCAAATTCAGTGGCTAAACGACCCTCACCCCCCCCCCAATGTTGGACCCCCACCACCACGCTGGATCAACCACCCCTGCAGCTCCATCCCAACATCTCCAGTGACTCCAACACCGGAAACTGCAGCCCACCATCACCAGTGACTCTAGCACCAGCAGATCCATACCATCCATGTCTTCTCCCACCCTAGCAGCTCCACCCATCCATTCCAACTCTATCTCCAACCCATCCCTGAAATCTCTATCCACGTCCTTGCTGGCTCTAAAATATGTAATCTCTAGCTCTAGTCGTTCCATGTCTGCTGCAGTCTATGACAGATTTAGCTCTAGCACCATCCCCAACAATACCAGCTTCATTCTATGCACAAACAAATGAGAAAATAGTGGAGAAAAGTCCTCAAATGGAATTGAGGGAGTTATATATACAACTAACATAAATACGATTACACATCAATTTTCTTCATATAACACACTGGTGGAAAGGTACATGCATGTAGTTCACCCACTCAATCGAAATCAAAAAATTTATTGGTGATGGCATAATCTTGATGAAGGCGACATTAATACAATAATCGGTGATCAACATGAGATTGTCCTAGAAATATAGTATCTTCATCATTATGTTTTTCACTAGGGTCATGTTGACTCGACGATCTTTGAACTATACAGCAGTGTCCTTGTCTTTCAGAATGCTTGCAATGTAAATGCATGCCAATGCAATCAAATTAGTAATATGTATGAGGCCGAGGATTGTCTTGTTGGTATCATTGAAAATTAACCAGGTTTTCTGAATCATAATTGTATCAATCACCCCCTAATCCAAAAGAAATTGTAATAATGAATCGTATGGGTGAAATAAAAGAAATAAATAGTAGAGATCTTCCCATGTATTCATTTACTTTTCATGTATGTCCTTAATACCAATAGTTTTTTGAAATCTTATATGTTTTATTCTAGTGGACCTCAATCATCCTATATCTGATTGTCCCATCACCTTTACCATGTTACCTTTATCCCTATGAAGAAACAACTATCATAACCCCAATAAAACAACCAAATTACATCATTCAGTTCCTAATAATATTGGAGAAAGTTAAATCATGGTTATGATAACTTCTTATAGAACAACAAATATCTCCCTAAATTTGTTTCAATAAACAATATATAGTAAAAAATAAAACCACGTGAATTAATAATAGAATCCTTGAACCTATTAAATTCATAAAAAATTCATCCTGCTCATCAAAATACATGAGTCTGGTCATGATCATCAGGTGAAAATTTCAAGCATAAAACACTAATAACAAGTAAAAATAATGTATAAAAACATGGAAATTCCTTCCAAAGAAAGAAACAGTACAAAAAAATTAATAGTCATACAAGTGTGAAATATACAAATACCTATTCAATGAATATATTTGATATTCCCCCAGACATATTGGATTTAGTACCAATAGTAAATCAAATATGATGTATAATAAAATTAAATATCTAATCTAAATTATATTACATTCAATACTAAAAAAAGAAGGGGTGATAAAGTACCCCATTTATTTTCTAGTTTAGTTATAATCTGGGATATGTGGTATCTTTTATAGGAGTGTCATTGAGAACTTTTCACATGCTAAATTCAATATACTACATTTTATTTAAAAAAAATATTTTTCAATATAACAACATTCAGAGGTGGATCTACTTGGGGTTTTTATAGGTGTATTTTTTCGATGCTTATTCCAAGTAGTGGAAATCAAAAAAATATAAACTAGTAATATAAATACTATATTTATATTATTGACAAATTTTGAATACATGTTGAATGATTATGGCCACATAAAACATATATTGAATCTCCTAATAAGGATATAATTTCTTTTTTTTTAAAAAATATAGGTTTACCTATTTTTTTTAGTTTTTTAGAAAGTTTAATATGTTAATAGAAAAGGAAGCATGTTGGTGGTTGGTAAAAAACATTCAATTATGTTTAAATCTAAAATTTCCGCGAAATTATGATAGAAAGTCTTTCATGTGTGGGTTGATCACCTCAATAGGGAATCAAAGCGCCGTAGATTTTTTATCTCTAGCAATAACTATTATTGGAAACAATATAGCTGTGTAAAATTTGTTAACATACAAACATGCATGAATTTATAACATCCTTCAAAATATAAATCAAACTTCAATGTTCATTTAGCTTCCCACTCATAGTTGTCTAAAAGTGCCTATGCAAAATAACCTTTACATATTTCTATATCAACTAAAAAATTTGACTATAGATGGATGTATATAATATAGTAATAGATAAAAGGGACATTAAAAACTTCATTATTATCATCAAGCTATAAATGTACTCATTATGGCACAAGATTCTCCTTTTCATCCATCAAATAATTCTTAATTGAAATTAATACATTGTTTGGATCATAAATCCCTTAAACAACCATGGAACGGTAACATATATAGTGAATTAGGTAATATATGTAGGAATATTATATTAAAGTTAATAATAGACCATAATTTGGGAAAGGAGGACAAGAAAAAGATAAAATAGGAAATTGATCAGAGGCAGATCCATGAAATTTGAGAATGGAAAAAAAGAAATTTAATAAAGCAATGAAATTAGGGATAGTGAAAAAATTGATGATAAACTCACCTGATTAGTCCAAGCATAAAGCCCCTCCCCCAAGATGATTTGACGATGAAAATGTCCCATAAATCAATTCTTGACCCCCACCAAGGCTCATCAAAATGGAATCCAAACAAAAACCCCTATCAGCATCCAAGGATCAAACAAAGTTCAAACTGGGTAGTGAAATTGATCCTCAAACAATATAATCAGGAAAGAAAACCCACTAATCAAGAATCCTGAAGATTCATTTTGATCATGAGTAAGAACATGAGGTTAAAAAATCCTATCATTTTGAAAATCAGAGGTGATTCGCATTATTATATGAAAGCCAGCTGAGTCTTAGAGGAAAACCTTATTTTGATATGGATGCAAATCCTTCCCTTCTTTGCATTTATCATCTTGGAAGATGTCTGGTGCAAAACCATAGAATTAGCTAATAAGAAATTGTTGAATATTAGGCCCAAACTCATCCAAAGCCCTCAGGGTGGATAATTGAATACCAGGAATGCATCCTAAAAACATGTGTCTGTACACAGCTCTTCCTTCCAGGGCCCTTAATTCACCCCTTCTAGGCTACTGGCCATTTGGGCTAGGTATTGAATTGGATAAAATTCATTCCTTGATTCGGTATGGGTGTGATAGAAGTGTTAGTGTTAATGGGTGAAATTTTGATGTAGGTTTCATTGCTTTTCATGTAGGAGCCAACTCTAATTCATTATGTAGATCATTGATATACTAGATAAGTTCATTCAAGTACTCAATGGAATCTAAAACGATTGATGCTTGATCTATCTTACTGATCTTTGGGACAACAGATCAAAGAATATAAAGCAAATCACTATGATTCACCTGATGCTACCTCTCCACCATTAGATTCTTGGCTTAAAGCCCCTTCTTCTTTCCCTTCTCATCTCCTTCCAAAACTGTATAGTTCTCATTAGATCAGGTTCCACCTTTCTTCCTTCCATCATCTATCCTATAGCTATTAATCCAGTCATTAGAATCATAATTCAGCCTTGAACCCCCAATACGTGGTTGGTACACACAATCCATGTTGTTGTTGTTCCTTCTTGTAGTCACCTTATCTTGTCCGTCTCGCTTATTTCTATCTGAACCTAGAACCCCATAATTGGTCCAATATTTTTAATCCAAATGCTTACAAAATGCAGCACACTTTTGGAAGAGTGTGGGATGTTCTCCCACCAGAGGGAATGTTTACAGGGGTCTAAAAAAACATGGATCTATTCAGTATGAAGAAAACCATAGGATGGAGGTGGATGCAGGAATCTAGTAAGCTGGGGAGCCAGAGGCTAGGAGGCAGAGATGGTGAGGTGGGGGCGTGGGGGAAGATGAGGAAGCAGGAGAAGATTTCCCCAATATTAAAATATAATATTTCATCCAAATATAATAATCTACATAAATAAAATATTAAATTAAATTAAATATTTTATATTCAAAATATAATTTGTATATACCAAAATATAAATTTTTTTAATTTTATAATATTAAATAATTATAATATATATTAAATATAATATATATAAAAATTCAATATCTTAAAAAATCTAAAAAATAAAAAAAAATATCAAAATGGAAATACTCTTTACTAATTACATTAAAATAATAATAAATATTATAAAAATCAAATAAATATTAAATTCAATATGGGAATATTTATTTAATATTATAAAAAATTCAATATGTGAATAATAATTATCAATTACTTATATTTTTATTATGTTTGTCTATTTTTTTATTGATTATCAGATTTTTATTTATCTTTTTTATTAAATTTAAATATCGTAATGATTAAATTTTTTATGAAAAGTGTTGAAATTTTTATTAAATTAAAAACAATAGAAAATATTATAATTATAGATACATAGAGAAAAATGAAAATTAAAATCAATTAATAATTTTTTAGAAAGAAACCTCTAAAATTAATAACGACTTCTATCATAAAAATAATAATCTATTTAATAATTTTGTTTCCCTTAATTGGTTATTATCATTTAATAGTGTATTGTGGCTGAATTTATTGAAGGAAAAAATATTTTTTTTGGTAATAGTTATAATTAATATAAGTTTAAATTGTTAGTAATAAAATGTTGGTGTTAGTTTCATAATGTAATATATTTAACTATAGCTAAAATATTTGTTCGTGTTAAATGATCAATACCAACAGATATATCTATTGGTAAAAACAAGTGTTGTTACATAAAATCAATTCCAATAAAACTTAATATCTAATGAAATTTATCTTTTTTACCAATATATATATTATATATCAATAAATTTCTGTCGGTATAAGTCATTTTTGTTGTAGTGTCCTAGAGTCGAATGTATCATTCTATATTTTCTATGATGGGGACAAAAAATCTCTAATATTTCTATATTTTAATGTATAGACCTTGAAATCATGTATTAAGGGGATAAATATTGTCTTATTCGCATAAGATCTCAACAATCAATCAGTTTGGTTATTTATGTGTCACAGAAGAAGGATATGGAACTCTAGAATAATATATATATTTTTGAGTTTATCCATGATTTTGATATAATGATAGGTTTTGATAATGATTATGTGTTCCATAAATAACATAATTGAAGAAGGAGCTATTGGAATAATCTCATAGTTCACAATTCTCAATTCATCTTATATGTATTAATGTGTAGAATGATATGAAAGAGTATTTCTGGTGGGAAAACATGAAAAGAGATGTAGCAGAGTATGTATATAATATATTGGTTTATATTGAATTTAATTCTAAGACATATAATTTTAAGGGTATGTTACAACCATTAACCATAACATAATTGAAATGTGAAAATAGCACCCAAGACATCACTATAGAACGACCCAAAATGTATAAAAGACATAATTCAAATTTTTTTGAAATAAATCACCTTACTAATTCATCAAATTTATTTTTTTATTTTATATTTATCTCTTGATCTGATTTCTAGGATATAAGTTAAGGAATAGTTATGGTTTTATGGAGTACCACATTCCATTATATATCATCGTGATCCCTATTTTACCTCAACGTCATGGGGAAGTATTTATTAATACAATTATATGTTTTTTAGTACTAATAATCATCCAAAAAAGATAGTAAATCTAAGATAAACATTCAATCCATGGAGTATATATTGATATCATGTTATCAAGATTTCAATGGTGGTTGGGATCAACACCTTCCTCTAGTCGAGTTTATATTAAACAATGGATTTACTCAAGAATTTATATGTATTCTTATGAATAGATATATGGATGGAAATATATTAATCCCACATGCTTGGATAATGTTGGATAATGAAATCTATTGGGACCCGATATAACTAAGGGAATGGTAGTGGAGGTTTTGTCTATTCATCATCAAATTATGGATTCTTGGAGTCGATGGAAGAGCTAAGATGAATGGCACTAGGGAGATGTGGATTTCAAAGATAGTGATAAGTTATTCCTATGAATTTATCTATAGAATATGGTTTTGAGATTTGGACAAAAGTGACACCATATCCTAAGGTATATTTTCCACTTTGATATTCTTGATCGAGTAGATATGATACCTTATCTCTTAGCACTTTCAAAAAATCACCATCAGGATCACAATGTATTCCATGTATATATTCTATGTAATTACATACTTAATTCATAAAATTTAATAAACATATAGATTATAAAACAACATCATGATAGTTATTATGTAAAAAAACTGGAAAAAATCATGGATCATGTAGATAAAGTTCTATGAAAAAAATAATGACTCGGTTAAAGTGCTCATGAGGAATTCGAAACAAAAAAAAGATATAAGGGAACCCAAGGATGTGATGAAGTAGAGATATACACATTTTATATATCAGAGTAATATAATTTCAATGGAAAAATTGTATTTAAGGGAGGTATAATGTAACACCCAAATGTTGTTTATGTATTTCCATTGAAATAAACACGAGGTATTTGATAGCCTTTCTTACAGGACACCATGTGTCTAAATAGACTTGTGTAATTATATACATTTAAAAAAGAGTTGTTAGATTAGTTGGTAAAAATAGAATTAACAATATTTTTAAATATATACACAATTTTTTTACTATATTCAATTGAAATAATTAACTCATAATAAATAATCATTAAAATATTTTAGTTTAATCATAAATTGTTTAAAAGATATATTTTTTGAAAAACAGGGTTTCCCATCTTGTTATTTTTTAGTATCAAAAAATATTTAACCCTATTAAAATTTTAATTTAATGATATGTAATTGTATTGTATGAATAAAAAAATATAAATTAGAGGCACTATTATCAACAGTTTTGAAATAACGATAAAATCATTTACAAGAAAAAAATTTATTTTTCATACAATTGTTTATATGTTGGAAATATGTTTTTTTCATAATAAATTAAATAAATCATTATTGATTAATAATTTTAATGAAATTATTATATTATATATTCAATAAAATTTAAAAAATTCATTTCATATTTTTTAGTAGGATTAGACTGATTGTAAATTTTTTTGTACATAATAATACATTTTTATAAAAATTGACTATCATTATGATTCGAGCACTTATTAGAAAATTACTTTTTACCACTTATTAAAAATGATTTTTAAAAATTGATTCAAGATTTAAATAAAAAAAATTAATAAAAAAAATTTCATTTTCATTAATAACTAATATTAAATATATTAAATATTTATTACCAAAGTTATGGTTAAAATAGTTTTACCGAGATTTAAACTAAGAGATAATAGAAATAATTCCATAAAAACAACCATAAATGTTATTGGAAAAATATATTTAGACACTATATTTTATTAACTTTATTATTATTCAATTTTGTTTCATTATACATGAGTAATACATTAATTATGTTTAAATCATTTTGGTAATTCAATTTCTGTCTTCTCCCTCAATTATAAAAGGGAACGTTATATCCACAATTACTAAAGATAAAAATCGAGACTTATATACATGAAAATACCCACCCTAAATGTAAAGACCCGCAAAATTCAAGGGAAATTTTTTCTTAATTTTGTTTGGAATTTTACAAGAACTCGGTTTCAGACGGCACTTGATTCCGAGGCCCGGAGTGCCCGGAATTTCTATCCGAAGTTCAGCTCGGGTACGTTCAGTGAATGAACGAGCGGGTTTTTCTAACTTTTGAACTGGTGCCCGGAATCGAATTCTTAGGGCACCGATTGAACCACTGCGCCGGTAATTGCTTAGGAACTCCTGTTCTGGAGTTGCGTTATCATGTGTGTGGATGATAAAAATTGTGGAAGTTAATTTATTATTGTTCTACAATTTTTATTTTTCTTTTGTGTTTTAAGGCTATGGGTGGAAGTTGGGTAACTGCCCAACCTCCCTTGGGAGGTTATGAGGGTGGTGGGTCCCACACAAACCCCACCCCTTCATATTCTTAAACTCTTCAACTCCCCATTAACTCCCCTTCATTTAATTTGACAACTTGTGTAATTTTAATGAGGTGAGTTAAGTGTGGTTAATTATATTTCAAACTCTTGAAATTCAAAAGGGTAAGTTGTGTTAATAAATTAAAACTTGGGCTTAATTTATTAATGTTAGAGTTTATTCCACGTTGAGAGGTTTTGGGAAGCGTGAAGATCTTCTTCATCTCCAACGAAGAGCATCTTCAACGAAGAACGTGAAGAACACCTCGGACTCCGACGAAGAACACCATTCTTCAACGAAGTACATCTCCGCCAAAGAACACGGAGAACTTCACCAACGGTGTTTCCTCTTCGGACGAACCTTGACGACAACGGAATCGACGTTTGTTTTCCGCGACACCCGACCTCCACAACGCTCATCTTCCGCGGCTCGTTGACGTGCACTGTTCTTGAAACTGAGGTAGGGGATTGTATTTAATTATTTTGTTCATGATTACATCCCTGAATTTCTTCATGAAATTTTATCCAACTGCAATTGATTAACGTGAGGGGGGGGGGACCGCACAAACACGGCCGACCCACCTCCATATTTATCTTGTTGGAATCTTTTGGATTGAAATGGAAGTGGGGCGGTTCCGTCGCACCGTGCGGAATTATTGCGGCAAGAAATACGCGGCGCCGACGCGCCTCGCCGCAAATTAATACAAGGACGCGACGCCATTGTGCTGCGTCGAAGACATCTGAAAATACCGCGGCCAATACCAAAGCCGTGGCGGAGGGGAGCGGTGTCGTCGCGCTGCGCCGTACGACAAGGGTCACGGCCGATTCCGGGCCACGGCGGAGCAGGGTGACCGGCGGCCGGTATTGGGCCGCCGGCGTCGGAGCTGGAAGGGGACCGGCCATCGCCGGTCCCGTTGAGCAGGAACCGGCCAGCCAAGTCGGGCGGGCCGGACAGGGAGAAGCCGGGGGAATTGAATCCCCCGGCCGGCCATCAATGTGGCCCCCCCAATTAAGGGGTCGCGGTTACAAGAAACCGGGGGGCAGCCCCCCCCCCCCCCCCCCCCGTTTTGGCCGAGCAACCGACCAGCGCGCCCAGCACGCGGGTCGCCGGGTCGGGCCGCACTTAGCAGGGTCGGGTCGACCCGGACCCAGGTCGGGTCGACCTGCTTCGGGCCGACCCAGGGGGTCTCGGGTCGGGTCGGTCTGGGCTCGAAACCCCCGTTTTCGGACCGTTTGGGTTCAATTGTCCATAACTCGAGCTACGGACCTCCGATCGATGAACCGTTAGTTGCGTAGAGATCCTTGGAATGAAACGGTCATTTCGGTATATCTCACTCAAGGTTTCAGATTACTTTGTGTTCGTCCGGGTTGGTTTGTACACGAAACCAACCGGGCCCTCGGAGCGAAAACACTCACATCTTGAGCTTCGGATGTCCGATTGACGTGCCGTCGACTTTGTTGGTTTTCTCTTAGTGAGACGGATCTTTTGGATTAATCCGCCCGAGTTTTGGATGCAAGTAGAGTACGGTTGGGTTGGTTTTTCCTTAAAAGCCAACCAGGCCCCTGGAACGAAAAAAGCCAATAACTCTCAGATCGGGCGTCCGATTGACGCGCCGTCTGCGACGTTGAGTTCCTATTGATGATGCGGAACTTTTGAATACATCAACTCGGGACTATGTGTCAGTTGATGTATCAACCTCTCAGCTCGTGGAGCGGACCCTCCCGAACGAGCTTGCTGTGTGCGGGTACCCTAGTGCTGGCTGCGTTTGCGACTGTGACGACGACGACGACGACTGTATAGAAATCCTCAGTGGATTCGACGGCAATGACTACAGCACTCAGCGATCCTACGTGGATCAGTGCTACCGATCCTGTGTGGGTCTGATCCTATGTGGGTCAGCGCTCAGCGGTTCTGTGTGATCCAGCGCCTACAGATCCTGTGTGGGTCCGATCCTGTGTGGGTCTTCGCAGGGGTTAGTTACCTATCGATCCTTTGTGGGTCATATCCTATGTGGGTCATTTCGGGGTTAGTTACCTATCGATCCTGTGTGGGTCAGATCCTTTGTTTGTCATTGCGGGGGTTAGTACCTATAGATCTTTTGTGGGCCTGACAGCTTAGATGAATCAGTGGCAATATCTGATCATCTCTATCATCATACAAAGAAGTATACCTGTGTGAGCTGAATCCTGTTTTGCTTTCCTATGTGGATTGTGCTGTGCTATCCTGTGTGGATTAAGTTTTTCTTTCCTGTGTGGTATACGTTTTCTTTCTTGTGTGGACTGGGTTGTACTTGGGCTCGGAGGTTGCAACATTTTGGAATTGATGACTTAGGTATATGTATGGGCATATACCTAAGCAGTGTCGGTTGTTACTTTGTGATTGTATCTTTTCTTGAGGTTTATCCTTTGTGGATTTTGGGAGACCTTCGGGGGTCTCGGGGTCCCTACTGAGTAGCTTATACTCACCCCTGCATGGGATATGCCCGCACTACGTTGTGTTGGTTGCATACGACGGACAGTTTTGATCGTGGTTGAGGCTTGAAGAGCAGGACGGTACCTGGAGGTGGACCACTGGGCGGGACATACTCGGAGCGGACGGCGGGACCCGAGGAGAAGTGTAGCTATCTATACCCACCCTTCAGGTGGGATTTCCAGTGGACAGCTCGGCGTTGCGACTTTACTTTTCTGTTTCTCTTTTCCCTTTCCAGTTGAACTTTACTTCAGTTTGGGTTTGTATACTGTTCCACTTACTTTTCCGCACTTTACTCTTGTACCATCTTTTACTTAGTGTTTACTTCTACTGCTTGTTTACTCTGTAGTGTTAGTTTACTTTAAAAAGGAAATGCCTTCCCTTTTTACTCGGATTTACGCCTTGGTGCTAGTCGCCATCCCCTAGCCTATGGAAGGCGGGCTTGGGGTAGTCACAGCACGAGCTCCGAGGACGGGTCGTGACAAATTTGTATCAGAGGAGTTCGGTTCTACCGCAGAACTTGGGACTCCGATCTTTTCTATTTGAAGCAATAATGGTTAGCATATTGGGTGTGGTTATCAGTCCAGGGAGTCCAGTGTTGGTGCGATGACCGTCGTATCTGTACACCAGGACCCTGACTTCTGATTTTCGACTTAATGCACGAAAAAATTGATTGCATGTGTGTTTCAAGTTTTCTTAGTGATTACTTTGTGTCAGCTCACCAGGTATACTGTTTGACCGTGGCACACCTGTTTCTTTTCAGGATAGCCCCCCAACGGCAGCCAGCTAGGGTTTCGAGAGTTGTGTGTGACGACAGCCCACCGAGCGACGAGGCCTCAGTGCAGGGCCCTTTGTCAGCAGAGGCACCGGAAGTAACTCTACCCGCCAAGCCACTGATGCTTCCTGCCCCAGCTGCTGACGATGTGCGTCGCCTTAGAGCACTGCATGAGTTCCAGCACCAGCGACCGCCCAGGTTCCGTGGGGAGACAGACCCCCAGGCAGCCGAGGATTGGATGGAGGTAGTGGTGAGAGTTTTCAGGTTAGTGAGGACACCAGCAGACCTCATGGTGATCCTCGCAGCGAGCCTACTGCATGCAGCAGAAGGCAGATGGTGGATCTTGATGCTCCAGGTGCACGATGAGGCATCTCTACTCTATACAGACTTTGAGAGCCTCTTCCGCTCAGATTTTGTCCCAGCCACCCATCGTGCGGTGCGCATCTAGGAGCTTCTTCAGCTGCGGCAGGGCAGCATGACGGTCGCCCAGTACTCGGCGAGATTTACCGATCTCTCACGCTACTCTACAGACATGGTACAGGACGCATTCTTCTGAGCCCGGACCTTTGAGCAGGGATTGAGACACGAGATCAGGGCATCGCTGATCTCCCTCAGCATTCTGACTCAGATAGGAGTACTGGAGCATGCCCTTTTGATCGAGAGATTTCTTGCTGAGACTACACCGCGCCGAGACCCACCGCAGGGCGGCACATAGTAGAGTCTTCTGCACCAGGCAGTCGACGGATAACTCACGGGTCCAGGCAGACCAGACCCTCAGGCAGACGACCTCAGGACACTGGCTCAGCAGTGCGGGGCACACAACGTGGAGTCAGTCTTTCAAGAGGCAGGCAGTGCTACTCATGCGGCGGGCAGGTCCATATGGCTCGTGACTGCCCGACCCGCCATGTAGAGGAGCAGCAGATGGTTGAGGAACCACCTAGGAAGAGGCAGAGGTTCGACCATGGCGGTCCGCAGGGAGTAGTAGGACGAGGCAGAGGAGCTGGCCGACCAGCAGGTGGTGGACGATGTTTTGAGGCTCTACCACCACCACCACCAGGAGGTCCACCCCGACCTCAGAGAATAGCACAACTTAAGGCAACTGAATCTTACGATCATGGAGCTCCGGAGGCGGGTGGACTAGTGTGGGACTAGCTCCAGGCATAGAGGCCTTTGCCCATAATTCCACTAGCTTCGTAGTTTGTGTTTCCTTGTGTCCTTGTACTTTGAGTTAAAGTAATAAAAGACACTTGCATTGGTGACTTTTGCTTTCTTGCCTTTTGTTTGTTATTACTAAGAGGTGCCGGTTAAAAACTGTTGACTTGACCCTCACTTGCAAGATTCCTACTGGATGTGACCCAGTGACCACACACTGATTCCGACAGTGTGACTCAACCCTTGGAGGCGAGAGTAACGGTTGGATCTCTTGGTAGCAGCGTCGAGGCCTTACGATGTCATCCATGCAATGAATTAACTAATCATGATGGGATTGACTATATTAGGCAAGGAACGTGGTTCATCCAGGGGATGAGACCGGATTTTTCCTCTTCGGAAAAGGATAAATTTTTGCAGGTTTGCAGAACATTAAGGAGGAAGGGGAAACCCTTCGTGTGGTCAGATAGATGTCAGTAGAGCTTCCATGAGCTGAGACAGAGTTTGACCAGTGCCCCTAGAGGGGTGGATAGAGATGGAGCAGCTTTCCTTCAGTCACTCATAGTCTCTCCTCCACTACTACAGCGGTTTAGAGAGGCATAGCGTAGGGACGCTGACTATGAGACGCGGCGTGCGTAGATATCCTTAGGGAAGGCACCTGATGGTTTCTCCTTTGGAGCAGAGAAAAACGTCCTTTTTCAGAGGACGTACCTTGGTACCAGTTGCCTTACGGGAGGAGGTGCTGAGAGAGTTTCACACTTCACCTACTGGCAGGTACCCAGGTCGGGTCGACCCGGTTCGGGCCGACCCAGGGGGTCTCGGGCCGGGTCGGTCTGGGCCCGAAACCCCCATTTTCGGACCGTTTGGGTTCAATTGACCATAACTTGGGCTACGGACCTCCGATCGACGCACCGTTAGTTGTGTAGTGATCCTTAGAATGAGACGGTCGTTTCGGTATATCGCACTCAAGTTTCAGATTACTTTGTGTTCGGCCGGGTTGGTTTGTACACAAAACCAACCGAGCCCTCGGAGCGGAAACGCTCATATCTTGAGCTTCGGGCGTCCGATTGACGTGTCGTCGACTTTTTTGGCTTCCTCTTAGTGAGACGGATCTTTTGGCTTACTCCGCCAAAGGTTTGGACGCAGGTGGAGTACGGTCCGTTTGGTTTTTCCTTAAAAACCAACCAGGCCCCTGGAACGAAAAATCCAATAACTCTCAGACCGGGCATCCGATTGACGCGCCGTCTGCGACGTTGAGTTCTTGTTGACGATACGGAACTTTTGGATACATCAAATCTGGAATATGTGTCAGTTGATGTATTAGCCTATCGGCTCGTGGAGCGGACCCTCCCGAATGAGCTTGTTGTGCGCAGGTACCCTAGTGTTGGCTGCGTTTGCGACTGTGACGATGACGACGACTGTACAAAATCCTCAGTGGATTCAACGGCGACGACTACAACACTCAACTATCCTACGTGGATCAGTGCTACCGATCCTGTGTGGGTCCGATCCTATGTGGGTCAGCGCTCAGTGGTTCTGTCTGAGCCAGCGCCTACAGATCTTGTGTGGGTCTGATCCTGTGTGGGTATTTGCGGGGGTTAGTTACCTATCGATCCTTTGTGGGTCAGATCCTATGTGGGTCATTGTGGTGGTTAGTTACCTATCGATCTTATGTGGGTCAGATTATTTTTGGGTCATTGCGGGGGTTAGTACCTATCGATCCTTTGTGGGTCCGACGACTTAGATGAATCAGGGGCAATATCTGATCATCTCTATCGTCATACGAAGAAGTATACATGTGTGAGCTGACTCCTATTTTTCTTTCCTATGTGGATTCTGTTGTGCTATCCTGTATGGATTACGTTTTTCTTTCTTGTGTGGAATACGTTTGCTTTCCTGTGTGGACTGGGTTCTACTTGGGCTCGAAGGTCGGAGCGTTTTGGAATTGATGACTTTGGTATATGTATGGGAATATACCTAAGCAGTGTCGGTTGTTACTTCTTGACTGTATCTTTTCTTGAGGATTATCCTTTGTGGATTTTGGGAGACCTTCGGGGTTCTCGGGGTCCCTACTGAGTAGCTTATACTCACCCCTGCACGGGCTATGCCCGCACTACGTTGTGTTGGTTGCAGACGACAGACAACGTTGATCGTGGTTGAGGCTTGTAGAGAAGGACGGTACCTGGAGGTGTACCACTAGGCGGGACATACTCGGAGCGGACGGCGGGACCCTAGGAGTAGTGGAGCTATCTGTACCCACCCTTCAGGTGGGATTTCCAGTGGACATCTCGACGTTGCGTCTTTACTTTTCTATTGTTGTTTTCCCCTTCCAGTTGTACTTTACTTCAGTTTGGGTTTGTATACTAGCCCACTTACTTTTCCGCACTTTACTCTTGTACCGGATTTTACTTAGTGTTTACTTCTACTGCTTGTTTACTCTGTAGTGTTAGTTTACTTTACAAAGGCAATGCCTTCCCTTTTTACCGGGATTTACACCTTGGTACTAGTCGCCATCCCCTGGCCTATGGAAGGCGGGCTTGGGGTAGTCACGGCATGAGCTCCGAGGACGGTTCGTGACACTAAAACCATATTAGATTACTAAAATTATTCATATATTGATTGGACGTCTTCTAAGTCAAATCTTTCACTAAATAAGGTGTAAATCAAATGAGGTCTCTCAAAGATGACGTAAAAATATTAACCGAGGTATTTCATTTTTATATCATATTCCACCTTCTTTAGTCCAATTGTATCCTTTATAATATTAATATTATAGTATTATAGATATATTTATTTGTTATTATCATAATATAAAAACCATTTTCCTCCATGGTTCCATCAAATGGGAAATGAAATAATTTCGCATCTGTTCATGTGAACTACTGCATCAACATAGCGATAAGATTATTTTTCCACCATATCCTCACAATTATGTTTATAATGATGGATTCAATAAATTTATATGATATTAATTATTTATTAATTATTTTTATTGATAAAATATTATTTATATTTCTATCCATATTTTCACTATAAAATGAAAAAAATCATTCACACATATGTACGATCTACAGTCACCAGGAATGGTGTTATTCAGTTATCTATCTTTTTATTTTGTATATAGTTATAAATATATTATTAATTAATATCTTTTTTAATTATATTATTTTTTTATAAGGAATATATGATGGAACCATGATTAATTCATAAGGATCATAACTGTCAAATGAAAACATACATAAAAATGAAATAGTAAACACCCATAAACATTGAATTTAAAAATGAATTATTAATAAATGGGTGTTGAAATATTATAAGTGGTAAATATATGATATTATTACTATTTATAAAGTTATTTTATAAAATTAATATAAATTAAAATTTATAATGTAGTAGTATAGAGTGCTCATGAATCATGTCAGACTTGGGGCATGGGTTTTTCTCTCTAATTATCTTATTTGGGAAAACACTTATTTTGAAAATATATATTCCTCTATTTTTTCCACCTACCACCCCTTCATATGTTTTATATATAATTATTTTAGGTAAATATTATTTGTATTTTTATTTATACTAATTTGTTTCATGGGGGTTTTGATTCAAGTACTACCAATATGGTAAGCGTATTATGTTATAATCTCATTGTACCTAGATTTTTTATGCTTAAATTTATGATTATGAAATTATTTGTTATTTATTTTGAAAATAAAATATAATTTTTTATTAAATAGTAATCTTCATACATTAAATGTTTTAATTTCAATTTTCTCTCTCTATGTAGTACAAATTCTTAAAAAATGTTTTACAATCTAACTTTATTTCCCTTTTCGGTTGGGAATATTTTCTCTTCCATATCAATATTTTATAAAATATTTTCAATAATTTTATTTAATATTCATCAATGATTCTATAAAGTAATTTTTACCTATGTTTTTTATTCTATATAGTTTTTTTAAAAGGGCATTTCTTATCATTTTCTAAACAAGTTACTTTTTCACTTTTACAAAAGGTGTGAGAGGAATCTTTTAATAACAAATATTTTATGATTTTTTTCTTATAAAGATGACCACTCAATGATTTATAGATTAATTTTTATGTTTCCATGGTTCTTTTGTATCAAAATTATTTTCATAATATTTTAGAAATTTAGTCACTCGATATAAATGATTTCAAAATGAAAAGGGTATTTTTCATAAGAAATACAATAGCTGTATTTTAAAGGTTTTTTAATAAATGATCATATACATTGATATTACTAATGATTCACTAAGGATATGATTCCATGTGATTTTCTATATTATTTATATGGATGGTTATTTATTATGATGATGAAATATTTATGAAACATGTTCCCCTTTCTATGGGTTAACTAGTGATGAAATTATAAATTTCTTCATGATCATGTGTCATAGATATGAATTGATTAGGATTATATGATGGGTTGGTCTGTTATATACCTCCAAGGAATTGGGTGGATATTTATATTTTATGATATTTAAGGGTGTAAAAAAGGTCATCATATACACAAAATAAGGTACATGGGATGTTATATTAATCCCAAAACATATATACATGTCATCGTCCCAAGCCTAATAGTTTATAAATGTATTGGTGGGTATCCTTGAGATAATATTTCAATGATTATAATTAATCCAGACTTTATGATACCCTCTTATGACATGATATATTTTCAATTATAAGCTCTCATAGCTCATGTTCTTTTATTCCATTATTATTCATGTCTTATGATCTAACAAACTTCATTATATGACATGTGATTATGATCAATGAAATATTTAGTATGGTTTTAAAATGTTGTGACCATGTTATCATACCATCATACTCTAATTATGCTTAAATGATCATTGATATCTCCCTTTTTATCTATATTGAGAATCTAATTTCACAGTTTATTATTTTTACTTTTACCAAGTATATGAATAATATTTTTATGTATGATATCTATAAGAAGGGTAATAGTTTTGAAAAAATAGTCAGATATGAATTAGATTGATTATATATCAGTTGTTTCTGAATCCATATTTCCAAATACACTAAGATTTTATAGTTATGGCATAGATCATAATTATTTGTAATGAAAATTTATTTAATAATATGTAATATTTATGTTTTTAATGTTTGAATGACCACTTTTTTCATCATAATTTGAATATGAATTCTAATTTCCTTAAATTAATACCATGATTATAAACTCTAGTATACTTATAACAATTTTAAAACATAAAATTTTTATGATATTACATTCAAAATCAAAAAATTGATTTTTATAACATTAATATTTTGATGTGAACCATCCATGAAGTTTATAAAAGTACTCCCTTGTATTTTGGTTAATTAAATCACATGAAAAATAATTTTTCATCCTTAGTAGAACCTCTTTTATGTTTTAGTTACCATGTACAACTATTTGATTAATCCAAACTTCTTCTTCTAGATGAAAACATTAAATTTATGTAATTTTTGGAATAAAATATGAACATATACATCACATTTCATTCTCATTTATCATCAATATTGTGAGAAAATACTATGAACACATCATGAATTCGTTAACATTATCATAAAATTTATAAAAATAAAATAAATAATATATATCTTAAAGGAAGTCTTCAGTTCATTTATTTCATTATAAAACATAGTCATATTGATTATATGAGTGGATAATAAAGTCTATTTTGGTCATTTATTGTGTAATTATATAGAAACCTTAAGTGTATTAATCGTTAATTCAAATAATATTAAGGAATCGGGTGTTTAAAAACTAAAATACTTGGTTACATAGATATGGGTTTTCTATAATATTTTAAGATCCCATGTTCTTATGGTCATTTCTAATTCATGACAATTTTGAATTTTCTAACAAGGGGCTTGGTAAATTTCAGATTCATTATTTCAAAGTGAGTTTTAGGTCGTTGAAGTCCTCAAGATATGTGATCTTTACATGAAAAGAGGCTCAGGATTCATCTCAACTCTTTTGAGTGGCCTCGGGAGAGGTAATGTGGCTATTGTAGCCAATGATGTAGTAGATCCACCAGTTATCCAATGGTGTGTTTATGTTCATGTTTCCACTTCTGGTAGCCACTTTCAAGCAAGTAGCCTCCAATTTCTAGCCGATGGTCTTTTTAGAAGTGAAAATTACCACCTCCCCCCATTTTTTGAGGGGGACAAACCTCCGTTTTTCATTATCTTATTATTCACGATAATGGGATGGCTCAACTCTCCACTTCTTATTTGCCACAATTTGGGGGTGTTTGATGGATATTTTAGGGACTTAAAACGATACATGACCTACTCCATACTATTTTCTTCCAACATTATTCATCATGAAAATTCTTCATCAATTATATTTTTGTTAGAAATGGAAATTTAAGCATAGGATGGTGAAGGCATATGTTTTTAGGAGGAATTCATACATTCTATATAGAGGATGTCCCAAAATTACTTAATAATGTCCTCAATCAACATTTTGAAAATTTTATGTTGCACTGTGGATTTGTTTAATTTTTTTTATTCATATTGAAATAGATTATGGATGAAATTGGCTGTGTAGGTTAGGGGTCATTTCCATATTGGGTTTGTGGGTGTGATAGGATGATACATTACCGCATTTCTTAAAGTGATAATCATTCTGAGATAAAACAAAGAGTTGTCTATATTTATTCTATGATTGGAATAAATATATTTATTAATTATGAATGTTATATTTGATTGGTTTTTGTTTTATGCATGGAGTTAAGATCATAGTATTTTAGATGGGATGAGTTGATCAGGGATGGGTTTGTATGGGCCTTGGTAGCTTTTTTCAACCCATTGGATATACATTATAATTATTTGTTTGAGGTAGGTTGTCTAACATTCATTAACTTTCGGTAAATTTCTTATGTTTACATGTTATGTGATGTTCTTAGGTAATAAAAGTGATAATGAGGAACACATAATTAATATATTGATCTAAAAAATTAAGTAAACTTTTTAAAAACCTAGATTCTATTATTAAAATAAATATGTTCCCCTAACCATTATATTGTATATAAATGTTCCAAGGGAAACATAGGACCCATGGTTATGGGAAAAATTATTTAATCACCATAGCTTGAAACTACTAAATAAAAAATTTCATTAGAATGGAATGGACACCTACATGGATTGTTATACTAGTAATGCGTAAAAGTGAGATACTCAACTAAACCTGTGTGACATTTTGTCCTTCTTTAATAGGGTGTTTTTTTAACTAGTGTGGTCATAATTTGAGGACATTCCTGTTTTGAATACCATCCACCTAATTTTATTACGACATTATAGTTCTTGACATGCTAGAGGGGGAAACATAGGAAATTTATTCCTCTTAGAGATTGGTATCTTCCTTGGTATTGGACTTAGAGGGGACCCTAAGTTGGGTTCCTTGATAATGTTTAGACCCTAATAAAGAATTTTTGGAAATTTATAGTGATGGCCTAGGGTATCCCCCTAAGGATAGAATTATATAGTGCAGCCATTATGGCCATCGATGTATCAAGATGTGTTTAGGCATTGGTTCAACAATCTTTTATTGAGATAATTATCAATTTAACAACCAATTAATCTGTAAATACATAGAATTAGATATTTATAAATTAAATATAGTTCTTATGGGGTGTGCATCCCTTAACTGATTATATGAATTGGTGAAAATTTCACCAATAACTCAATCTCTTTTACATACTTCATTAGATGTAAATTAACCATAAAAGAAAAATGTGATGGATCAATATGATGTAGACTATTTTAATCATATTTGTACTGTTATTTTTTGAATTTGGATGTATGAAATAAGGAAAATGTTAATTGGATGCATGAAATACTGGGGTCCACCTCTTAATTATCAAATACTTTTTTTCATAATTTAATGTATAATTAAAAGTATTTGTCACTTAAGGGAGATTTGATGTTTGGTGGTCTCATGATCCAATATTTGATGTTATAACTTCCAGAATGCCTAGTTTATATGAGATTCCTCCCTATGTCTTTTAGTAGAGATGGTTTCCATGTTAAGCTCAAAATACCCTCTAAGTCAGTGTAACACCTCAGATTCAAAGAATTATAGGATCTATGTAATGATACAGGTTTTCAAGTGGAAACATTTCTACTGAGCACTAGTTTTTTTGTAATCCCAGAATTTGATGATGATATACATGATTTATTCCTAGGATACCCCATGGGATCAAGTGGATGGATAAGTATTGCATTACCCAAAGATGTTAGGGATTAGACTATTGGTCCAATGATTGAGGGATGTTGAGTTATGAACTCATATTAGGAGAGTGTCCCTTTTATATTTTTGATGTTTCATCCTCTTCCGAATTTATTCAAGTTTCCAGAGGCTTAATTCCCTATGGACCAAACACCAAAAATCTAACAATAGATTAGAATAGGTAATGTTGATATGTCATATAGGTTCCACCGATTACATAGGACTTGAGTATTATACATGAAACCCCTAGAATCCTACTTTAAGCCTTGATTACATAATGTCCAATTCAAACATAGAATTATAATTTACATTTAAGAGAGGTAGGTATGGGTGATCTTGATTTCGAGATTTATATCCTCCTATGGTGATATAACTTTATGAAAGTAATTTTCAATATTAAATGAAGCTTCTATACTCATACCTAATAACCATCAGGATTGGATTACCACATTAGTTAATTAATTTACCTCTAAATTTTCTTATTTATATCTTTCTTCTTTGTATTAGTTTCAATATGACTACCTACATTTTTTGGTTGTGTATGATACTCTGTTGGTGGTTCCCTAATGAGTTATGCTCTCAAAACCTGCTTAGGGAACTATTTCACATGGGTACCTGAGTAGACGTTTACTTGATTTCAGGAAAGGGTTTGGTATGAGGCTTGGAATAGTGTGGTTGATCAGAAATTAAAGGATGATGTTGGAGTTAATGATATTGTATTCTTGGGGATTTTTGGATCTGGTGATTTTTATTTATTTTCCTTATTGTATGTATATATTACCATCCTAGTGGGACATCTGTGTATGAATGTCATGTATATTGTGTCCATTACATCATTCCATTATTAATTCAATTTTTTACTATATTGTTTCCACAATATGATTATTTATAGTTATATATAATATTTAGTTCTTTTTTTGTTTTTTTATTACACTAATATGAGGGAATATTATCTCTACAGTATCTCTCTAGAGACTTGTTAGTATTCAGTGTCATATGGGGTATGGGAATGAATTCATAAGACCATGTAGAAACTCTACCATGTTACTATTAATAGTAACATGGTCTGGGTGTGATGAAGTTATAAGAGAGGATTTAGTTTCATGTTTATCAAATATTTTAGTGATGGTAGAATGGAGATATAATAGTGTTTAAAATACTTATAAGGATAAGATATTGTTACATTGAGAAAACTTATTTTGGTTGGAATTCCATGTTTCAGTGGATATGGGATTGATGTTCGTAGTTTGTGATGTTAAATTGAGAACACTTATTATGGTTGGAATTCCATGTTTCTATGGATATGTTATTGATGTTCATAGTATATGATGTAACATTGAGAACACATATTCTAGTTAGATTTCTATATTAGTACATTGAGAACACTTATTCTAGTTGGAAGTCCATGTTGGGATATCAAGTGCTCTAACTATGGAAGGGACAAATCCTTTCTCAAATTATTCATTAATAAAATATTATTTGTGATGTACTTGATATACCCAACTTCTTTATGAATTATATATTAATGTTTTATGGTATTATATAAATATTTTCTAGTCATGACATACATTAATAAAAATATTAATTTCTATGGACCAATAAAAATTATCATTCATAAGAATATATGATGAATTATAAACATTAAGAATTCATTTATTAAGGTTAATAATCATAATATTCGATCATGGATATTTCTTATTCTGAACATTGTGTGGTGAAGTTTCATTGTCTTTCGAGTACTCACACATAACAACCAATATTATATGTTTCCAATCATATAATGTTATCCAACTCTAGAACAATATTTAGTAATATAATCATGTAACTTCATGGTTCTCATCATTTTAAGGAACTACTATTACCTTTTTTAATGAAATAGTTATTCTATAAAATTCTAACATTTATGTTATGAAATGAAGCATTATACATGTGATTATTTATTTACCTATTAATGCCAGAATATGCAGGAGATCTAAATTACACTATAGTTGGTTCCAGGTAACCCACTCTAGAAGAATCCCACTTGAACTAGATCCAACTACTAATGAATATTTACTTACCACATCATGAAATTTCTTCAATTGATCATGGATATAGATTCCAAACCTATCACAGTTATATAACTATAATTTTTAATTCCACATGTTTTTTGGGTCATTCTTCATACAGTGACATCATTATCATGATAAAAACCCACAATTGGTGATATTACAAACTATAAACCACTAATTCCCATGTTAGAACCTGAAATATTGATTATGTAAATAGTCTAAGCTTATCTTAATATTTATAATAAACATTCATTCATTATAAACAATAATAGGAAGAGGATGTTTCTAATCATATTCTTAAGATACATCAGTAGCCACATCATACCCCAGATATTATAGATATTAAAAGCACTTTTTTTAATAAGATTTTATTCCACATTACCTTTCCTTAATATAATAATAAATCAAATTGAACTAACTAAGGATATATGTCAATTCCATTAACCATTAGTAATCATACTTATCCAATCCCGATGAACTAATATAGTTCTATTTTTTATGTAATGTAGGATTGTCTAAACTATAATTCTATGTAATTTTATTGGATCTATTTGATCTTCACATATTATTAATCAAGAATAAATAATATTAGATTCTAGAGTATATAATGGCTTGTTAGATAAGTTCCTATCCCATAAGCTTGATAATTTCTTATAATTAAATAATATTTTTTATTCCCATGCTTCTTCTAGTGGAAAGATTATATCCCAAAAAAATCACACATTATTTTTTAAAAAAGTATTTATTAATTTGTTAATAAATGTAGTTTAATATATTTAAATAACCCATGGATATATTATTTTGACCATAAACCTTATAAAAAATTCTACTTTAATTCATTTTTTGAGAAATTAATTCCTTATTCATAACAAACAGGCAAGACATAACATTTTTTCCAAATATTATCAATATATATTTTGTGAAAAAAATATATTTCTCCCACTAAAATATGAGAGTCAAATGGAGCTCCTACATTTTAAAATAAATATTTTTTGAATTATACGCATCATTTATCCATATATTAATTTTTATAAAAATAATATCTTATTGGTATGCATTGATTTCACCCACCCATTCTATATATTCCTTAAAGAAATATACCATAGGCTATCTTATTTGACATATCATATAGATACTTCTCAAAATGATTCATCTAAATGATTTTTATATGAATATAAATATACAAATATGATAATAAAGGAATTATTCCTCAACAAGTATAATTTAAAATGATTTTAGTCATCATGATTAGTGTGTAGGTTCCTTCGTAGACAAATCCATTCAAGAATAAATATTAATTTATTAGTACTAGCATGTACCATCCATGTCTCACTTTCCATATATAGTCACCAGTAGTGCAAATTTTTTAATAAAAAATCCCTCATGATGTGTAACATCCCATTACCGTATTCAGGCATTCCGAAAACCCAATTTTTCGTTTGAGCATTGGTTGGGATTCTTTTGGGGTCACCCAAAGTGAATTTATAAGAATTATAGAGGTTTATGGGAATGGTCATGGTTTATACAAAATATTTTCATGGTTATGGAAAATAGTGTTTTAGGGCCATGTTTGGACAGTAGACTATGGATGACCCATGAAGGGTTTTCCCTAACCATGTGCAGTTTCCCAGGAAATCACACGGACGACGTTTTAAAGATCCTATTTTTTTATTAAAATTTACAGAGCCACCCCTTTTTATCCTACACAAACCTCCTTAGACCCTAATCTATTTCTCACATCCTCTAGTCTTCCAAGGTTAATTTTTTGTTCCTTAATGTTCTCCCACATGTGATCCAAAGCATGAGGGATGACCTATAATCTCAATATGGTTAGTATTCTCCTCCCGTATTCTTCCTCCAGCATTCTCACTCTTTCTCCATAGGGATACATAAATCTTAATATTGATTTTTTGGATATAATAACCCTTTTTTGGGATCATAAACCCAGATTTGATTCCCATTTGCATGATCTTCATTCTTCGTGGACAAATCCTGGTTTCAGTTTGGCCTTGAGGGATCCATTATTTTATGTAAATGGTTTTATTATGATGTTAAATGTTTATTAATCAGAATTGTTATGTTTAAATTTAACTTTATTAAATCAACTAAAATTGATTGGTTTCTTTATTAAAAATTCTTTCAATTGATTTTTTGGGAAAAAACCCAATTCAGATGAATTGGAGTTTTTGAGGGAAAATGGGTTTTGGCTAGGAATTGAAATTGATGGAATTATTTCAAAAATTGAATTTTTGAATTAGAAAGTGAAATGGATTCTGAAATAGCATGAATTTGTTTTAGATCTCCATTTTTTGAAAACTTACTAGAAATGTTTTGATGGGATCCTTAGTGTCTCATCTTGGTGAAAATAAATGTTTTGATTAATAACCCATTATGTTTTAGAGGATAAAATTGGAATAATTGAAATTGAGAATGGGATGAATTTTATTTTGTGTTACAAACTTAATTTCCCATCATTGTTTTTTACTTTGGATCATGCATGCCTTCTGTAGATAGCGATTTATTTCGGGCGGAACTATGCGATTCTACAATATTGTAAAACATCATATCCTCACATCACATTCCTTATGAAATAGTGATGAGATCACATTACCTTTGTCCTAAAGGGGAGTATGTACATAATTTTATTTATTCACGATGTTGGATCCCTATAGTGTAGACTATCATAACTATTAGGAACATTACCATGGTTCTCTATTGTTTTCATTTTAGAATGAATCTATATGTCATTGTTATGAACTATTTCACATGCCTAGATAATTTATATAAATTATATTATAGAAATTATTTATTTGAGACATCATTTATGAAAAATTGGTGTTATGAAAAGTACCTAGGATGTAATGGTTAATTCAATCATTTGAAATGGTTTCCATCATTTGATATGTGAAGCACAAATTGCTAAATGTATTTCAATCTTTTAGACTATTAATCATGATTTTTTTTAATATGCTTGTTACGCTCAACCAAATCGTTTTAAAAATTGACTTTTTTTGGGTTAAATTGATACTGGAATCGGTTGTGGAATCTTTGGGTAAAATCCTACAAAGATTTGGCTCACAACCTACTTGTGCATTAGGGTGCTTGTAGATTATCTCCAACCATGTTTGAGAAGAGGAAAAGGATCTCTTGGAAGTGGATCATTCAGCTGAAATTTGGTCATTATGAGTGGTGTACTTAGGGACTTTGTATATTTTCCCCTTTCAGTACTTTTCATGTTTTACATTGGCGGTTTTTCAGGTTTAACTTCGACTAATTTACTTAGAATATAGTTTTCCTTTCATATGCATACTATCTTGTTTTCTTTTATTTATGCATTGTTTGTCATTAAATCATCCCCACATTCAGTTTTTATGATGATAGGTGCTAGTCGACATCCCATGGGGATTAGGAATGAACATCATGTTATGTCAGGACCAACTCAGTTGTCAGGTTTCCTGGGTAACCGGGTTGATTCATGACAAACATGCATCAGAGCTCCAAGTTGAGCTTTTGTCTTGAAGTCAATATGCATTATGAAATCATGTTGGGACTTAGGAGGTAGTTGAGATTAATTTCCTATATATCTCACACAACAATAAACTTTAAGTCTCCTAGTGTTATAATAGACAAACATCTTGTGGTCTAGTTCTATTCTTTTACCTATTTTTATTTGGATATCTTAACATCCAAATCCAATACATCCTATCTGTTGGTATTAATTTCTTTCATTTCTTAGTTTGAGCATTTTCTAATGTCTTCCTTGTTGTCATCTATTGTTTTGTAGCATCATACCTCTGAGAAGACATGTGAATTTTACTTAGGAAGAAGCTTCTGCTGAACCATAGTGAGAAAATCCTATTATGGATCCAAATTTGATTGAGGTGATCATGAAAATCATTCAAGCACTTAGAGAGGCACCCCCTCTAGTTCCAGTTCCAGCACCAGTTGTGGAACATAAAAGGGGCTCCCTCAAGATTAGTTCTCAAGAGTTCCTTCACTAGAAATCATCACTGTTCAAATACTGGAATCATCCTCAAGAGGTTGTGGAATGGTTGAGTAGTTTGGAACTCTTAGTTGGATTTTTAGACACACCCAATGAGATAAAGGTAAAGTGTGCCACCTTTATGATGGAAGGACCAATTAGAAGATAGAGGGACAGTATGGTAACTATGAATAAACATAAGGGATTTTAGTGGAAATCCTTCAATGTTATTTTAATCGACCTATTCTACCCATATTTGATGTTGTTGGCCAATTCTATAGAGTTTTTCAAACTTGCACAGTCTGACGGGTTCATGACAGAGTATGAAAACCGTTTTTTTGAGCCTGTTAACTTTTCACGAGGGATTGTATTAAATGAGTGGATGAAGGCACGAATTTTTGAGTTAGGCCTTCATTAGGATATCCATTATTAGGTTTTCATGATGAAGTTTCCTTTTTAAGTCGATGTACTGTATAGAGCACTAATGGTTGAGATGGACCTGTATAGTAAGTTAGGGTTTTTTGGATTTTCTTTCTCTCCTAGTGCCAGTTTGAGTTCCATAAATGGAAAAAAGAAGCACGATTATTCTCCAGGAAGTTCACGATGGCTGGGTTTTTCTAAACCTCAAGTAGTAGTAGGTAGAGGTCCTTTATTTTGTTACTAGTGTGTCATGCCATGGAATTATAAGAAGTTTTTCACTGAGGAAACCATGAATTTTGGCTCCTACATGTGTTCATGGAACTTGTAAATGTTTGGACATATTTATTACACTCCGGATAGTGGGACATGTTCATGATATCATCCTAAAATTTTGTTGTAATCAGATCACTCACATGCAAAAGGGTTCCTTCCACAAGAATCCAGAATAAAGCTTCTTCACGCAATGGAAGAGTCTATAGAGGAATAAAAAACTGTTCCATCAACCGTGATAGGTACCTTCACTACAGCTTCATCATTAGTGACTGATTTATTTAATATCGATGTATCTCTTTAGTTTATTCAACCCGTGTTTTTATTCTTCTTGATCCTATTATGAATATTTGGTCATTGAAATGTATATTAATATACCCCTTGGTACGAAGAGATTGAGGGGTATTCATATTCCCTCTTGAGTATTCTCTCCATAAGATGTTGAGTTAGCTTGGAAATTTTTGTTTCTCCATGTGAAATATTTTTAAATCATTATCTAGATGGATTGTCTCATAGCCAATAAAGCATGGATCAATTACTATCTTCAATGGGTCTCATTTACTACACTTAGTGGTGTGTCTCTCGTGTTTCAAGGAGAATGGGACCCAAGGATAAGAAAAGATGGACCTTATTATCTAGATATGGGGAAAGTAATATCAGTCATTTCCTTTGACTTGGAGTGGAAATTTATTAGTGGGGATCTCCCTCCTGTCATCATTGAGTTTCTCAAAGTGTTTACTTATTAATTCTATGGTTTTCCATTGGTAAAAGAGGTTGAGGTTTCAATTGACTTGATGCCTCGTACTCAAAAAGATTAAATTGACTATTACCACATGGCCCCAGATAAGTAGAAAGAGTTGAATTCATAGTGGGATGATCTTCTTGAAAAATGTTTTATATGCCTGAGCTTGTCACCCTAGGTGGCCTCAGTTCTCTATTCCAAGAAGGTTGACGGTTCACACCACCCTTTCATTGATTACCAAAAGCTCAATCGAGTAACGGTAATGAAAAAGTATCTACTACCATGGATTTATGATCTGTTTGATCATTTTAGTGGGTAAAAGTGGTTCTTGAATATTGATCTTCACTTGGCTTACCATCGGTCTAGGATGAATGAATTTGAAATTTAGAAAACTGCCATTCATATCAGGTATGGACATCATGAGTACTTTTTCAGGCCTTTTGGTCTAACCAATGTTCAGTCAGTTTTCATGGATCTAATGAATAAAATTATCATTGATTATCTAGATAACTTTTTTGTGGTATTTGTATATGATATCCTTGTGTACTCAAAATCAAAGGAGGATTATTGGCATCATCTAAGAATAGTTGTGAGTTTGCTGTGAAATCATCGAGTCTATGTTATGCTTTCTAAGTGATGTTTTGGATTCGAGAAGTGAAGTTATTATGAAACATAGTGTCAGAACATGTAATATCAGTTGATATGGAAAAGGTGAAAGAAGTTATGACATGGTAATAACCACATACTATCTTAGAGATTCAGATATTCTTGGGTTTAAATTGATATTATCGCAGATTTGTGACGGACTTCTCAAAGTTTTCTTCTCTGATGACTCACCTTAAATGGAAGGGAGTGAATTTTGTATAGAGTGAGAAATTTCAGAGTAATTTTGTTGGGATGAAAATTATTTTGACTATCACGCCATTTTTGACTATTCTAGAGTCTGATCAGGTCTGTGTGGTCTTTTGCGATACATCAGGTTTAGGCATGGGTTGCATTCTTATTATGGGTGATCAAGTTGTTTCATAGGAATCTCATAAACATAGGTTGTACGAGAAGAATTTTCCAACCCATGAAATTGAACTGTAAGTTATGATGGATACTCTCAAGGGTCAGCGACATTAACTTTTTTGAGGAAGGTTTACTGGGTTCTCAAACCACAAAAGCTTGAGTTATACCCTCTCTCAAAAATATTGTAATCTCTGCTAGAGGTGTTGGTTGGAATACATGAAGTCATTGGAATTTGACACTGACAATACCCCAATGAAAGATAATGTCATTTTATATTCTTTGTTCAGGAAGATTCCAACCAAGGTAGTGAAATAATATTTGGAAGAGTGGAACTTAATGGCTCTCTTGGCATAGATTCATATTGGAGTTCAAGGGTTAGAGTCTGAGTTTTCATTGGCCAATGTTTAGTTGAAATCCGCTGTTCTGGAAATGATTCATCATATTCAATAGATTTATGATGAGTTATATATCATTATATACTATCTTAATAGTGGGGAGACAATTTCCTAGTGGTTATTCTCCAAAGTGTGAATTCTATGCTATCATATTCGTTTTGTGGTACCATCTTCAATAAGGAAGCTGGGATGGGATATTTCCATAAATCTCAGTGGTATGTGCACCCAGGAACTATGAATATTTTCTATGACATAAGTAGGAATTATTTTTGGTTAGGTATGAGATAACGAATTGCTAAGTTTGTCTCTCCTTGCTATACATGCCAACAGGTGAAAGCTGAGCACCAGAAACAATCAGGGTTGCTTCAGCCCCTTCAAATCCATACTTGTAAGTGGTATGAGATCTCTATGGACTTTGTGACCAGGTTTCCATGTGCCCAGAGGAAGAATAATGAAATTTGGATGGTGATTGATAGGCTAAAGAAATCATCTCACTTTATTCCCATTCGTGATATAGTAAACGTTGAGGAGTTGTGAAGTCTTTTTGTGAAAGAGATTGTTCAGTTGCATAGAGTGTCATGTGCTATAGTCTCTGAAAAAGATCATCAGTCTACATACCACATTTGGAGAGGCCTTCAAGAGGCACTGGGATGTCACGTCTATTTGAGAATGGCATATCATCTGTAGTTGGATGTCCAGACAGAAAGAGATATATAGATTCTTTATGATATGCTCCGCACTTGTGTTCTTGACATTATTGGATAATGGGAAGATCATTTGGGGCTGGTGGTGTTTTCTTATAACAATAGTTATAGTTATGCTATTAGGAAGGATCATTTTGAGGCCTTGAATGGATATCCCAATAGATATCTATTTTGTTGGTCATAGATCACTGAGAGTTCCATGGTTGGACCAAGCATGGTCCAACAGAAGACAACTAATATTCAATTGATTCATTAAATAATGTTTAAAACTCCTATATGATATAATTCAGATGTTTATTGTCACCAAAGACCTCTGGAGTTCCCTGTTAGTGACTGGGTTCTCCCTAATGTTTCACCCTTGTTGGTTCATTGATGTATTGGGTGGTAATGGAAACTTTACCCTTATTTTTTTGGTCAGTTTGTGGGTGTTGAGAAGGTGGGGAAACATGTATACATATTATCACTACCACAACAGCTGACGTCGATACATAACATGTTTCATATATCATATCATTGAATGTATTTATTGGATCTCTCACATGTTATGTGTTGGAATGATCTTCAATTGGAACTGGATTTATCAGCGACTGAATGAACAATCGGGATAGTTGATTCTGAGACCAATATATTTAATGGGAGAATGACACATTTGGTTCATGTTCTATGGCTGCATGGTGTTGATTCTCATGAGATGTGGGAGAGGGAGGCACTGATGAGGGACAAATGGTCTCATAATATTTTTGGGGAGGCTTCTTCATAGGAATTTTGGGGATTAAATGTTTTTGTGGTGGGGAGGTTGTAACATCCCATTACCATTTTCTGGTATTCCTAGAACCCCCTTTTTGTTTGATCATTGGTTGGGTTTCATTTTGGGTCCCCCCATATAAATTTATGATAATTTTTAAGGTTTTTAGTTAGGGGAACAGTTTTCACATGACCTATGCACTATTAGGGAAAACTGTGCGCCATGGCCATGTTTGGATAGTAAGATTCGCACAGCCTAGGAATGGTTTTCCCTATCAGTGTGAAGTGTCCTAGGAAACCATGCAGAGTGTGTTTTCTAGATCCAAATTTTTTAATAAAATATTCTGATCCCCCCATTTTGGTCCTAGAAGGACCTCCATTGACCCTAATCCATTTCTACATGCCTCAAAGCTCCCATGGGTGATTTTTGGTGCCTTGAACCTTTCCTAGATTCGATCTGAATCTTGAGTAATTACATTCAATCTCAACATGGTTAGTATACTCATCCCATTTTATTTCTCCATTGTTATCCCTCTTTCTCCTTAGGGTTCCATAGACTATAATATTGATTGATGGATCTAAATCCCCTTTTTGGGATATTAATCCAAGATTTGATTCATGAATTCATGATCTTCGTTATTCATTGAAAAATCCCGATATGGGTTTGGCATTTCTAGATCCGTTTTTTTTGAAAGGTTATTCTATTATGATGCTTAATTTTTACTAAACCTAATTGTTTTTTTATATTTTAATATTTTGAATCAATTTTAATTTTTTTTTTAAATAAAAATGAATTCAATTGATTTTTTTGGAAAAAAATCATATCCTAATGAATTGTTGTTTCACAGGGAAAATCAGTTTTGGTGGGGAATTGAAATTGATTGAAATTTTCCAAAAATTGAAGTGTTGAATTAAATTGGGAAAAATAATAATAAATTGCATGAATTTGTTTCAAATACACATTTTTTTAATATTATCTTCAAATGTTTTGATAGAAACCTTAGGGTCTCATCTTGGTGAAAAAGGTATGTTTTGATTAAAATCACATTGTGGGTTTTAAGGAGAAAATTAGACTATTTGAAATTGAGAATTGGATGAATTACATTTTCTATTATAAAATTAATTTCCCATCATTGATTTTTACATGAGAACATGCATGCCTTTGTAGTAAGTGAGTTATTTTGGTTGCTCTTTATTATTCTACAACGTTCTAAAACATCATATCACCACATCTCATTCCTTAGGCAAAGATGATGTGATCCCGATTCCTTAAGCCTAAAAGGGAATATGTTCATTCATTGTTGTATTAATAGTATTGTATCCCTATAGACTTGAAATATCATACCTATTAGGCACATGACCATGTTTCTCTCTTGTTTTTATTTTAGAAAGCATTTATATTCCATTGTTTTAAACTATTTCACATGCCTTGAAAATTTATATAAACTATTTTATATAAAGTTTTTATTTAAGCCATATTTTGTGGAAAATTACTATCATTCAAATTATCCTTGTCTTAATGGTTAATTTTATACTTTAAAATGTTTTCCATCATTTGATATGTGAATCGCAAATTGCTAAATGTATTTCCACCTTTTTGACTATTATGCATGATTTCTTTAAATAATCTTGTTGTGCCAAACCTAATTATTTTGAAAATTGAAATCACTTTTTGGTTAAATTGATATTAGAATATATTATGGAATATTTGGTTGAAATTCTACTAGGATTTGGCTCACACCCTACTTATTCCTTCATGTGTTTGCAGATTATCATTATCCAGGTTCGACCAATGGAAAATGATTTCTTGGAGTTGGATACTACTGCTCAATTTTGTTCTTGGGGAGTGGTGTCCTTATGGAATTTGGCATGTTTTTTTGTTTTAGTAATTTGGTTGTCATACTTTGGTGGTTGTTCCATTTTAACTTTAGGTACATTACTCCAAATGGAGTTTCCCATTGATATGCATATTGTCTTGTTTTCTTTTGTGTCTGCATTGTTAGTAAAAAAAATTCCAACTTTTAGTTAATATTATTTCATCTTCTAGTCTCAAACTTGTGAGGACCTAGAACACACTTCATGTTATTTCAGGAACTGGTCAGTTATCAGGTTACAAGGGTACTCGGGTTAGCTCATGACATGATGGTTATTTTTAGTTGATTGTGTTTGTGGACAATGTTTCAAGTTTTTGGAGAAGGTTGTTTTTCAAATAATGCATGAATATTAAACCTGAATGTATCATCGCCTAATTAGCAATAATGTATAATATCTCAGAAATCACGATTGTATTATGTTGTGAGAGTGAATGTTCTAATCTAGTCTTGTTGGGTGTGAGTGATGAACTGATCTCATGGAGCATAAGTCTTAAACAAATATCATGGAGTGTGAGTGTTGAATTTGTCTCACAGAGAGAATGTGATAATCTACTCTTGGGGAGTATGAGATGTTTGGTCTCACAGAAGTTGAAGAAAAAAATAAAGAATATGGAAATAATGTAGGCATATCATGATTGTTTGATATCTTGCAATGTGGATGATGAAAAAGATTAATTTTCTTTTTATATCACAATGATATCTCATGCTACATTCAAGATTGACTATGGATCTCATAATGAGATCTTTTGAATTTCTCATTGCTGTTTTTGGAACTCGTGACGGGCCATACAATTAATTTTATGAAAACATCATTGATCACCACAAGACTAAATATTATCTCATAGAGTACTCATGGAGTATGTGTGATAGGGTGGTGGAATGAACAGGTGTCCACGATTAGTAGGGTTAAGGTTGGGGGTTTATGCCTATAAATATCCCTTAACCCATAACTAAACATTTATATAGTTTTTCATAAAATATTGATTGGACAAAACATATGGGAGATGGTTCATGGAGATATATCATGAAATACATTCACAGAGATATCTTAAAGAATAAGTTCATGGAGAGATCTCATAAAGGAGTGTACACGGTTAAAATTATGCAATTATTAACCTTGATTTGATCAATGCCTTGCTCAATGTGTCAATTTGTTCTCATGCTATGATCTCATGATAGGTTATCACTCTATAATCTCTTACCAGGATCTCATACCACGGTCTCTCATTAGGGTCTTGTGCTAGGGCCTCTTTCTAGTATCTCACGCAAAGGATTATGCACTAGGATCTCACACAATGTTACATGACAAGATCTTACATAAGGGTACATGACCAGATCTCATGGAAGGGGTGATGCACTAGGGTCTTCCACATGGATATCACACTAGAATCGTGCACATAGAGATATGTTCCGACATTTCCCTATGAATAGTATCATTGAAATATCTGAATTCTCAAAAGAGAGTTTGGAAGTGACCCTTGGGAAAGTAGTAAGATGACTGTAATCATTGTAAAGGTAGTGATCCTAGGCATAAAAGTGATCTATCCTAAACCTTGTATTTTGGATTCGATCCTTAGTGGATTTTTTGGAATTGTACATTGTCATTTTATGCTCCATGGATGTATCCCAATAAGGGTTCACCATGTAAAATTGTTTTTTTCTGGTGCATGATTTGATTTTTGTTCATACATTTATATAGGAAATGGATAATAGCATGTTTTGTACAACTAAAAAAATATCTAAAGGGTTATTTGTTTTAATATTTCATACACCAATTCACCCACCCTCTTAGGGTATTTATCCTAGTCAGGATAACAATTATATTAAATCTAAATGTTGAAATTAAGTGGTACTCACTCAGGAGATGAAATGGAGATTTTCAATCCAAAAGGATTTCTGATCCACGATTAAAACAATATTCCATTATAGAATAATAAGATGAATCACTACTCTATATCTTTAAGAATGGATATATATATATATATGGATGTGATGTATGCAATTTCATCATGTATCTGTAGTGGTTATTTATCGTATGCTGACTGAAGGGAGTTGGATGTTTAGGCCAAAGAAGTAAATTGTTTGGGGGAACCTATCATATGGTATCTATACGAAGGTTAATTCATGTAAGTCATCACATGCTATGTAGGAAAAGAATATAAAGGTTTATTAGGGGGACTAAAATGTCAGGGAATCAAATCTACAAGTTCTATGGAGAAGTATGAGGATCTAAGAATTTATCTTAATGAGTCTGTTGATGAATTATTTGATAGGGTTAATGTTATTGTAAAATACATGTGTAGTATTAGATATATTACTAATTATGTAAATATTTTAAATTAAATAATTAGAATACTTATAAATCGGTTAAATATGAATGATTCTATTTTTTATGTTAAAGATCCAATTGGGATGATAATAGATATCTTGCATAGTAATCATCTTGCATGCAAGATGAGAAATACTGATAATGGGCCTGTGGAAATGGGGAATTCCAAATAAGTGGACTTCAAGACCATGAAGAAGATCACTATTAAATATTGGAAGGAATAAGAATATATATATGAAGTCACTTAATTATTTTTATCCAATTTACAATGATGAAAATGAAATTTAAAAAGGAAACATCCACTTGCTTGATTTCAATGAAAAAATGTTGTAAATATTACAATGAGTTTCCCTAAGGGGGTTCAAGATGAGAATGAGGATGAAGTCTAAATTCCCCTGAAGAAGTATTCATACTACATGAAAGGTAAGAAATATTTCTTCAAAAAGAATAATCTTCAATCAAAAGAATAAGATAGTTTTCATGAATCTGATCTGAAAGAGTTAAGGTAATGAATGGATCATAAAGCATATTATATGAATCCATTTGTCAAAAATTACCAAAAAGGGAATAAAGAGATGATTATAATGGATAGTTCAATGGAATATTTTTTTTCTACAGGTCAAATTAGAAGATTCTCTTGAAGATATAAATGTTTGGAGAGCCAATACAAATTTATCCAATATGGTGGTTCATGATACCAAACTCATTATATAGGAGTAGGAAGAAGAGAAGTCTAATAATACAGATGAAATTGAAAATATAAGGTGATCAAAAAAAGAGAAATAATATATGATCAGTGAGTGAATGTTTTATGTTAAAAAAAAAAACGGGTGATCAATGTTTTGAATAATATAGAAAAATTTCATGAAAATCTCATCAAAAAGACTTATGAGGAATTTTTGAACCTATGAAGTAAAGTGAATGATTAGTAGAAAAAATTTACTCCAAAAAATCTGGTTACAAAGCCAATAGAAACTAGAAAATTATATATTAAACTACTAATAAACATGGCAACAAAATTTCAGGAGAAGAAAAAGATAGATCTAAACATTATAGCTAGTATGGTACATGATCGAAAATAGAATGAAGTAATGGATTAAATCATTCCACAAGCACCCAATATATGACTAAATATTTATTTGGGTATGAATCAGAACTAGAATGTTTTGTAAACCCAAGGGAAAACTAGCAGGGCAGTAGTGACACACATGAATGTACCCTGCATTCAATGTTATTGTTGTGGATATACAAGAAACTAAAAAAATCATATATTATTAACAAGAAGAATCGAAGTTAAAAATAAAAACATAGATAGATATACAGAGATCAATATTAGGGGATTTCATTTTATGGTGACTATTTTGGTGTGGAGGATTCGGACACCTGGATTGATATTTATCATCAACATTGTAATGGAATATACTGAAGCATACTGAATGTGATCATAAGAAGTAGCTAAATTTATCATCAAGTGAGATGAAAATGAAAAATTTATTTTTATCTCTGTAAGATAATGCTTTTTCCTCATACTTCGAGAAAGATCAAAACTATCAATCCATACAATGCATCAATTTTAACACATTTACCAAAAAGAAGAGATAAAAACATGCAGTGGTTATAGATATTGATTTCGAAGTAGTATATTCCACTCGAATATGGATCATTGATAGTGGATGCACCTACCATATGATAGGAAACAAATAACTAGTGAAAGGAATCAGATATGGTAAGGAATATATTATGATATATGGTAATTATGAAAGCCGTAAAATTATTGGCATGGGAAAACCAATGTTTTGGGGAACATAGATGTCAAAGACATATGTATTGGTTATTGAAGGTCTCAATCACAACATAATAAGTTTTAGAAAATTATGTGATTCAGGAAATGCAATAATATTTTCAATGAAATTATGTTTCATCATGGAAAGGGAAAGGGTAGTTATGTTACAGGTAAATTGTGTGGATGTAAATCTCTGTAACACCTCGAGCTTCCACGATACGCTTCTCTTTCTATAATGCAGTAGCTTGCATTTTACACAAGTTCGAGTTCTAACACACCGCGACTAATCAAAGTAGCCGTTATGAATAGTAATACCCACTTTTTAAAATTATAAAAATTTTATATTTCGAAATGGACTTCATTTTTGTATTCGTAATATCAAAATTATCCTAAGTTGAATTTTTTGTAACTTTCTGAGAACTTCCAATTTTTTATGAACAGTGAGAAATACTTAAAACAACTTTTCTAATAAAAATAATTTATAGTGATAAATTATACAATTTAGTGGTTTTAATGTATAATTATAATATATTTTTACCATTTTATCTAATGGTGGTCATTAGAATTAATTTAACATTGAAATTGGACATGAACAATTGTCAATCTTTTGATATATATTGTTTCTTAAAAACACGCTATTTGTTGTGACAGTGGGAATTAATTATAAAATTAATTAATGAAACTTATATGTTTGGAATTTTGTAAAATAGACATCATTTTTGAATTCTGAATATCAATTATAGCTTAGGGTGAAATTTTGGCATTATTCTGAAAAACTTCAATTTTTGATGAATACTGAAACCACCAAGTGGTAGTTAAAAAACTGATTTTTCATTTAAATGAAACATTACCACTTCTGTGTTTTGATTTTAAAAAATCCAACATACATGGTTGTCATTAGGAATTAAAATGTAGTTCAATGGGATAAAAATAATTTTTGGTGAATAGTAACTTTTAAGTTTAATTAATCGCGATTAAAGGTAATTAATGAAATTTAAGGTAAAAATGGTATTATAAAAATATGAAAATACCTTTACACTTGTCCTACCCATTTTGGATGAGTCATGTCCGACCAATAAAATCCATGGGTCAACTTGGGGACCCCATGGAGCCACTTTGGTAGGGAAATGACATTAAAATCTTTTTATTTAATGTTAAAATAAAAATGTCACAAACATGAGTTGTTTTACTAAAACAATTTTTAAATGGGGTTATACAAGTCATATTTTTTACTATAAATATTCATTAAAAAGATACAAAGATTTCATACATCATGATATTTTTTTTATAATTTTTAGACATTATATAAATAAATTATTTACAAAATCATGATGACGCAACGATTACCTCATTAATTAACGATTTAAATAAAATGAAAAGATAATGTATAATATAAGACTTAAACTTGTCAAAAACCTATTGTATGAGTAGATTTAGAACCCTTATCACCTTACCCTCTAAATATATAAGTGTGGGACCTTTTGAATCTGAATAAAGCATTTCATAATAAAGTAACATTTCAATCATTCCAAGAGTGCCCCTCCTCTCCTCTTATAAAAGGCCCCCACCTCTACCACCTTACCCACACCTCTCAAGCCTTTGGCTCGGCCAAACCCTGCCCATTTTGTCTCTCCACATCCCACTATTACTCCTAGATGCCTCAATTTGGGCATAAGTCTTCCCAAGGAAGCCTTTGGCTCAAATCAAAAAGAGTTACCCGATTTTAAGGTAATGTCTTCTCTAATGTTGTTTTGTTTTATTTTGCTTCTCCAACCCCTTAAAATCTTTTTATTCATTTCTTTTGTAACAGAACAAGTATATAAAATATACTAGGATGTTGTTATGATAAGTATTTTGTTTACACTTACACACACCTTCGTCTAATGGTTAAAGAACATACTATTTCTGTGGGTGGTGAAATACTGCCTCACGAAACGATGATTGATCAATATTCTTTTAACACCTCTAACGGTGGCCATTTTGATGAATCTATTTTCATATATGATATATATATTATTTTTATGTTTTCCTTATGATTATTTATTTCTCATTTATGGCATACATTATGATTTCCATTATGGGTAAACGCGATAATTTCATTTTAGGAAATTCGGACTACCGGCCCCTCAAAGTGATTTGAATCGTTAATGTCATATGTGTGATGTATAAAAGATAGAGTAAATGGTATTATAAATTATATTATACTGGAATTATATTATACCTTTATATAATTATAACTTCATTCCATTAAATACAAAATATAAATGAAAGTAGCATTCATGCGTACGTACGACTTACCGTCTCCATGAACGGTGCATTTCATTTCTTAACTCTAAATGTTATGTAATATTATGAATGAATGTATATAATGGATATATATTGTATATATGATATCTAAATCATGAAAATAATTCTATAGATAATGGATATTCTACCACATAAACAACTTGTAATTATAATAAGTTTATTGTTGACTCAAGTACCAAATATCGACAAAATGACAGTTATTAACATAAATAATTACATAATGTTCATAACATGGTAATGAGTGATATAAAATGAATAATAAACTTGAAAAAGGTTCTTAAGAGATTATAAATTAACTCTAGTTTATTATTCAGGAGGTTAAAGAACGGTCAAGTCAAGTCGGAAAGAGGTAAGGGAATTTATTAACCCAATTTCCATTCTTTGGGTTAATCTCCTACTTTCAAATTATGTCATGATATTATTATGTCATATCTTGTATTTGTAATTTCATTATGTTTACTTATAGTGAATAAACATAATAGATCTATTTTATTTAAAAAATGATCTTTGTAAGGTACTTTGTCTCAATCTCCATTCATTGAGGCGTATTTTTTTATACACAAATTTCTTTTATACGGTGTATAAACCCCTTTGACTTTTACGTTTATTCAAAAGGAATGTTTTTATACGAAGCATTTTACTAAACGAAAAAAAGGGATGTTTTTCTTGTCGTACGTATATGACGACAACAACTTCTCCGCCACCGTAACCATTATTTGAGTTTCGGCTTCCTCTACAAGCCATAACTTTTTTAAAAAATGAAAATAAATACAAGTTTTAATTTTCTTTTATTTTGGTATTGAAAATGGTTTTGAAAGTGTTTTTATTATATCAATGTGTTGTATTGATATCTTGTGATTGAAATGTGGAAATTTTATGTTTCCTTTTTGCATGTTTTATGTGATACGATTATGTTATATTATATGTTTAAACCTATTAATATGAGGAATGAATTGGACTTAATAAATGACAGGTGGAGCCCGCTATAGCTCCTCGATGCATTGGTAGGTCTCATGAGACAAACTAGGGTTTTGGCTCGAGGACTTGACAAAATCTTATTTGTGGTCTTGGCACAAGGCCTTGGCTACGTGGTTATGGTAGTCTGGCATTATGCATTCCATCATTATGAAAGTTGTTATTGATATTTCATGGGATTATTCAACTAGTAGAATATCCATGTGAGTAAGTAAATGGCATTATTCAATATTATTTTTTCCATATTATGCTGAAGTTCAATTTTAAAAAGGCTTTTGTTTTAGTTATACATTACCTTAAATGTTAATGTTTATTTATGAAAGCTTCCGCTATATTGTTATCCTTACTAAGCATCTGAGCTCACCCCTTTCAATGTTTTAATTTTTCCAGGATGTGAAGAAGTATTTCTGGAATGACCTGCAGGGATAGTCTGAAGGGGATATGAGTGTGGAAAATGGATAATATGTTCTTTTAGTTTTTCACTTTATGATGTAATGTAACATTAATGAATGTATCTAGTGTCTCTAAGGATACTACACTAATCGGCCTTTCAAGACTTGATCTTTTGTGATCATGTCAATGTTACACAATAATGCACCGACTCTGGGTAACTGGGGTCGGGGCGTTACAGTTGGTATCAGTGGCAGTTTAGTACTAACCTTGGAAGCTAGATTTAGATAAACTCTGATTAGAGCATATAGCCCAAAGATAGACTTTGAGGATTAGTATAGAAGAACTTCATAGAATTTTGGTATTATAGAAATTTTGTGAGTTTTCCGAGCAATACATCCCTGTCTGGATACAAGCAGGTAGAGGCGGCTCTAGAACAGATGTATCTAGGGGTAAAACCCGAAAACACCCCTTTGAGCTAGACTCAAACGGGAACTGGTGCACGACAACGGGTCTTGCTGCACTCTTGGTTGCGACACTCCTGGGGGATATGCTTTGGATAATTCTCATTTTCTTTACAATCCACTATGAAGGGTTATGAGTATATACTTCCTCAAAGAAAACATTTTTATGATTATGGATTTTGTCCATAAATAGTTCAATTTATGTTAAGTGTTTTACAGGTAAAGAATTATGTATTTTGATTCGTAAACTAATCTAGTTTATGCCATTGTTTAGAAATGGTGCCTAGTGGGTGGAATGGAAACTGTATGAATGCATGAACTCTGTGTAGGGATTGCCCTCATGCTCAAGATAATTATTGTGGATCTGGAGATACAGCTGGTGCTGATGAACTTATTACCATACTAGGACAACTCACTCAGGTTATGAATAATAACCTTACTCGTATGGAGCACCCTGTTCCGCAATGTGGAGGATCAATGTTAGACAGCTTCATGAGGCAACAACCGCCAACATTTAATGGGGGTACAAATCCATTAGTAGATGAGCAATGGATAAACTCCTTAGAGAAAATATTCCATGCCTTGGGGTGTAGCGGAAGTGAGAAGGTTGTCATGGCAGTTTACTGGCTCACTGGGGATGCCGATCAATGGTGGTCGCTGATTCAAAACACGAAGGAAGATGAAGATGTATCAAGTATGGAATGGATGGAGTTTAAGGAAATTTTCTTAGAAAAATACTTTCCTCGTGACCATCGAGTAGATATGGAAAGACAATTTCTGAGTCTGTGGAAAAAGGAGGATGAGAATGTCACAAAGTATGAGGCCAACTTTACAAGGTTAGCAAGACATGCTACAGATTATATATGTAACCCAAGAAGTAAGATTGATCGTTTCTTTGATGGGTTAAAACCGTTTCTCCGTCAAGCAATAGTATCACAATTTTCTCAACATACGAAGATATAGTCTCATGTTCTATCAAGATAGAAAAAGAATTCTCTAAGTCTTATGACAACAAAGTAAAGAAAGAGAAGAAGAGAACGGTGGAACAAGAGACAGATAAAGGGAAAAGGGGAAAGAAGGATTTTCCATTATGTGATAATTGTGGGAAGAATCACCCTGGTACTTTCCTAAAAGGAAGGGGAGTTTGTTATAAATGTGGAGAAAAAGGTCACCAGGCTCTTGATTGTAAGGGAAATAAAGAGGCTATCAATGTTGAATGCTACAATTGTAGGGAAATGGGTCATTATGCAAATGAATGTCCTAAGCGTCAGGGAAACTTACCTCAGAAAAGGCCAAGGGATCAAGTACAATCTTATGCTGTTACTATAGTTGAAGTGGAATAATAAATGTATTGGTGCTTTTGGACTCAAGCATTATATTCTGGTTATAAGGATAATGTGATATATATATATATATAAGGATTGTACTGTGGTACTTGTTCTTTTCATTAAGGTTTTAATATGATGAAGGTAAACATATTTTTAGTATGTGACAATAAGTGAAACTTTACTTTGTTTGGGGAATCTGATAAATTGATTTTGGAATTAAGAGACCTTTTAGAGAAAGTCTGGACAGAAGTATTTTGGATAACTATAAAAGTTGGAATGGTTTAAGTTGAACCTTGTATAGTATTGTTTAAGGTTAAAACATTTCTGAAGATTATTTTTGGAATATTATAATACTATATTTTTAGGAAAAGGACAACCTGCAGGGTGGGGCATAACCCGTCGCGTCGGACAAAGCTGCAGGAATCGAACCCACAACCATAGTGCGACAGGCCTTTATTACCTACCACGAGCCTACAGGAAGTCCCTGGTTATTACAAAAAGTTTCCCTAATCTAAATGGTATGTGTTAATATTTGTAACCTTATACAATTATGATAAATAGAATATTTTTGAGTTATATTACATTTTAGAGTGAAAGATGGGTTTGTGGTAAAAAAAATTTAAAGAATGAAAGTCCACATGACCAGTATGTATATTCCCTTACGTTCTTAGTAAATCTCCAAAATAAATTCCTCAACTTTATAAAAGGTAACTTAAAACAAAAACATTGCCAGTTAACTTTTCCAACTGGGGATTCAATGACTGTTTAAAAAATCACAAGTTTGTGATTTTCTTATGGTTAACTTTCTCCTAATCCAGTTTTCTACAACTCTCCATCAAACCTTGATGGTTTGTTTTTCTTCCATATCCATATTTTCATAGAATCCTAGTATGGGCTATCTCGGGTGACCTTTGTACTTATCTTTCCTTCTTTTAAAGTTATATATTTATCAACCTTATTTCCGATGTGGGTTTTCCACAAAGTTAATTTCTATTTTCAACCTTTTATTTTCAAATAAAAATTTCAAATTGCAAGGACGCAATTTATTGAAGGAGGGGAGAATGTAACACCTCGAGCTTCCATGATACGCTTCTCTTTCTATAATGCAATAGCTTGCATTGTACGCAAGTTCGAGTTCTAACACACCGCGACTAATCAAAGTAGCCGTTATGAATAGTAATACCCACTTTTTAAAATTATTAAAAATTTATATTTCAAAATGGACTTCATTTTTGTATTCGTAATATCGGAATTATCCTAAGTTGAATTTTTTGTAACTTTCTGAGAACTTCCAATTTTTTATGAACAATGAAAAATACTTAAAACAACTTTTTTAATCAAAAAAATTATAGTGATAAATTATACTATTTAGTGGGTTTTAATGTATAATTAGAATATATTTTTACCATTTTATCCAATGGTGGTCATTAGAATTAATTTAACAATGAAATTGGACATGAACAATTGTCAATCTTTTGATATATATTGTTTCTTAAAAACACGCTATTTGTTGTGACAGCGGGAATTAATTATAAAATTAATCAATGCAACTTATATGTTTGGAATTTTGTTAAATAGACATCATTTTTGAATTCGGAATATCAATTATAGCTTAGGGTGAAATTTTGGCGTTGTTCTGAAAAACTTCAATTTTGATGAATAGTGAAACCACTAAGTGGTAGTTAAAAAACTGATTTTTCGTTTAAATGAAATATTACCAATTCTGTGTTTTGATTTTAAAAAATCCTACATACATGGTTGTTATTAGGACGTAAAATTTGGGTCAATGGGATAAAAATATTTTTTGGTGAATAGTATCTTTTAAGTTTAATTAATCGCGATTAAAGGTAATTAGTGAAATTTAAGGTAAAAATGGTATTATAAAAATATAAAAATACCTTTACACTTGTACTAACCCTATTTGATGAGTCATTGATGACCAAGAAAATCCATGGGTCAACTTGGGGACCCCATGGAGCCACTTTGGTAGGAAAATGACATTAAAATCTTTTTATTTAATGTTAAAATAAAAATGTCACAAACATGAGTTGTTTTACTAAAAAAAATTAAATGGGGTTATACAAGTCATATTTTTTACTATAAATATTAATTATAAATATAAAAAGATTTACTACATCATGATATTTGTTTTATAATTTTTAGACATTAAATAAATTAAATTATTTATGACACCATGATGATGCAACGATTACCTCATTAATTAACAATTTAAATAAAATGAAAAGATAATGTAAAATATATGACATAAACTGGTCAAAAACCTATTATATGAGTAGATTTCGAACCCTTATCACTTTACCCTCTAAATATATAAGTTTGGGACCTTTAGAGTTGGAAAAAACCATTTCATAATAATGTAACATTTCAATCTTTCCAAGAGTGCCCCTCCTCTCCTCTTATAAAAGGCCCCCACCTCTACCACCTTACCCACACCTCTCAAGCCTTTGGCTCCGCCAACCCCTGCCCATTTTGTCTCTCCACATCCAACTCTTACTCCTAGAAGCCTCACATTAGGCAGAAGTCTTCCCAAGGAAGCCTTTGGCTCAAATCAAAAAGAGTTACCTGAATTTAAGGTAATGTCTTCTCTAATGTTGTTTTGTTTTATTTTGCTTCTCCAACCCCTTAAAATCTTTTTATTCCTTTATTTTGTAACAAAACCAGTATCTAAAATATACTAGGATGTTTTTATGATAATTATTTGGTTTACACTTACCCACACCTTCGTCTAATGGTTAAAGAACATACTGTTTCTGTGGGTGGCGAAATACTGCATCATGAAATGATGATTGTTAAATATTCTTTTAACACCTCTAATGGTGGCCATTTTGATGACACTATTTTCATATATGATATATATATTATGTTTATTTTTTTCTTTATTCTTATTTATTTCTCATTTATGGAATACTTTATGATTTTCATTATGGGTAAACGCAATAATTTTATTTTAGGAAGTGCGGACTACCGCCCCCTCAATGTGATTTGAATCGTTAATGCCATATGTGGGATGTATAAAGGATGGAGTAAATGGTATTATACATTATATTATACTGGAATTATATTATACCTTTATATAATTATAACTTAATTCCATTAAATATAAAATATAAATGAAAGTAGCATTCATGGGTACGTACGGCTTACCGTCTCCATGAACTGTGCATTTCATTTCTTAACTCTAAATGTTACGTAATATTATGAATGAATGTATATAATGGATATATATAATATATATGATATCTACATCATGAATATAATTCTGGAGATAATGGATATTCTACCACATAAACAACATGTAATTATAAGAAGTTTATTGTTGACTCAAGTACCAAATATCGACAAAAACGACCGTTATTAACATAAATAATTACATAATGTCCATAACATGGTAATGAGTGATATAAAAGGAATAATAAACTTGAAAAATGTTCTTATGGAATTATAAATTAACTCTAGTTTATTATTCATGAGGTTAAAGAACGGTCAAGTCAAGTCGGACATGAGGTAAGGGGATTTCTTAACCCAATTTCCATTCTTTGGGTTAATCTCCTACTTTCAAATTATGTCATAATATTATTAATTCATATCTTGTATTTGTACTTTAATTATGTTTAATTATAGTGAATACACATAATAGATCTATTTTATTTAAAAAATGATCTTTTTAAGGTACTTTGTCTCAATCTCCATTTATTAAGGCGTATTTTTTTTTATACACAAATTTCTTTTATACGGTGTATAAACCCCTTTGACTTTTATGTTTATTCAAAAGGAATTTTTTTATACGAAGCTTTTTACTAAATGAAAAAAAGGAATGTTTTTCTTGTCATATGTATACAAAAACAATGACTTCTCTTTCGTCGTAACCATTATTTGAGTTTCGGCTTCCTCTACAAGCCACAACTTTTTTTAAAAATGAAAATTAAATACAAGTTTTAATTTTCTTTTATTTTGGTATTGAAAATGGTTTTGAAAGTGTTTTTATTATATCAATGTGTTGTATTGATATCTTGTGATTGAAATGTGGAAATTTTATGTTTCCTTTATGCATGTTTTATGTGATATTATTATGTTATATGATATGTTTAAACCTATTCATATGAGGAATGCATTGGACTTAATAAGTGACGGGTGGAGCCCGCTATAGCTCCTCGATGCATCGGTAGGTCTCATGAGACAAACTAGTGTCTTGGCACGAGGCCTTGAGAAAATCTTATTTGTGGTCTTTGCACGGGGCCTTGGCTACGTGGTTAGGATAGTATGACATTATGCATTCCATCATTATGAAGGTGGTTATTGATATTGCATGGGATTATTCGACTAGTAGAATATCCATGTGAGTAAGTAAATGGAATTATTCAATTTTATTTATTCCATATTATGCTGATGTTCATGTTTAAAAAGGCTTTTGTTTTAGTTATACATTTCCTTAAATGTTAATGTTTATTTATGAAAGCTTCCTCTTTATTGTTATCCTTACTGAGCATCTGAGATCACCCCTTTAAATGTTTTAATTTTTCCAGGATGTGAAGAAGTATTTTAGGAATGACCTACAGGGATAGTCTAAAGGGGATATGAGTGTGGAAAATGGAGAATAGGTTGTTGTAGTTTTTCACTTTATGATGTAATGTAACATTTATTAATGTATCTAGTGTATCCAAGGCTACTAAACTAATCAGTCTTTCGAGACTTGATCTTTTGTAATCATGCCAATGTTACGCAATAATGCACCGACTCTGGGTAACTGGGGTCAGGGCGTTATAATATTTACCTTATAAGTGGAGAAGAAAATATGTGTTTTTTCCAAACAAAGAAAAAAAATCATGTTATAGTATCAAAAATCTTTTCCACATTATCTAAATATCCTTGGAAGATCGAGTGAAAGGTGATACTGCTCGTGACCCCCTAGGTTACCATGTGATCATAATCAAATGTGTGATGCTTGTCAATATGGGAATATCATTCAAAAGACATATGAGAAAAAAGAAAAAATGTCAACAAAAGATCTTGAGTTAGTGCATATTGATATGTACAGATCTATTTCACCAAGAGATATTGATGGGAGGAGATTTTTTTCAATTCATTGATGTATTTTTTGTAATGTAATGGGTTTCAATCACCACACAAAATTTTGAGGTATTCAGTTTAATAACAACTTATTAACAGGATGTTGAAAATATTCTAGGTCAAACAATAAAAAAAATCCCAACAGATAGTGGAATAAAGTTCAAAAATTTATTATTGGAGTTTTATATATAGAAACATTGGATCAGTAATCATGTTTTATCAGTAAGAACATTATAACAGAAAGAAGTAGTTTAGGGAACAAATCAAATTATCAACAACATTGAAAAAACAATGCTCATTGAAAATAATCTTATAGTTAATATTTCTAATGAAGAACTGATGAAATAAGTTGGCACATAAATTAGTGAATTATTATGTCCATAATAAGATAAAAAATCATATTAGATTTTTTATGGAAGGAATCCAACATTGATGTACTTCCTAGTTTTCACAAGTAAGTGTTTATTTCTTAATAAGTAGAAACAAAGGAAGTTTGAATCCCATAAAGATGAAGGGATATTTCATGGGTAATCAAATAAAAGAAAACCATATAATTATTTAATACGATGTTATGAAAGGTAGTTGAAATAAATGATGTCACAAAAGTATATAATGAGAATAATTTTCATCAAATTCATGATTAGTATCATGATGATAGTGATGAAGAGATAAGAAGATTAGGGGATGATATAGTTCTATATGTTGATTTAGAAGAATATTCTGATAATTAAAATGACGATCATAAACATGTTTCAACAAAAATATCAAAGAGGGTAACTTAAATTGAAAGACCTAATAGAATCAGTGATTAGAAAACACCAGTGTATAGAAGTATGATGAATACTCTACAGAAAGAATGGTTCTCATCATGTGTTGAGAATAATTGTTTGGAGAAAGTAGCTAGAGATTACAATTATATTCAAGATATTAATTAAGATATTGATCAAATTTATAAGAGTAATATATGGGATATTGTTTCAATACCCAAAAATAAGAATGTCATTAGGAAAAAATGATTCTTTCGCAACAGGATGAATGAATTTTTCATAGTGATTCGAAAGAAATCCGGATTAGATTGAAAATGTTACTCACAAATAAAGGTTATTAATGAATATGAATAATTTTAACCTATTTCTAGGATATATACAATTAGATTCTTCTTGTACATTTCAGTGCAAATAAGGTTCAATGATTTCCAGATGGATGTAATGTTTGCATTTCTGAATGGATTTTGGAAGAAGATGTTCACATTGAGAATGCAGATGGTTTTATTATTCAAAAAGATGGGAAAGAGTTTTATTATTTTAATAAGGTTATATATGGGTTGAAGAAATAAAAAATATCACATTATTCAAGAGAAGATCAGTTTTTGAAGAATCTTTTTTTAGAATAGTGGTGTTGTTTACAATAAATTTGTAATCAATGATAGTAATTAAAGGATGATGATGTCGGTATAATTCCATTACATAATATACAGTGGATCAGATGAAATGTTGTGTAATTATTTCTCAAAATTCATGAATTGTGTCTTTGAAATTTAAATGATTGGTGAAATATCATTTTTCATTTGTTTACAAGTGACACAAGGAAATAATAGAACATTTAATTCTCAATATAAATATTCCATGGAGGTTTAGAGATGATATGGATTGGATAATTCCAAGGAGATGATGACTTAGGTTGCAACCTGGATGATACTATAATAGGATGATTATGGTAGGTAATTTAATGTCATAGAATATAGGAAAATCATTTGTAGTTTTTTAATATTTGATAGCAAAAGGACCTGATATTATTCCTTCCACATTCCAAGAAGAATTGTATCAAATAAGTCAAATGTAATCCTAGTTTCATACATTTAAAAGAATACTTTTGGTATATTAAGGTATTGGTGGATTTTTGAATGATGTAAAATGAAAAATATCAGTAACTGTTATTGGGCTATACCAATACACATTCGGCTAAATTAGTAGATTATATAAAATAAATTTTAAGTGGTTCATTATATATTTTTGGATAATGTATTAATTGGACTATAAAGAAACAATATTTCATTTCATTGTCCACTATAGAAGGTGAATGTGTTGAGGCTACTCAATCATGAACATAGTTTTTATGGATGAAGCAACAGCTTGATGAAATGGGATTTGAAGTGAAGTCATTGATTAGAATCTATTATGATGATTAAAGTTCTATAAATATAATAAAAAACAATTCAGACACTATATGAAAATTATAAATTAAAATAAATTATAATTTTATCAAGGTGAAGGTGGACCAATAGCTTGTGAAGTTGGAGTATGTGCCTACAGAGCAATAGGTTACAAACATTCAGACAAAGGCCATACCCACCAAACTTATTGAATGTTATTAACTAGATCTTGGAGTTCAGTTGACTCACTGAACATGAAAAAAATTGGTTTTGAGACACCTACACCCTAAGTTATGATGTTATTTCCCCTAATGTGGTTATATTTGTTTTTACACTATTTCAAGCCACAATTAAGTAACCATATGGTTCATTGAAAATGGTGGATAGATTGTTGCTTTAAAATGGGAGAACATGTCTTATTCAAGATAGGGGTCGAAGCTGATAGGGGGTAGCGATGTAGTGGGTATTTAAATATAACGATTATAACAATTATTGATCAGAGGATATATATCACAACATATGAGGTTCATGATGAAATAAGTTGACTAGTTTAGGAATAAATTGTTTCATTGTTGAACTTTTCCTGAAAATATTTTTTCTCATGCAGAGCACGGATCTAGTGGGATTAGAGTATGTGTTGAGAAAATCAATAAATACTATCAGAATTAAAATAAGAAAAAAATTTAATAAGATAAAATAAAATTTAATATTGTTTCAAAATGTGATGATTTTCATGAAAACCCAAATGGGGATATTATTAGGAAAAATTCACTCATGATTGTTCATTAGGCTTGATTGTGTCTATTAATAATGCTAGAAGTTATTGGTGAAGGCTAGATTAATAGAAGGCATGAATACATTGCATGAATGTTTGATCTCATAATTTTAATGAATGAATGATCTCGAAAAAATCGTGAATGTATGATCTCAAAGTGAGTATGAGTGCCGAACTAATGTCACCGAGTGTGAGTACTAAAATTTTATCATAGATCTCGAGTGTTTAACTGAAATTCTAAAGAATGAGTGTATAAATGGTCTCATGGAGCACGAGTTCTGAGATGATCTCACAAAGTGAGATATGTTTGATCTCACAAAATAGCATGAATACCATAAAAAATATAGAAATTAAGGATGTATCTTGTGGTCATTCGTGATCTTGTGATGTTTATGAGGAAAATAAGTGATTTCCTTTCAATATAGTGATGAGATTTTGTATTGAGCAGATGATTGTCTATCTCATGATGAGATCCCGCACAACTCTCATGGATGTATTTGGAACTTGAGATGGGTCATGCAGTGAAATGGAAGGAAACGTCATTGAACATCGTAAAAAAACATTAATCTAACAAGGAGGATTCACTGAGAATAATTTCTGAGGTTATGAAATTTATGGATGTCCATGATTTATGGAGTAAAGTTTGGGGGTTTATGCCAATAAATTCCCATTAAAAAGTCCTAACACGTTAATGGTGTTTTTATAAAAAGACTGATATGATGTAACATATCAGAAGAAGGTTCACATAGAGATATCATGAAAGAGGTTCACAAAGGTAAATTGTAAATGTGGTTTTGGAGAGATCTCATGAAGGAAGATACATGATTTTCATTTCGTAAGTGTTTCACATGATTCGAAAAAGTGTTACACAATGTGTGAAATCGGTCTCATTGTAGGATCCCATGCCAGGGTCTCATGTAAGGGCATTGTGCTAGGGACTTCTTCCAGGGTCTCATACTAGGTTCTCATACTATGGTCTTGTACTAGGATCTCATTCAAAGGTTTATGATGCAAGGGTATGCACCATGATCTCACCATGGGTACGTGCAAGGATCTCACACAAGGGGATACACTAGGGTCTCACATGGGGGTATCACATTAGAATATTTCTCATGGAGATAAACCCCTAAATTTACCTGATAATAGCATAATTGAAATAATTGAATTATAAATAAGAAGAATAAGAAGAAGAAGAACTAGGATCTACACTGTTTGAAAATTCTTATAGAAAGAGTTTACTCACTGCTACAATCAATGCAGTTAAAGGAATACATGGAATATCTTAAAGATATTTCCAAAGAATAGGTGTTTTCATATAAGTGAATGAGGAACCTAAAAATAAAATCAATAGAGAAACTATCAAAAATTGTGGATGAATTAATTTTTTTATAAAAAATAGAGCTACTTGTCCATAAAATATGTTTGGATCCATTCTTGAGAAGTGAGCAGTGGGAGAGGAAGCAGGTGATCCTTTCCCTGAATATTGAGCCATTGAAAGATAGTTAGAGAGTGAACCCTGGGAAGTGATCTATCCTGTCTAATTTATTTTGGATATGATCTATAGTTTATATTGTACATTGGAACATTGTAATTGTATTCTACTTGGACATATCCCAATGAGGGTGAACATATAAAAATTTCTATGTCTCATGGAATATTTCATTTATTTCATGAATTTCTATTAGAACTGTTGAGAATATGACTTTCAATGATGAAATATGATTTTATGGGTTAGCATTTGTAATAATTTATCCCCTGATTCACCACCACTATTAGATTATTTAACATATTTGGGAGAACACAAGTTTTAGAAACATTTAAAGCATTGTTTTCCAAAATCATGATACATGTAATCCATTACCTTAATTCTAAAATAATTTTAAACCTATCATGTTTTAATTTAATACTTATTTATAGAAAAATTTATACTGAAATAATAAAATATGTATCACCCACCATAGTGAACATAAACACCCAATTTTTTATGACTTTATACAAAGTATGTGTCTTTGGAACTACTACTATCACTGCCCTCAATAGAGTCTAGCACTCTTATGCCGACTCATGGGAATCCAGATCCATAACCCATATAATTTATGTCTTCCTGGTCTATCCATAATGATATTGGAATCTTTTAGGAAAACATACATATATTTTACAAGATTTTAATATCTATGATTGATAAAGGACTATTAAATGATATGAACTAAGTGTTTGATGTTTATTTGTCGGTAAATCCATCATTAAAAAAAATTCAAAAAAACACATGATGTTATTTCCTAATATATCATCATAATATCACAATTGATATTATATAAAGTAGTCAATATTAAAATCATATGTTTAGTTTTTATATTGTTATTTGAAAAAGTGTATTGAATTATTTTTGAAAATTTAAAATATATGTAAGACTCATCATTGATCATACATTTACCACCGTTATTAAATATGTGTGTATAAGGAAATGTGGATTTTTTAATATCATTAATTCATATGTATGATCAATTATTAAATAGATAATATGTTATGTGATAATCCTTCATGAATCTTCATCTATCTTTAAAGTTTTCAATCATTTACTCGAGTGATCATTTCTAAATAATTTAACGAAATCTAAAGATATATATGAATTTACCACTATATTTAGAATAATTCATATGGAAAAGTTGAACTAACTCTAATATCATTATTGTGAACCTTATTTAAAAAATTATTTTTTCTAAAAATTGATAATTATCATGTTAGTATAACTAGTTTCATAGAACAATAGAGACTACAACACTTTTCTGAGTTTAAACATGTAAATTATATTTAGTATATTTGGAATGGATTTATCTTTCTATAGTTGGGTAATATTATTATATTCATATTTATGATTCATTTCAATAGATAATAATAATTAAAGTGCTAAGTAACAATTATTTTAGTATTAAGTAAATAATAACATTTATTTCAAATGTGAAAATATATCTTTTATTTTCTATCTAGAAACTAAGATATGTGTTTTGGTATCACTCATTAGAAACTAGAATCAATCCAATTGGTCAATTTAATAAATGTTTCTTATAACTACAAACATGGGAATCACCCATTTTCATCCTATGGGTGAATTAACCCCTCATATTATTATATTCAATAATATTTTTCATTATTTAAAGAGAATATGTGTAAAGCATGATTTATTTGTATTCAAAAGATTTCTAATAGACGTACTATATTCAGGTATTAATGTTCCAAAATGTTATAACTACTTTTTATCTATTTTATAGAAATTATTATAGTCAATATGTATTTTCACATGTCACATAAATATCCTTTTATAAATTTTCATCCATATGAATCCTTTTTCACAATAAAATACATTATAAGGACACCCATGGATTTAAAATTCCATGGTAGTTTGGTTTGTTTCATTTAGGTTTATCACGCAATTGAGTGAGGAAATGTGTTTCCACCAAACCATATTTTTCTAGGTGAGGTGTGGAAAACAATATTGAAGAGAAGATTATATATACAATTCATCATGTCCTGGATAAAGAAATATAACCTTGGTTGTAAGGATAAAAATATGATATTAATGAAGATCACATATCAAAATAGAATCTTAACATTAAATAATGTACATTAGTACTTGAAAACATAGTTACAATATAAGGATTACCTTCCAAATTAATATTAAAATAGTGTATAAAGAATATCATTTATATTTAATACTATATCTCTTATTATAAAGAGACATATGGGAAGAAATCAATGAGAAATATCCCTAGATATGTCTTTTGTATGAATAATTTTTCACATCCGCTTGGTGGGAGGATGATCAAATTTGTGGAATTATAACTCATTGTACAAATTTTCATATAGTAAAATTGTATAATAATTTTCATCCACATTAATAAATTTGTTTGTTTGAGGACATTACCTAAGTTATGGAATTATTTTCACATTTCTCATGGTTTTTTCTAGTTTTTAATAATAATTGATATTGATATATTAATAATTTTCATGATTATAAATTATGTGGGAAATAATATTATTAATATTGTTAATTCACCAAATATTTTATCAAGTATCAATAAACATCACCACCGAACTCATAATTTATCATAAATTATAAAATTTTAGTGGAAATGATCCTTATTTCCATCCTTATGATCTATTCTATGTCCATGAAAACAATTATGTGGTATTTAGGCTGGACTTCATTTAAATTGTAGGCTTACAAATCCTCAATCTATTAAGTGGACTCCCCAATCCCGAATTTATAACTTCTATATCCTCAAAACATGCCTCTAAATTTGTATAAAAATAATTATGGTATTTAGAATAAATAAAATATTGATAAAGTATAACCATTATCTTAGTTAAGACTATATGATAATTTAAGAATCCTATGAATATGTCTATAATTTACACTTTAAATATGGTTTGTATTAATTAAGATAATATAAGGAATAGTTCCATCATATTAAATTGAGGTTTTTTATTTTTTTATTTATAAATTTTCTTTTTTCATCTTTTTTATTTCTTATAAATATGAAGATGATTTTACATAAGTGATTAACCATGTGGTGATAAAATAATTATGTATAATAATTTTTTTAGTTTGATATTTTCATATTAAATAATTAATTTATGTGATGATGATAATTAATTAATAAAATAAATCAGGCATCAGATAATAAAAAAATAAAAAAATCATGGAATGACCATGATAATTAACTAGAGTTTTATTATTCATAAAATAATAAGTTGAAAATAAACCGAGGTGAAAAAACATTAATCTATTCTGGGTTTGAGTTTGCAGTATTCCACCTATGGCATGTTTGTTTACCTTGGTTTGGCCACATTTCAGCTCTATATCTAACCAACTTCACAAAAATGGGACCTCCATCCATATAAATTTTTCACCGTATTTTTCGGTGAAGTGAACTTGAGAGGGGGTATTACACAAATGAAACCATGGACACACATTCCCATACATAATAAAGAGGTATAGATCAATTCCAAACCATCAATTTAATTTAATAAAATAAATGAAAACATAAATTCAATATTTAAATTAATATAAAAAATACACATATACATGTTATTATAAGCTCATGATCATCCACTAGTGTAATGAATACACATTTAATATAGTTGGATTATTTTTGTACTGGTTATTAATTTTATAAAGATAAAAATGTTTTAATTCCTTTGATTAATTTTATATTTAATCAATTAGTTGATTTTTTATTAATCTACATCCAATATATACTAGATATACCAATTATTTATGATTTTAATTAAATTTAACAAATTCCTTTTATTTAAAACATATTTAAATAAGTTGTCATGACCCGTCCCCCGAGGCCCGTGTTGTGACTACTCCAAGCCCACTTTCCATAGGCCTGGGGTTGGCTACTAGCACTGGAAAGGAATATCTCTAAAACGGGAATGCATTGCCTTTAAACTTGTAAAAACTCACAGAGTAGAATGCAATAAGAGGCAACCACACAACCTATAACACAATAAAAGCAACTATGAAGTAAACTTATATAGTAAGGAGTGCTGAAAGTAAAGGGGGTTGGAATACAAGACCAACTGGAAAAAGTACAAGTACAACTGAAAAAGTACAAAACAACTGAAAAGTGAAAGGCATCTCTCGGATCTTCCACCATGGATCCTACCAGAAGGGTAAGTACAGTTCATGATCTGTAGTCCCTGCGTCACGTCACACCAAAAAGGTATAGCTCCAAGAACCACCCAGTCCTAGCTCCCTCAAACTCAATAAATGTTTTATGTAGTCTGCACCAGACACAACAAGGTTCGGGAAAATCTCGTGTAGGGGTGAGTATAATGATACTCAGTTAGGACCCCGAGACCCCCGTAGGTCTCCTAGTCTTCCATAAATGAAAACCACAAATCCTAAAGCAAAATTACACAACACAAGTCAGATCACACCAGGTATCACTTTAATTCAAGGGTAGAAGGTTTATCACATCACCAAACTCATTGGATGTTGGAGAACTCCTCCTCTATCAAGTACAATAGGCATACCGAGACACTCCATGTTGCTTCCCACTAACCTTGAACTATTGAGATACTATTCCCCATCGCGTACCGTGGGTATGCCGAGTCACACAGAGCCTCCCTCCCCCATCGTGGCCTTATGAGGTACTCCTCCCCATCATGTATCATGGACACTCCCCACCATGGCCTACTGAGGTACTCCTTCCCATCGTGTACCATGGCTGTTGAGTCACTCCGAGTCGAAAAGTTAGCAGTCATCAGGTCTCTGCCAATCACAGGGTTCCGTACGTAGTACGCTTGGGAGAAACACACCTCAAGCCACTCACTGCATCTTGATATCCAAATAAGTCACCAATAGGTATTCCAAAAGATATGTCTCCTAAATAAGGTCCCAAATCCACAAACAACTCTCTAATCAGATGAATGGTCTGCAAGATAAAGAAATTTTAGTGATGAGGGATCGATTGGATTATTAATATATCCAACCCAGACATACACCAATATTCTAGAAAACTCATGTGGATTATCTCAAAAGGACCTCCTCGTCCTAATGATCCTGACTCCGTAGACGGTTCGTCAAATAGATGTCTGGTTTAGAAGTTAGGGCATGTTTTCTGCAACAATTCAGTACTAGGTTCAGGTCCAGTTTACCACGGTCAGACCTACCCATCCCGGTTATCCTTGGGCTGACCCAGACGGACCTGGGTCGACCCGGCCTAACTCAGGTCTAACCCGACCAGCTGGGCCCAGTCTGACCCGACTGGGCCACGTGTCTGGTAGCGGGTCGGCCCACTAGGCGTCGGGTCGGTCCGTTGGGTCGATCCAGCAGTGCCACACACTTGGAGGTGTGGGCTGCCAAGGAAACCCGGAAGTAATGCATCTGGGTAGGGATAATGTGGCAAAGGGCCACATCAGTGGGTCAACCGTTAGTGTTTGAACCAACGTGGAATTTCAGGTCCTCCGCGCCGCAGCCGACAGGTCGCGGCTCGGCCATCGGGTGTGCCGCAAGCACGCTCCCCATCATCCAGCCATCGGTCGAACCAGTGGCTTCTACTCCTGCTGCGGCCATTGTAGTCCATGACCATGCTGCAGTGTGGGCGAGCTGCTGGGGGCACGCCGCTCCCCTACTCTACCACCACCTGGGGCGGCGGCCGGTCTTCGGTCAAACACATGGCTAGCACCGCCTTGTACCGCTTCAGCGCCACCGTGTGCCACCGCCGGCACTGATGGTGGCGGTAGGGTGTTCGTCGGGCTGCCTGTCGTGCACCGGTAGCCTACTTTCCTATGATGTCTCTGCCTGCAGACTCCTAGTATTGCATTCTTCACTACGGTATTCCCTATTTTGGTTTGTTTCCAACTACAAAAGGGTGATCACAAACAACACACAAATGGAGGGGCTAGACCCTTGTTCATGTCGGCCCACACCCTCTATGTTAGAGATAATTTCGGGGGACTTTTGGGGAAAGGTTCAATTGCATTTCATGCCTTAATTCCAAACTCGTTCACAATATAAAAGAAAAAACACCCTCCCACATATAAATTTCATTTAACAGGTTAACTTGTTAATGAGTTAATCCATTTTGTTATTTAGTAAGAAAAAAAAAAGAAATACGGGGAGAACCAAAATAAATAAACACAACCCCCTACCTTCAAACATTTGAGAGTGCTCACGATTAAGGGTGTCTGTTTGTTCTCCGTCCCCGCAACAATCCACCCTCGCCACCGATCGAACGTCAAACTCTGGTTCAGGGTTTCTATGTCCCGCTTCACCTCCTGATGGGTTTGGCTCCTTCCTCTATGGGCTTGACGTTATGGAACTCCAACAGAACTTTATTGCATGATGAAGCTTGTCGGATACCCCTCCCCAAGCTCTATATTTATAGAAGTGGGGTAGGGTAAGTAATGACACATGGAGTTAATGGGGGATTATAAATTAGGAAGCTTCCTAATTTCCAACTGCGTCGTTACTTAGGATTTGGTGATTAAATCCATTCATTGGCCTAACTCACTGTGGGTCCCACACTATGCTTTTCCATTGGTGGAAAAGAAATAAAATAAAATGATAAATTATTTTGTTTCTTTTCTTTTAAAAATCACAAAAATTATCTTCTTCTCAGGACCTATTGTGGTCAATGTAAAGTCTCCCAAAACTGAATCCCAGTGCTGCGGATTCAACGGTGCCCTCATATTTTTAATCCGAGCACTGGTTCAAATGTCAGAAAACTCCGGTTACGCGTTTACTGATCGTACCTTAATAGAAGTTGAGAAATTAATTACAATCACACCGAACCTCAGATTCAAGCGTCATAAATTTTTGCGGAATCATAAAATTCCATATAAATAAAAAAAAAATAAGGAAAACTCTGAGTCTTCACATTCTCTCCACCTTAGGGATTTTCATCCCCAAAAGCCACAACATAAACTAAGGAAAAAAATGGGGTACTGAACATTAATCTGAGTCTCCTTCTCTCATGTGCTCTCTTGAAGGTTCCCGTACTGCCAGAGAATGTGTTCCATAGGTATCGACCAACCACGGAGGACCCTCTCCAGTCGATCCTCAAAATCTACTTAAACCTCCATAAATGTTTCCCCATTATCCTAGTCTATCTTTCCATGGTTGATGAAATGACATGGGTCGTGCACGTATCTCCTCAGCTAGGATACGTGGAAGAATTCATGCACCCTCTCCGACTACGATAGATGTTCTTAGCGGTATGCCACCTCTCCTATCCTCCGAAGTATCAGAAATAGTCCAATATACATTGGTGATAACATGTCGCCTTGGAAAAATCTCTGTAGTCCCTATCGAAGAGAGGCTCGCATGAATACGTGGTCCCCCTCCTGGATCTCCAAAGGTCTATGCCTCCTGTCAGCATATGAATTATTTCTACTCTACGCAGTCTTTATCTACTCTTGGATTATCTGCACCTTCTTATTGGTATCCTGTACCTACTCTGGGCTCATAAGTGTTGGCTCCCCTAGGACAGTCCAGCATAGAGGTGATATGCAAGGTCAACCGTACAAGTCCTCTAATGGTGACATACCCATAGTGTAGTGGGAAATATTGTTGTAAGCAAACTCCACCAAGAGAAAGTGATCCTCCCAACTGCAGCCAAAATCTAGGACACAAGCACAAAGCATGTCCTCCAACCTCTGTATGGTCCGCTTTGTTTGACCATCCTTCTAAGGATGAAAGGATGTGCTCAGACTTAGTTGAGTCTCGAACACCTCCTATAAACCCTTACATTACTGGGATGTGAAACAGGAGTCACCGTAAGATACAATCATTGATGTCACCCCATGGAGTCACACAATCTCATGTAGGTAGAGGCATCCCAATCCCTCTACTGACCCCTGCTCTCTGATAGGTAGGTAGTGGGCCGACTTGGTGAGTAGTCAACAATCACCCAGATGGAATCATGTCCCCTGGATATACATGGAATCCCTATCACAATGTCCATGGAGATCCCGTACCACCTCTAGTGGATGTGATAAGCCTGGAGGAACCTAATCCTTGGCCTTCACTTGCTGAAAAGTGAGGCATCATGAAACAAACTCCACTACAACCTTCTTCATCCCTGGCCACCAGTGCTGACTTTGGAGGTCCGCGTACATCTTCGCCACACTAGGATGTACCGCCAGAGGGGATGTATAGAACTACCTCAACACCTCCTCTCGTAGCACCAATGGTACCATGGTATGTCCACTAAAGAAGATGATGTCCTCCCCACCTTCAAAAAATCCATTAGTTGCATGTCCTGAGGATATCTGATCATATCGAGCCTCGCAATTAAAGTCTCTAAGTAGCGCCTCCCTGACTCGCTGAAGGAGTGGGGGAGTGACAACCATAGACTGGAGGTATGCTGCTTCATCTCTATCCACGAAGGATATCTGCAACACGGCTAGCTATTCTGTAGCCTCACTCAGTAACGGAATACCAGACCTCCTGCTAAGTGCATCTACATCCACATTCCCCTTCCCAAGAGTATAGACTAACTCAAATTCGTAGTCTTGGGGGAACTCTAGACAACGTCTCTATCTCAGGTTCAGGTCCTTCTGAGATAATATATACCTAAGGATCTTCTTATCAGAGTATAATATAAAATTCTCTACCATCAAGTAATATCACCACATCTTCATGGCGAAGACCACTGATTCTAACTCAAGGTCCTAGGTAGCGTAGTTATGCTCATGTTTTCTCAGTTTTTGTGATACATAGGTGATTAATTCTCACTTATACATCAGGAAACACCCATGTTCGGTCTCTGATACATCATGGTAGACTAAATACCCATCACCTTCTTCTGGTATCCTCATGATAGGAGCACTCGTCAGTCTCTGTCTTAGCTCCTAGAAACTCTGCTGACATGTCTCTATCCATACGAAAGGCTATCCCTTCATAGTCAAAACTGACAAGGGTGCCACAACTCTGTAAAATTCAAGCATGAACCTCGGGTAGTATCCATCCAACCCCAAGAAACTCCTCACCTTGGATACACTCCTGGGTGGCTCCCAAGCAAGTACTAAATCTATATTCGCTGGATCTACTACAACACCAGCTTCTAAGATAACTTATCCCTGAAAGTGGACCTCTTGTATCTAAAATTTGAACTTTGAGAGTTTACCATAAAGAAGGTTCTCTCAGAGTGTATCCAGAAATATCTACAGATGATAGGCATGATCCTAGTCCATCACCGAGTATATCAAGATGTCATCGATAAACACCACCACGAAGCAATCAAGGTAGAGCTAAAAGATCCATTTCATGAGTCCCATGAACATTACTGGGGTGTTGGTCATGCTGAAAGGAATAACCAAGATCTCATAATGTCCATACTGACATCTGATGGTTGTCTTATGCACATCCTCATCCTGTATCCTGATCTGATGATATCCTGATCAGTGGTTTATCATTAAAAACCAGTGAACTCCATTTACCTGATCAAAAAGATCATCAATCCCCGGGAGTGGATACTTGTTCTTAACGGTCACTTGGTTCATGCATCAATAATCAACAGAGAGTCTCAAAATCCTATCTACCTTCTTGGCAAAAAAAAATAGGGCTGCCCCTGGATAAACTCTGGGTCTTATGAAGCCATTTCCCTGTAAGACCTCCAACCGTAACTGTAACTCACAAAGCTCCATGGGAGCCATTAAATATGTTGGTGTAGATATTGGTGACATAATGGGGTACATGAAGATGTAAAAGTATACTTCTCTGTGTGGAGGTAGCCCCGGAACATCATCGGGAAAGATATCAGCATACTGGTCCACCACTATAGGATAGCTCAGACTCTCAACATAATCTTCTCTGAGGGTAAGTCTAGCCAACTGATGAGTAATCAGATACACCCTCCTCTGGGTAAGTCCATCGTATGTTGCAAAGGTTTATCTCTCACTGGTGAAGGAAAACTTGGTCCCATCCGTGCAGACACACCACACTTTGCGCCTAATACAGTCAATATGAGCATGGACTGAGGATAACCTGTCCATACCCATGATGACATTATAAGGCCTCGATGATACTACTAAGATATCCCAACCGAATCTCTCATCTCCTAGAGTAAGTTCACACTATCGGAACTAGACTGTAGTTATTGAATATTCTCCCGTAAGAGTCTCTAGCTGTAAAGATCGAGCCAACTGCTTTTTCGAACTCTCTGAGATCTGAACGAGGGCCATGGAAATAAAAGAGTGACTGGAAACTGTGTCTATAAAAACAGTAACTAGGGTAGAGTAGACACATATTGTACCTCTAATCATCTCCAGAGCACTGTGGTAAGTGGCCTCAGCTTCCGGGAGCTGAGCTTGCCCCTGTCCTCCTACTCCCTATGGCTGGGGTGGAATTCCTAGTGGCGGTGGTGGTAAAACCTTGAAAAACCACACATCGCCTACTACACAGCTATCACCTCTGCCACATATTCCAACTTGCAGTCATCCTTGATCGAAGCTATTCCTCTACCTCGGTGGTCTCATGACTATCTTATGGTCATTCGTACGGTGGGTCGGGCAGTGGTGACCCATATAACCACGCACACCTCACGTGTAACACTGTGTGGATCCCTCTTGACTCACACTTGACTGGGAGCCTCATATTGCTGACCCAATGTCCAGGGGTCATCCTATGAATGACCTGGACCTCTTGGACCCCTGCGCCTGATGCCTTCTTCCTGCTAAAGAGTCTGCTACATGGGGTCTATTATCGGCTCTAGTTGTCGGTGCCTGCTCTGACAGGAATCTCTCCACAAGAAGGGACCACTCCAGTACTCCCCCCTGGGGTTGGGATGCTAAGGGTCACCACTAAGGCCTAGATCTTCATTTTTACCACCTTATCAAAGGCTCGATCCCTAAATAAAGGGTCAAATACAATTTTTGTACAGTAGAGGGAAAGCTCTGTGAGCCTCGTTGAGTACTCAGCCACTGTCATGCTGCCTTGCTAAAGGTGAAGCAGCTCTTGAATGTGCACTGAGCGCAACTTCATGGGGGAAATACTCCTCCAGAAAAAGTCTCTTGAAGTAAAACCTAGTATGGGTCACCTCATCATGAACATAGATGGTCAAGATCCACCATCTCCCAGCTGATCCCTATAGAAGGCTCACCGCCAAGATCACCATCTGGTTGGGTTGTGTCCTCACTAACTGTAAGACCCATGTCACGGCCTCTAGCCAGTCTTCAATGACTCGATGGTTTGTCTCATCCCTGAACCTGGTAATTCTCAGCCTTTGAAACTCATGTAAGGCACTGATTTTATGAATTTCATCTACTGGAACCGCCAGTAGCAGGGGATAACCATCGGGTGGTGGTAACACTAGCATAGCACCCGGTGGTGCCATCTCAAAAACTGGTCATTGGAAAGACACCTCATCGCTGAGAGGGATGTCCCCACACATCTATATTTCTAGTTAGTAATTCCTCGTGGAGGCATCATGAGATAAATCAAGATGTTCCACAGTTAGAACATTATACATGGTAAAATGACTTTTATTTGAAATCACAAAAACGAAAACGCAACTGGTATATTCATGCATTGAGCTAAAAAGAAGCACTCAAGGTTCCAGTGTATTGATATGTCAGCCATCTCACCAACCCTAGACTCCCCAAACCTGAATATCAGGCTCACAACTCTTAACACTATTTCATTAAAACAAAAAATAAAGACTCCTGGTCTCTGTGGTAGAACTGACCAACTCTAATACAACTTTTTCATGTCCTGTCACCCAGGGCCCGTGTGGTGACTACCCTAAGCCCACCATCCATAATCCAGGGGATAGAGACTAGTACCAGAAAGGTGTATCCCTAAAACAGTAAGACATTGCCTTTAAAACTGTACAAAATCATAGATTTGAACACTACAAGAGGCAACCACACAGACTAAAATGCAACAAAAGTATCTATGATGTAAACTGTTGTAGTAAAGAGTTCTTAATGTAAAGGGGTCCAGAATGCAATCCCAACTAGAAAAAGTTCAAGTAAAACTGAAAAAGGACAAAATGATGAAAAGTGAAAGGTAGCTCCTAGATCATCCACCAAAGATCCTACCTAAAGGGTAGGTACATCTCACGATCTATAGTCCATGCGTCACGCCACACCAAAAAGGTCCAGCTCCAAACACCACCCAGTCCTAGATCCCTCAGCGTCAATCAATGATGTACATCGTCTGCACCAGACACAACGAGGTACGGGAGAAGCCTATGTAGGGGTGAGAATAACGATACTCAATAGGGACCCCGAGACCCCTGTAGGTCTCCTAGAGTTCCACAATGGAAAACCACAATGAATGAAGGAAACGTACACAACACAAGTCATCTCACACCAGGTATAACCTTGGTTCAAGGGTAAAAGGGTTATGAATTCAACAAACTCCTCAACTGCTAGAGAACTCCTCCACTATCAAGTATAGTGGGTCTGTTGGGTCACTCCAAGTTGCTTTCCACTAAACTTGAACTACCGAGGTACTCATCCTTATCGCATACCATGGGTCTTCTAGGTCACAAAGTTCCTCCCTCCCCCACTTTGGCCTACAGAGATACTCCTCCCCATCACGTACCAAGGCCGTCGAGTCACTCGGAGTCGAAATGTCAGCAGTCGTTTGGTCTCAGCTAGTCGTAGGGTTCCGTACGTAGTGTGCTGGGGAGAACCGCTCCTCAAGCCAATCGCCACATCATGATATATATATAAGTCACCATAAGGCATTAGAAAAGATTTTTCTTCCCAAGAGGGTCCCAAAGCTACAAACATCTCGCCAATCGGATGCGCGATCTGTAAGATATGGGCGTTTTAGTATTGCGAGACCGGTTGGATTCATAATTGATCCAACCCGGATGTACCCCTACTTTCTCTAAAACTCAAGTGGAGTATCTTGAATGGACCGAATCTTCCTAAGGATCCCAAATCCACAGATGGTTCATCAAATAGACATCTGATTTAGAAGTTAGGGCCTATTTTTGTAACATGTCGGTACTGGGTCTGAGTACGGTCCGCCTCGGTCGGACCGACCCAACCCTGTTCGAAATGGGTCGACCCAGCTCGACCTGGGTCAACTCATACCCACTCGGGTCCGAATCGACCCGGTTCCACCTAGACCACTCGGCCCGACCTGACCCGTCTCGGCCCCGGGTCAGGCCGTTGGTCGGCCCACTGGGCGGCAGGTCGGTTCGCTAGGCGACGGGTTGGTCCTTTGGGCCGACCTGATTGTGCCACCCACCTGGCGGTGCGGGCTTCCAGGTACACCCAGACATGATGCATCTGGGTAGGTATGATGGGGCATATGGTCACGTCAGCGGGTCAACCCTCAAGGATTAACACAACGCGGTGCCACATGGAGCCAAGGGTCCTCCGTTCCATGGTTGATGGTCGCGGCTCTACTATCGGGCATGCCACTGGCGCACGCCCCGTCCACCATCCCTCAGTTGAACCGGTGGCCTCTGCTGCCTCCTCGGCCGTCATAAGTCATGGCCACACTTCTGCGTGGGCGTGCCGTCGGGGCGGGCCCCTCTTCTGCTCCACCGCCGCTCGGGGCGGTAGCTGGTCATCTGCTAGACACGTGGCTGGCACCGCCGCGTGCCGCTATCGTGCCACTGTGCACTGGCGCTGGCGGCAGGGTGTTCTCCAGGCCTCCGATAATGCGTGGGTGGCCCACTTTCTTGTGTTGTCTACGCATGTGGCCTCCTGAGATCACATTCTTTACAGCGGTAGCTGTTACTTCAGTTTTTTCCAACTTCTAAATGGGTGACCAAAAATAACGCATGAACAGAGGGGCTCGGGACTTGTTCATGTCGGCCTACGCCCTCCGTGTTAGAGATAATTAACGGGGAGTTTCAGGGATGGGTTCTACTAGATTTCATGCCTTAATTCCAAAATCATTCCCAAAAAAAAAGGAAACACCCCCCACATATGGATATAATTTAACAGATCAACTTGTTAATCAGTTGATCCATTCTAGTCATTTTAGTAAGAAAAAAAAGAAATGTGGGGAGAACCACGATAAATCAACACAGCCCCCTACCTTGAAACATTGGAGAGTGCTCGTTGTTGAGGGAGTCTCATTTTTCACTATCCCCACAACAATCTGCCCTCACCGCCACTCCAATTTCAAACTCCGATTCGAGGTTTTGGTGTCACATGTCACCTCCTACTAGGTTTGGCTCTGTCCTCTAAGGGCTCGGCATTACGACACTCCAACCGAACATCATTGTTTGGAGAATCTTGTCCGATACTCCTCCCCAAGATCTATATTTATAGGATAGGGGGAGGTTAAGTAATGATGTGGGGATTTAATGGGGGCACATAAATTAAAAGGCTTACTAATTCCCCAATGGCGTTGTTACTTTGTATTTGGAGGGTCAAGCCATTCGTTGGCCTGAATCTCCATGGGTCCCACACTCCTCATGTCCATTGGTGGAAAAGAAAGAAAATAAAACGATAAATTAATTTATTTCTTTTCTTTTAAAATTCACAAAACATAACTTCTTCTTGGGATATACTACGGTCATTGTAAAGTCTCCCTTATGTGAATCCCAATGTTTCAGATTCTATGATGCCCTGAGTTTTTTAATCCGAGGACCGGTTCAAAAGCTAGAAAATGATGGTTACACGTTTACTGAACGTACCTTAAGAATGTTCATAAATTAATTCCAGGCACACCAGACCTCGGATTCACACACCATAAATTTTCACGGACTCGTAAAATTCAATAAATATAAAAAAACTACATCGAAAAATTCGGGTCTTCATATAAGTACACAACCTGGACATTAATGAAACTTGGTGAGTACCTGTTCGAGCTTGAAAGCTTGTATAGAGATCATTTATAGTATTCTATTATAGAATATATAAAACATATTTTATCATGTAATTATAGTTCATGTATGTGTCAATTAAATGAAACATGGGCACATGTTAACTTACGTTTTATATAACACCCTTAATGCATATAGATTAGTCAACGTATTATGATTATAAATTGTATGCAATTTAGAAATTTACATAAATATCATTTAAGTATTAAATATATATATATATATAACCTCTCAAAAGTAATTAAAAATTCAATAACATACAAATTAAACACATATTATTGAGGTTTAATGGAGTGTTAGATTAAATTTTAGTGTGGCTCATAAACAGGATGGGTACACCACGTGTACATCCATCAACACATCATGTATCATTCTCATTATATTTCCATGATACACAACAAGGGACATAGTGTGTATTACTATATGGTTATGTGTGGGGACATGGAATTTAATTTTGGTAGATTGTCAATAGTATCCTTGTTATGAGGATTTCATCCCTCATATCCTATAATAAATTCATTACATGACATGGCCCCCTTATTTTATGCTATGAAAACATGTGGAGTACAAAACATATAAGTGATTAATACAGTGTATAGTCTATTGATTTATGTTCGATCCTTAACACATGAACATATTGTGTTAATTTAAGGAACTTTATATGTATTTATTTCAGGATAGTTTGAATTTATTTGAGGTAATTGTTGATTCCATGAACAATGGTCCACTATATTTACATTTCGAGATACATGTTGTGTACTATTTTTTTATCTATCCAAAATTACCAAAACCTATAGATGGGTTGTCTAGATGTTATTTTTTCATATTTAATCACATATTTATTAAATTAGAATGCAAAAATGTGGGAAGAAGACATACCAACAATCAATTTATAATAATTAATTTCCTTAAATGAAAACTAAATTCTATATATGAAAATGATCAAAAATCATAAAATTATTAAAAATTGAACAATATCCCTCAGATAAATAATAACGGTTCTAGACAAAACAAAATTATTTGGTGGGCCTTTTACTACATAGAATTTCTCATATTCAATAGATCATTCCCATTGTACATGACATGAATGCCCTGAAAAACAAAAAAAATTAAGAATATTGAATAATTAATTTTACCAGAATCAAGAGAGGTGATCTTATAAAATTAATTTATAATAAAATCAAAATACAAGAATAATTATTACATATGCCTTGAAATATTTTTTAATTATGATGATGATCATTTTAACTTAGTCGGTGTGTCTTCATTTCACAACAAGGACCCAATGGAAATCCCCTCTATTGATGATCCACACATGATCTATTAATCTTGGAATTTTACTATTGAAACATAGAGTGATAACATAGAAGTATAGATAATATTTCATTACTCCCTTTATCACAACCATGATCTATTCATTCGAGAAAGAACCATCTCTTGGTCTATCCAACCTTAGAAAAATGAAGAAATAGATAATCTCAGGGGCTTCAGAGAAAACCCAAGAGACATTATTAATTGAGATATAGTTCACTAAGGAAGAGGATGTTATGTACAATGACCAACCCTTGAAATTATAAAATTTTTCTACATATTTAATTTAACATACAAAGATTTCATTGTAAGTTATTTTCTTTAATGTAATTCAATTGCTTGCGCAACATGCAACACCAAGTTCAAGCGCACCATGACTTACCAAACTAGTCGTTCAAAAGCGGTTATGAATAGTATTAATTGAATTGTGAATTTTATATACTCCATATAATTTTAGAATCCATATTATGTGTTTCTTAGACATAATATAAGAACAAATTCATTTTTTCAGGTAAAAGAAGTATTTTTTTAAAGATGAAATTTTACCACCTCTTAATGGAAAACACTTTTTAAAACCATTATCGGACACTTTTATATATTCAATTTAATGAAATTAAATTTTTCTTTATAATCAAGACATAAAAATTTATTTTGTATAACTTTCATATTTTGATGAATACGGAAAAATACTAAATTTTAATTGAGAAAAACTTTTTTAATCAATGTAATTTATAGTGTTAAATTATGTATTTTAATGGTTTATAAGTATAATTAGATTATATTTTTATCATTTAATACAATTTATGTCATTATAAGTAATTTCACATTTAAATTTTATATAAACACATGTTAATATTTTGATAGTTTTTACTTTTTAAAAACCCGCTTTTCAGTTTTGACAACGAGAATTAATTTTAAATTTATTAATGAAACTTCTATGTTTTTAATTTGGTAAAATATAATTAATTTTTGAATTTTTAATATCAAAATTATCATAGGGTAAATTTTTGGTATTTTTCTAAAAACATTTAATTTTTGATGAATAGTGAAAACAATGGGTTATAGTTTAAAACCAACATTTCATTTAAATAATTATTTATTTTATTTAAATTTATTTTAAGTCAAAATATATATATAATACCTATATATGTTCAATGTAATTCGTTGGAGTCATTTTATAATAAAAATAGATCTATAAAATTTCGTTGAACTTTTTATCATCTTTTACCCACCTCCTAGGAGCATTTGCAAATCTGCATAAAACATATTTTACCACTTATGTGAGTTGAATTTAAAAAATCCAAGAGACGCGGTTAATATAAGTATGTAAAATGTGGTTCAATAAGATAAAAATAATTTTTGGTGAATAGTAACTTTTGAGTTTTATTTACCACGGTTAAAAGTAAATAGGGTAATTCAGGGTGAAAATGATATCATAATTACCTTAACACAAGTCCTAATTCTACTGGATAACTATAATTAGACAAAAAACAACCTTATGAATAAAATATGAACATATTTGGTCTACTTGGATTAGATTAGGAAATTTATTAATATTTTATTTAAAGAAGAGTTAAAATAGTTAAATTCAATGTTTAATAACTAAACCATTTTTAATATAGGGTTAAACACAATATAAATTCGACTATAAATATTCATTATAAAGATTAATAATATTTCATACATAACGTTATTTTATTTATAATTTCTAGACATTAAATATTTAATTTATTTATGACACAATGAAGATTTAGTAATTACACAATTAAAGAAATACTAAAATAATTGATATTATAAATATACAAATAAATGTAAATTGAGACTTATGATGAATTACACTAAATTTATAGGTTAATATGATATTTTAGGTTTGGTTAAATAAATTTTATTCTAAGTGATAAAGTTTTTATGGCCTTCAAAAAAATCAAATACTAAATAGGTTCAAAATTTACATAATTGAGTTTTTTTAAAAAAATACTATATTATTAATTGATATAATATTCCTAAAAATATATGATTTGGAAAAAATTCTTATATAAGGTTATATATTTTAATAATTAAACACATGGGGTTCTCTTGGCTTTTTATAGTAAGTTTATTAACCATATAATATAAAAATACAAAGAGACTTGGTACATGTCAAACTATTTAACTAAGAGTTAAATCTAAAAGATAAGGATAATATGATGACATAAACCTATCTAAAACCTATTGGTTTAATGTTTTTTGACCTATACCCACCTTATCCTAGAAATAAATCATTTTTTATCCATTAGAAACCGAAAATTATTTTATTATGAAATAATATTTCAAGCTTTTCCTAAAGTGACCCTCACCTCTCTTATAAAAGGGTACTTCCCCTTATCTTAATTTCACACCTCCATAGCCTTTTGGATTGGCCAACCCCTATCCAAATATCCTCCCGAAATTCCTCCCTTAATCCTAGAGTCCTTACTTTGGTCATAAAGACATCCTAAGGAGCCCTTTTGAAAAAATCAAAAGGAAGAATCCGAAGAAGAGGTAAATATTTCATCACCTCTTTCATGTTCTTTTCTTCTTACACATCCTCTTTATTAGTTGTTTCCATTATAAATTAATAACTCAAGTGTATTCTATATACTATAATGTTATTATATAAATGGTACAACCATATTAATTATTCAATCCATCATATGAATGACAAAGCCACCATACTTGCGTACGTATGGCTTACCGTCTCCACATCGTGGTGTAGTTTGTTATTCAAACACTTCATTATTTGGATGGGTATAATAATGAGTATAACTGATTTAAATAATAAATATAACATGTTAATTATTCTATATATATAGTATACCATCCAATTACATATGATTTCACCATCAATATAATGATATTGTTGCTCGTGCGTATGTACGGATTACCGTCTCCATGAACGCGATGAGATTCATTCCTCGTCGTAATCATTGAAGAATAATTTTCATTTTATGATTAAAAATAATTTTGATGAACTTAATATCATTTTGGATATGAATAAAACACATCCAATACATAATAAACACGACTTATGTAACTGAGTATATAAAGGAAAACAGATCAGTTAAAACCCGAAACTATGATATTACTAAAATATTATTAACAATGAAATATTAAAGGATCATATATGATATAATATTTATGTATATAGTTATTTATAATTTAATAAAAATGATTTAACTATTATACATGTGGTTAACGTACCCTCGACCAAGGAAAAGTAAATGGTAATAGGTTTCTTATCTCACTCTTAATTACTTGAGATTTCCATTGTTCGCCAATTATTTATTACATGTGGTGTATTGTGTACTGATATTTGATATATACTTTCATGATTATCTTTATATTCATGGAATTATATGATTCTTTTGGTTGTTATCAAATTTTTTAATATGACTCGTTTGATTACTACGTGGTAAGGAATTTTCATCTAACTTTTTATTCATGTGAGATTCATGCTATATTTTCCACTAATTTCTTTTGTGTGGTGTATGTAATACCAATGATTATATTAATGGTGTAATATACATTTATTTATGGGTATTTACATCTTAATTTTATTATCCTTATTTCATGGGGTGTATTCTTTGTGAGTTACCAAATCACTAAGGGAATCTCAAATTTCAATTTCCACTCATTGGGCTTTATGCATACTTCATTCATTATTTTACTCCAAGATTATGTGCAGAATCACTATTTATTATTTATGTAGTAATTTCTACTCCCCTTTTTTGGATATAATTTTGATACACATAATCACTCCATTTATGATTTTTCAAGTCATTGATATGAATATGATAAGAGTAATATTAACTCAATTTCCATTCATTGAGTTAAACATCCAAGTCATTGGTGTAGTTTTAAAAAAAATCGTGTGAATGTCCTATGATTGATTTACACTTAATATATAATCATATTTAGTTTATTTATATATCTCAGAAATAATTATGTCGTTGATTTGTCCTTAACCTAATGATATGGTATTTGTAAGGGATTTCATCTCAATTTACATTACATTGAGACTTCTTTATTGTTATACGCCAATTCACTTTTATATGGTGTATAATATATTCTTTGACATAGTATATCATGAATCCCTTTATTGTAATTATATTATAATGTTTTTATTACCTCAATTATTTTTACTCAAGTGTCTCACTTTTGGTTAGGAACTCTAACTAAAATATCATTTTAAATGTTTTAATGATTTAATCTTCTAAATCATTCTCATTAATGGCCATGTTTTAAAAACTGGTTTAAGGAATATTTATATGGACATTAATGTTTTAAAATTAATATTTTATTTAAAATATTCAATGTGGTATGGGACACTTTGATTCAAAAATCTATTTTAAACAGTTTCTTGATAAATAGTGAGACTTTTAAATGTTTTCAAGGAAAAGGGGGATATTTCTCTCAAATAGTTTTGATGATCATTTTCATCTAGGAAAATATCCTTCACTATTCTAAATTGAGGTTAATATATTATAATACAATATTTCATTTTTTATTTAATGAGTTATGTTTGACTGTGGATGTGCTGTTTTTATACCATACATGGTTTGTGGTTAAAATATTGACATTTTGTATACTAGTTTTAATACGAATGTTTAGATTATGTTTCAAACTTTTAATATGAGTAATGCATTGGACCTAGTGAGTGATGGGTGGAGCCCACTATAGCTCCTCGATCAATCGGTAGGTCTCATAAGACAAAATAGTGTCTTGGCACAAGGCCATGACAAAATCTTATTTGTAGTCATGACACAAGGCCTGGACTATGTGGTTATGAAGCCTAACATTATACATTACCTCATTATTAAAGTAGCTATTGATATTGCATGCAATTATTAGACTATTAGAATATCTATATGAATAAGTAAATAGAATTATTTGATTTTATCTTTTCCATATTATGGTGATGTTTATGTTTAAAAGGCCTTTGTTTTAGTGTTATACATTTCTTTAAATGTTTATGCTTATTTATGAAAGATTCTTCTATATTGTTATCCTTACTAAGAATCTGAGCTCACCCCTTTCTATGTTTTATTTTTTCCGGGACGTGAAGAATTATTTTATGGTTGACTTTCAGGGATAGGATAAGAATATAAGTGTGTTTAAAAATGGGACAAAATGTTGTTAATTTTTTTATTTCAGGATGTAATGTAAAACTTATGAGTGTATCTAGTACTTCCAAAGCTACTAAACTGATTTTTCTTTCAGGACATTCTTTATGGTATCATGAAAATGTTGTGTCATAATGCCCCAAATTTGGGTAACTGGGGGTGGGGCGTTACAGTTGGTATCAGAGGAAGTTTAGTACAAACCTTGGAAACTAGATTTAGAAAAACTCTGATTAGAAAACACTACCCTAAAATATACATTAAAGAATTGTATAGATTAACATCAAAAAAAATTAGTAATGTAAATATTATTTGGGAATTCTAAGTAATACATCCCAGTCTAGATATGAGTTGGTAGAGGTGGATGTGGAATAGATGTATCTAGGAGTGAAAACACTGACAAGGAGTCTCGAGCTTAACCCAAGGTATCTTGGTACATGAAAACAGGCATTGCTGCACTCTTGGTTATGACACTCCCTGGGGATATGATTAAAATAATTCACATTTTATTTACAAACTTATTTGATGTATTTTAATATAAAATGAGTATAAATAACCTTGGTTAATCCTAAGGTGTTTTAGATTGAAAATATGGAGTTATGATATTCTCTAAATGATTTTATGACTCACACTATGCTTTCTTGTGATAGTTAATGGCTGGATTCCAAGGAGTTCATAGTAATATTGAACATGATGTACAAGGTGGGCATGAAGGTGTAAATGAGTAAAAAATTGGAATTTTGATAGGAGTAAAAGATATAATTTTCATGAAAAATTAGTTTTCCAAAAATATGATCAACAACATATATATTAACCAACTCCCGGACTCAACAAAGAAGAGAAAGTGGGTGAATGATAAGAGCTCCAACAGTGGAGACCACAGAGAAAAGAAATCTCAATTTTTATCATGTAAGAAATGTGGAAGGAGACACCTAGGTAATTGTCTCAGTAGAAAAAAGAAATGATTTATGTGTGGGAAAGAAGGACATAAAGTAAATAATTGTTGAGGAAAAATGAAGAGTACTATGGAAAAAAGATAAAAATGATCCCAAAAATGCATTTACAGTCATTTTCTGTAAATGTAGGGGACATGGGCATTACCTGAGTGAATAAGCTATTCTATAGGATAACCTCTTGGTCATGGAAGAAACTATTTGGAAATTAATATATGGTGAAATGATTAAAAGTATTAGTGCTCTTTGTTGATGGGATTACTTTGGAAGAATTTTCATTTGTATGTGTAACCCTGCAGTTTGTTATGTGAAAATGCTATTTTAGGGAGAATTGTCTTTTATATTATTGATATAATTATAAATAACCATTTTGGTTTATATAATCATTGAATTTGTGGAAATTAAAAGTTATTAAATTTTTGGATGAAAATGTGAGGTATGAGATAACATTTGTGGTAAAATTATGTAATAGTTATTTTGAGGATTTTATCTCATTTTGGAAATGTTATAAAATATATTTTTTTGAAAAAGGAAAACACACAGATGGTGTGACATCCCGTCACGTCGGACAAAGCTGCAGGAATCGAACCCATAACCAGGGTGCGATTGGTATTTATCACCAACCACTGGAATACTTGAATTCCTTGGTTACTGTGACTAATTCTTTTTAATTAAATGATTTTATTGATCAGTAATAAGAATATTTTGAATATTTTGTCTTATCAAATGGATATCCTTAGTGTAGGAAATTTATTTGGTTATAAAGTGATAAATGTTATTTTTTAAGATGTTCACTCTATTAGGAACAATATATGCCTAAAGAAAATGGAATATTATGGGATTTCATTTGAGGAGTAATGGTGTATTCTTATCTATGTTATTATTATGGATTTATAGAGATTTAGGTTATTTATGGAAATGATTAACCTATCATAGAGAATATGTGATTATGTTAATTAATTTAAAGAATGTTACTTTAAGAGTAGTTGATTCTATTTGGAAATATAATTTAAAGTGGAAGACTGTGTTATCAATTTCTTTTATGTTTTGGGTTTCAATATTAGTTTGGATTATATTAAAGTATTTTCAGGACAATTGTTTATTTAATGGTATTTATTGAACTTTGGTTACTGTTGGTTTAATTTTAGAAATTAAGATTAGTATTTCTTTCTCTAAAGGATTACACTTTTTGGGGATCATCTGATCTTGTAAGAACTATTTTGGTTTTGGTTAATCTCAAAAGACAAGGTAAATATATATAGTTTATCCTTTTTGGATTATCTGATTATCTTGAAGCTGATTCTAGCACTTCATGTGTGACCAAGTCATCTTGAATACTCATCGTTTGAAAAAAAAAGATGAGTTAGTGGTCGAAATTTATTAAATGATGATACTCATCTTAAAAAGTAATTATATCTCCTTATGTTCTTAGTCAATCTCAAAAATAAATTCCTCAACATCATAAAATGGAACTTAAAACAAAAAATGTTATGCAGTAAATTTTCCTAGTAGGAATGTAATGACCATTTATCCCATCACAAGTTTTTGGTTTTATTGTTGTTAAATTTCTCCTGATCATGTTTTCTATCACTCTCCACTAGAACTAGACACTTAGTTTAGCTTCAATATCCATGTTTTCCTACATGGAATCCTAGTATAGGTTATCTTGGGTGACCTTTGTACTTCTCTTTCTTTCTTTTAAAGAGATAGTTTTATTGACTCTTTTTTCGATGTGGGACTTTCAATGAAGTTCCCAAGTCTAATTTTAAAATTATGAGGACGCAATTTCCAAAAGGGGGAAAAATGAACCACCCCAAGATTTCATAGTAAGTTATTTTATTTAAACTAATTCAATAGTTTCTGCTACACGCAATACTAAGTTTGAGCACACCATGATTTACAAAACTATCCATTCAAAAGTAGTTATGAATAATTTTAACTGAATTTTTATTTTATATACTCTATATAATTTTAGAATAAATATTATGTGTTTCTTAGACATAATATAAGAACAAATATAATTTTTTTAGATAAAAGAAGTATTTTTTTAAAAAACCTTAACCACCTTTTAATGGAAATGTTTTTAAAAAAAATTAACACTTTTATATATTCAATTTAATAAAATTAAATTCTTCTTTATAATCAGGACATAAAAATGTATTTTGCATAACTTTCATATTTTGATAAATATTGAAAAATACTAAATTTTAATTGAAATCAAAATTTTTTAATAGAAATGATTTATAGTGTTAAATTATGTATTTTAATGGTTCAAAAGTATAATTAGATTACATTTTTATCATTTAATACAATGTAAGTCATTATAAGTAATTTCACATTTAAATCTGACATAAACACTTATTAATCTATTGATTGTTTTTACTTTTTAAAAACCCTCTTTTCGGTTTTGACTACGGGAATTAATTTTAAATTAATTAATGAAAATTTAATGTTTTGAATTTGGTAAAATATAATTAATTTTTTAATTCATAATATCAATATTATCTTATGGTAAATTTTTGGTATATTTCTAAAAACATTCAATTTTTGATGAATAGTGAAAAACACAATGTTATACTTTAAAACCGACTTTTCATTGAAATAATTATTTATTTTATTTAAATTTATTTTAAGTCAAAATAGATATATAATACCTATATAATTTCAATGTAATTAATTGGGGTCATTTTATAATAAAATTAAATCTATAAAATTTTATTGAAATTTTTACCGTCTTTCACCCACCTCGTAGGAGCATTTTCAAATTTGCATAAAACTTAATTTTACTACTTCTGTGAGTTGAATTTAAAAAATCTAAGAGACATGGTTAATATTAGTAAGTAAAATTTTGTTCAATAAGATGAAAATAATTTTTGGTGAATAGTAACTTCTGACTCTTATATACCATGGTTAAAAGTATATAGGGTAATGAAGGATAAAAATGATATCATAATTACCATAACACATGTCCTAATTCTAGTGGATAACTATAATTCGACCAAAAACTGCCTTAGGAATAAAATATGAACCTCTTCAGTACACTTGGATATGATTATGACATTTATTATTATTTTATTTAAAGAAGAGTTAAAAGATTTGAATTCAACGATTAATAACTAAACCATTTTTAATATAGGGATACACACAATATAAATCAGAATATAAATATTCATTGGATGGATAAAAATATTTCATACGTAATGGTATTTTATTTATAATTTTTAGATATTAAATAATTTAATTTATTTATGACACAATAATGATCTAATAATTACATTATTAATGAAATACTAAAATAATTGATATTATAAATATACAAATAAATGTAAATTGAGACTTATTATGAATTAAACTAAATTTATAGGTTAATATTACATGTTAGGTTTGGTTAAATAAATTTAATTTGATGTGATTAACTTTTTATGGATTTCAAAAAAAATACTAAATAGTGTCAAAGTTGACATAATTGAGTTTTTAAACAAATACTATATTATTAATTGATATAATATTCTTAAAAATATAAGGATCATCCAATGGACTATAATAAGGTTATATATATTAATAATGAACCACATGGGGTTCTCTTGACTTGTTATAGTAATTTTATTAACCATATAATATAAAAATACAAAGAGACATGGTAAATGACTAACTATTTAACTAAGAGTTAAATCTAAATGATCAGGTTAATATGATGATATAAACCTATATAAAACCTATTGGTTGAAATGTTTTCTACCCATACCCACCTTATCCTAGAAATAAATCATTTTGGAGCCATTAGATCTGAAAATGAATTTATTATAAAATAATATTTCAATCTTTTCTTAAAGTGACCCTCAACTCTCTTATAAAAGTGTACTTCCCCATCTCTTAATTTCACACCTCAAAAGCCTTATGGATTTGCCAACCCCTACCCAAATAACCTCCCAACTTCACTCCCTTTATCATAGAGGCCATAGTTTGGTCATAAATCCAACCAAAGGATCCCTTTTGATCAAATCAAAACGAAGAACCTGAAGAAGAGGTAAATATTTCATCACATCTTTCAAGTTCTTTTCTTCTTCAACTTCCTCTTTATTTGTTGTTTACATTATAAAATAATAACTCTATTATATTATATATAATTTAATGTTATTATAAAAATGTTACAACCATATTAATTATTCTACCCATCATATGAATGACAAAGTCCTCATACGTGCATACGTACGACTTAACGTCTCCACGCCGTGGTGTAGTTTGTTATTCAAACACTTTAGTATTTGGATGGATATAATAATGAATATAACTGATGTAAATAATAAATATAAAATTTTAATGATTCTTTATATATTATATATCATCCAATTACATAATATTTCATCATCAATATAAAGATATTGTCGCTTGTGTGTACGTATGGATTACCATCTCCACGAACGCGATGAGATTCATTCCCCATCGTAATCATTCAAGAATAATTTTTATTTTATAATTAAAAATAATTTTTATGAACTTAATATCATTCTGGATATGAATAAAATACATCCTATACAAAACAAACATGGCTTACGTAACCGAGTAGATAAAGGAAAACGGATCAGTTAACTCCCGAAACGATGATACTACTAAAATATTATTTACAAAGCAATATTAGAAGATCATATATGATATCATATTTATTTATATAGATATTTTATAATTTAATAAAAATGATTTAACTATTATATAGGAGTTAACGTACCCTTGACCAAGGAAAAGTACAAAGTAAGGGGTTTCTTATCTCATTATTAATTTTGTGAGATTTCCATTGTTCGCCACTTATTTATTACATGTGGTGTATTTTGTACTCCGATTAGATATATATTATCATGATAATATTTATATTAATGGTATTATGTGATTAATTTGGTGGTTATCAACTTCTTTTCATATGACTCGATTAATTACAAGGTGTTAAGGGTTTTTCATATCACTTTTTATTCTCGTGAGATTCATGCTATATTGGCCACTATTTCCTTTTGTGTGGAGTATGTATAGACCCTGATTATATTTTGGGTGTAATATAATTTAATTTATGGGTATTTAAATATTCATTTTATGATCCTTCTTTCATTTGGTGTGTGTTTCGTGAGCTTCCAAATCGGTAATGGAATTTCAAATTTCAATTTCCACTCATTGGGATTTACGCATACTTCAATAAATATTTTAATCCAAGATTATGTGTGGAATAACTTTTTATTATTTATGTATTAATTTACACTACCCTTTCGGAGAATCTATTTTTGATACACATAATCTCTCCATTGATAATTTCTCAAGTAGTTGATTTGAACTTGGTAAGAGTAATCTTAACTCAATTTCCATTCATTGAGTTAAACAACGAAGTAATTGGTGTTGTTTGAAAAAAAATGTGTGTGAATGTCCTCTTGTTGATTTACAATTAATATCCAATCATATTGAATATATTTATATTTCTCACATATAATTATGTCATTGATTTATCCTTAACCTAGGGATAGAGTCTTTATAATAGATTTCATCTCAATTTACATTCTATTGAGACATATTTATTTTTATATGCCAATTCACTTTTATATGGTGTATATAATTTATTTTGAAATAGTATATCAGGAATCCATTTATCCTCATGATATTATATTTTTTTTATTACCTCAAATATTTGTATTTAACTGTCTCTTTTTTTGTTAGGAACTCTAACTGAAATATCATTTTAAATATTTTAAAGATTTATTATTATAAATCATTCTCATTAATGTCCAGGTTTTAAAAATTGTTTCAAGGAATATTTATATGGAAATTAATTTTTTAGAATTAAAATTCTATTAGAATTATTCAAAGTGTTATGGGACACTTTGATTCAAAAATCTATTTTAAATGTTTCCTTGATAAATAGTGACAGTTGTAAATGTTTTCAAGAAAAATTGGGATATTTCTCTCAAATAGTTTTGATAATCATTTTCATCTAGGTCAATATCCTTCATTATTCTCGATTGAGGTTAAAATATTATAATACAATCTTCCATATTGTTTTGAATGTGTTATTATTGACGGTGGATGTGCTATTTTTATACCATTCAAGGTTTGTCGTTAAATTATTTAAATTTCGTATGGTAATTTTAATATGAATATTTTGATTATGTTTCAAACTTTTCTTATGAGAAATGCATTGGACTTAGTAAGTGATGGGTGGATCCCTCTATAGCTCCTAGATGCATCGGTAGGTCTCATTAGACAAACAAGTTTCTTAGCACAAGGCCTTGAAAAAATCTTATTTGTAGTCTTGGAACAAGGCCTTGAGTATGTGGTTATAAAGCCTGGCATTCTTCATTTCATCATTATGAAAGTTTCTATTGATATTTCTTGTGATTATTTGACTATTAGAATATCCATGTGAATAAGTAAATGGAATTGTTTTATTTTTATCTTTTCCATATTATGCTGATCATTGATATTGAAGGCTTTTGTTTTAGTCTTATACATTTCCTTTAATGTTTGTGCTTATTTATGAATGTTTCTGCTATATTGTTGTCCTTACTAGGAATATGAGATCACCCCTTTTTATGTTTTATTTCTTCCAGGATGTGAAGAAGTATTTTATGGGTGACTTAATTGGATAATATAAGTATATAAGTGTGTTTGAAAATGGGACAAAATGTTGTTGATGTTTTTATTTTAATGATGTAAAGTAAAACTTATGAGTGCATCTAGTAATTACAAATCTACTAAACTGGTCGGTATTTTGGGAAATTATTCCTTGTATCATGCCAATGTTATCTAATAATTCACCAACTCTGGTTAACGAGGTTTGAGGCATGACATTTAATTTTGGTTAGGGTTTCTTAATAATTTCCCAAACTCCCATAAAAATATGTTAATCCCAAAAGGATCCCAATTGCATGTAAAATAAAAAACTAATGACCTACAACCAGAATATCAAAGTAGATGCATTGTTTTGTTAATTTATTATATATATATTCTTAAAAACCCAAGGGACCAAATATTTTAGTAGTTTTGTAAGACTATATGACATATAAGATTACCAAATTATATTGGGAAATTGAAAATAAAACCTAATACATAACAAATACTAATAAAATAAATCCTTTATATTCATTCAAATGATTTCCCTCCATAAAATAAGAAATAAAAAGAAAAATAAGGGTTATCTCAAATTCACATTAAGGGTAAATATAGTGTAAGTAATAATTAATCAACATGGAATGGTTAATAACTAAGAACAAATCCCATTTTAGTCAATAAACTGAGAAATAAATGATTCCAAAGATTTTTTCATAGTGAAAATATCACTGAAAAAAATACAAAATAAAAATGAAGGAAATTATTAATTATTTTATTCCATTCCCTAGACATATTAAAACCTCTAATTTTATGTTCTATCCTTTAGGTAGTTTAAAAATGTAGGTCAAAACCTATTTAATTCATCCAACTGATTTGCCTTATGATAAACTATCAATGCATTGAGGGGATATATATAGTCTATGAACCACCCATAATTTCATGTCTAATGTATTAAACATATGAGATAATTGATTTGATAAGTAATTAAAATTCTTTATCAAATATCTATATTTAAAAAATTACATATTTATCAATAGTTCACCAGATAATCAAATAATTTTCAAATTAAAAACCATATGTAAAAATGGTATATGGTTTAGGAAATAATTATAAACATCACATAAGAGTATTTATATCCAAAATAATTTTTATCTAGAATAGTTAATTTTCCTAATGAAGTTATTTTTTTAATAAAAAGATAATGATCACAAAATAATGTGATATTTCAAAGATAACTCTGAAAACTTTTTAATTTTTAGGTCAAAACACCTTGTATGGGATGATTTAAAGTAAATAAATTAATTACCATTCTTATAAAATGATTCATAGTTAAATTAATCAAAATGGGTAGTAGATACACAACACAATAGAATTAAGATTTTAATGTTTCATTTATCTAACAGAAGTAAAAAAAATGATATAAAAATCCCTTACCTTGGGATTCCTTTTGTTTGAACATCTTTAAACTCATATATAGGGTTTTAATCAAGTTTATAAATTTAACATAACCACAATAATATTTATAATATCATATATTATCCTCTTATAATGTCTTATTACTCGTTTTTTTACAACCTTTCATTAATTTTACTAGTTTTGGTGTTAACTTCCTTGTTTTTAGACGATGTTTTGATGACTTATTTGATGTTAATATTTATTATATAAAGATAAAATAAAATCCAGAAATTAAAACATAATTTTTTATCATATATATTTAGTATATATGTATTTATAATAATCCATAATATTTCATGATACGAAATGAAATGCACTGTTCATGGAGATGGTAGGTCGTACGTACGTAGGAATGCTACATTAGTTACTTTTATGTATTAAACAAATAAAGAGTAATTGATATTTATATCATAATCATTTTATAATATATATTTATCATATATATAATATATTTTTATTAAAACCAACTATTTTACATTCCATGTGTAGTGTGAACGAATCGCATCACTTTGGGGAGGGGGTAGCCCATACGTGCACAAATGATGTTATCATACTAAAAAAATAGAAAGAAAAAAATTATGTGTTATATAAAAATTAAATAAGCATAAATAAATTATAAATATCATATATATCATATATATAAAGAGCATTTCCATCCTGATTCCGACCAGGATTTGTGGTAATGGAAAACTAACAGTCATCGTTTCGTGAGGCAATAGTTCACCATTGACCAAATGGTAGTTTCATTACCCATTAGATATAAGTGTATGAATGTGTATTTTGTACCCTCAATATAACAACATATTAGTATATTTAGTATAATTATTTTTAATGTAATAATTTAATAAGACTAACATAGTGGTTGGAGAATGAAAATAATAAAAAAGGGCACGCGGAAGGATGTTACCTCTTCTTTGGGTAACACATTTTTTTCACCAAAGGACTTCCTAGTATAAATTTACACCCAGAGGGATGATTATAAAATTATTTTAGGTATTTTGAGAGTTTATTTTATATTATATTTCGATAAAAAAATAAGGTGTAAATAATTTAGAGGGTTGAGAGCCTTTTTATAGGGAAGGAGGCTTTGCATTCTTGTAAAGTTTTAAAAGGAAATTCAACCCACGTTTTGTCAATTAAAATTGGATTCAATAATGTAAAAAATTATATAAAAGGTAGGATAGGGTCTAAATAGAAAAATAAATGGATTTTGAATAAGTTTATAGGTTATTTGGGGCTTTATTATTATGGATTAATCCTTTGTTATGATTGTTTTTATCTTAATATTCGTTATTAATTTTAAACTAATTCACTAATATTTTATGTGAAAAAATATGTTTTCAATATTATAAATCATATATTATTATAATTACAAACATGTAATTTATTTTCTAAATTCTAATCATATAAGTGTAAAAATTAAATTTAAATTGTATCATACAGATGAGATGAGAAAGTGGGTTTTAAAGTAAAAATGTTCTAGAGATTACTATGTTTTTATATCCAATATCAATGTAAAATTATTTACAATGAAATTAATTTTATTAATTTATGTATAATTGAATGAATTCAGTTTCAAAAACAATAAAAAATATAATTTAACCCAAAAAATAAATTAGAGGAAAAATCAGTTTTGAAATAAGATGATGTATTTTTCACTATTCATTAAAATAATGGGACACTATAGAAAATTACCAACCAATCACTATAAACTAATTTTGGCATTAAAATTTCATAAATGAATTTTATTTTTTGAATTTAAATTTATTAAATTGTAAACATTCATATTTAATCCAAATGTTCCATTAAAAGGATATAAATTTTTTTTTATAAAAATATTGGTTTTTATGTGAAAAATTGGGTATGTTATTATCTTTGGCCAATAAAATTTGTTGGATGAATAAAAAAATATTTTATTTAATATTTATATATTTATATATTTAATTAAAATAAAAAAATTGTAATTAATTTGATTTATTATTATAAAATTCATTTTGAAGTATAAAAATAGTTCTTTATAAAAACATTTCCTATATAATAAATTGGTTTTGATATTCAATTCTATTTATTTTTTAAATACTGAATTCAAAAATACATTTCCATATGTTAGTAAATCAAATTCATCGCAATTAATTTAAATTCCGTGTTTTATCTTATTATATTAAATAATTAATATCTTAATAAATATTATTGTTCGGTAAAACATAGTCTTGAAAACTACTGAACAATATAATTCTTGCATGTACTTCTAGATAACTCAGTGTTGCATGAGTTAAAAGCTATTTAAAATATTTAATTAAAATAAGTTGTATTGTCTCAGGATTTTATATTTTTCCGTACATTTGGTGACGCGTGTCACATAATCTATTAAATAATATGCTCTTACATTAGAATTTAAAGATGTTACATTCTCCCAACTATAATTAAATTATATACTCACAATTTAATCTTGATCTCAGTAATCAAAGTATTGTAATTTTAAAATACTATTTTTTTAAAAACATATAAAAATAGATTTAATAACACATGTTATTAATAAGTTGGAAAACAATATGAGATGGTCCGTAAAAAAATAATCTTCCAAATAAGACAATAGTGGTGAAAACAAGGACATGAAAGAAAAATATAACTATCATGTTATAATGGAGGGTTATAGGGAACATTGATTAGATTTATGTGTGTGTTCTAAAGATGGTTAATGACTATAAGGATATATATCACATAAGTGTAAAATGACGGTCATCAATACCATAAAATATGATGATAGTAGTAAAACAATTTTTTGAAGACCATTTTTCTTATAGTTGAGGAATTATTTTACTATATATGAATATAAATAAATATATGTATCTTTAAACAGAATATAATCCTTTATTTGTGCCTTGTACTATTTCTACTTCATCTATTATCACAGGCTGTATCTTATAGTGATGTACCAAAATTCTCTCTATAACATCATCCAAAATTAAACTTAAACCATTTCATAAAATGTTAAACTTTACAAACATTATAATCTAAAAAATTAGAATAATTTCTATAGTATTTAGTAGTATCCAATTTATTTTATTCACATAAATCATCACTTTATCCAACATCATTATCTCAATATCTGGAACATATTAAGGTTTATCTTTCCCTCAAGTATGTATTTTCTGGAAATATTATCTTGATACTGAATCACATTTATTAGTACCATTTAACATATGATATCAAATATTTAATGAAAAGGAACTGCAATAGAATTATTATATATTTCATATCATCGCCAATAGAATACATATAGAGCATTATTCTTTGATCCAATTAAATAATAATACTAATCATTCCAATTTTACAGTATCAATAACATAATCATGGACTTATCCCCTTTGCCTATAATGTGGTATATCCCTTTAACACCTGGTGAATTCATTGTAATAGTTTTCTATATCCTTGTAGTTGTGAAATTGAATGCATGTATTTCCCTTGTTTCCATCCCATTCCTCTTTCCTAGTGAAGATTATCTTTACACTTATAACATACCCCCAATCCTTTCAAGCATTCCCTAGGCCGATTCTTTTCACAGTTATCACATGTGAAAAAACCCTCTATCCCTTCTTCTCTTTATTCATTATTTTCTCATTCATCCACTTGTTATCATGCATCCCATTGAATCTATAATACATGGAGAATTACTTCCCTTTCTTGATATCACATAAAAAAATTCATTTTATGGAGATAATTTTTGAGAGATGTGTACCCTTTAGATATCAAACTTTATATATTAAAAGAAATTTTAAATCATTCATTCTATTTTTATATATATAATATATATCATATCTTTCAAACTAGTTAAATTAAGATTCATACCCTGCACCACTTTACTCATTATTTTTTCTAAAACTAATGAACATTCAATTTATCTCAGTTTTTTATCATGAGGGAAGTTTTTATCAAATAATGTCTCCTTAAAATTTCTCTATTCTATGAGTTCAATTTGTTCTTCCTCCCTAGTATTCAAGATCAACAACCACAACTAATCTGCCTCACCATAGAAATAATACACTAAAATTGTAACATTTTCTTTTTAATAATATCCCAATACCATGAATATATTCTCCAAATACTTGATACATTACTCAAGTGATATTGGATCATTAGTCCCACTATATTATACAGGCCTTTATCTTATAATGTGATCCATTATTTGAGAGTCTTATTCAGAAGTTGGTGAACCCATCTAGGAAAGGTTATGTTCTATAATCTGATTAATATTTCCTAATATATCCATAACATTATAAGTTCCAATATCAGCTATAAAATATTTCTTTGTAGAGAAACCTCTTTATTTACAATGAGTATTGATAGCATTATTCCTTTTCTATTCCAATTCAAATAAATTCAATATACTATATTAGATCATAACATTATGTAACATAATGTATAATACTAAAACTAGTAAAATACATAACATAAATTGAATTATTTATGTTTATATAATATCATAAAAATAAACATGGATCCATAGGGGATATATTTTCTTTCAAGTCATTCGTAATGTTTTGTAATGAAAATTTGAATCAACCTAATCATATCCCATGGGAGTTTCAAACTAAGTGTTTATTAAGTCCCATTGTTGTGTACCAAGTTACACTTAGTTAGGACCAATGAACCTTTTATAGTTGTTAATTGTAGGTACGTCTGTTAAATAATTAAATCCACTTATATAATCAATACAAGAATATATTTCAAGGAATACACACATAATATCTACAATACTAAAATTTATGGATTTTATTCTATACTTATCATAAATGTTTTTCTTATATTTATGTTCCCTAATTGTTGTTTTCAAATTCTTTTTTACATGATTTCTACTAAACTTTCTTAGATACCAACTATAATGGCCTAACTATAGAAGCCTTGAGCCGGTGTATTATTTTATTACAGTGGCATATATAGAAGATTCAAATCCCATGGGACCAAATAGATTAGTGGTTATGGAAGACCAGATTTCTTACATGATACCCATGTAACATTGGGAAATAGAAAATAAAACTTAATACATAACAAAGACTAATAAATTTCATCCATGAAACTCATTTAAAGGATACATGTTTATGGAATGGGGAAAGGGAAAAATTATATCAAATTCGGAATATGGGTAATTATAGTGGAATTTATAATTTATCAATAATAATGAATCATTATGGTAAGGTGAATAAATGAGAAAACATTCTATTTAAATCAATAAAATGATAATTAAATGTATCCATATATTTTTTCATAATTAAAATCACGTGGAAAATAAAAAATAAATAAAAATTATATCCAAGATTAATTACTGGATGTTATATATTAGGAAAGTGAAAACCCATACTATCATTATCTATCCTCCAAAAAGTTTAAAACTATTAGTAGAAACCTTTTTTATTTGGCCAACTGATTTGTCTCATGAGAACATATCGATACATCAAAGTGATATATAATATTCATGAACCACCGAAATTTTAATGTCCAACTCATTCCTCATATCAAATAATCTATTTATCCAATAAATAATATTCCTTACCATGTTTCTGTATTGAATAAAAGATACATATTGATAAATAATTCCACAGTTAGTCAAATAACTGTAAAAGTAAACCCCATATATAAAAATTGTATATGATTAAGGAAATAATTATAGAAATTAAATAAGAGTATGAATATACAATATAAATTTTATCTACATTTAAAAATGGTTATAAGTTATTTTTTATGAGAAAGGTTACAATCACAAAAGAGGGTGAGATTGTAATGATAACTTTTACCACTGTTTAATTTTCTAGTCAAAACCCCATTATTAGATACTTAAAACTATATCATTAAATAAAATAAATATAGAATGATTAATGATATAATATATCAAATTGGATAGTAGATACACCACACAAAAGAAGTATTTTTTGAATGTGACATTTATCTCAAAGAAGTAAAAATGTGAGATAAAATCCCTTATATTGCATTTCCTTTAGGGAGAACGTCCTGTAACATAATTTATAAGGGTTTAATAAATTTAATAACCAATTCCATAACCATAATAATATTTATAATATCATATATTATCTTATTATAATATCTTACAACCCGTTTGATAACAACCATTCACTAATTTCACTATTTAGGGTGTTAATTGACTAGTTTTCCGAGTATGTATTGACTTGTTATTTTTTTTTTCTAATTAATTAGACATTTATTTCATCATATAACGAACTATTAATCACCCTTACATTCTCACGATGGTTTTCTTCAATGATTATTTTCAATAAAATATTACTCTATTTCAATTTAAATACAGTTCATTAATATTGAGTATATTTAAATCAAAATTTAAAAGTACCTAACATTGGAATACAAGTGTAAAAATATGGAGGCATCATAAATATAGATGAAAACATTTAAGGATAAATATAAAGGAATTAATTTTTTTGGGGAGTATGGACATTTGAATTACATGAATGAACTACATTTGAGAAAACATTCAAAGAAATATTGGTTTGTAGAGTGAAATAAAAATTTATATAAAACTAAGATATAAGTATCCTATTTTGAAATAAGAGTTAAAGAATTAGTTGGAAATCATTAATTTAGTATAAAAAATTAGGATAATTTATAAGAAAAAAATTAGTTTCAACATGAAAAATTCAAATAAAAGAATGAAATCATCGTTTAAAAGGATAGATCAATTTTTGATCACTAAGAAAATTAATGATGAATTTTAGGACATAAAACCCTCAAATAAACAATAAAAAAAATGAATAAATGATTATATTGAAAAGCGTTATATATTAAAGTAAACACATGACACATATCACTCAAAAAACATTTTGTGAACATAATAAGCGATATAATGACAAAACATTTAAATATGAGTCAACTCAAATTTAATAAAAGTAAATGAAAATAATAATTAAAATGAAATAAAAAGATACATAACCTCAAAATACACCGCTACTCCCCTATTCCATGATAGTTTTTCTACAAATAATAGAGCGACCTCACCCTATCACCATTTAAGTAGGATTGAGACCATTCATTCTAAAGCAGGTGGTGTTCATTGAATTCCATCATTTTACATTAACTATAGAATAATTATTTAACGCAGTTGGATATAAAATTAATGATCATCATAAAAAAATTGAAGAAAATATAGCTTTTGTTGTACATATATTATTATTTTTTACTATAATTTTTGGAGAATTATGTATGACATTCTATAATTTTAGGGGAATTATGTATCACATTCTTTTGAGTTGTTCATAGTATAGATTTAAGTTACCATCTAATATAGCAATGGGGGGTTACTTGATCCCTTTGCATAATCGTATTTACTATTACATGGTGATATTTAGTTCATTTATATAATATGTTATATGTTATATTTATATCTATTCTATTTTTAAAAAACAATGACAATGTTTTTAACCATGCCATAAATTAAAATAATCACCAAAATTCAAATCATGTGAAATTTCCACATATTATGCTTGTCCTCTGTGCATTTAAATAAAATACATTCATTCCATAAGCCCATGAAAATTGATCAAATTTTAAGATCTTATCTAATGCATGGATGATAAAAATTGAAGTATGTCTGACAACTATTTAGATATCACCCACAGATCTAATTCTCCGGCTCTATTGACTTCTCCCCTGAGATTAATATACTATAATAGAGAAAAATCCCACTGAATCTCCCCACAAACTTTTGAAAATACCACCTTGACAAGGCCTCGAAAATCTGTTCAAAAGATAGTAGTTAGTAAAATTTGACACTAAAAACTAAAATTAAAGTCAGATAAATGTGTTGATGAAATTTAAAAAAAAACGCCACATGAAACTCCTAATGATGATAGAAACAAATTTATAGATCACACTTTAGAATATAATTTCACATAAAATTATAAACTAGGAAAGAAAATGAAAATAATGGTGCAGAAAACTAATATAGGGGGAAGAAGTTAAGTAACAAAACTACATGAGAAAGAACACACCCAACCAACCAAACCACCCAACCAACAAAAGCCACAATAAAAATATGTGTGGTGCTAGTTTTCTTGAATTCTCAAATGATATAAAAAACATTTAACCTTTTCATGCTATGAAAATTCTCTCAACCTACACTAATGCTTTCAAGGTTGTTAGGCATGTTGAATGTAAAGTGAGTGCAGGTATAGTGACCTTGCAATGTTTGGTATGAAATGTAATGTTTAAATTTCATTTAATGTACCAATAATAATTTGAATATATTAAAAAAATTTATAAGGAACCATCAATTTCAAAATTATCATTCAATATGAAAGGTAAATTAAATTTGTTGTAATAGATATTACATCACATAACCAATTGAAAATTATTGCTTTTTTGGTAGTAAATGAGAAAGAGAAAGTGAGATAGATAGAAAAAACTGCAAACTAAATAAAAGGAACATGTTTTCCACTTTTCATTCCATTTAATCTAATGATTTTTATTTAACAAATATGTACAAATGGGATGAAAATTCATACCAGTACATCTAATTACCTCTGGAAAATATATGTGGAGATAGTTCAGAAAAGAAATGTACCTGGGATTACTTGATTGAAATTTCAATGAAATGACTCATGGAGTAGTGTAACTTCAGTTTTACCTGTGAATGTTGTTCCCATAGAAGTAATTCATGATTCCATTACAACTATCTACAACATCAAGAAGCAGAACATTATCTATTATTAACACGTTAAACTGATGAATTCCTTAAACTTAAATAGTTTTAGGGGTAATAGGGTTGGCGTAACCCATGAATGCATGACAATATATGTTTTATTAGCAGTGATGAATTGGAAGACTATTTTTTCAGGTCTAAGAAATGATTTCACATCATAAGCAATGAAAAATTTAGAATCCAGAATGTTAAGTGGTAGTGGTAGTTCTCTTAGAGAAATAACAAAAACTACGAACAATCCAAATATTTGTGTGCATTTGAATATGAGGAATATTCATCAGTAATGTGCATATAATGAAAGTGGTTACCTCTAGGAATGGGAATTTCTACAAAGTTCTTGGTTTACAAGTCAGCCAATTTAGATTCCTTAAATTCCTTTTCATGCTTCTATATCTGCACTAAAAATTCAAATATATTGGAATGGAAGGTTAGACTTAATAAATGCATACATGAAACCATACATATTTTTGTATGTAAGTATATAGATTATAGAGAGGAGTAGTGGGGGAGTAAAAAATTGTTTTCTAGATATAGATATTCTAATTTCCCTTAATATAAAAAGTAAAGAATCCTACATTTCTATTCAGTAATTATTTTTTTATAAAAATATGACTTGAATCCATTAAAATCGATGTAGAAATAAAGGTGATGCTAATAGACCATAATACACTAATGGATCATGTATTCTAAATAAAGCGATACATGAAGTTACCTTCAACCAATAATGAAAAGATGACATTAAAAGTATAATATTTCTGGTCATGAATTTAAGGATCTATGTAGAGATCCATCCCAATTTTCAAAACATGAACAACATGATTAAGTCCATCACATTGAGAGATGAAAAGCTTAAACAAATAATAGTCGGGAAAATTGAATAAACAAACAAATGATGTGGGGTAGGATTTCCTTGTACCAACTTCAAATGAACCATCACTTTTTCTATGCAAAAAACTAGTTCAATGTGAAACCATATTCTGAAATCAATTGAAATAACACACCCAAACCCATAGAAAGGAAAAAACACCAATAAGCCTTCGATAGACCATAAACGAATAAAAAATTATTCTTGCATTTACACATAAAAGCAGTATTAAAGAGAAGAAATTTGTGACAATACCATCACAATTAGGTTCCAAATTCATCAGAACTAAAACTTTCTCAAAAAAACATATTTTTGATGGAAAACCATCTCTGGAAATCTATAGATGAAATACCTCACCATCTATAGAAAGAAAAAACTCCCAGTAAGTTTGAATGAGGTAATAAATGAATAAAAAATCCAGTAAAATTGAACATGATCCCAGTACCATGAAGTGGAGCCTGGTGTAGAGGTCAGAGAAATCAAAATTTGCAGTGGAGCCTGCTCTTTAACTTTCATGATTATTAATATACCTGAAACTCAATCATTCAATCCGTAGATTTATTCTACATTCATTGAATTAAAAGTAAATTTGACTATTGGATGAGAGTATGTAAAACCCTTGGTTTTCCAAAAATCATATATGCAGGTATAATAAAAAACTGTAGGTAATCTAATAAAAATATAGAAAAGTTTATTAAATGACTAACACATATTCATAAGTGATGCACTTTTTGGTAGTGATCTGGCATGTTAAATATTACCTTTCATTGTGCATTGGGACACTGGATGGTGTGTTAAATAGAATCAATCAGAAAAGAAAAAATCACCTCTCCAATGACACCTTACTTCTTCAATCCTACATGGTAGTAGTTTTGGTATAGCTTCAAACTTTTGCCCCGCAATATAATCCCTTTCTCTATAGTATCAGCTAATAATTTTTTATTCCCTTCCATGAAACAGAAAAGGTTAGTTGCTTTGTAAATTCAGAAAGTGGAAACATATCCATGATATCAAGGAGAGAATATTAACTTAAATGTATAAACATACACCAATAGAACCTATTAAAAGGATGAAAGACTTATGAAGTAGTATATAATTGAACCTGTTGTAGATGAAAAGCATCATTATTCAGAACCTGATTACATTAATTGGTTTGGTTTTGTTCAACATTGCAAAATAAAAATCCTCAAACAAAATTTCAGCAGCAGAAAGTTGCGAATGAAAAATATGAACTGATACATGTAGATATGTGATGTTTTTTGGGATAGATACAAACTTCAACAAACTAGCATGACTTATATCTCCATGGATTCAATTTTAAATGAAGAATAAATAATGAAGTGAGAAAACGTAAGTGTTGATGATGATAGTGAAAACAAAACCATTAAAAAATATGAAATACGATGAAAATGTTGAGGGGAGTTGAGGTGGTAGAGGGATCTGAGAAACGTGTTACCTAGTCGAGCCGTCAGATTTTCCCAGAGCAACAAAGCCCTGAGTGCATCTGGACAGAATTCCAATTCACTTCACCATGCTTACTAACCTAATTAATTAAAATTACATCTTCAGTTGATGTACATGGACCATTTTCAAATAATAGACTCCACCAGAGTTTCCCTCACTACTAGCTTCTTCAAATGATAGAGAATCTAGTTGGTCTTTCATCATGTATTCTACATCAATCTCACTCTTGAAAACCATATTTTAATCTACCCAGGAATAAATTGAAAAATTAATCACTAAGAAACAACAAGGTAGAATAAACATAATATAAAGAAGTGTTATATACTGTCAACACTCTAGCTCTCAATTCCCATTGATTAAATTAACCAAAGAAGAAAAAAATTAAATACCAAGAAACTCTTGAGTTAAATAAACATAATATAAAGAAGGGCCATATGAAACGTAGACTCAAGCCATTGTCAAGAAAACACTACTATGATAAATTATATAAATTACAAAAAATTTAACATTGGAGGAAAAAACATGAAATCCTGATAAATTTATAAATGAAAATGGGATAATGAAGAAGAATAATCATGAATTTATATTTGAATACCTATGAGGGTGGGTGTCCAGGTGGGTGGGTGTTTATTTTATAATTTCACATTGAGAACAAAAAATTTATATAATTAATTAACAATGAAATATTCTGTTTTACCCATATAATTAATCATTCTTTAAATATAAAGAAGCCTGAAAAAAATGTGGAAAAGGATCTTTCTTACCCACGTAGTCACTCCTTAGCAATGTGTTTCATATAGGTAGTTTTTTTAGTTGAATACAGACTTAGATGCATAATCATAGACTTTGCATCGTTATCACTGATTTTCTACAAGTAGAAAGAGAAACAACATTTAATTTAAAACCTTGGAAAAATATAGCTCACATGAAAATGACTGAATTTAGAAGTGGAGCGAAAGATATTCATTATCTTTTAAATATGCTTACCAATAAGGGAGATCTTAATTACATGTTCCTACTTTACCCAGTTTGGATATTTTTAAGTAAACCATTGTTTGGAAGGTATAAAGGATATAATCATACAGTCCTGAAAAGTAATTTTTTTACAGTCAAGACACTATAGTGACCAATTAATTATTGAGTGATGAGAAAATGACCATTGACTTGATATTCAACATAGCTCAATAGAGTATTTACCTTCACCATGGTGAGGGAATCAATACCTTCTATTAGTGGAGGATTCAAAGTCTCTATGCCACATGCGATGGTATGGGAACAAATCAGCTATAAAATAAACATTTAATCATCATTTGATTATGTGGTAAAGTTATTAAATAAGAGAATCTAATTCATATGCAACGTGAAGAAGTGAATTGAATGATATATAAAATTAAGAAAATTCATTATGCATCTAACTTAAATTTTAATAGAAAAATGTTATAACCCTAAATTCATCAATAATAAGACAACAATTCTAAATTAAGGAAAAATTTGAGAAAAATTAATTTTCTTGCCTTCAAACCTGAAGATATTTGATGTGAATTCATATCCTCCTTGTGCCAATGAAATCTTCTAGTTGAAACATATAGTATAAAACCTAGGTATGCATGAAACCATTAAATAAAATGAACGAAGAATAATGCATTGAAGGAACCATGGTCCAACCTGCATCACTATAACAAACTCATTAAACCTGAGGAATCCTTGGCATTTAGAATCTGCAATTGCCCCTACCTTTTAAACTGGAAATGCATAAAAAATAGTTAAGAACAATTGAAATCTGGAATCAATCTGATATTGAAAATAAAAACACAAATATGAGCTTCAAATCTACAAGTTATTCAGAAAATGGAAATTCAACAAAAAAACTACAAATTATTTAGAATAACATTAACATAATACTTATATAATGGAAGTGGAGATTCTTCGTAGGCATGTGTGATGCCATTTGATGGTAGTGGTCCACTAATTATAGTATAAGAGAGATTAATAGTTGTAATTGAATAATTCTCAAAATATTTCAAAACTATTATTGTGTAAGTTGTAATATATATATACAAAAATAAATACCATAATTACAAAATTTTAAAGTGAACATAATAGAGAACTCACAATTTTTTTGGCGTTCACTAGTAATATCATCTGAAACCTTGCATCTTTAGAGGTTGATGGACAATGCATGTTTGTAATGGTTTTATTTATATTTAATAGTAAATGTGTGTAATGTAACCATATTATGAACAGTGGACAGTAATAATGATAATGAAATGTAGAATCAATACCGGATGAAAAATTACCATGAATCATTGTGAAAACTGTAAAAAAACATGAGATGCTAATAAAAAAACTGAATAGAAGAAGAAATGTAAGATCATTGGGAAATTTATATTCATATTGGATTGTAGAGTCAATGTACAAGCCGTTAATAAAATTGCATTTGGAAGAACGTGCAACAAATAATCAATATAAAAAATACATTAAAAGAATAAGAAATATAGACATAACATCTAAAAAATTAATAAGATTTCACATTATTAAAAAATTGTATAGACTTCACACTCAAATGGAAACTGGATGTGATCATACAGTTTGAAGACAATCTGCCCACATTAAAGTTGAAATTGAAATTGAAATTGAAATTGAGCCGCCAAGGTCTGAAGGACCACTCGAGCTTGGATATGAATGAAATTTAGCATATTCATGATTATGAATATTATTTAAGAAAAATCATAGTCTGCATAAACAAATCACATTGAAGAAAATTAAGTGAAAGAATTAAATCAAATCAGATGAAAATTGGAGGATGCATAGAGGGTAGACCGAGCATTAAGAAGTCGTAAACCAACTTGATGACGATAATCTGTCAGCGTCCAAAGGACCACTCGAGCTTGGATCTAAAAGAAATGTATCATTTTCATGATTATGAAGAGTATTTCAGAAAAACCCTATTCTGCATAAATGAATAACGTTGAATAAAATAAACTGAAAGAAATAAATCAAATCGGATGAAAATTGGAGGATGCATTGAGGGTAGACCGAACAGTAAGAAGTCGTAAACCAACTCGATGAAGATGAGCCCCCAGCGTCCGAAGGACAACTCGAGCTTGGATCTGAATGAAATGTAGCATTTTCATGATTACAATAGTATTTCAGAAAAACCCTAGTCTTCATAAACGAATCACATTGAAGAAAATATACTAAAATAAATAAATCAAACGGGGTGAAAATTGGCGGATTCATTGCATGTAGACCGAGTAGTAATAATTCATAGATTTGCGAGAAATGGTGGTGGATTGGAATCAAGAATAATGTGGATACCATGGCTGAAGGAGATGTCAGCGAGGAGACTGAAATCATAGGTGGAGGAGTAGTGTCGTGTGGTGTGGCTCGAGTGGAGATCTGTGAAGGGAGACGTTGGTATTCATTGAGAACCCTAGGAACATCGGGGTAAATCACGATTGGGATGGGTGAAATGCCTATAGATTGAGCTCGTAGCGGGAGGAAGAAGATGGAATAAGGTACCCCTAATCACGAAGTTGGGTCATGTTTTTGGGTTTTTCAAAGATGAGAAGCGAGGGGTATTGCGGGTGTGAGAGCGGATAGTGGAGGGCAGAATGGTAAAAGGATACGAAAAATGGGTGACATGGTTTAATTTGGAGGTGACACATAAGCAGGGAAACACCCAAGTTTAGTAGACATAGTAGATTTAAACCATGATTTATTTATCATATATATTCAATGTATATTTATTTATAATAATAAATAATATTTTGATATATGAAATCAAATGAAACATTCATGGAGATGGTATGTCGTATATATGCATGAACACTACTTTCATTTCATTGTCATATTAAAATAATGAAAGGTTAATGGTGTGCGTATATATATATATATGTGTTTGTGTGTGTGTTATAATTATAGTATCATATATATTTCATATATATCACATAATTTTATTTATTTCATCCATTATAGGTTCAATGTATAGTGTGAACGAATCACATCACTTTGAGAAGGTAGTCCACACATCTACAAAAAATGTTAACATATTTTCACAAAATGGAAAGAATATGGGTATGTGATATATATAAATAAAATAATGATAAAAAATTATAAATTTCATACTTATCATATATAAATTCTTTATCCAATATAATTCCCACCCTGAGAGGTGGTAAAGGCGAAACCAACAATCATTGTTTCGTGAGGCGATCATTTTCTATACACATAAATGATAGGTTCATTACAACATAGATATAAGTGTGTGTAATTATAGGTATAAGACTTTATATAACAATATATAATTATATTTAGTGTAAGTATTATATTATATAGTGGAGCATGAAAATAAAACAAAATAGTTTGATGAAGGATGTGGCCACTTCTTTGAGTAACTCCAATTCCAAGATACCAAAGGGCTTAATTGGATGGGTTATTCTCCATAATGGATGATTATATTATTATTTTAGGAATTTTTGTATATTATGTTATTAGATATTGGGTGAGATAAATGGATTGGTAGGTTTGAAAACGTGGGAGGGCTAAGTGATGTATTATAGATTGGGAGTTGGATTCTTGTAGATTTTTGTAATGGGAATCCCACCCATGTTTTCTTATTTCATACGGCTAAAATAATTGTATTAATTAAATAAAATGGAATATATGATGTATATATTAATCAAAAAATTATTTTTGACATGTTTTTAGGTCTTTATGGGCATTAGGGTTTAGTTTTAGTCCATTACCATGATAATATTTCTCTTAATCACCGTAATTAATTTTAAACGCATTCACAAATATTCTATTTCAAAAACTAATTTTAACTTATTATTAATTATATATTATGATTTATAAAAATATTTAATCTATTTTTTTGAATACCAATTACAGAGGTGGATGATATTATTTTCAATTTAATCCTAAAAATGGGATGACAAAGCATGTTTAATGTAAAATTGTTTAAAAGATTATTTTTGATCTAAATTTAATGGTAAAGTTGTTCCAATGACCAAAATTGGATTGTTTATTATATAATAATGTTTTTGAAAAAATATTAAATATAATTTCACCTTATAAATATCTTAAATTAAGAAGAAGTTTTGAAATGAGATTCATTATTTTTCACTACTCAAAAAATGAAATATCATAGAAAATTACCAAAAATTATTTCTTACCTAATTTTTACCTTTATCATTAAAAAATGATGTTTATTTTGAAATATTAATTTTATAAAATTTTATAAATTCATATTTAATATAGGTTCTCTATTAAAAGGTGGTAAAACTAATTTAAAAAAGACATAGGTTTTTATGTGTAAAATTTGGTTATTTCTTATCTTATTCCAATAAAATCCACTAGATTAATATAAAAAATATTTTATAAAATTTAATAATATATATATAATTATCATTAATATCATTAACTAATAATAATTAAAAAATTTATTATTATAAAACCCCTTTGGAAGAATAAAAAGTTTTATTTATAAAAACATTTCTTATATATTCAATTGGTCTCGATATTCAATTTTATATAGTTTTTAAAAAATGAATGAAAAATATAAATAAGTTCCTAAATAATATTAATAAACATAAATTTAATTTCTTGGATGGTTTTTATTATATTAAATTAATAATATTTTAAAAATATTTTATTGTTCAGCAAACCTTGGTCTTACAAACTTCTGAAAAAATTTGTTTTGCGTGAAACTCAAAAACACTCAATGTTGTGTTCAGTAGAATCTAGAGAATATATTTATATAAAATGTATCATAAAGTATCAATAAGTAATAATAATTTCAATATTTTGAGTTGTGTGTAATACACCCTACTAAATTTATTGTTTTTACTTTATAATTTTAGGGTGTTACAAATAATATTTTAGTGTAATTCAATGGCATGCAATAACCCACCCTATGATAAATATTATATATAGTTTGGTAAATAAATATATTTAAATGTCTGATAACTAGGTCTGTTTTTCCTCCATAAATATTTTTTAATAAATGAATAAAATTATAAATAATTATTATATTCATTGTCTGGTGAAAAAAAATTATTTTAATATTCACACAATTAAATAAATTATTTACTAATAAATAATTATTTATTAACTTTTAAATAAAAAATGGTAAATATTATAAATTTAATAAATATAATAATAATCTATTTAATGCCAAGTGAATAAAAGGTATATTTTGATACTCATATAACTAAATAAATTATTAATTTATAAGTTATTATTTTTTACCTTGTGACTAATTAGAGACAAATAATTATTATATATTAATATCATTATAAAATTGTCCGGCACCTAAATATTTGTTTAACACATGGGATCATAAAATTAATTATGAATAAATATTAATTCTCTATGTAAAAAAATAATATCTATTCATACTGTTTAGTATAATATTTAACTAAGATCAATGGCAACACATTGTTTGTGAAACTATATGCCTCTTACAAAATAGAATTAGGTGGGATTGAAAAAATTAAATAACATATATATATATTAAAATGAAAAAAAAACCCATAAAGGAAGAGGATATATTTTAATGTTGAAAACTATAAAAAAAATTAACTGTGTAATAATATCCCTTTTTTATTATATCTTATCAATCTAGTTTCACCCCCATGTCATCATCTTATATGCTTGATATGTCTATCATTTACTATCTGAAATAAACTTATTTTTATACCATATCAATTGAATTTTATTTTATGTTTCCATAACAATATAAGTTTCAATATATCATCTTCCATAAATATGGAATGGAAAAATCGTTAATTGATGTATTTATTAACAAAATATCATTAAAGGAAACCCAAAATACCCAATATTTATATGAACTATCCTATTATGGTTTATGGTGATACATAAAAGTGTGAAATTTCATACTTGAATTAATAATAATATTGAAATATAAGGATCATTAACATTCTCACATATAGGAATATTTGATGATAAAATAACATTCATAATTCCAATATGAGGTCCAGTTCTCATATTCTCCCATCATGGAGATTACCAAGGCTGAACTTCAAGAGATAAAGTCTAATTTTCTTATGAGTACTCAAACCTAACATCCTACAAATATTTTTCCCATTATATAATTTTATCCAACTGTAGAACAAATTTTAAGAATATCCTTATGACACTTCAACTTTCTCATCATAGTTGGGAAATGGTGTGACCATTTATAATTTGACAGATATATAAGGACAATATCAAATTATTATTATGAAAAATATAAATAAATATTTAATAAGATATAAATATTAAAATATATGAATATAAAATAAATTTAAAGTATATTGTAGATAGTTCTTGGGTACCAACTTCAACATTAGAAACAAAAATCTGAGTACATAATATGGAATACGTGATAGGTCATGTCACAAATGTGTTTGGGATCATACTCATTATCTATCTCAATATTTTTCTCTATAAGTATTTTTTTTATTAGATACATTTATACCATATGAAACTAAAACAAATCTCCTCATGGATTTTTCCACACCAAATATGTAATATCCCCATCCCCGCACTCTGGTGTCTGGGGAAAAACCTCAAAATTATATTGCTGGCTTTGATACCGGTGAAGGTGACCCAATTATATACATACAAAGCATACAAAATCAAAAGGAAATATTTTATCAATTACCTTTGCAGGGATGATTTATGATTATTATTTTTAGAATTAGGACAAACTATTACATAAAAAATACCCATGAATTCATGGGAGTATTTTTTCCACTATTCCAAGTTTTTCATATTCCAAATTAGATAATCATTAATATCCATGTGAAACTATTTTATACATAATTCAAATATGATCATTATTTATAACCTATAGAAATAAAATATAATAATTTGGATCTAAAATTATCAGTAATGGTAAACATAATCCTTAACCACTCAGTGTTATCAGGTTGAAAAAACACAAGCACAAGGGTATGATGACATAATAAAAGTGCATGAACATGTCATAAGAGAAATAATACAGATGAATTTAAGTATTTTATATAATATATCATGAATTAAATCATGAAATAAATCATTAACAAAGGAAATATTTAAATGAATAAATAATCATGAGCCGTGTGATGTCAATTTTGATAAAAGGACACATTTATAACCCATTATAGTAATAATGAAAACATGTTTGTATCTATGAAAAACTTTCTTCATAACAATTTTTAAACCCATTTAAAAAAAATATTTGGATCCTAGTTAAATAAATAGTAGAAACCCTACACTAACTCCCTTCTTATTTTTTATAATGATATGGATCATTTCCTAATGTAAATGATCTTCATCTAGGTGCACTGATTGTATAATATATATCAGTTTCACCAAATATTATGTGTGGGAACCCATTGTATAAGATAAATTAGGATCACCTATGAGTGATAATTGGGTGAAACCTTTCATATATAAAATATCCCATATCCAAAACAAGATTAAAGTACATAGAGAATTAATTTTACATTAAAACTCTTAAAATATAATTATTACATTCATAACAAGATTAACCCATTGAAAAGAAACAGTTTCTCTGAATATATCAATGAATCATGATTTATATAGGGAAAGAAAAATGGTTCAATGATAATCTCTTAAAAACATTATTAACCCATGGAAATTAAATGGGTTCCACAACAATATATTTTACAAAATCATAATTCATATAGAGAAAGAATGAGGATGCTATAATATAAAAATATCCATAGTGCAGAATAAGAAATATAAATGGTTGTATACATTTATTAATAAAAATACCATTAAAATATCGTTAAATTCATTCTTGAGATAAATACCTTTTTACATTAAATATCACATTTAGAAACTAAAAATTCACAAAATATTATGACAATTATTTTCAATGAAAACTAAACTGGGAAAATATAGTGGAATCTTCTGAGAAATTAATTTTTATGATGGAAGGAAAATATATTCACGATGTAAATGTTAAAAATAACCATTCTTTTCAAACATTATATTAAGTTATTCAAAAGTGACCCATTTGGAGAATGTTAGAAAATTACATTTTAAGACATTCTAAAAGAACGTCAAAGATAATGTAAATTAACATTATTAAATACTTAATTTTTATTAATTAACTTATATTAAAACAATTTATATAATATTCATATAGAAAAGAATGATTCTTGCTCTAAATGAAAATACATGATCATTATCACATAAAAATGATTTTCTTGATGTTTCTTTAATAAATAAGGGAATAAATAAAAATAAATCAGGTTAAAGACATTATTAACAAATTTATAAGAAATATATTTGTTACTTGAGAATAAGAGAATATTATTTCCTCTAAATAAACTTTAAACATTAAGAATCTAGAAATGAAATGTTACTGTAACATAAACACTTTAAAACATTGTAACTTTTCAATTATAGGAACCATGAGAGAATAACATCAAATGAAATATTTAATATCATGAAAATAAGTATTTTAATGACATACATGTTTAGATGGATGTATATACACATAAAAAAGAATACAGGTGCACAAAAAAGTCATATGTTTCGAATAAACAAATTTGGGATGCTTAACAATTACAAAGATCATATCATTGAAATAAGAGTTAATAAACGGATAGATAATTTGTCAAAAATTTAAATCCATAAATAATAATTTTAAATTCTTAATAAAAATATATATATAACAATTCACTCATGATCATATCAAAGAGGAGTCAATAATGACGAGTTATAACTGTCAAAATGAAATTAAGTCAAGAAACCCTTCACTAATTAACAACATTCAAGATAAATCCCATTGGATGAAATAAGTCAAATGGAAACATAGAATAAAATTATTATTAATTTTAAAATAAATTATTAGACTAATTTTAATTTAATACACCATATAAAATGAATCAGGTTCTTGATTTTAAAATATTCTTCAATGAAGAAAATTGAGTTGAAGTCCCTTACCTCAAGTAAAGACCTTCCAAGAATGACCTTTAACTACTTTATAATAACAATATATCAATTAGTTTATTTATTAAGAAACATTTTATGGATCAATACCTTATACTTAAATAAATTATTTGGTTTTATTAATGGAATATTTAGATAAATAATGACAAAAGTCCACATCACATGTTTTGAAGACATTCTGTTAACTATTTCAAAATGGCTTTGGTGAGTTGATCATGGTCAAATCGGTCATTATTACATCATAACAAGAATAATATTAATAATAAAATTATTATAATTTCTATAATTTAATTAAACATTTAAAATTATCCATGAATAATGTTCATTAATAATGAACTATGTTACGATCATAGAGACAATATGATGTATGTACACATGCGAAATGATTCCATTTTTTCAATGATCATTATATAATGAAGGTAAGTATTATATTATATTAATAGAAAAACAAAAATATACTATATAACATATTATTTCTTTAAATATAATAATATATTTCAACCATGTGATGTGGTGATGAAAACATAACCACATCGCTTTCTGGAGGTGGTAGTGCACACGTACCCATGAACGATGTCATCATTTTTCATTGAATGGTATAGTTAAAATTAAATGATATTTTATATTTTTTGAATTAAAAATATATCATTAATATCATAATTATTTGAATATAACATATATATTAATTAAATTTATACTTATAGCTTAAAATTAAAACCATTAAAGAAAAATCACATCACGTTGTGAGGCAATAGTCTGCCATACCCATGATTGACATTATCATATCCCCCAAGGAATGGAATGTGAGAATGTATATTTTATATAGTTATCCCATGAGTATAATTATGATTCAAATATCATACACACACATTAAATGAATCATTAAAACTTATTGTTAGAAGAAAAAAGAAAAATGAATGACATCAGTTTGGGAGGTAGTAGTCCACCATACATATAAATTATGGTTTTGTTTCACATTTAATAAATGAGGATAATGATTTTATTATAGACCAAATAATTCACTTTGATATATGGTGATAAAAAAATTACATTTATGGATTTGAAAACGATGATGGTGACCCGATTATCGCCATTCAAAATGTCTATTATCAAAATGACATGTTGGATCACCAACATTCTCAAAAAAATTAGGTTAACAGTTTTAGAGAATTAGGAAAAATAAAAACATAATAGATTCATAAAAATTTATTTCATAAAGATAAACATTATCTCCCAATACAAATAAATTTTTATATTCGACAGTATTACATAATCATCATAATCATCCATAATAAAACCCTTATAAACATAATTCATTCAACCATAATCTTTTTAGCCTATGGAAAATTAAACAAGAGAAGGGTGATAAAAAATTCTTAATAAGGTAAACATAATATTGAACAGTTTAATTATATAAGTGAGTTAAAGAATAAGATAAGGGTATGATTACATAATCTGAGTGCATGAGTATAATTTAATAATATTGACACCCATCAATATTGAGATCCTAAAACATAAAAACATGGAATAAGGTTTTAACAAATGAACAAGTCATCAAAATAAATAATCATGAGCCATTTAATATAAATTGTGATCAGTAGAAAAATTATCATCTTATAGAAACAATAGAAAATATATACTGTTATATTGGGGAAATTATCATTATATAACTCACATAAATGGATTATCCGTTATTTTTTACTTCCATCACCATAATAGCCAATTTATTAAAGGGCTATAACAGACCCACCCACATTAGATTATCACCAAGCCACTATTCCATTGTTAATAATGTTACCACCCATAAATGGTTTTTAAAAGAAACACCATTACTTATTTTATAATGGAAACACCTATCATTATAAATAATTTCTAAGAACCATATCCTGAATAATGTATATATATCATTCATTTCATCATTATCTCATTAAAAAATGATTTATTATTTTCATAATAAGATTAACCCATGTAAAATAAATGGGTTCCATAAATATCTCTTAGAAGCACGATTAAACACTATAAATGAAATGGATTCCATGAGAATATCATAAAAATTTACTAACCCATAAAAAATAAAGTGTTTCCATAATAATATCCTTGAAATATGATTCAACCATGTGAAAGAAACATGTTCAATAACAATCTATTTGAATCGCGATTAACCCATGCGAAGGAAATGAGTTCCATAATATTATCTTTAAAACAATAATAATCCATAAATTCAAGGAATTAGGGTGGAATAATTACAAAAAAAACCACTTGGATAATAAGTAAAAAGAGTTGTTGTTGACGTTGTTGAATTGAAATTACATTAAATTCTCTTTTAAAAAAATTGTTAAAATTATCCATTTCAATTTTAAAGTCACTTTTTAAAACAAAAAATTCACAAAATATTGTGAATAAAATTAATCAATAATATTTCTGTGAAAAATAAAGGAATTTTGAAAAAAAATAATGGTTATGATGGCAGGAAAATCTTTTCATGTAGTAAAATTTAAGAATAAATATTCTTTTCAAAAAAAATTGTAAATTGGAGTCACAAGTGACTCATTTTGAAGACATTATGAAATTTCCATTTATAACCTTTTAAGATAAGGTAAAAGATGAAATATAATTTAATCAAGAAAACATTTTATTTTGTAATTAAAATTTTTCAAATCATTTTAGAAAACATTGACATTGAATAGAATAATAGCATATCTAAAATTAAATACTTGATCAGTATTACTTACAATTGGCTTTATTCATAATTATTAAAAAAATAAGGGATATATTATAAATTAAAAATGTGAAACACATTTATAACCATAGGATAATACAATTTATGTGGTTCATGAAAATATGATAATGTTATTTCTTCCAATGGGACCATGAACCTAAAAAACACTAAAAATAAAGAAGATTGTAACATAAATCCTTTTTCACTTTGGTAACTTTTTAGTCTTAAGAACTATGAAATATTAATTCAAATAAAACATTATATATCCTGAAACAAAGTAAATTCATGATATAAATGTAGAAATTTGAGTACATAAATCTCATATTGTATATATATGTATATGATATACATATGTCCCATAGTATATAATTTGTGCTGATTAACCCTTAAAAAGTTCTTATCACTGAATTGAGCATTAATCAATCAAGAGATTTTGGGTAATGAATATAAATACATAATAAAAACAACAAATAAATAGTAAATCTATTTTGATATAAAGTGACAGATTATAATATAATTACAGGGTAAACTAATAAGTTTTATAACCCAATGAAAGGAAATTGTGTTACGAAAGTCTTTAAACCTTTGTATCATTGAAGTAAATACCATCAGATAAATTAACTCAAATTAAAACTAAAAACACAATTATGTATGAATGAATAAGGATGTTACTTATAAAATGCAAAATATATAAACCAGAAATTAAAAAAATTTGCTGATAATGGAATATTTCTCATAGAAGTAAAAGCGATATGAGTGAAACCCATCCCTTGAGTCTAGGCATTCCTTGTTTGTACTCTAACTTATATATAATAAGATTAGATAAAATATATGATTTATTAATATATTTTCTAGTTTTAAAACCTTATTCTTAACTAATTTATTTTATATATTTTTATTTACATTCTTAAAAATTTAATTAGTTAATTCCACGTCAGGTGTTTGAGGAAGTTCAGTTTATTATTTCAAAATGGATTAAGTGTGTTGAAAGTGGGGAAAGAGTTAATTATATAAAAATACCCAGAATAATAATCCTAAAATAATAATCACATTTATATATCAAAAATAATATTTATTCCATTATTAAAATATTTTTTTGAGAAATGAATCGTGTTACAATCAAGAAGATGACGGGTCGTACGTACGCATGAGTAACTTTTCCATTTTTCAATTATCATTATTAAAAGGAGGAAAGAAATACTATAACCATAAATAATGATAAAAATATTAAATATATATAATTATATCATCAAATATAATCATATATTTAAACAATGTATTGTGGTGATGAAAAGAGAGCCACATAGCTTTCTGAAAGAGGTAGTCTACACATACATGAACAAATTTATCATCTTTCATCATTTGAGATAAATTAATATATTATCCTTTTTTAATTATAAATATTTCAATAATATCATAATTATTTCTTTTATATCACATGTATTCATTATAAATATGAATATTAACTTCTATTTAAAATGTTAGTGAAAAGGAATCACATCACTTCACATGGTGGTAGTTCGTCATACACATGAGCTATATTATCGTATCCCCTACAAAATAAAAAATAAAAAAATAGTATATGATATAATGAATGAATCAGTATAATTAATTTTTTTAATTATATATATATACATTGTACTATTCATCATACAAAACTGTGATAGGTTTTGATGGAAAATGTGTCATATCATTTTACGAGGTGGTAGTCTGTCGTGCACACGAGCGATGATATCGTTTCCAAATTAGGGGATAAGCATATGGATATTCATCATTCTATAAAATAATGACATATATGTATATGGGATATGTTTTTTATTATAACATCAATAATTAATAATATTTTAATGTGGTATAATAATAGATAAAACAAAAACTCATAGTAAGGAATTTTATCTCTTCTAAGACCACCTCTTTATTATTATACCTAATGTTTTCCTAGAATAGATTTATAACAAAAAAAATTGTCGAAGATGATTGTATGGATGTTATTATGTCATTTGAATGGTTTTTATTTAAACCAAAAGGGATTTATTGTCTGATGAAGAGGGGAGAGGGGTGTCCTTTTATTGGTGAGGTGAGTGGCATATTTGTAATTTATGGAAAGAAAAATATGAACCCACATATTTCACATGAAAAAGAGTCCCAAATTGTGTATTATATATCTATAGACTTGATAAAACCTAAATATTTCCATAAAATATATTTTAATTAAATTATTAGTATATTTTAACTATTATCTTAATAATTTATCCTCTATGTAAACCCATTGTTACCTTAGTCATGGTAATCAATTTTTATAGTTTTCACTATTCATTATTGTAAAATATTAAGTTGAACAAATTTGATGATATAAATTAATGAGATTCAAATAATTAAATCCATTTTACCAAATTCAATTCACATAAGTGGAAAAATTAATTAAAAAACAAAATTTGTATGGACGATGAAAAAGTGGGTTTTCAAAAAGTGTAATTTTTAAAGAAAAATATTATTTTATATTAACACTATGATTAATAATTTTTATTATATTAATATAAATTTGTCTTTATTTTCATATAATATATAACTTTAATTTCTTTCATTCTTAATTATGGTATTTAAATTAATTAAAAATTATAAAAATTATAAATTATAAAATATTTTTCAGAAAAAATCCAATGTTTAATCCCAAAGACCAGCTTATATTTAAATAAAATATGTTGTTGAATGAAAAAAAAAATTATGTGGAATAAATATAAATAAATTATACTTACTTTATGTTAAATCATATTCAAAATATAACAGAAATTTCAAATTTCTTAATTTATTTTGAATAAAATTGATTTTTAAAGAAATTAATATTTTCACTATTCACCAAAAAATAAATATTTCCCAAAAAATTCCAGAACATTTACCAAAGAATATTTTCCAATAAAAAATATTAATTTAATTTTATTAAAAAATTTCCTAAAAATTCTAAAAGTTTATTATAATATATTTTCATGAAAAAAATAAAAAACTCTTCTAAAAAAATATATATTAAAAATAAAATTACTTCACAAAAAAATTTACTTATTATTAAATAAAATTTATCAATAATTTATGCTGAGTAAGATATATATATATTCAATAAAATATTTAGTACTATTCAAAATGATTATTCTAATGGCTATGTTATAACAGTAATATATATTTCTTGTCATTTATGTTCGGTGTTGCGTGTCGAATACTGTATCCAAGATAGTTATCTTTCTAAGATATCGGGTTTTTACAAATTTTAGATATATAATTATTTTAATAAATTCTAATTATCGGTATGATAAGGGGTTTTTAAATACTCAAAATTGAATAATATTTGAGGGATGTGGAATAAGAAACAAAAAACATCTGGTTAATCACAATACCTCTTCTTTCAATAAATGTCTTAGGTTGGCACCAAAATCATTATTTGGATGTATATTTGATAAAAAAAATAATATAATATTCATAGATATGGAATTTATGATGGTATTTGTTCATTTATCTTCTTATATGGAAGTAATATATTGTGTTAATAATAGAGGATATGGTTGGCCATTAATAAGTTAGGTGAGTGAAACACTTGTAATTTTTTCAAAGAAAAATTGACACCTGCATTATTCAAACGTAAAAAGATATAAAATTTATCATTATAGATACTTTAATGATATGATATCAAAATATGGCCATAAAATAAGTTTTATACATGTTCTAATTAATTTAAACCCTCATAGGTTTAGTTTAATCCCTGGTAAATTATTTTTTACCTTAACCATGGTAAGCGATTTTAACTGTTTTGACATTTTCCTATGACCAAAATATTAATTATAACATATTATGTAATTTATATTATTCATATTAAAAATATTTAATCCATATTACAAAAGTCAATTCACATATTTTGGAGTATTTAATTTATAATAAATCTTACATACATGATGAAAAAGTGGGTTTTCAGGAAATGTATTTTATAAGAAATGGATGATTTTATATCAACTCTATGACTAGTAATCATCATTCTATAGGTATAAATTAATATTTATGATAAATAATTTATAAATTTCATAAAAATAATTCCTTTTTAGGTTTTGTTTTAATTAATTATAATATAAAGACACTTGTCTCTTTAAAATCATTATAAACAAATCTCTGTTTTTTGAGCCAACAAATAAACTTATACTAAAATCCAATATTAATATGAATAAAAATTATTTTCCTGGATTAAATATAAATAATAATTACTTTTTTAAATTAAATCATATTCAAAACATATAGGGAAATTTAATTACATAATTCATTGAAAATAAATAATAGTTTTACGAATATTAGTATATTTCACTATTAACTAAAAATTCAATATTTTCTGAAATATTTAAAAACTTAACGATATTTTAAATTTGATATTCTGATTTAAAAATTTATGACCACTTTTTAAAATAAGTTTTTTAAAATTTTAGAGATTAGGTAAAATTATTTCTCCCAAAAATAATAAAAATAATTTTTGGATGAAAACATATTTTTGATAAATATAATTACTTTACTAAAAAATGATTAATTATTTTCATAAATTTATCAATAAATTAATATTGACTTGAAAATTTTTATAAATATATAATATAATTTATTTTATACTATTTGTTCCCTCTAATTTACTATTTATATGATAATTTTGATTTTTAAAATAATAAGGTTTCATGGTTTATTTATTCTCGGTGTTATATTCATTATACGATAACAAGAATAGATTCATTTTAAAAAAATTGGGTGTTACATTTTCTCCCCCACTGACAGAAATTTTGCAAATTCATTCCTCACATTTTGAACGTTTTCTAGGTAAGAAATATATTTATATTTGAAAAAACAATTCTTGAAATACCACATCGTGAAATGGGTTAATAAAATATACAGTTGAAAAGAGTGAGGGAAACAAAAAGGGCATATAGAACAACACATAACTAGGATTTCAAGTGTGAAAATATAATGGTATGTGATGATTTTGAAATAAAATAAAATGATTGTCCCAAAATAATTATTGACAGTGAAAACGATTATTGATCACAAAATGTTAATGATCCGAAGAATATTATCCCCAAAAAAACCAAATGCCATAGTGGTGTGAAAATACCATCATTTCATTATAAATCACTGTTTATAGTATAAAAATTTCATCTTCAAGACACCTTTCCTAAATTTGAATAATTTGATTCCATATTGATTTATAATTTAAGGAGGATACACATACTTAAAAAGTATAGTTTCATCCATTAATAATATCCACCACAATGTCATATTTTTATCCATATAATGAGTATTCAAGATTAATTATTTATATATATATACCATAAGAACTAAAATAATATTTTAATTGATAAAATTTCCTTAAAAGGGATAAGAATCTATTTTCCTATATTTAGTCATGAAGAAAATTCTATTTTTTTAGAACATGGTAACTTAATTCCCAAAATGAATAAAATAGCACATGATGAAATAATACACTAATATCCAAAATGTAATATCAATAAAAAAAATTCAAACTAAATAATTTCATAAATAGATAACCATAAATCCCAAATTACATCAATAACATCTATATTAAATAGTGTTTTGACCTCAAAGTTTATCTCATGCCTTCAACATATATGCACAAAAATATAGTTATATTATTATAAAACAACAAAAATCACTTATTAAACAATTCACATTTCAGTACCGTGTTTATCTATATGTTAAAACAAGTAATCCCATAATTACCTCAATATATAAGATCATATAAATCTATAAGGTTATGATTTACATAAAACTTTTTCCCATAAAATTTAAATTCAAACATCAGATTAATTAAAATATTTATATATAATTCAACCAAATAATGTGTCTCTTAAAATGGCAATAATCACTTTAATATCTAATCACTTAATACATAAAAATGGGTATCTATGACATTTAATTTAGGAAAAACCTTAAACTCATAAAATTGTGATATTATCTATATTCCTTATAAAAGCCTCTTATTAAAACATTATAATTATAAATATTAAATAAAACCTTCTCTAATACCAACTGTAATAGAACAAAACCTATACTCCCATATTCGAAAAAAAACAAAAAATTTACATTTATGGGTTTTATAACGATGAATGCGATCCAATTATTTCCATCCAAAACATTAAAAATAAACCGGAAATAATGGATGACTAATGTAGTGGCCCGGACCTCTCCGGTCCATTACTTTGTGGAATTTTGGTGTTGGAGGTGTTCCGGGAGGCCTGGGGGACTTATCCCCAACACTTTACCAATTTTCCAGTTCTGTGAACAGTGTTTCCAGTTTTATGAACAGTAACAGATCGGTCTGACAGATCGGTCTCACCGATCAGTTTCACAGATCGGTGCGACCGGCCGGTGAGACGGATCGGTGAGACCGATCGGTGCGACCGACCAGTGAGACCGATCGGTGCGACCGACCGGTGAGACCAATCGGTGAGACAGATCGGTGAGACTGATCAGTGAGACCGATCGGTGAGACGGATCGGTGAGACCGATCGGTGAGACCGATCGGTGATACGGATCTGTGAGACCGATCGGTGAGACCGATCGGTGAGACCGATCGGTGAGACGAATCGGTGAGACCGATCGGTGAGACCGATCGGTGAGACCGATCGGTGAGACCGATCGGTGAGACCGATCGGTGCGACCGACCGGTGAGACCGATCGGTGAGACGGATCGGTGAGACCGATCGGTGCGATCGGCCGGTGAGACCGATCGGTGAGACCGATCGGTGAGACCGATCGGTGAGACGGATCGGTGAGACCGATCGGTGATACGGATCGGTGAGACCGATCGGTGAGACCGATCGGTGAGACGGATCGGTGAGACCGATCGGTGTCGGTGAGACGGATCGGTGAGACGGATCGGTGCGACCGACCGGTGAGACTGACCGGTGAGACCGATCGGTGAGACCGATCGGTGAGACCGATCGGTGAGATCGATCGGTGAGACGGATCGGTGAGACCGATCGGTGCGACCGATCGGTGTGACTGATCGGTGGAACCGGCCGACGTCACCCGGCCTTGCCAAGTTGTTCCAGTAACGCGCACAAAAGTTTAATTAAATACTGAATCGGCTCATGAGTCGGTTTAAACCACTCAGCACCTTTAATGATGAGTCAAGCCGCGTGGTCAACCCACGACTTCTACGTCTTACGCGGTTCAGTGTCTTTATCTCAACCGTCCCCGGCTCTTATAAATTAAGGGTTAGGCCGTGGTTTCCCCCTTCTTCGATCGTGGCTCTTCTGGTGCATCGGGACCGCCGCGTCGTTATCCGTAAAGTTCCGCGTCCCCGGCCTAAACGTCGATCATCTATCAACAAGTAGGGGATTCATGGCTTCTCTAATTGCATATGTGCAATCGTAGAATTAGCATGATTTATTCCTTTGGATCACAATGAAATTGACCTAAATAAATACTTGAACCGGATTAAAAGAATTGGTTGATCGCATGTTGTTGATTTATACCGTGATAACGGTTTGCCTCATGTTTTCCTAGATATATTGATACCTATGTTTTCTTTGACTTTGTTGTTCGTTCATGATAGAAATTGATAATGAACGTAAAGCCAGAATTAGTTGTTAATTAATTGGGTAAAGATAAAGAGGCTTGTAAATTAATCTGGTTATTGCTGTTGTTGTAGTTGTTCTAATTTGAGGATAATCAAATTAGGGAAGTAAGCATGGTTATTTAATTATGATAGCTTACTGATTAGGTATCCATGATTGGAACCTACGAATAACAAATCTACTAATTCAATATGGATTAGAGAACAGATTATGTGGGAATTTCTAAAAGGGTTCTGAGTTACCCGCTTGCTTGTAAGGCTGAATGCCTTGTGGTCTGGAGCTCTGAGTGCTCATTGTGTTTGAAGGTTGAATGCCTTGTTAAAGGGCCGAGAGCCCATTTTGTGATGTTTGTTTTCCTGCTGCTTGTGATTTTGATGTGAGCCTGGATGGCTGTTGTGATATGTGGAGGCATGGAGGCCATGTGGTTATGGCAGCAGATGACGCCTAGAGTGGCGAGATGCATCAGTTTATGCATGTGGGTGTCGGGGAGGACACCAGGGGTGATGGAATGGGATGGATGTGGTTGCTGGTTACCTACGGTTTTCTTGAATGTTAATCTGCTTTTCTTTTCCCCACTGCCCAAGGCAGCTGGTCTTGCTACCCTTCTTCCGAAGGAGGCGAAGACGCGCGGGGTATGCCACGTGCTTTCCGTGTTTAGCCTCTCGAGGGAGAATGGGTATATGCTCTTTCTATAGGTGGCAAAGACTCGACGGATAGTATATCTATTCACCGTGTTGAGACTCCTTTGTGTTTAGAAGCATAGGATGTTTTTCTAGAATTCCTGGGAATGTGGAAAAGTAATTCGGTAAGGAATATTTGATTAAATGGTGAAAATCCACGGGGATGGAGATGCTGGAATTTAAAGGTGATGTGAATCTTAAAAAGGAGAAGTTGTTTTTGAAAGTGATGCCAATTCAATTTAATGTGGAATTGTTCATTCTTAATTAATGTTTAAAGAATTAATTAACGTACAGTGGAATTGATAAATGAGAATGGAGTAATCTAATGAAGCTCTTCAATTGGTTGTGTGCTTATAGGATACCTAGTCTTTGAAGTAGCAGCCTGGAGTCTGAGAGACGTTAGCTGCAGTTGTATCTAAGACTAGGTAATGCCCATAGTGTGGATGTGAGTTACTTATATATTCTGTACTTTTTGTGTTTCTATACGCTACTCCACCCTGTCGGTAAGGGAAACTAACACCCCGGGGATTCTGAGCCCTGGGGGGGTGTTTTCCCCAACATTCTGATGGGAGGTTGAATGGATGACTACCCCCTTTGGCCCCTCTCTCTTCTCTTGGTAGATCCTTGTTCTGGTAGGCACAGTGGTTAGTTTTACCCATATATGTGTGTAGAGGGCTGTAATGGCTTGTGGTTATTTCACACACATATATTCTGGATATAGTATCCAACGGAATACTATAGGTGTAACGTGTATAGGCTATGATGGCTTGAGGATCCTTACTCGGCGTATGGGCTGTGATGGCTTAAGGAATAATACTCGACGTATGATACACGTTATACGAGCTATGGTGGCTCCCGGAAACTACCTGGTTACTTTGGTTGTGAGGACGGTGTGGTGCTTCACCCAGGTGTCTGCGGGCAAGCCTTTGTGGTGCACGAGGTTCAGATTGTGGAGCTTAGCCCAGGTGTCTGCGGGCAAGCCTTTGGAGAGAGATGCACAGGACGTATGTCGTTGGGGCAAAGCGGCAAACCAGTGGGGAAGTAGTAGCGGGGTACCCTTGATATTCTTTACTATATGCTATATTCTTGTATGCGTTACTTGGTGAGAGTAGCCATGGTGAGGTTGGGAACATAGTATACCTGTTTAGGTGACGAGTTAGTTTCACTTGTTGTTCACTGGGCTTTAGCATGCTTTATTTACTTTTGCACGAGAGTCTTGGGGAGGATCCTACTGAGTATACTGTTATACTCACCCTATGTACATATAAACTGTTTTTCAGGTCACTTGGAGCAGGTTGGAGATCAAGATGGTCACTACTAGCTTGCGGTTGGAGGAGGAGCTGTTTGGGCTTGTGGTCGCTGTCGTTTTACTTTCTTTTGGGTACATTTAGTTCTCCCTTTCAGTTGTAGTACTTTTGCATGACATTTCATATATGTACTTTATTTCCTTTTACATTTTAGTTCTGAGTTGGCGTTGATTTGAGTCTATTCTATCTCTCTCTTCTGCATGTGTTCTCTTAGAGGGTAATGCCTCCCATTTGTGTGTGTATTATACCCTCGGTGCTAGTCTCCAACCCGGGGCCTACTGGAGGCGGGACTCGGGGGTCATTATCTCAATTCTCACATTTCCGGCCCAGGAGGGGTACACTTTGTGGGGAGGGGGTCGTGACAGAGTGGTATCAGAGGTCTGGTTGAGGGATAGGATGGAGTTTGGAGTTAGGCACAGGTGAGGATGCATGGGATGGTAGGGAAACGGTGTCATTCATGTTTAGCAAGTGGGGTAAACACTGGAGACCGGCAGAGACATAGGAGTTCAGGGCCCCCTATGATCTGTTGCACGGACCTTTAATTTTACGATGGCTACTAAACAAAGTGATACTAGTTGCAGGGTAGAGACCTAGGAAAGGATCATGCATCATTATTCATTGCGCTTGTGTTTGAATGGGTAGACCTTGGGATAGGTAACCAAAATAATTAATAAAACAAAATAATTAATTAATTAATGTTGAGTCTTCCATATTCCAGGCTTAGGAGCTCTAATGGTTGTTATTTTACAGGTATGGCTCCAGGTCGACGTCCTCGTCAGGTTTGTGCAGAAGGTGCCCAGCAGGCTGTTCCAGCAGATCGCCGCCGTGTAGAGGTTGACGACGATGACACTTGGAGGAAGACACTCCGAGAGTTTCAGCGCCATAGTCTACAGAAGTACGAGGGCTCCGTTTCAGATGCAGTCACAGAAGACTGGTTGGAGGAGGTCGAGATAGGCTTCAATTCGATTCGTCCTCGGAAGGAACACTGGGTGTCCTTGGTTGTGACGATGTTGCGTGGAGCAGCGAGACAGTGGTGGTTCTTGTTCCTCGAGGATCATGAGGAGTCAGCGATCTCATGGGAGGAGTTTCGAGACAGGTTTAGAGTCGAGTTTCTTTCATCGACTGTGAAAGCGTCCAGTCGCCAGGAGCTACTCACCCTTCGACAGGGGAGCTCCAGTGTTCGGGAGTTTGGAATCCGTTTCAGGAACCTTCTACGATATGCTTCCGACCTGTTACCAGATGATGAGGCCAGGGTGAGGCATTTTGAGGAGGCTTTGCATCCAGAGATCCAGCGCCAGGTCACCCCATTTATGCTGAAGACATATCTTGAGGTGTTGGCGAGGGCAGAGGTTGTTGAGAGAACTTTGACCAGGACCGGATCATCACGAGAGGGGAATCGTCATGATTCCTCACGAAGCAGGGCTGTGGTTCGGGGTTCCCGGTTTTCAGGACAGAAGAGTTTCCGGTCACCTGGGGGTAGGTCTCAGCCCTTCCCATCTGGTTTCTCCGGAGGCAGCAACTCTCAGGCCTATTCCAAGGGATCAGGCGCTTGTTTTTCTTGTGGTGGTCGTGGTCATCAGCAGCGGGAGTTCCCAACTTTTCAGAGCAGTCATCGTGCACCAGGCGCTCCACTCCAGGTTCCTCCGTTGAGGCAGTTCCAGCCGAGGCAGCAGCAGCAGGTGGCAACAGCTTTAGATCACCAGAGGGTAGATAGAGCAGGCAGAGGATAGCCCCATGACGCTCCCCGTCCTCAGAGAGCAGAGCGAGGCCATGGTAGTGGTCGTCATCAGGGTCAGAGAGTCCGTGGAGGTGGTCGTGGTCAGCTTCATGCTCTAGCATTGCCAGCTCCAGGCGAGCCAGACGTCGTCCGAGGTACCCTTTGCTTGTTTTCTACCTTGGTGTATGCCTTGTTTGATTCAGGAGCGACACACTCCTTTATATCCCCTACCCTTTTCCACGCTTTGGGACTTGAGGTAGAGAGGCTTCCAGTGCCCTTGGCGTTGACTACGCCAATTGGAGGTCGAGCTAGATTGTTTGAAGTATGTAGAGACTGTGAGCTAGTGTTGGGGCAGCACCGCTCTTGGGGAGATTTCCTATGTTTACGAATACAACCATATGATGTCATCCTCGGCATGGATTGGTTGTATTCGGTGCAGGCTATTGTGGATTGCTACAGGAAGAAGGTCGTTTTCTTTGATGAAGAAGGAGGGGAAGTAGTGTTTGTTGGTGAGAGAGATCCTCGGATGAGTCATAGACAAGTTTCATCCTTATCATCCATGATGGCTGGGATGATGCTGAGTTCTTCAGAGGTTCAACAACTGGCATTTCCTAGGGTCGTAGAGGAGTACCCTGATGTCTTTCCAGAAGAGGTTGTATCCTTACCCCCTCGACGAGAGATCGAGTTTGGGATCGAGCTACAGCCAGGAGCATCTCTTATCTCTATGTCTCCGTATAGGATGGCCCCTTCTGAGTTACGAGAGCTACGTATTCATCTCGACGGTCTGTTGCAGTGTGGTTTTGTTCGTCCAAGTGTGTCACCGTGGGGTGCACCAGTTTTGTTTTTGAAAAAGGCTGATGGCAGTTTGCGGTTGTGCGTCGATTATCGTCGCTTAAACAAAGTGACAATAAAGTACCGTTATCCTCTCCCGCGGATCGATGACCTATTCGATCAACTGAATGTGCAAGTTGGTTTTCAAAGATAGACTTGCGGTCAGGATATCACCAGATGCGTGTAAAGGATGAGGATATCCCGAAGACTATTATGAGTTTGTTGTAATGCCATTCGGCGTGACGAATGCTCCAGCTGTTTTCATGGGGTTGATGAATGCTGTGTTCCATGAATTCCTGGACAAGTTTGTTGTGGTTTTCATCGACGACATCCTTGTGTACTCCACATCTGAAGATGAGAATACAGAGCATCTACGAGCCGTTTTGGGAATTCTTCGCCAACATTGGTTGTTTGGGAAGTTGTCCAAGTGTGAGTTCTGGGCTCAAGAAGTTCGTTTCTTGGGACATGTTGTGTCCCAACAGGGAGTAGCTATGGATCCTTCGAAGATAGAAGCAGTGGTGTCTTGGCCAGCCCCCAAGACCGTGTCAGAGGTGTGAAGTTTCCTTGGTCTCGCAGGCTATTACAGGAGGTTTGTGGCTAATTTCTCCCGAGTTGCGACTCCTCTGACAGCTTTGACCAGGAAGGATCAAGCGTTCATATGGACTGATTAGTGTCAGACAGCTTTCGAGTATCTAAAGGAGAAGTTGGTAAGTTCTCCAGTCCTTTTTCTTCCAGCGGAGGGAGTCCAGTTTGATGTTTTCTGTGATGCTTCACATCTGGGGCTAGGCTGTGTTCTCATGCAGTAGAGGTCTGTTGTTTCTTATGGGTCTCGGCAGTTGCGTCCCCATGAACGCAACTATGCCACCCATGAACTTGAGTTGGCAGCCGTGGTGTTTTCTCTAAAGTTGTGGAGACATTACCTCATTGGCGAGCGCTTTGTGGTTTTCACCGATCATAAGAGTTTGAGGTATGTTTTCTCTCAGCGGGATTTGAACTTGCGGCAGCGTCGGTGGATGGAGTTCTTGCAGGAATACGACTTTGAAATATCGTATACACCTGGGAAGGGAAATGTTGTTGCTGATGCATTAAGCCGAAAGTCACGTAATGATGTTGTGTGTGAATCTGGTGATTCCTAGAGAGTGATGGAAGAGCTATCAGCTTTGCATCTTGATATGGGAGAAGTTGGGGGAAGAGGTTGTCTTTTCCAGATGATGGTGCAGTCATCCCTGATGCAGAAGGTGGAAGAGTCTCAGTTGGGTGATCTAGAGGTGGAAGTTTGGAGAGACAGAGTTGTATGTGGTGAGGCCCCTGATGGTTGGTCGGAGGATGAACAACACCGAGTGTTGTATCATGGCAGGCTTTTTGTTCCCTTGGCGATGCGCGAGACCGTTCTCCGAGAGTTCCATAGTTCACCCTTGGCGGTACATCCTGGTGTGACGAAGATGTACCGATCCTTAAGGAGTCAGTTTTGGTGGCCTGGGCTGAAGCGTACAGTTGCAGAATGTGTGTCTCGATGTTTAGTCTGCCAGAAGGTGATGTCCGAACACCGTGTTCCTGGTGGTCTTCTCCAGCACTTAGAGATTCCTCAGTGGAAGTGGGAGGACATCTCAATGGACTTTGTTACAGGTTTACCTCGAGCTCCGGGAGGACATGATTCCATATGGGTGGTAGTTGATCGTTTAACAAAATCATCCCACTTCATAGCGATCAAGGAGTCGAGCTCAGTGGAAGTTTTGTCGAGGCAGTATCTGGAGGAGGTGGTGAGGCTTCACAGAGTCCCTAAGACGATCATTTATGATCAAGATCCTCGTTTTACCTCTAGGGTGTGGAGAGGTCTCCAACATGCTTTTGGATCTCAACTATGCCTTATCACTGCTTTTCATCCTCAAACGGATGGTCAGACAGAGCGAACCATCCAGACTCTTGAAGACATGTTGCGCTCTTGTGTTCTTGATTTTGGAGGTTCATGGGTGAAGCACTTAACCTTGGTAGAGTTCGCTTACAATAATAGTTTTCACTCTACCATCGGCATGGCGCCATTTGAAGCCTTTTATGGCCGGCCATGCCGTTCTCCGTTGTGCTGGACTGGGGTCGGAGAGTCAGCAATTCTCGGACTAGAACTAGTGCAGAATACAACAGATATGGTTCAGGTGATTCGTGAGAGGATGAAGACAGCACAGGATCGTCAGAAATCATATTCTTATCAAAGAAGGAGACCGTTAGAGTTTAATTTTGGGGATCATGTGTTTCTAAAGGTGACTCCCCGTCGTGGGCAGCGAAGGTTTGGTCGTGGAAGTAAGCTTTCTCCCCAGTTTGTTGGGCCTTTCGAGGTGTTAGCTTGTGTTGGATCTATGGCGTATCGAGTAGCACTTCCCCCTCAGATGAGTCGGATACATGATGTTTTCCATGTATCACAACTTCGTCGTTATCTTCATGATGAATCTCATGTTATCGATTGGGGAGAGATCGATATTGATGATGATGCAACCTTCGAGGAGCGACCTGTGGAGATCCAAGACCACAAGTAGAAGGTGTTGCGTGGGCGTTCTATCCCCTTAGTTAGTGTCTTGTGGCGACACGGTGGCATGGAGGAGAGTACCTGGGAGCGTGAGTCACAGATACGTGCTCAGTACCCAGAGTTGTTCAATGTTTAACTCCTTTCATGTAATGATGTTTCCTCTCTGGTTAGATCTTTCATGTTTTATTTATTTACCTTTGATGTGATGTTATGTTTGAATTGTTTGGGTATGGATTGTTTGTTCCCATACTCCCGGATGTCGTAGTTTTGTTCCAGATTTCGAACAACTCATGGTGGTTTTTCCCTGAGAGGTATCTTATGGGGTGGTTGTTCGGACCCCTCTTTTCATCTGGGTTGGTATTTAATTATCGAGGACGAGAATGTTTTGAGAGGTATCTAATGTAATGTCCCGGACCTCTCCGGTCCATTACTTTGTGGAATTTTGGTGTCGGAGGTGTTCCGGGAGGCCAAGGGGACTTATCCCCAACACTTTACAAATTTTCCAGTTCTGTGAACAGTGTTTCCAGTTTTATGAACAGTAATGGATCGGTCTGACAGATCGGTCTCACCGATCAATTTCACAGATCGGTGTGACAGATCAGTTTCACGGATCGGTGAGACCGATCGGTGAGACCGATCGATGAGACCGATTGGTGCGACCAACCAGTGAGACCGATCGGTGAGACCGATCGGTGCGACCGACCGGTGAGACCGATCGGTGAGACAGATCGGTGAGACCGATCGGTGCGACCGACCAGTGAGACCGATCGGTGAGACCGATCGGTGAGACCGATCGGTGAGACCAATCGGTGAGACGGATCGGTGAGACCGATCGGTGAGACCGATCGGTGAGACCGATCGGTGAGACGGATCGGTGAGACCAATCGGTGCGACCGACCGGTGAGACCGATCGGTGAGACCGATCGGTGAGACCGATCGGTGAGACCGATCGGTGAGACGGATCGGTGAGACCGATCGGTGAGACCGATCGGTGAGACGGATCGGTGAGACCAAACGGTGAGACGGATTGGTGCGACCGACCGGTGAGACCGATCGGTGAGACCGATCGGTGAGACCGATCGGTGTGACTGATCGGCGGAACCGGTCGACGTCACCCGGCCTTGCCAAGTTGTTCCAGTAACGCGCACAAAAGTTTAATTAAATACTGAATCGACTCATGAGTCGGTTTAAACCACTCAGCACCTTTAATGATGAGTCAAGCCGCGTGGTCAACCCACGACTTCCACGTCTTACGCGGTTCAGCGTTTTTATCTCAACCGTCCCTGGCTCTTATAAATTAAGGGTTAGGCCGTGGTTTCCCCCTTCTTCGATCGTGGCTCTTCTGGTGCATCGGGACCGCCGCGTCGTTATCCGTAAAGTTCCGCGCCCCCGGCCTAAACGTAGATCATCTATCAACAAGTAGGGGATTCATGGCTTCTCTAATTGTATATGTGAAATCGTAGAATTAGCATGATTTATTCCTTTGGATCACAATGAAATTGACCTAGTTAAATACTTGAACCGGATTAAAAGAATGGGTGATCGCATGTTGTTGCTTTATACCGTGATAACGGTTTGCCTCATGTTTTCCTAGATATAGTGATACCTATGTTTTCTTTGACTTTGTTGTTCGTTCATGATAGAAATTGATAATGAACGTAAAGCCGGAATTAGTTGTTAATTAATTGGCTAAAGATAAAGAGGCATGTAAATTAATCTGGTTATTGCTGTTGTTGTAGTTGTTCTAATTTGAGGATAATCAAATTAGGGAAGTAAGCATGGTTATTTAATTGTGATAGCTTACTGATTAGGTATCCATGATTGGAACCTACGAATAAAAAATCTGCTAATTCAATATGGATTAGAGAACAGATTATGTGGGAATTTCTAAAAGGGTTCTGAGTTACCCGCTTGCTTGTAAGGATGAATGCCTTGTGGTCTGGAGCTCTGAGTGCTCATTGTGTTTGAAGGTTGAATGCCTTGTTAAAGGGCCGAGAGCCCATTTTGTGATGTTTGTTTTCCTGCTGCTTGTGATTTTGATGTAAGCCTGGATGGCTGTTGTGATATGTGGAGGCATGGAGGCCTTGTGGTTATGGCAGCAGATGACGCCTAGAGTGGCGAGATGCATCAGTTTATGCATGTGGGTGTCGGGGAGGACACCAGGGGTGATGGAATGGGATGGATGTGGTTGCTGGTTACCTACATTTTTCTTGAATGTTAATCTTATTTGCTTTTCCCCACTGCCCAAGGCAGCTGGTCTTGCTACCCTTCTTCCGAAGGAGGCGAAGACGTGCGGGGTATGCCACGTGCTTTCCGTGTTTAGCCTCTCGAGGGAGAATGGGTATATGCTCTTTCTATAGGTGGAAAAGACTCGACGGATAGTATATCTATTCACCGTGTTGAGCCTCCTTTGTGTTTAGAAGCATAGGATGTTTTTCTAGAATGCCTGGGAATGTGGAAAAGTAATTCGGTAAGGAATATTTGATTAAATGGTGAAAATCCACGGGGATGGAGATGCTGGAATTTAAAGGTGATGTGAATCTTAAAAAGGAGCAGTTGTTTTTGAAAGTGATGCCAATTCAGTTTAATGTGGAATTGTTCATTCTTAATTAATGTTTAAAGAATTAATTAACGTACAGTGGAATTGATAAATGAGAATGGAGTAATCTAATGAAGCTCTTCAATTGGTTGTGTTCTTATAGGATACCTAGTCTTTGAAGTAGCAGCCTGGAGTCTGAGAGACGTTAGCTGCAGTTGTATCTAAGACTAGGTAATGCCCATAGTGTGGATGTGAGTTACTTATATATTTTGTACTTTTTGTGTTTCTATACGCTACTCCACCCTGTCGGTAAGGGCAACTGACACCCCGGGGATTCTGATCCCTGGGGGGTGTTTTCCCCAACATTCTGATGGGAGGTTGAATGGCTGACTACCCCCTTTGGCCCCGCTCTCTTCTCTTGGTTGATCCTTGTGCTGGTAGGCACAGTGGTTAGTTTTACCCATATATGTGTGTAGAGGGCTGTAATGGCTTTAGGTTATTTCACACACATATATTTTGGATATAGTATCCTACGGAATACTATAGGTGTAACGTGTATAGGTTGTGATGGCTTGAGGATCCTTACTCGGCGTATGGGCTGTGATGGCTTGAGGAATAATACTCGACGTATGATACACGTTATACGAGATATGGTGGCTCCCGGAAACTACCTGGTTACTTTGGTTGTGAGGACGGTGTGGTGCTTCGCCCAGGTGTCTGCGGGAAAGCCTTTGTGGTGCACGAGGTGCAGATTGTGGAGCTTAGCCCAGGTGTCTGCGGGCAAGCCTTTGGAGAGAGATGCACAGGACGTATGTCGTTGGGGAAAAGCGGCAAACCAGTGGGGAAGTAGTAGCGGGGTACCCTTGATATTCTTTACTATATTCTATATTCTTGTATGCGTTACTTGGTGAGAGTAGCCATGGTGAGGTTGGGAACATAGTATACCTGTTTAGGTGACGAGTTAGTTTCACTTGTTGTTCACTGGGCTTTAGCATGCTTTCTTTACTTTTGCACGAGAGTCTTGGGGAGGATCCTAATGAGTATACTATTATACTCACCCTATGTACATATAAACAGTTTTTCAGGTCACTTGGAGCAGGTTGGAGATCAAGCTGGTTACTACTAGCTTGCGGTTGGAGGAGGAGTTGTTCGGGCTTGTGGTCACTGTCGTTTTACTTTCTTTTGGGTACTTTTAGTTCTCCCTTTCAGTTGTAGTACTTTTGCATGACATTTCATATATGTACTTGATTTCCTTTTACATTTCAGTTCTTAGTTGGCGTTGATTGGATTCTATTCTATCTCTCTCTTCTGCATGTGTTCTCTTAGAGGGTAATGCCTCCCATTTGTGTGTGTATTATACCCTCGGTGCTAGTCGCCAACCCGGGGCCTACTGGAGGCGGGACTCGGGGGTCATTATCTCCCTTCTCACATTGCCGGCCCAGGAGGGGTACACTTTGTGGGGAGGGGGTCGTGACAACTAATATAACGAAGGACCATTAAGTTTACAGTTTTAGAGAATTATGAAAAAATATTACATAAACAATAACCATGAATTTAAGGGATAGTTTGACCCCTCAACTATATTTTTATATTCCTTATTAGGTCAACATCATTATCCATATGAAACCCTTCTAGATAAAATTTATTTAACAACATTACTGATAACCTGGGGAAAATGAGGCATAATAATGCTGGGTTCAAATACCTAGTAAGGGTAAACATATGCATTAACAACTGAATGTCATTAATGTGAAAAGGATTATCAAAAGGGTATGATGATATAATAAAATTTAATTATCATATCATAAGATAAGTCATACCCATGAATACCCAAATCATAAATCATAAAGCACAAAATAATGCTTTATTAAAGGAATGATTTAAAAGAATCAATAATCATTGTCCACATGGAATAAATATTGTTCAGAGGAAACTTTTATAACCAATAGAAAGCATAATGAAAACATATTGGTGAATTTATAAAATTGTATTTATAACCCATTTTAATCTTCTGTTATAAATTACTAGATCTTAATAAAATCCATTGGAGAAACCCATTAGTAACTCCCTCCATATTTTATATAAATATAAGAAAATTACACAATTCATTGGACCACTATATGGGGGATGTGACCCCCCGACCCCAAATTCCCAAATATGGTTCATTATTTTAATAAATTCGCATGATTCTAAAGAAGAAAATCTCAAAGGACCGATCGATTGAGTAGTAATGGAAAATATATTACATACATGAACATTACATATCAATTCAAAGCATAAAATTAAACATGTATAATTCTTTTAGAACCCTATTGTTATCTTTTTTTTAATCCTGTGTATCAATCATAACACACTTTCTCGCATCCTAGAAAAAAAATAAGAAATGGGTGAGCTCAGATGTTTAATAAGGATAAAAAATATAGCACAAGCTATCATGAATAACTATAAACTTTTCAAAAAAGGTATAAAAACTGAAACACAAGACTTTTAGAAATAATATTCAGCATATTAATAAAATAATATATAAAATAATTACATTTAAACATTCACATTTAAATTATACTTATTGAATAATCACATGCAACATCAATAACTAAACTCATAATGAGGGAATTGCTAATACCAGATATATTAAATATACTGTCAAGGATTTATCCTAGAAATCATACATAATTGAGTAAGAAATTAGAAAAACCACAAACATAATTGTCTCATGAGGTCAACCAATGAATCGAGGGGCTATAGCAGTCCCCTCACAAGACATACAAATTCCAAAGCAATCCTCTTATGAAATGGGTAAAACATAACATAAAAATTCATAACAAAACTCACATATAAAATGTTAATAATATAAATATAAACTATGAAAGGTATAATAATAGTAAACCCATATTGAAACATAAAATAAACCCTTCAATACATTATAGAATATTGTATATTAATAAAGAAACCTCAATTAAGAATATAATTCCACAATGTTTGTTCAGATAGGTTTACATAAAAAAATTAAAAACCCTTTGGGAGAAATATATGTTTTTTAATATGTAATAATTTAAAATTCATGAAATTAAAATATAAAGAATTTCTTTTGAAAATTATATTCTAATATTATAAGGTATACATCAAAATACTAAGGCTTCATAACGGTAGAAAATATCTTCTCATGTCGTATAAGTTAAAAAACATTCATTCATTAATTTGTCGAAAAGGTCATAAAGTATCTAATTTGGAAAATGACAGAAAGATTCATTTAAAAAATTATAAATATTATAACATTGGTATAAATGAATTTTAAAAAATTTCTTGTATAATAATAATATTTTGAAATACAATTTAAAGAAACATGGGTATGGATAATAAATGTTTCCCAATAGATACGTATAAACAACCTCAGATAATAATTATTTTTTGACAATAAACCTTACATAAAACCTTTAAAGAGTTATTTTTTTAATGTATTTGAATGAACATAAAAATAGATATAAAATTTCCTTCATTAACCTTTTATATGCATAAAAATAATTATGTAAAATAATATCAATAATACTGAAATGGATAGAGGAATAATTCGTTAAACATTTAAAGCGTCCCATACCACATTGATCATTTTAAATCATAAGCTTCATATATTTAAATAAATATTTAAATAACATGAAGAAAATGTATTCATGAGAAGAAATACTATAGGGGTATTACAGGCAACACATACAAGAACTAGGTGGTGAACATTTCTTATATCTCATAAAATTAAATGTGAGATGGAATTCCCTTAATGTAGGTCAGATACTCTTCGTATGTGTTAGAAACTCCTTTATAATGGTTTTAAACAAATTATTGCCTTATACCAGAATCATAACTATATTTATGGCATAATATATGATTCATTTATGACTATGTATTTCCGATTTATTAATAATTTCTTTGTTAAATCAACATTTTATGTAATTATCGCTTTCTTTATCGCATGTCTTTTGACTGGTTATTCTTGATCGTATTACATATATAATTATTTAATTAATTATAGAATATATAAAATTATTTATATATTATATATTTTCAGAATATAAATATATATATATATATATATATATATATATATGAAATGGAATACACCGTTCTTGGAGACGGTAGTCCGTACTTACGCATGAACATTGTTTGCGTTTTCTTATTGTATTGAATGGTAGTAAGTTAATCACATGTACGTAAATAATTATTTACAGATTTAATTCCAAAAGAATTATTTTGTCATATACTTCATACTTATTCATAATTTGTATTTTTATAATCATTCTTGTATGGTTAACATGGAAGATGAATCTCATCGCGTTATAGAGATGGTCTGTTGTACGTACGCATGAGCAAAGATATTATTTATTTAATTGTTAAATGGAATGTAATTGGATGGAATAATAATTTTAAAGAAACAATTTTACATTACATTTATTATTTTCATCTATTATATTCATCTTTATAACCATATAAATAAAGTTTACATGAAAAACAGTTTACACCATGGCATGGAGATGATAAGTTGTATGTGCGTATGCATGGTGATATAGTTCTTTAGGATGGGTAAAAGGAGGAATATAGTTCTCAAATATTAATAAAAACATATGATAAAATATTATATTCTGGTTTTAAAACTTTAGTATGGATACAAAATAGGATGAAAAAATTAGAAGAAGACATGAAATTGAATTGAATTGGTAAAATAATTACTTCTTCTTCGAGTGTCTCCTTTTGATTTTCATGAAAGGACATCATAGGTTTTATTCCATAATAACTTATAGAGTATAGTATGAATTTAGGGATATTTGGAGAGTAAATGGTAATGTTTTGTCCATTCCAAAGGACTTTGGAGGTGTTAATTTTGGAGAAGGAATAGTGTCATTTTATAAGAAATGTGGGGGCACTTTTGGAATATTTTAAAATATTAAATTATTATAAATTTATTTACAGTTTCAAAAAGATCCAAAGTTATTTATTTAGAAGATAATATGGGGATTGGTCAAAATACCCTCAACCAATTAAATTTATACATGTTCACCTCGTAACATTAAGCTTATATTTTGGATTTAACCCTTAGTTAAACAATTTAACTATTATTGTGTCTTTCTTGTATTTTTACATTATAGGGTTAATATAGTGACTATAAAATGAAAAAAGATCCCCAATTGAATCATTTATGACATATTTGACATTATAAAAGTTATTTGGGACACTTCATATTTTTATTAATTTAATATCATTTAATAAAATTGTATTTATTTAAAAATATCATTTAGGTAAATTTTAATTCTATTCAATATTTTCATTTAAAAAAAACAAACCTACATGATAACATTGAACCAATACTTCCAATATATGTATAACATGTATAATTTATATAAAATTAGTTTATGTCATTAATTGAGTCAAATTATAATTATTTTAATATTATTAATATCTTTTATTTGATTTCTCCTTTAAGAAATGAATTACTACATCATCATTATGTCAAAATTAAATTAAATTATTTAAATTCTAATAATTATAAATAAATTATCATGATGGATCTAAATTTATAATATTTTTAATGAATATTTAGTGTCAAATTTCTATTATTTATAACCCTATATTAAAAATTATTTAGTTATTAAATTTTGAATATGATAATTTTAACTATTCTTTAAATAAACTATAATAAATTTGTTATAAAAAAATGTTGCTTAAAATATAATATTTGACGCATAAGGTTTATTTTTATTGAAAATTAATTATCCAATTAAATTGGGGAAAGTGTCTGGGAAATTTTATATAATTATAATATTATTTTTACCTTTAATTACTCTATTTAACTTTAACCACGGTAAATAAAATTCCAAAGTTACTATTTATAAAAAATTATTTTGATCATGTTAGACCAAATTTTTCATACTAACTACAACATTAAATCTTGTATTTTCAAAATTCAATTTATAGAAGCGGTAAAATTATTTTTAACGATAATTTGTAAATGTGGCAAGAAGGCGGGTAAAAATATGTTAAAAAGTTCAATGATTTTTTATATCTAATTATATAATTAAAATGATCCCAATTAACTAAATTATGTTAATATATGTATTGTTATTCTACTTATACATGAAAAAAAAATTAAATTAAAATAATTACTTGAATGAAAGAGTCTAATTTTTAACAATAATGTAGTGTTTTTCACTATTCATCAAAAAATGAATGTTTTTAGAAAAATACCAAAAAGTATCCCTAAGATAATGTTGTTATTCCAAATTCAAAAATTAACCGTATTTTTCCAATTTCAATTTCTATTAGTGTATAAAAATAATTTTATTACTTTTCACAAAAGGACATAAAAAGTAGTTCCTTTATGAAAATAGTATTTCTAAACATATAACTATTTTATCAAAAAATATATATTTCATTACAAATATGTTTTATTTATTTGAAAAAATACTAAATAAAAGTTAAAAATTATTTATTAATATTTATATTACTAAATTTAATGGATATGTTATAAATATATCTTATAAATAATTTCAATATAGAAGCATTTTTTCGCAGAAATTCAATCTTGTGTTCTACACAAGACAATTCAATGTTGCATGTAACAAAATCTATTGAAGATAATGTACCAATAAATATGGGGATATTACATTATCCCCTATTTCAAAAAATTATGTTCTCTCAATTTAATCTTGTGAAAAAAATCTACGGGATGGAATTTTTAAAATATCTTTTTTGAAATACCACATTGGAAAATCGATTAATGAGACCACCATTTTAGAATAAATAAAGGGAATTAGTAAGGTCACTAGAGATAAAAAATTCCACGGTTACATGTAGGAAAACATGGGAATGAAAGGAAATTTACCCATAAAGTTATAATAGAGTGTGATAGAAAACATTATTCGGAGAAAGTTAAAAATCAGAAAGCTGTGAATCTGAGATGATCCAATGGACCATTTAATTCGTCGCAAAGTAATATACTATTAATTTTTTTTGGTTATAAGATATTTAAACTATATTTTAAGAATTAATTTACTTCCGATAATAAGATCAAAAGGAATCAAACATTCATGAAAAGTAGAGTTCAATCCTTTAACAAAATTCTACCAAACACTCATCTTTCTATAAAAAGATAATAAAATTAAAAATATATTATATTTATCTTAATAATATTGGGTTATTAAAATGAAATTATAATTCATCTACCATACTATTTAAATAAAAAATACTACTTTATAAAAACTAGGACATTTTTTAGTCCAGAGGTATGGGATAAATATTTGTCACACTTCGATTATGGGTTCGATTCCCGCATCTTTGTCTGACGTAACAGGTTTTCACCCAACATGTGGGTTGTTTTTTTCTTAAAATTATATTAATATAACATTTAAGAAATAATAATATTAATTGTTTTAATCTTATAAAATACTATTAAATTTCCAACGTAATCAATTCCTACCGTTTTACACATCCAAATTACTTCTGTCTAAACTCATTGTCAAAACATTTGTAAGGAAGGACACAAAACATAATGCATATCTTTTTGTCAAATAAAAAGAATATGAATAACTTCATCATGTATTATAAAAAACTATTTTAATACCCTGGATTACGATAAAATTCTATTTTAATATATTTATTCATCCTTATTCTTTATGTAAAACATAGAATACTAGATATACTCCTTAAATCTAAAAATGTCGTCAACTACAACAATGATGGAATAAATAGACCATTAATTAGTTCTATCGTTGTAAATAATATCCAATATACTTAATCCAAATCAATAATCTATTTATTCCCAAATCATTATCTAATACATATTATCAGTTATCATTCCCTCAACTATATATTTCCAAAAAAAATAGCTTGCGACTATGTCACCTTACTTGTACCATAAAATGTCACATTCTTAATGAAATAGCATTGCAGTACAATCCTTATTTATTTTTGTAATTAATATAACTATTAAAACATTGATATAATACTCAAATGAAATAATTATTCAATAATAACATAAGCAAATTTATAATTCTTCTTTATCTACTGTAGTATCATAACATGATTATTATCCTATAAAATCATATGGGGTATACTCTGACAATTGGGAAATTGACTCTCATAGTGTCCCATCTTTTTTATGATGAAGACATGTACATTTGAACCCTTTTTGACCCTTAAAATCAATAACTTGGTGTCTGTTTTCTTCACACTTATAACAAATTCACATTCCCTTCAAGAATTTATCAGGGTGACTCTTTCTACAATTATCACAGGCCAAAAAATCCTAGTTTCCATTCTTCCCATTTTCTATTTTTCTTTTCCATCCTATTCTTCTCTTTCTTCCCTTAAAATCCATAGGACATGGAAAATTCTTTACATATCTTATTAACACATTATATTATTTCTTCATATGATGATAATTCATTGGAGACTTCTTCCCATTTCTCTTAAGACCATGAAAGATATGATCTTTATTACTCTTTGGAGCATGTGTATTGTTGTATTTTTTCATTCTATCTATTGGGCATCATTTCTAAATGATGACATACACTAGGTTACATCATGTTCTATTTTATAATAAAAAACTATAAAAATGCTATGAAATAATTGAATATTTATATATATCTACTATCATATTCATAAAAATTGTTTCCTTGGGAACATATTAACTCATAAATCATTCATAATGGTTTATAACAAAATTGTGAATTTTCTTAAGAATATCATACAGGCATTTCAAACTAGGTACACAGTAAGGCCAGTTGCCTGGTACCAGGTTACCCTGAGTCAATCTTAGAACTTCTTTTCGAATTTATTTATCTAAGGAACATATGATCTAGAAACATGTCCACTTTTAGAATCCAAATATGGATTATTTTTCTAGGAATATCCATATAATATCTACATTAATAAAAATTTAGGATGTTCCACTATACTTATCCTCAAATTCTATCTTATGGTCTTAATCCCTAATGTAGGTTTTATAAATCTAGTTTACAAGGTTGTTTATAAAATTAAATTGATACCAACTACAACGCCCTGACCGTAGATGTCCAGAGCTGGTGAATTATTTTGATTCAGTGGAATGATTATATGGAATCAAATCCCAAACGACCAATCAATTTAACAGTCATGGAAATAGATGACATAGATGAAATTTACATTATAATTCAAAGAATAAAATTATACATGGAAAATTCTTTTAGAACACCATTATAATATGAGCTTAATCCTGAATATCAATTATAACAAACTTCTTAGAATCTAGGGAAAACCAAACCTAAGAAAAGGGAAAGCTCACATGCTCAGTAAGGATAATCGATATAGAAAGTACTATCATTAATAACCATAAAATTTTGAAAAAAGGTATAAAATCTAAAAAAATCCCATTAAACAAAATCATCAACACATTATGGATATAATAAATAAAATAATTATATTTAAAATTTTCCATGGTTATTATACTAGTCTATTAATCACATTAAATTTCAATAACTAAACTCATAATTATGGAATGCATAATATAGAATATATTTGACATACCGTCTAGGATTCTTCCTAGAAACTATATATAATTAGGTAATAAATTAGCCAAAATCCGAACACAATTGTCCAATGATACTTTCTAATGCATCAAGGGGGAATAACAATCCTCACCTAACACTTAAAATTTTTAATTTATTCCTCTTATGAAAGGGTTAAAACATAACATAAACATTTGTAAAAAAAATAGCATAAGAAATGTTAATAATTTAACCATAAACCATGAAATGTATAAAAATATAACATCGATAGTTAAACATATCATAAAACCATGAATACATTATAGAATATTTTATGATAATAAATCAACCTCAATTAAGCATAAAATTCCACAAAGGATGTTTATATAGATTAACAAAAAATAATTAAAAACTCTCTAAGAGAAATATCCCTTTTTTATAATGAAATATTTTAAATGATTCACAATTATAAAAGAAATATTTTCTTTTCAAAATAATATTGTAATATTTTATGGTAAGATTCAAAATACTGAGTTGTCATAATAAAAGAAAATAGTCACTCGTGCTATATAAGTTAAAAAACATTCTTTCCTTAATTTTTCCAAAAGGCCATAAAGTACCTCACTTGGAAAATGACTGAATGATTCCTTTCAAATCATCTGATAAAAATTCAAACATGATTATTAATTATGTTAAATAGTTGTATAGGATAGTAAAAATATTTTTAAATACATTTTTAAGAAACATGGGTGTGGATAATAAAGGTTTCCAAGTAGATACTTATAACCAATATCGTATAATAATGAGATTTTAAAAATAACCCTAAAAAAATTCCTTTAAAATATTCCCTTTGAGAAAAATTAATGAAATTAAAAATCGAAATAAATTTTACTTTATTAAACTTTAATATCCATATAAATAATTATCTAGAATAATATCAAGAATATTGAAATGGATAACGGATTCATTCTTCAAACATTCAGAGTGACCCATACAACTTTTGTCATTTAAATCATAAGCCCGGTATCTTTAAGGAGATCATTAAATACCATAAAAACATTAATAATGATATGAAATAAAATAGGGTTAGTACATACACCAAACATAAAAAATAAGTTGTGAACATGGCTTATATCTCATGGAAATTAAAAGTTAGACAAAATTCCTTTACCTTAGGGTTGATACTTTCCAAATGTGTCTAAAACTCCTAAATAATGGTTTTAAACACATTATTAACATATAACATAATAATAATAGTATTTATGATATCATATATGATTCATTTTTGACTTTATATTACCCTTTTATTAATAATTTCCATGTTGAATGAACCTTTTGGCTAATAATCGCTTTCTTTATCGCATGTGTTTTGACTTTTTGTTCTTGATCGTATTACATATATCTTGATTTCATTACTTCAATACTTTATAAAAATATTTATATATCATATATATTCATAATATAAATATATTAAATAAATAGACAAATGAAATGAAATACACTGTTCATGGAGATGGTATGTAGTATGTACAGAAGAATATTGTTTCTGTTTTCTTATCGTATTGAGTAGAAGTAACAGAATCACATATATGTACATATAAATATACATATATATATATATATATATATTATAGTAGCATTATTATTTTTGATATATTTCGCAATTATTACAAATAAAAAATTTATAATCATTCTTGGATGGTGAATGTGGAAGATGAATCTCATCACATCGTGGAGACAAGAAGTCGTACGTATGCACAAGCGATTGTATCGTTTCCTCCGTGGTAAAATGGTATGTAATTGGATGGAATATGAATTTAAAAATAAAAAATATAATGTTATATTTATTATTTATTTCCTTTATATTCATCATTATACCCATATAAATAATGTGTACATGAAAAATAGTTTACACCATGGCATAGATATAGTAAGTCGTACGCACACACGCATATTGATATTGTTTTTTTTAGGTGGGTAAAAGGAGGAATATGTTTGTCCCATAATAATAATAAAAATAAGAATATATTAGATTATGTATTTATTACTTTAGTATGAAAACAAAATAGGAAGATTAAGTATAAGAGAAAAATAATTTGAATTGAATTGGTAAAAAAATTACCTCTTCTTAGAGGGTCTCCTTTTGATTTTCACAAAAGGACTTCTTAAGATAGATTTATGGCCAATGTATAGACACAATGATAAATTGAAGGAGGTTTTGAGAGGAAATGGATAGGGATTATAATATCCAAAGGTCTTTGGAGGTGGGAATTATAGAGAAGAAGAAGTTCTCTTTTATAAGAGTGGTGAGGGGCACTTTTGGAAGATCTTAAAATATTATTTTATTATAAATTGATTTTCAGTTTCCGATTTTTTAAAGTAATTTATTTGGAGGCCCATATGAGTATGTGTCTAAATCCCCTCAACCAATGGATTATAGACATGTTTATCTTCTAAAATTAACTATATATTTTTAATTTAACCCCTGGTTAAACTGTTTAACTTTTATTGTGTCTTCTTTTATTTTTACACTATAGTGTTAACATACATACTATAAAATGTAAAATGAACACCAATTGGATAATTTATGAAATATTTTATATTATCCAAGTTATTTGGATGTAACTTATATTTTTTTTTTCTTTTATATCATTTAATAAAATAGTATTTATTTTAAAATATCATTTATGTCAATTTTAATACTATTCAAAATTTTAATTTTTTAAAAAATAAAAACAACATGATAAATTCGAACCAATAATTAAAATATGAAAATAAAATGTCTATGTTGTCTATAAAATTAGTTTATGTCATTAATTAAGTAAAATTAATTTTTTTTTAATATTACTAATATCTTTTATTTCATTCTTCCTTTAATAAATCAATTACTACATCATCATTGTGTCACAATTAAACATAATTATTTATTATATAAAAATTATAAATTAATTATCTTGATGATGACAAATTTATTATATTTCTAATTAATATTTATAGTATATTTATGTTATGTATAACCCAATATTAAAAATTGTTTAGCTATTAAAATTTTAATATGTTACTTTTAATTCTTCTTTAAACAAACTATAATAAATGTATTAATTTAATAAAAGTGGTTTAAAAGATCATATTTCCTACATAAGTTTTATTTTTGTTGAAAAACACTTATAAAATGAATTTAGGTAAAGTATTAGGGTAAATTTATATTATTATAATATTTTTTTACCTTTAATTCTGTATTAGCCTTTAATCAGGGTAAATAAAATTCAAAAATTACAATTCAAAAAAAAATATTTTTATCCAATTACACCACATTTTTCATACTGAATAAAAAAATTATATCAAATTTTTTAAATTAAATTCAAAAATATGGTAAAATTATATTTAATCCTAATATGTAAATGTGGCCAGAAGGCGGGTAAAAAGACGTTAAAAAGGTTCAATGAATTTTTATATCTAATTATATAATAAAAAAGTTTTAAATGAACTAAATTGGGTTAATATATGTATTATTTATCTATTATGACATAAAAATAATTATTTTAATTAAAATATTGGTACTTTTATGATTAAGGCAGTGTTTTTCACTATTCATCAAAAATTGAATGTTTTCCTAAAAATACAAAAAAAACGTAAGCTAATTTTGAAATTATGAATTTAAAAATGAATTCTTTTTTATGAAATTAAATTTCATTAGTGTCTAATTTTTTTTATTATTCACATAAGGGCATAAATTTAGTACCTTTAAAAAATACTATTTCTAAACATATAACAATTTTATCGAAACATATACATTCCATTATAAATATGTATTAATTATATAAATATTTTATAAATAACATTTAAAATTTATTTATTACAATTTATATTACTATATTTAATTGATGAGTTAACTATATGTCATTTAAATAATTACAATAGTAAAGTATTTTTTCATAGATACTCAATCTTGTGTGTCACACAATCTAGGTTGCTGCAGCATAAAATACAAGATATTGAAGCTAATATACCATGAAATATTGGGATGTTACATTCTCCCCTACATCAATAAATTGCAGCCTTTCAATTTAAACATGGAAACAAAATCAATGGGATGTTCTTTTCCAAATATCTTTATTGAAATCTCACATCACAAAATGGATTAATGAGACCCCCATCATAAAATAAAGAAATGTAAGTAGGAAGGTCGCCAGAGATAACACATATTAGGGTTCCGTTTAAGAAAAAATGGATGTGAAAGAAAATTTAATCATCAAGGTCTAATGTAGAGTGATTGAGAACATTAATAGTCGATTTTAACAATCAGAAACCTATAAATATGTGATAATCCAATGGACCATTTGATTAATCACAAAATAATGTACATGTAAAACATTTTTGGTTTTATGATATTTACCATAGTGATTAAAAATTAATTTACTTCATATAATAATAAAAATAAGAAACATAATTACATGAAGATTAGAGTTCTATCCTTTAACTGATTTCCACCATAAACTCATCTTTCTCACCAAAAGATAATATAATTTAGAACATATTTTATTTATCCCAATCATATAGTATTTGAAAAATTAATTTATACTAAATCATTCATACCATTTAAAAGAAAAAATACTTTATACAAACCAGGACATTGCGTTGGCTAGTAGTAGGTGACCAATCATTGTCGCACTTCGGTTACGGGTTTGATTCCCATAGACTTGTCCAACACAACGGGTTGTACTTTTATTAGAACTATATTTTTATAATATTCTATAAATAATATTATGAAATGTTTTAAGCTTAAACAAAACTATATATTGTCCAAATTAATCCATTCTATCTAGTATACTTATCCAAAATACTTCTGTTGAAATAACTGCCCAAAAATTTATATGGAAGGTCACATAACATAATTCATATCTTTCAGTATCATAACAAGAATTTGTATGATTTCATCATGTATTCAAAAAACATTTAAATTACCTATATTACTATAAAACCCTATTTTAATATGTTTGTGCTTCTTTATTCCTTATGTAAAACATAGAATACTGGATATACTCCTTAAATCCAAAAATGATGAAAACTCCAACAATGATGGAATAAATAGACCATTAATCAGTTCCAATGATGTCAATAATATCCAATATAATTTATCCAAATATATCATATCTTTAATCCAAAATCATTATCTAAGACATATTAAGGGTTATCATTCCCTCAACCATATATTTTCCCCAATAAATTAACTTGAAACTTTGTCAATTTACTAGTAAAATACAGTCTCAAATACTTACTAAAATAATATTGAAAAAAAATACTTATTTATTTTCATAATTCATATAACTAGTACATCATTGATACAATATTAAAATGACATAATTATTTAATAATAACATTTGAAAATTAATCATTATTCTTTATCTATGGCAGTATTATAACTCAATTATTATCCAATAGCATCATCTGGGGTATACTCTGACGATTAGGACATTGATCCGCATAGTGTTCCATCTCCATGAATATGAATCATTATACATTAGAAACCTTTTTCTTACCCTTTAAATCACAAACATGGTTTCATTTTTTTCCACACATATAGAAAACTCACATTCCCTTCAACAATTTACTTGGGTGATTCTTTCCCCAGTTATCACATGTGGGAAAATACTTCATTCCCTTATTCCCTTTACATATTTTATCTCTACCACCCTCTTCTTATCATACACCCCTTCAAAGACATATGACTTAGATAATTCTTTAAATTTATTATTAACACATGATACTATTTCTCTATATTATGAGAATATAAGGGAGACTATTTTACAATGAAATTTTTTCTTAAGACCATGAAATATATAATCATTCTTACTCACTGGATAATGTTTATTAGTGGATTACTCATTCCATCGAATGGTATCCATTTATAAATGATTACATACATTATTTTACATCATATTGTAATTTATAATCCAAAAAAAAAAAGAAATATTATAATCATTAATTATAGTTTTACACATATCTAGTCTCATAATAAAAAATATGGTTTCATTTGAGATATAGTTGCACATAAATATTTTATAATAGTTTGTAAATAAATTTAAATTATCCTAAGAATATTTTTTGGGAGTGTCAAACCTGGTATGCAGTAAGGCCCATTTTTGTGTACCAGGTTACCCCGAGTCAAACCTGAAACACCTTGTTGGAGATATTAATCCTAAGTACATCTATGATAGAACCAAATCCCCCTGTAGTATTCAGATAGGGATTTATTTTCTAGGATAACGACATAATCTCTAAAATACCAAATATTTAGTATATTCCTCCATACATATCCTCAATGTCCTTCTTAGTGTCACAATACCTAATCTATTTTTTCCAAATATTTTTCCCAAGGTTATTCTTATACTTACTTGGATACCAACTGTAATATACCAACCCAATATTTCTATATTCGGTACATTATTTTAATACATTGGAATTATTATAGGGAATCAAATTCCAATAGACCAATCAGTTAAGTAGTCATGGAAAATAAATTACATACCTGAACATTACATTACACTTAAAAGAATAAAATGAAACACGTATAATTAATTTATAAAACCATTATCATCCTATCTTAACCTTTCACATCAATCCTAACACACTTCTTAGCATCCTAGGAACAAAATCATAAGAAAGGGGTGAGTTGGGATGGTAAGTAAGGATAAACAATATAGCCGAAGCTATCATGAATAACCATAATCTTTTTAGGAAATGTATAAAAAATTAATCACAATATTTTTTAACATAATACTCTGAATATTATGAAAATAATAAATAAAATTATTTTATTTAAACATTCACATGGATATTCTACGAATTAAATAATGAAATGCAATATCAATAACAAAACTCGTAATGAGGGAATGCATAATTCAGATCATCATAAACATACCGTCCAGCATTTTTGCAAGACACCATATATAATTGGGTAAGAAATCTTCCAAAACCCAGACATAATTTTCTCATGGTACTTATTTATGCATAGAGGGTAAATAATGGGCCCCTCCAAACACATACAAAATCTAATGCATTCCTCATAAGAAAGGGGTAAAACATAACATAAACATTGGTAGTAAAACTAGTATAAAAATATTAATAATTTAATTATATAACATGAAAGGTATAAAAATTGAACATTCACAGTCAATCATATCATAAACCTTTCAATACAATATTTAAGATTGCATCATAATAAATCAACCCTAATTAATCATATATTTCTACAAAGATGTTGACATATATGAACATGAAATCACTAAAAACTCTTTGAGAGAAATATCAAATTTTTTATTTGAAATCTTATAAAAGTCATGAAATTATAAAATAAATAATTAATCTATAAAATAACAATGTAATAATGTAATGGAATATTCAGCACATTATGGTGTCATAATAATAGAAAATTGTCCCTCACGATGTATAAGTTTGAAAAAAAAATCATTCCTTAATTTGTCGAAAAGGTCACAAAGTACCCCATATAAAAACTGACCCAAAGATTCCTTTAAAAAAATTATAAGAATTAAAAAATTGGTAAAATTGAATAAAAACCATTATCAAGGATAGTAATAATATTTTAAAATTGATATTCTAGAACCATTGACGTTGATAATAAAGTTGTCCCATTTGATACGTATAAAAAACCTTGAATAATAATGGGATTGATAAAATAACCCTTAAATATAACCTTTAGAATATTACATTTAAAAAAATTTTAATGAACATAAAAATAGACATAATATTTAATTTATAATCCTTTTATATCTGTAAAAATAATTAGGTAAAATAATATAATGAATATTGAAATGGGGAAAGGATTATTTTGTTAAACATTAAAAGTGTCCCATACGACTTTGGGATTTAAATTCATAATCATGATCCCTTTAAATTAGTATTTAAATACCCTGAATAAAATATATTAATGATATTAAATACAATATGGTTAATACATACACCACACATTTTAAATAGGTGGTGCACATGGCTTATATCTCACAAATATTAAAAGTGAGATGGAATTCCCTTACCTTAGGCCTGATACTCTATGTGCATGTCCAAAACTCATATATAATTGTTTTAAACATATTATTTACTTCTCATTGAATCATAATAATATTTAATATATCATATATGAACTATTTATGAATTTATATTGCCTGTTTGTAAATAATTTCCATGTTACTATAACATTTCGTGTAATAATCGCTTTCTTTATCGCATATATTTTGACATTTTATTCATTATCGTATTAATTATATCATTATTTATTTAATTCCATAATGTATAAACTTATTTTTATATAATATATATTCATAAAATAAATATATATAATAGATAGCTATATGAAATGAAATGCACTGTTCATTGAGACGGAAGGTCCTACCTACACATGATCATTCTTTCAATTTTCTTATCGTATTGAACGGAAGTAAGTGAATAACATATATGTTTATATATATATATATATATATATATATATTCTATTATAATTATTATATTATATATTTTATACTTATTTTTTTAATGGTTGGGGCCGAAGCCTTATTTATTATTAAATCAAAGCAAAGACCTCTTTTAATTGGGTAGAGGGAGACCCATTACATAACCTGATGGCCCAATGGGCATTTAGACCATTACATGGCCCGTAGGCCCAATTTTTTATCCCAAGGCCCATTCTATGAATATTACTGCTATAGTACACTTATGCTATAGTAATGCACAATACCCGCCACTGTTACAGTACCCTTCCACCGCTACAGTTCTCGTTGTTGCTACAATCCCACTGTTGCTACAGTATGCTACAGTAGCTGCGCCCAATTGGTTTTGAACCCCCATTTTTCATGTATTATTATGGGGTACATAACACTAAGCCAAAACCCAACTACATTTCATACTTATTTGTAATATATAATTTTATAATCATTCTTTGATGGTGAATGTGGACGATGAATTACATTGCATCGTAGAGATGGTAAGCCGTACGTATGCACGAGCAGTGATGTCAATTCCTTAATGGTTAAATGGTATTTAATTTTATGTAATATGAATTATAACAATACGATTTCATGTTATATTTTTAATTTAAATAATTTATATTCATCTTTGTACCTGTAGAAGGAATGTGTACATGAAAAATAGTTTACACCATGGTGTGGAGATTGTAACTCGTACGTATGCATGCGTTGTGATATTTTTTTTGTAGGATGGGTAAAAATAGGAAGATTTTTATACCATGATAATAAAAAAATATCAAATTATATTCGATTCTAGAGTTATTACTTCTGTATATAAAAGTATAGTAAGATTATGTAGAAGAAGAAGAAAAATTAATTGAATTGGGAAAGTAATTACATATTCTTCATGTGTCTCCTTTTGATTTTCAGAAAACTAACACATAGGATGGATTTATCCCAAGAGTATGGATTCTAATATTATTTTAAAAATGTTTATAAAGTAAATGGAAATGTTTTTCTAGAGACAATGGGCAATGAAGGCATGAATTAAAGAGAAGGAGAAGTTCCTATTTATAAGAGATGTGAGGGGCACTTTTGGATGATTTTAAAATATTAATTTATTATAAATTTATATTCGTTTTAAAAAAGATCATGATTTATTTACTAAGAGGATAATATGATTATGGTTATAAATCCACTAAAAAAATAAATTTTAGACATTTTTATCTCATAAAATTAACCTTATAATTTTTTATTTAACCCTTAGTTAAACAGTTTAACCTATATCGTGTCTTCTTGTATTTGAACAATATTGGGTTAATATAGTTACTATAAAATTCCAAATAAAACACAATTGGATCCTCTATGAAATATTTGACATTATCCAAGTTATTATTCCTAAAAATATTTTTTTATGCCTTTTATATCATTTAATAAAATAGTATTTATTTTAAAATAACATTTTTGTCAATTGTAGTACTATCGAATATTTACATTTAAAAAAACAGACCAACATGATAACTTCTAAAAAATAGTTCTATTATGTCTCTATAATGTCTAAGATATCTATAATATTAGTGGATGTCATTAATAAAGTCAAATTATATTTTTTTTATTAATAATACCATTTATTTGATACTTCCTTTAACAAATGAATTACATCATCATCAATGTGCCACTATTAAATTTAATTATTTAATTCCAAAAAATTATAAAAAAAATATAATAATGTATATATATTTCTTATCTTTCTAATTAATATTTATAGTTGAATTTATCTTATGTATAATCTTATATTAAAAATCATTTAATTATTTAAATTCGAATATGACACATTTAGCACTTCATTAAATAAACAATATTTAATAACTTAATCTAATAAAAGTGTCTTAAAAGATCATATTCAAGACCTTGGGTTTATTTTTCTCGAAATAATAATTATCCAATGAGATTAGCACATGTTTTAGGGTATTTTTATATTATTATTTTATTATTTTTACATTTAATTACCCTATATACCTTTAATAGTGGTAAATAAAAATCAAAAGTTACTAATCACAAAAAATTATATTGAGCCTATTATACCCCATTTTTCATACTTATTATAACCATGTTTTTTTTATTTTTGAAATTCAATTTACTAAAGTTGTAAAATTATTTTTAATACTAATCTACAGTTGTGCCTAGAATGTAGGTAAAACGACGTAAAAAAGGTTCAATGAATTTTTGTATCTATTTATATTATAAATATTATTAAAATGACCTAAATTTTGTTAATATATGTATTATTTATCTACTTTTAATATAAAATAAAATTATAATAAAATAATTATCAAATTAAACAGTCATTTTTTCTGACACTAATGTTTTGTTTTTTAATATTCATTAATAATTGTATGTTTTCAAAAAAAACCAAAAATTCACTCTAAGATAAATTTGATATTCCTAATTCAAAAATAATGTTTATTTAAAAAAATCAATTTCTATGATTTTCTAAAATTAATTTTATTATTAGTCACAAAAGGGAATAAAAAGTAGTTCCTTCAAGAAAATAGTATTTCTAAACATAAAACTATTTTTCTTAAACATTTACATTTCATTATAAATTTATTTTATTTATCTGAAATCAATATAAATAACATATAAAAATTATTTATTACTACTTATATTACTAAATTTAATGGATAAGTTTTAAATATATCATTTGAATAATTTCATCACTAATGTTTTGTTTCGTATAAACTCACTCTTGCATGTTATGTAACCCAAGTCAATATTGCGTGCAAAAAAAGATATTTATGATAACATACCAGGAAATATTTGTGTGTTATAGGTGCACCGATCATATAATCTATATTTGGATCACCCTTTTATATATGGGTGATCCCGTCATATAATCATTATCTGGAACACTTAAGAGCTATAATGGCAATCAAGCCATCGTATATAATTTCCAAGAACCAAAACATGAATAAAGATTATAGAGATTTAATTTTATCATAATTTTTTTTATAATAAAAATTATTAATTTTAAATCTTTATTAACTCATGGAAACTAAATGATTTCTTTGAAAATCTTGTTAAAACATTATTATCCCATTGAAATGAACTCAGCACCATGATAATCACATTTAAACGTGATTAGCCCCTACAAAAAAGGGGTGCATTTAAAATCTCTTTGAGAGAATAATAATACATATATAGAAATAATTAGTATGATATCACTACAAAATATATCTAGTGAATCATAATTAAATTCATGGTTTTTTGACTATGATCATTATAAATACAAATAAAACCACATTAAAAACATTCTTTTAGAATATACCCTTTTATCTTTGAAAATAACTTTTAAAAACTAAACATTTACAAATATTGTTCAATTTATTTTCTTTGAAAAAAAATTGATATATATAAATTAATCATAAAATAATATTATGGACATGACATTAAAAAATACAATCATGATGTAAATGTTAAAAATAAAAATTATCTTTAAATATTTTTTAAGGTGATTAATAAGTGACCCATTTAGTAAATGGATATAGAATAAAAAGATACTTGACATAATTGAAAAATCATGATTAGTATCACTTACAAATGGTTTTCCTGATGTTTCTTTGATCAATAAAAGAATAAATTGAAATCAAACATGTTAACCAAATTAGTAACTAGTGAAGAATAAATATATGGGGTTCAAATAAATATAATACAATTATTTCTGAAAAAGGAACCTTAATAAAAATATCAAGAAAAGAAAATAGAATGTAACGTAAAGCCTTTTCCACTTTGTTATCATTTCAATCACATGACCCTTGAAATAATAACATAAAATGAATCATTATTTTTCACAACCATAAAGATATTTACGATATAAAATATCTAAATGGTATTATATAATCCTCATAAAATATGACAGTTGTGTATCATAAACACATGTCCAAAGAATAGCTTTTGGGATAATTAACCATTTTATATATCTTCTCACTAAAGATAGAGTTAATCAATGAATATATTATATGAAACAAATGTAATTATACATGAAAAAGTGGAAATATATTATTATGAAATTTATTAATATACTAAAAAATAATCAAATCATAATCGAGTTAATGAAGAAGATTTATAACTAAATGAAATGAAATCGAGTTAAGTAACTCTTTACCAGTTGGTAACTTTAAACTCAAATCCTATTTTGTGTGTTGAACATGGTCAAATGGTCATTTTTTTATCATCCCAATAATAATATTTATGATATAATTATCATTTTAATAAATCAATAATTATTCTAAAATAATCCTTGAGTAATGATTATGAAAAATTAATTATGTTATGGTCATAAAAATAGTAGGTCATATGTACACATGAGTGTGGTTTCCATTATTCAAAAATCATTATAGAAATAAGATAAGTTTTTTTATCATTTAGTAATAACAAAAATTTCAAAAATTTCATATAATTTCCTTAAATAAACTTATATATATCATCTATATGGTATTGTGGTGAAAAATGAATCACATTGCTTCATGGAGTAGATATTCCAAACGTACGAACGAACGAAATTACCCTTTCTTATTGAAGGGAAAGCTAAAATTGAAATTATATATTGTCTTTTATGAATGATAAATATGTCATGAATATATTAATTATTTTATATATATCACAATTATTCATTAAATGTTTCCTTATTACCATCAACAACAAGAGTTAGTTTAAAATGAATCACATCGCTTCGTGGGTTCGTATTCTGTTATACCCACAATAGATGATATCATATCCCGCACAAAATTGAAATTAAAAGTTATATGTTTAATAATAAATTCTGGAGTATAATTATGTTTCAATTATAATATATATTTAATAAATCCATCATTAAAATAATTCATGAGAGGTAGCGATGAAAAATGAATTTCATTAGTCCGTGGGGTGTCTTCCGTACACACGAATGTTGGTTATGATTACCTTTTGAATAAAGTGAAAATAAATTTAGGTTATTTATTTAATATATTTATATATCAATATTTGTTACAAACTGGTTTTATTATATCATCAGATTTTTCAAATATTTTTTGGATGTATAAGAAGAAATAACAAATCCACGGTTAGGTAATATACCTTTTCTTCAGAACACCTCTTTAGGATTGCACCAAAATCTTTCTTAAGATGGATTTATTATTAAAAAGGTAATATAGGTCATTGTATGATAATTAATTATGGTTTTATAGTACTTATTTTCTGATCCAAATGGATTTTAAGGTGTTTGGTGGATAAGATAGGGGGTGTCCTTTTATAGGTGAGGCGAGTGACACACTTGTAATGCTTTAAATGAAAATTTTATACTAATGTTATTCAAATGAAAAGGCTCCCAAATAAATTATTATCGATCCTTATATGATATGAGGTGTATATATTTACTTAAAATAGGTTTCATATGAGTTTTTATTTCATTTTATCCCGTAACTATTAAGATTAACCTCTGTAAGTCTACTTTTACGTTAACAGAGGTAAATGATTCTTCACATTCATCACTATTCATTATAACCAAAGAATTAGGTTTATGTTTTTATATAATGTAAATTATTTTTTAGTCCAAATATTTAATGCACACGACAAAATTCAATTCATAGTATTGGTTGAATTTAACTTAATATAAATCCCATAAACATGAAAAAAAATATGTTTATTAAGAAATATATTTTTAAAGCATAAGATTATTTTATATTAAATGTATGAATAATAAGCATTATTTTTTGAATTTAAATAAATATTTATTTATATATAATCAATAAATTTCATTAATTTTATTCCTCATGATGGTTTTTTTTATTAATAGAAATGGAGAAAAATAAATCCCTTTAAAAAGTTAAAAACCCGTTTTTTGACCCAAAAATAAACTTAGATGAAACCAAGTTATAAAGATGATTCATGAGTATTTATGTGGCTTAAAAATAAATAATAGATTAATTTTTTACATTAAATACTATTAAAAATATAATTCGTCTTTAAAATTATGTAATTTATTAAAAAGATATGATAGTTTTACAAAAATCAATATTTTTTGGTATTCAATGAAAACCAATATTTTCAAATGAATAAAACAATTTCACTTGATATTAATTATTATAAAATTAATTCAATATTAATGTTCATATTTTCAAATAAAATTTTTAATATTTCAATAAATTATTTATAATACATTCTCAAAAAGAAATAAAAATAATTATTTAAAAAATATTTTAAAAGAATACAAATATAATACTAAAACATTATTGGTTGTTTTTTAAAAAATTATAAACCAATATATATATATATTTTTAAATTTAAAAATATATTAATTAAAAATATATTTCTTTTATAAATAATTTAATATCATTGATTGCATGTGATGGAGGTAACATTTGGTTTAAATGAAAGTACACTATTAAAATATTATTTAAACAGTACCATTATAAAATAGTTCTTATAGTGGAAGTTATTAATAGTAAAATATAATATATCATTATTATGATTATCCATTTTTTGGAAATAAATTAATAGTCAATTAAAACTAAAATAGTATTTTTCAAAAAAACTATGCATTTTTGAAAAGCAGTTTAGTTGTTCTTTTCATGCATAACATTAAATAAAACATTATGAAATATAGAAAATTTATTTCTCATAATAATATATATTTTTTAAATAAAAATTTAGAAAATATCGTAGGTTTATATTTTTCAATTTTATGGAATGTTTCATTTTTTGATGAATAGTTAAAAATACTAAATTTAAATTGAAAATTACCATTTTGATTAAATTATTTATTATGTTAAATAATATATTTTTTGTTTTTAATGTACAATTAGATAAATTTTATATCAAAAAACAAATTTTAATCTATTTTAATGATTTTAAATATGAAATTTACAACAAAAACGTTGCAATATTTTGAAAAGTTTCTCTTTGAAAACCCACTTTCTCGCCACGTCAGTGAGATTAATTTTAATTTAAAATTTACCACTCATGTGCATAGAATTTGTAAAATTAGTTCTTTATTTGGAATCATAATAATATCAAATTTCTAATAATTAATAATAAATTTTCCACTAAATTGAATTTTTAAAACAATAAAAATTAATTACAGCAGTTAAGGTAAGAATGGATTTACCAGGGGATAAAATAAAAATAAAATCTATAATATAACCTAAAAACATGTTAGAAATATATTTTATTGTAATATATTCACTTTATAACTTCTTGGATCTATAATGGACAATTTTTTGATACTTATGGAATGAAAAAAATGATTTCATAATTCATTCTTTTCAAAAATTGCATGTGTGTCACTCACCACACCTATAAAAGGACACACCATCTACAATAATATTCACACATTATCATCCTTTTATTTTATCCAATACCTACTTAAATAACTTATTTAATTAAATAATATCATAATTTAAGACTTATTTTTTTCATTAATAAATTCTAGGAATGTTTTGGTGAAAACTTATTGCAGATTCTTCAAGTATAGGTAATATTCTTAAAAAAGAATTTTTATTACATTTCTTCTTCCACCACCTTAAATTATTTTTCAACAATGATTTTATTAATATATATATATTCTATATTATAATATACTTTTATGTTAATTTCATGACTAAAAACCACCTATACATCCTTAAAATGGGTTAAAAATTAATTATTCTTTTATGTGACAAACTACCACCTCACAAACTGATGTCATTCATTTTTTCCCATACCCCCATTAAAGATTGGGTGTGATGATTGATATAAAAAATATATATAATATATATAATATAATTATACCTATTTACTAATTTTATCATATATACACTTTTTACTTTCCATTTAAAAAAGGATACGATAACATTCCTCCTGTATACACTGGACTAACAGATTACGAAGCGGTGTGATTCATTTTCACTAACACTTGACCTGGAAGATGATAAAGATTAATTCAAGGTTTATATGTAACATAAATTAAATAATTATTATATTTGTGACATATTTAACATTCTGTAAACATAATATATAACTTTTTTTCTTACACTATAAAATGATAATGTTTCTCATGTATGTGTGGACCACCGCCTTCACAAAGAAAAGCCACTCTATTTTCAGAAACACACCACTTGGATCATATATAAAATTATAAGTAAATAAATAATATTTTATTTATGATTTTATTATCATTATTTAAATTAAAATTATTACTTAACTCTTTTTCATAATGATCATTGAAAAATAAATTTTTTTACAATGTGTTCATATAACCTATCATCTCCAAGATTGTAACATCCTTAATTTATCAAAACCATATTTCATGATAGGTATAAAAATAATTATTGATATATAAATATGATATTAATTTCATGATTATTATTCTATATATATTTAAATAATGACCACCTATAACAATAGTCACTTTCATAAATCATTTTTGACACATAAGTAAAATTTCATCAAAACACCTGACAGAATCGTTTATTGATTATGTAATCAAATATAACATAGTAATTGGTGAAATAAATATAATATTAATAACAAAAAATTATAAATATATTTAATGATTAATACAATTCTATTATTTTTTAAAATAATTAATGAATGTGGTTAGTTAGACTTAAGGTAAGGGAATTCTTCTCACTCTCACTTCATTGGGTAATATTGTAATGTTATGCACCTAATTTATTTTATGTGCCGTATATACAGAACCTTGACATGTAATTTCATGATTCATTCATAATTTATAGTATTTTTATTTTCAATTTTAGTTATTTGATCCAAGTGGTCTTGAATTGAATATTACAATGTGGTTAAATTTATTGTGTAATCTCACTTTTTTTTATTGTTACCATACTCTTGAAATATGGACTTTTCTAATATCATTTTTCTTTAAAAATTACATTTTTAAAAATTATACATAATAAAGAAAAATGGATAATATTATTTTACAAATTTCATACCATTTTAAATATGATTTCTACTTTGGGTTTTATTTGACTATCTTGTGAAGTGTTGAAAAATATGTATCCTTTACTCAATAAAGATACATGATGATGAATAAAATAGTAGATGAGTAAAATATATTATTAGATATATGATGAATAATTATTAAATTTAAGACATAGTTGGGGAGCGGTAACAGATATCTCAAAAATTCATTATTAGTTTCATGGAATGAATCATTTCTCCAAATCCGATGGGTTTTTACTAGTAGTTAAAAAATGTCTTGATAATAGATATTGATGGTAAAGGTATCATGTGATAAAGAATTATGGCATCCAATAAATAATAATTTCAATAATTTTGTATTAATTTAGTATTATTATCCAAGATACTTTTATATAATATTATATATGGATTCATTTCATTGTCATTTATTCATTAAATGGTATGTGTTTTCAGTTATTTACCTTCCAATATTTATTATACCATATCTTAAAATGATGTTAAATTTATTTAAATATAATATGTGTTTAGTTATTTAAATTAAAATATTGATTCTAATTAATGATTAATGATAGTTTCGGTTGTATGTAACCCTTACTAAGAATTTGAGATCACCCTTATTTTTTTTCTTTCACATTGATATGATAATGAAATCATTGAATGGGTTCTCAATGGTGAAGTATGCTTTATTTTGTTATGTATTTTTCTTTATATTATATTCCCAATGTAAAATGGGTTTCATGTATATATATGATTCTATAAAACATAATTAAACATTGATTTGTGATTTTATTCCTCGTATCTATGCTCAAGTAATAATGTAAGATACTAGTTATGGGTTATTAGAGTCAGTGTCGCTACAGTTGGAATTAGCAGGAGTTTAGTGGGAACCTTATGAACTATATTAAGGAAATGATATATTAGGGAACATAACCCTATGATACACATCAATGATAAGTATATTATAACATCCTATTGTTTTTTGAGGAATATATTTTGTGGGGTTTCCTAGAAATAAATCCCTTTCTAGATAGTACATGTAGACATGGTTAGGTAAAATAGGTTCCTCGGGGTGATAACTCTAAATAGGGTGCATTATGATGGACCCAATCATCACATGGTGTATAAAAATAGACCTTTATACACACTAATATTTACACTAAAAAGGGATGTTCTTAGGATAATTTACATTTTGTTTAAAAACTCATATGAAGGATTTGTATATAAAGATACCCATAAAAAACCCAATATTATGATTATGAGAGTAACAATGCTTAAATTATTAATTTATTTTATCTATTACACCATATTTAGAATTATAAATTATGAATTAAAATTCATAAATTTATGAGATAATAAATTATATTTCATTGTTTATAATTGGAACTTTAATTTAAGAAGGGCATTATTACTCATGGAAAGGGTAGATATTTCCTTCTTGTGGAAACAAATATGGATGGTATCAGAAATGTAAAAGTTATAGATATATTAGAGAAGATTAATCATGTTATGATAAGTAACCAATCTCATATAGAGAAACCTCTTCCACATATATATTCTCTTATTTTTTGTTACATTATGTTATAGAAGCACCCATCATTTAATTGGTCTACAAATCCAATGGTAGTTCAGAAATGTAGTAAGTCTTTGGAGAAGATATTTATAGAATTGGGATATGGTGAAAAATAAAAAGTTAGACTTATGGAGTATTGTCTCATAGGATATTAAGGTTAATTGTGGTCATTAATGTATAATACTCGGGAGGATGAGTAAATAGAACTCATGTAATGTAATTCTTTTATGGAGACATTCTTCAAAAAATATGTCACTCGTGAGAAAAAATTGAGATGAAGATAAAGTTCATTATCATAAATAAAAATGAAGAATGAAATGTTTTGGATTTTTGAGAAACCTTTACGAGGTTGTACAGTTATATTATGGATTACATAGGTAATAATAAGTGCAATATTAACTATTTATTTGAAGGTGTTATGTTATATCTTTGAAGGGTGCTGGTCTCTCAATATTTTACTCCATATTGATGAAATAATTTTAATTTCCATTAGTATTATTAAGTAATTCTCTTGATCTTAAATATTCAAGTGAAATAAATAGAAGAAGATTTATTTTTCTTACCATGAAAAACTAAATGCATCAAATTAGAATAATAGAACACAACGATTTCCATCATGTGAGTAATATAGAAAGAATACCCTGGAAAATGAATGAAGGGATTAATAGTTTTTTATAAGTTAGAATATATGGGTAACCCGGAAAAATAATTAAAATGGACAAATGAAAAAACATTTATTCAGTGTTTCAACTATTTATAAATGTGGAACTATGAAAAATATTGTCTCATTAATCAAGGGAATCAGCCACATATGAGTTCGAGGGGAGAAGGCCAGGCTTTTCAGATCACTATAGTTTAGTGGAAATATTCAATTATGTGGTTATAGGTAAATTAATCTTCTTATAAAATTTATCTATTTGTTTATCTAATTTTTTATACTCACACTTTTTATTTCTACTCATTAAAAAATGAATTAGATATTTTCCTTTTACTTTAATAATGGGATTACAGTTAATACTTGGTGAAAACGTTTCACTACAATGAACATGTTTCATGTAGTCCCCATTTTGAAACATAAACAAGCTTTATATTCCGACCATATTATCATAAAAATGGTTTTCTTCGATATAATATAGTGCATGGATTGTATTTAAAAAGTATGATGCCAAAATGTATTACATAAAGAATGATACATTTTATATTTTCATGGCCATATTGTCTCCAATGATGAAATTGTAATTGTTCCTATGAAGATGAAGGTAGTCTAGGAATGTAATATACAAAAGAAAAGAACTGAGGAACACATGTTTTTTTGAGTCTAAGGTTACTTTTAGTTATTCATTCATAATTTTTCCTGATTGGATAACCCATTAACATATCTAAAACATAAAGGGGCTAAGTTTTTTTGGACAAAGGAATTTAAAGAATATTTTGAAAAAATTAATAGAATATTGGAGAATGATCTAATTTGGACTCTACTATCTACATGGGATGGGTTTGTGATATATAGTTATCCATATAATAAGGTACATGTTTGTTTCCTTATTAAAAATGATAAATTAATTATATATTCATTATGGAAATTGAGGAATTTTGAATATAACTATCCAATCCACGATCTTGAGTTGGAAGCTGTAATATATTCATTGAAAATATCGATACATTATCTCTATGATAAAATATGAAAGATATAAATTAGTTCTAAAATCCAAAAATAATTATTTTTATATAAATTGTTCTATATGAGACAAATGAAGAAACTATAGGTACTTAAGGATTTTGATTGCGCAATACACTAACAACTAGAGAAATAAAATATGGTAGTGGATGCATTGACTAGTAATGATCATGGAGTTATGAAAACAATGACCATTAAGTTGTATTATATGTTAATGTATCTATTATATATGTATTTGGAAATCATTATGGAAGGGGTTTCATCAATATTCTTTAAAATTATTTCAAAACCATCTTTTTTAGAAATGATAAAAAGTTCTCAATCTGGTGATGATAAATTTTAAAAGAAAATAAGAGCTATAAATGATGGGAAATAATAATATTTCATTTTTGAGGATGTTGTTATGAAATTTGGAAATGGATTATGATTTACATATATATTTGAGCTAAATATGGAATTGTTGGATGATGCTTATAACTCAAATTTCTCTATACATCATGGTACAAAAATATGTATATATTTTATGGGGAACATTTTTGGTGGGATAACATGAATAAGGGAATTACTAATTATAATTCCAGGTGTTTGGTTTTTTAATAAGTGAATGATTTTAGATAGGGTTATATAGGATCTGTGAAGCCTCTTTATATTAATGTATAGAAATGGGATGATATTACATTGTTATTTTACCCAGGACTACCAAGGAATCCGATAAATAATATTTAAATATGGTTTTTTGTTGATAAACAACCCAAATATTCATAGTTACATGTTATAATATAATATGTACATATTTGACACCTCACATAGATCTATATTAATGATTTTTAAGACTTCATTGATTACCTCTTTCAATTGTTTCTAAACATGATCTTAGTTTTACATCAAAATTCTGGATGATTCCTTAGAAGAGTCTTGATAATATGAATAATTTGAGTACTTCATACCATCCTAAAACTGTTGTATATTCCAAAAGGAAATCTGAAATAGTGTAATACATGTTTTTTCCATAATTTCTTTCCTTTCAAGGCATGTGGAATCAGTATTTACCCTTGGAAGAGTTTTCCTATAATAATAGTTTTCAATCAAGTATTTTAATGGCTTTGTATAAAGGATTTTAAAGAAATATATGTCATACTAAAACATTTTGGAATGTTGTTTGTGAAGGGAAAATTGATATCGTAGAACTTTTTGAATAGACAACAATAAAGGTAAAGGTTTTTTAGGCCCACATTAATATAGTCTTATATATGAAAAAGTGTTATACAAATAATAAGTGCAATGATTTTGAATTCCGTGTGGGATATTTTGTTTACTTGAATGTATTTCTCGGGAATGGTATTATAATGATTAGTATGAAAGAGAAATTGATCCCTTTTTACAACATACACTTGGAAATCCTTAAAATATTTGGACTTGTTTCTTATCATTTATAAATGCCCCCATGTCTCTCAAAAATACATGATGTCTTCCAAAAATCAATGATAAAGAAGTGAAATTCAAACCCAAAGCATGTGAACACATATGATGAAATGTAATTGATACCTGATGTTTTTTAGTTTCAAGTACCCATATAGATTATTGATACTATGGTGTAATTATAGAGGAATCTGATGACTCATCTAGTAAAGGTACATTGGAGAAATCAAAAATAGAGGAAGAAATATGGGAACTAGACAATATTACGATAAAGAACTACCCTAATCTATTTATATGGTAAAATCTAAGATATTTTTAGGGTGAAATTTTATTCAGAGGAGATAATTTTATACCCCAATACATTGTAATTTATTTCTTTTAAAATAAATTTAATTTTATTGAAATCATACAATGCACAAAACACCAAGTTTAAATGAAAGTAATCTATTAAAAAATTATTTAAACATGCCCATTATCAAATAGACATTATTTTTCCTGGAATAAATATTACTAAATAAGATGAAAAATATTTGTGTTATCTATTTTTTAGAAAAAAATAATTTGTTGAATGTAAAATAAATGTTTTATGAAAAAGAGTATTTTTCCTTCACATTTGTTTAGTCATGATTCACAAACATAAATTAAAATAATACATTACCACTTTTAGGAAACATACATCAAAAAATAAAACACTTTTTTTAATAATAATATAAAGGTTATCTTATGATGAATTTTTGGAATTTTATGAAATGTTTTATTTATTCATAAATAGTGAAAAATACTAAATTTTAATTAAAAACCACTTTTTCATTAAAATTATTTAAAATGATATATGATATTTTGAATTGGTTGTAAATTAACATATGATCAATTTATTTTCAATTAATACATTTTAGATAAATAGATTAATTTGAAAATTTATTTTTGAAATAAAAACATTGTAAACTTTTGAACATTTTCCCATTGAAAACTCGTTCTCTCATCAAATCTGTATTAATAATTTTAAATAAAATTTTTCCAATTATTTGAATATAATTTGAAGAAATGGATCACATATTTGGAATAATAATTTATCATAATTTATAATAATATAAAATATTTTTTTTACCTAAATTAATAGAGAAAACAATAAAAATAAATTATCGCAGTTAATATAAAAATGGATTTACCAGAGGATAAATTAGAAATATAAGGTTTAAAATAACATAAAAACTTATATAAAATGTTTTTTATAGCCATAGTTTGACCTTATAATTATAGGAATGATAATTTTCCTTTAATTGATCATTTTTATATAAATAAAACATGGTTATAATTCATTCTATACAAAAATTAAAAGTATGCCCCTCACCTCACCTATAAAAGGCCAAGTACACTCCCCAATTATTAATATATTAAAACCCTTTTTTTAGAAACAAACTATGAAGATAACTTCCCATGTTCTCCCATATAATCATATGACCACTATTTTGGCCATAAATCTAACCTAGGATGGGTTTGGTGCAAACCTAAGGAAGATATCTAATGAGGAGGTAATGTTCTTTATCGGGCGTTTTTATTTTATTTCATCCTCCAACTCCATTATTTATTTTTAAATAATCATGTTCTAGTGAATTAATTATATTTCATATAATATGATGTTTAAATTTCTAGTTAATTATGTAAAAATACCTCCACTACCATTATATTACTTTTAAAATCATTATTTGTGTGTACGACGAACTACTAGCTTGCGAATTGATGTCATTCATTTTTTTTCATTAACACCTTTCAAATTTGGGTATTATAATGGATATAGAGTATATATATGATTTTTATAACATAAATATACCTATGGAGTAATTATAATGTATATTTCTTTTTTATATTCAAATTTGTAGAAGATACGATAACATCACTCATGTGTACGACATACTACCTCCTTGCAAAGTGATGTTATTTGTTTTCACTAACACATTACATGGTATATTATAAGGATAAACTCAATATTTATATTTTATACACATGAAATAAATATTATTTTCATGAAATATTTATCATTATGAAAATATGATATATCATTTTATTTCATACATTGAAAAATGATAACACCGCTTGTGTACGTGTGAACTACCACCTTTACGAAGTGATGTGACTCGCCTTTAATAACCACACAACATGGATGGTATATATAAGTACATGTAAAGAAATTACATGGTATTTATTATATTATTATAATTAATTCATGAAATATATTACTATCCCCATTTCATTATTGATCGTTGAAAAATGGAAATGTTACTCTTGAGTACGTATGACCTATCAACTTGATAATCGTAACATACTTATTTTCAAAAAAAAACAATCACGATTTGAATACAAATAACCATTAATTTAAAAATATGATAAAATTTTTATTATTATTATTCTTAATATTTTGAAATAATTAACACTTAGACCAATAAAAACCTTCCATAGTCCTTTTTGGCAAATAAGTCAGATATTGTCAAAACCCACAAGATAAACACAAATCTGTTAATAAATCATATATAACGTGGTAAATATTGATATAAAATGAATAAAAAATTGTTCCATAATAAATTAAATAATTTACATGTCTTAAATATAAAGTATGATATAGAATGAACGTGTTATGTCATACTCATAGTAAGGTACTTTATCTCAATTTACGTTCACTGAGGCATATAGAATTTTTTGCAACTGTTTTTTTATATGTGATGTATATAATAACATTTTAAATTTAATAACATGAATCATTTATATTTAATGATTTTTTATGTTTCAATTTTATTTATTTCATGAAAATGTGTTTTGACTTTAAAATTACTATGTGGTTAATGTTATTTTGAAATCCCAATTTCTTTTGTGATTGTAAAATTTCTCTTGAATTACTTAACTAAATTTAATAATTTTTTTAAAATTTTATTTCTATTAAATATATATATTATTTTATAATTTAAATGATTATTTCCATAATTTCATACCATTTTTACATATGTTGATTTCTTTGAATGCTATTTGTTTATCTAGTGAAATATTGATAAATGTGGATCATTTACTCAGTACGAATACTTGATGATAAAGAAAATTTTATGAATTTAATATAATTTTTGATATATGATTAATGATTTGGAAATTCAATATATGCATTGGGCCTAGTTATATATATCCCATTGTTTCATCTGTAGTCTCAGGATACAAATCAGTTGTCCAAATAAGATGATTTTTTACCTAGCAGTTTTAAACTATCATGAGGATAGATATTTATGGAAATGGTTCCATATTACCAAGAAGTTTATAATCCAATAATTAAGAATTGAATTAATTTATAATTCAGTAGTAATTATTATACATGGTATTTTCACAATGATATTATCTATAGTGCATTTTATTTTCATTTTATTGATTAAATGGAATGTGTTTTTAGTTATTTACCATTCTATATTGAATATTCTATATCATACCATGATAGTCATGTTATTTAAATTGAATGTTTATTTATTTATTTACCTTTCCATGATTAATATTCATATTGATTCATGATAGAATCTCTTTATCATTACCCTTACTGAGAATTTGATTTCATCCTTATTTTGTCTCATTTCCCCGTGACATAAGGAAAAAATTATTGAATGGTTTTTTAAGTGTGATGTCAATTTTATTTTCTAGTCTATTGGGTTTTATTCTCTACTCCCAACATAAAATGGGTAGCACATAAGAATATGTTTGTTAAAAAACTGGAACATTGATCGTCCCTTTGGGATTTGATTCCTTATATATATGCCAATGTTATAATGTAAGACAGCAACTGTTGGACATTATAGATAGAGTCTCTAAAATATATATATATATATATATATATATATATATCTCTTAAAATAGTTATTATTTTTCAAACCCATTAATTTAATGGCTAATTTATAATGGTTATATTTAAAAAAATTATCTCTTGGTTCATTTAAGATTCCTATTTTATATGTTGTATGTGGTAATGTATAAATTACTTTAAAAACTCATCGTCTTACAATATATCTTTAGTATCTGGTAAAAATAAATTCTTTGGGATAGTCTAAGAATAAATTCTGTTTTATCATTAATGATCTTGATTCAAAGGAAATATGTTTCTTCACCTATGTTCATCATCGATTAACACTTTTTTACCAGTATTTAATTGGGATTAATAGTGGTATATCATTTAATATAAGTAATATGTCATCAAAATATACAACTAGGAATATTTTCACACTCCCGTTAAATAACTTTTAAATACATTGGCCACACAAACTCTTTTTGAAACAAAATTTTCTTACAGATTCATCATATTGAATGTTTCTTGATCTAGATACCTCCTTTGAAACATAAATGGTTTTTTAAAACATTAATATCTTATTAGGATTTCCTTGAGTTAAAAAAAATTCAGTTTTTTTCATATAATAATCTTCTTAAAGGTTTGTGTTATGGAAAGATATTTTTACATTCACAATGGAAAACTTGTGATCAAGTAAATCTATTATGGAAAGTTTAATTATGATGGATTTAAGATTTTATACTATAGAAAAAGGTTTTTTCATAGTCAATGCATTGATTCTATTTAAACCCTTTTTCCTTTATTCAATCTTTATAGGTACTCAAATTACCTATATTTCCAGTTTTATACTAAATTTCCATTTTCATCAAATGATATTTAAATCAACTAGAGCATTGACCTGAACCTATAATTGTTTTTTATACATTGAATAAATATCAAACATCATGAAGTATTTACATCTTATAGATAATTGGATTTATAATTCCTCCTTTTGTCAATAATGATCATTTAATATTAACCTACAATGAGTCTTCATATTCGATTAATATAAAACTAAATCTTTCTTATTCCCTAACCTGTCAAGTTTTTCTATGATGTACAATTTTTAAGAAACCATTTCTTCCATGGGGATCAATGGAACCTATTTACATACCAAATCATGTTTTTAATGAGAATCAATATCATAGATGTAAAAATTGTACCCACTATACTTAATGAGAACATTATCCATATATAAGAAAATAGATTATCCTACGATATTCACCATCATTTTAAAAAAAATTATAGATAGTGTCCCATTTTTTCATTAAAATACCATATAAATATTTGCCTCATGACTTGGGGTTCTAGTTGATTTCCATATATGGCCATAAAAAATTCATCACAACCTAACATATGTGTATATGAAAATATATATTTATTTGTATATATTAACTCATATGTTATACATTTTTTATCATATTTGGTACTTGGTTTTATATGTCTGATAAATCATGTAATTCATATCCATTAATTGGTAATGGGAGACTTTCATAGATCATCATTGGACATACCAATTCAATATATATGGTTCATACTTCAATTGAAACCATTATAGAATGGTGAGTATTGTATAGTCCCGTAAAAATCAAGGGAATTTTTTTTCTTAATTTTCTTTGGGATTTTACAAGAATGCAGTTTCTGACAACACCTAATTCTGATGCCCGGTGAGCCCGGAATATTTTTCCAAAGTTTAGCTCGGGTACGTTCAATGAACGAACGAGCAGGTTTTTATATCTTTTGATCTGGTGCTCGGAATTGAAATCTGAGGGCACCGATGAAACCACAGCCTCGATAATTTCTTAGGAACACCTTTTCTAGAGTTGCATTTTCTCAAGTGAGGTTATTAAATTATTTGGTTAAGTAATGAATAAAATAAATTGGTGCAACCAATTTTATTTTTGTTCAAAGTAGTTTAACCTAAGATAAGTGGTTGGAGTGGGACCCACTGATGTTCTAAACTTCCCTTGAGAGGATTTAAGGTGAGGTGGGACCCACACAAACCCCACCCCTTCAAATTCCCTAACCCCCATAATGCTTCCCCTTAAAACCCCCTTGTAATAAATGATATGACTCCTTTCACATTAAATCATGCCATTTAATTTGAGAGTTAAGCATTTGAATTTAAAATTTTAAATTCATGGAATGTTATAATAAAATAAGAATAACACTTATATTATTTTGGGGGTTGTTTTGTTGTGTTAGGTTTTTGAGAGAGGGAGCAATCTTTCCTCTGAAGAAGTCCATCTTCTATATTGAAGAACGTGAAGAACGCCACTCTCTAACGAAGAATGGACTTCCGACTCAGCGAAGAATGCTCCATGATTCTCCAATCCTTTTCTTTCTCCATGTCAAGGGATGAGACTCAACTATGGGGAAACTCTCCAATAATGACGGTTCTTTTCCGGTGTTGACGGAGCGACATCGCTTCCCACATCTTTGACGAATGAAAATTTTCCAAGTTAGGGAATTAATTTGTGAATTTTAATGAACCCATGTTTACTTCCTTCTAAAACAAAGAATGCGGATCAACTAAATATTAAGTTGATATGCGAAGAATATGTTTATGGGTTGGGAATTCTTGATTGCAGGGAAAACTGTAGGGGTTTGGATTTGTGTACATGATTATTCTTTGTCATCCAACGTCCTTTCCATTAGCCTCTTGGTATCAGATTAACGGGAGGAGGTCGGACCGCATGAACACGGTCGACTCTCCTCCAACATTTTATAATGTGTTTGTCGTGGCACGAACAAAGGTGACATGGTGCAATCTCACTGCACGAAAACAAAGAAGAATAGGTGAAGAAGCACAGTGCCACCACGTCGCGCCGTGGAGGCCGAACAAAGCCACGACGTCGTCATGCCGCGCCAGAAAACTACGAAGAGGACGCGGTTTGTTTATTTGACATGCGGACCATCGGGTGATGAGGGAATGGGCCGTAGTCGCGATTTGAAGACTTCACAGAGAAGTGCCGGTCCCAGGAGGACTGCCGGCGAAGACCGTAGGAAAAACGGACCACCGAAGCGCGTCCGGTGGTCCCTGGAAGATCCTGCCGGAGGCGGTGGCCGGCACCAGCCGGCCGACAGGAGGCGGTGGCGCCTAGTGTGCCTCCAGGAGGGTATTCCGTGGCTGAAGCCGCAGCGGCAGACGGCGGTCCTGTGACCGTGCGGGACTAGGGGAGATCGGGGGTCGTAACCCCCGGCGGTCAAAGGGAGAAGCCCCCACGTGGGGGGCCACGGCTTCAATCAGGGGGGCAGCGCGCCCCCCTGTCTACTCGGCTCGGCACTGGACGAGCTGGCCACACGGCCGCGCGAGCATGCCAGGCCGGGTCGGGCCGACCCATGGGGTCTCGGGCCGGGTCGGACCGGGCCCGAGCCCCCTTTTTTCAGACAGTTTCTGTTCAAACGCCCATAACATGGGCTATAGACCTCTGATCGATTAACCGTAAATTTAGATATGATCCTTGGATCGAGACAGTTGTTTTGGTATACTACACTCAAGGTTTCGGAGAACTTTGGGTATGGTCGGGTTGGTTTGAACACGAAACCAACCGGGCCCTCGGAGCGAAAACAATTATAACATGAGCTCTGGACATCTGATTGAAGTTCCATCGACATTTTTGGATTCCTCTTGATGAGACCGAACTTCTGACATAATTCTCATAAGGATTGGATGCAGTTGGATAGTGGCCGAGTTGGATTGAACCCGAAATCCATCCGGTCCCCTAGAACGGAAAAGCTGTTAACGTTCAGACCGGATGTCCGTTTGACGAACCATCAGTGGCGTTGGTGATCTTGTTGAGAAATGGTCCCTATGAGTATACCCTATGAGAGTTAGAGGTACAGTTGAGATATGGCTGGGTTGGTTCGCACACAAAACCAACCGGGCCCCTAGGACGAAAAGGCTAATAACTCACAGACCGGGCGTCCGATTGACATGTCGTCTTTTGTGTTGAGGCACCTATGACGAGGCGGTCCTTTGAGATACTTCATCATGGGATTTTGTGATACTTGGAGTATCGACCTGTAGCTCGTGGAGCGGACCCTCCCGAAGACGAGCGTACGGAGTACAGAGACCGTGTAGCTGGCTGAGACCTGAAGACTGCTTGTCCGACTCGAGTCAGAGTGACTTGTATAGCCCATTGGGGAGCACTACTGTGTTTGGGTGGCGGAACCACGGTGGGGAGCACTACTGTGTTTGGGTGGCAGACCCGCGGTACTCGACAGAAGGAGTACCTCTGCAGGCTATTAGGGGGGGTGCACTACTGTGTTTTGGTGGCAGACGCCAGTGGGAAGCACTACTGTGTTTGGGTGGTTGGCCCGCGGTACTCGAAAGGTGGAGTACCTCAGAAGTCTTAGGTTAATGAGAAGTATCTCGGAGTCATGATAGGATCGTTGTACTTTCCAAAGACGGGGCTCTTCAGCAGTTACGGTTTCAATAATGAAAATCCTGGTTTGAGCTGAGTTTATGACCTTTGTGTTTACCTCATGATTGAGATGTGTCACTTGATAACTTAGGTATATGTATGGGCATATACCTGGGTAGTGTTATCCATTGATTTCATAATATTTCTATTTCCTTATGATTGAGATAGGTTACTTGATAACTTAGGTATATATATGGGCATATACCTAAGTAGAGGTTATCTGTGGAGATCTTTCATTGTGGTCATCCTTGTTGGATTTATTAAGACCTTGAGGGTCTCGGGGTACCTACTGAGTATCGTTATACTCACCCCTTCATGGTCTTTGCCCGCACCTCGTTGTGTTGGTTGCAGACGACGGGCAGCACTGACAGAGGCCGAGTGTTCGAGGACTGGACGGTACCCGGAGGTGGATCCCATGAAGAGTCAGTATCCGGAGGTGGACTTCATGACGTGACGATAATCAGAGGAGGTTGACGGGTGAGAGCATTGTGGAGACTATATGTACCTACCCTTTAGGTAGGATTCATGGTGGATGATCCAGGAGCTGCACTATCTGTATCTACCCTTCAGGTAGGATCCGTGGTGGACGATCCAGGAGTTGCGCTATCTGTACCTACCTTTTAGGTAGGATCCGTGGTGGACGACCTAGGAGCTGCTTCTATTCTTCCAGCTTCTTCTCTTTTCTGTTGTAATTTTGTTCAGTTGTAGCTGTACTTTCGATTGGGTTTGTATTCTTTCCCATTTACTTTTTAGCACTTCCTTTTTTTAGTGTATTACTTCCACTTGTACTCTGTGGAGATATTTTTACTTTTATAAAGGAAATGCCTTCCCAGTTATCGAGATTTTTGCCTTTGGTGCTAGTCGCCAGCCCCTGGCATATGGAAGGCGGGCTTGGGGTAGTCACGACACGGGCCCTGAGGACGGGTTTTGACAAGTCTGGAGGAGTGGGTTGGGATAGAATATCACACTCCTATATGTTTATGATGTATTGGTTAATATACTCACCACCTTGAACATATTGATGGTAGTTTATCTCATTTACAAATTATTTTATCACTATCAATGAATTATTTGGATTTATCAAGAGATTATTAATTTTACCTCATTATGTGGACATGCCCACATCTACTAGAGTCTTCAATAAATGTAATGATGAACGAATAACCACATATTTCTTCTACTGTAATTGCTCTATGAATATTAATGTTTAATTATTATAGAGTCTTTATTTCTCATTCAACAAGTCTTCAAAATATGTGGCTTAGTTATTTTTCATTGAAAATAAACAAGGAATCTATAATGTTGTTTTACCTAAAAATATTCTATGTACTTATAATTAAAGGGTGTTTTTAATGGTTTTTTACATGACTAATATGGTGTGTAATGTACCCAAATATTATACTCCCTCTTATGGACAAAAAGTGTTAGTTATGAGACATTAATCCCACCTCCCATTACATCATAGGATAACAACTACAAGAAGTGTTGTGAAATGTAAAGTGGTAACACTATACTCAATGATATAGAGTTTTATAGGAGAATAAATTCAATCATATAGAAAAATTAAATAAAAGTATATATGTGTAAGAAGACGACATTAAAATCCAACTGAAAAATCCAATAAATAAAAATGAATGATATAATGACATGCTGGAATGTAACTAAATTTCATGCAATAAAAATACAAGAAAAATACCACAAGACTCAAATAGAAGACTTATATGTCCTAGCTCCTAAACCCCACATTTTTCCCACCTCAAAACATTATCCAATCTAAAAAGATCAATAAAATACAAGGTACTTTTCCCTTCTCCAAAACCATATCCAGGTGTTATGCTCTGGTACCAAATAGTGGCACAAATATGGTGTGAGTATAACTAATATTTTGACATCACCGTGTCGGAATAAAATAGTATGATAATAAGTGCATATAGTGAAATGATAAAAAAGTGTATTAATTAATTCAAAAATTAATAAAACACAATCACAACCTACTTATCTCTATGCCAGAATATCTCTATCCATGCCTTAAAACCATCAAATCCACAACTATATAACCATGGTATAACCACCTACATCAGTTCCATGCCTGAATATCTCTGAGAATGTATTATTACCATTCGTTCCACATCTATATAACCTTAGTCTAGACCCAAAAATTTGTGTTAAATCCTTATAAGTAGAACAACATCTGATTCAACTCCCTATAAGCTTTACATCATTGGACTAAGCATGGACCGCTCTCTATAAGCATTATAGCATGGAACTACACTGAACCCACTAAATCTCACTATTATAATATATAATTTTGGATGTTCTATGGCCAAGCCTATTATATAATAATTTCAATATGGAACACAAGTCCTATCAAACGGCATGGATATCACAATATCACATGATATATCTCAATGGTTAATAATGAGAATTACCATTTTTATTTAAAATACCACTTGAATTTATGTCATAATTTATTTATAGTTATATCAATTAGAGAATAATGGAAAATTTAGGTATTCTATAAAAAGTAATAACTTAAGGTCACATGCCATGCTAAACTAACTTAGATACATTGGGCAATTTATTTATATTCAATGGTTTTCACATTGAATGGGTAGCCCTAAACCTGTTCAAAATCCAATTTAAACCAATGGACTCCATGGAATAATACTATTCTTTGATTTACATAATTTGAGAATACAATATGTTAGAGCTATCAAATAATTGAATAAGAAAGAGAATTACCAGACTCTCTAGTTAATATGTAAACCCCCTACCTTAACCGGAGAATAATGAAACACTTACAAAATCTAATGCTCACAAGAAGGAAGGTTTAAAATATTTCACATTGGTTCCTATATCAAAATTGATTAAGATCAAAATAGGTCCATATCAAAACCAAAAAAGAAATCTATCAATTTATTTCACCACAATAGTTGGAGAACCAAGGGGGAGAAGGAAAAATATGACCCAAACCACTTACCAGGGATTTATCACACAAACGATACATCTAGAGGGTGGTATGTTGGTCAGAGTGGATACGCAAGAGGGGGTGAATTGAGTACCAATTAAAATTTCTGTTAAAAAGAGTTGTATTAAAAAATCCTTAGATTGAATAATAAGCTAAACTATAGTGAATTTTTAATATAGTAGTGGGTCAGTTGGGTTCTCAAGAGATTGATTAGTTCTCAGTTAATCTAATCTGAATATTAGATTAGAATTTGAGACTAACCTATTGGTTTACTATAAATACAAGCACTTACTAGTTTAACTATTAGAGTTAATTAAAATAGATTTATTTTTAAAGTACTTAGTAGTAAAATATTAAATAGTTTAAAAAAAAATAAATAAGAATAATATTTATAACCAAGAGGTTCAGTCTCAAGTTGAGACTTATTCTTCTCAAACAATTTATATAAATTTGGATCCACAACCTGGATCGGGGTTAACAATAGTACAAGGACTTTCCAGGTCCTAAGAACTCTACCGCAGTTCTACGTGGGAAAACAAAAGCAATAGCACATGGTCTATCCAGGTCACACTTGACCTATACCACTATTCACAGTGGGATACAAGAGTATATGGAAAGATTAAAAAAGGATTTATAAATCCTCCAGTTCAGCACAAGAGATAGTGTGTGTCTACAAATATAGAGCACACACTTCTCAAAATGTAAATAAATGAAACACAATAGAGCTAAACAGATAGAGAATATTTTAGAATGCTCTATGTGTTTTGAGTGAAGCTCTGGACTCCTTAGATTGAAGTAGATGATGCTTTGAGTCCTTCTCTAGTTTTTCTCAAGAAACAGAGTGTCGTTTTGGTATTTGACTTCCAAGTCCAGGTTGATCAGTCTGATCAGCTTGAGTGAAAGTGAAATTGTTGAAGCTATTTTCTCCATGAATGTTCAGGTTATATGAATTTCAAATGAATTCTTACTTCTTCTTTTATGCATGTAATTCCTTGAGTATCTCTAGAAATTTTTCTTATATTTACTTGGAAAGACTGACCGATCACCACCCATCTTTAGTTGTTCGAGGTTCCCTTATATAGCTTTAGCTCCGACAATGGGAATGATTACCTTTTTACAGGTACGACGTACGGTTCCAGATATTCCAAACACTATCATTAATTAATAGTATGTGCATTAAAAACATCAAATATGACCGTAGATAAATAAACAAATAGAAATAGATTTTTGATAAATAGTAACTGGTTTCCATCGGTATCTCTTAGTATTAGTGAGCTTGTATCAGTAGTTATTCTGTATCGGTAGCTATTACCCTTTATAACAGTAGCTCTATGTATCAATAGCTCTATCTATCGGTAGTTCCTTATATCAGTATCTCCTCTTATCGGTAGCTTCTTTGTAATGGTATCTCTTTCTATTGGTAGCTTCTTCTCTCAGTAGCTCCTCTTATTGGTAGCTTCTTTGTAACGGTATTCGTCTGTATCGGTGGACTGTGTAATGGTAGTTGTCTATCTGTATCAGCAAACTTGTATCGGTAGACTTTGTATTTATGTATTGATGGACTTTGTATTTGTATCGGTGGACTTCTTATCGGTAGCTGACTGTCTGTCTGTTTGTATTGATAACTTGTATGGGTTGATCTGTATCAGTCGACTTGTGCATACTAGTAGACTTATTCTATATGTAGCACTTCTTCTACCAATAGCTGTTATGAATATCAGTGACCATATCCATATCGGTAGATTTTGTCTTTTTGTATCAGTGAACTTCATATTGGTATCTCTTGATATGACAGTAAGTTTGTCTGTTTGTTTGTATCAGAAGCTATGTGCAGACTGGTGGACAAAACACTTATCTGTTCTATGAAAAACATATCCAGATTGAGTTAGAATTATTTCAAAGAATGTATAAAAATTGATAAAAATTTATTAAAATATTCCAATGATTATTTTGATATCTTTATCAAATTAATAGTAGGATATCATAGATTGAAAGAATTAATATATTGATAAACATTATTTGTTATTATTAAAGCATATTTGAAACATAATTGAGATTATCAAAATAGGTCAGGTCAACAATCTCCCCCTTTTTGATAATAAAAAATTATGATATTATAATTCAAAATAATCAGTATTCTATCAGTATAAAATACAATGGTTGTTATTTCTCAGTGTGAGTAATGTATCAGAGGATGTAGTATTAAATGCAATTGTACCAGAGGTGATAATAAAAACAATATACTAGAGTTACAAAACAAAATTATATGAGGTAAAATTGTAAAAAAAATGTACCAGAGGTAAATCTATTATGCTCATATGTCTCATAATTATCCCCCTTTTTGATTAGAAAAATGTAGAAAATAAAGATGGGAAAAATAACAGAAAGAAAGAGAGAATGAAAGCATGTATATATTACTTGAAGAAAAAATACATAAAAAATACAGAATTGAACCAAAAAGAATACAAGTGATTCCAATCAATGGTCCTAGCCACTAATCGATCCACCTCTAGAATTTCCACTTTGGATTTGGCTTTGGATTTAGATGTCAACTCAGGCTGGGGAGCTTCAGTATAAGGATTGGAAATTATAGATTTTACTACTGGAGGTTGAGCAAGAGAGACTATTCCTGGCATGTAGTGGGTAGCTCTCTATGTGATCAAAGGAGTGAGGCTCCGAATTGCTTGGACTGGAGTCATCTGAGGAATGGAGGCAGACTGAGCAGATGCAGGCAGAGATGGAGGATCAATGATAGGAGTACTGTCCACATGCAAAAATGGCAGCAACATATTCCTAAAGCCCATTATGATTCCTCCTCCTCTCTCCATAGCAGAGATAAAGTCATCTTCGTTCTCCATAGACTTGTCTAGAGCTGGAGTCCACTCCCTCAGCTTTCTTACTTGTTCTTTGAAAGCTTGATTGAATGGGGGTAGCTTCATGTTCTCTAACATAAGGTTGAAATGGTTCTTTGAGCTGATTCTTGGTATAGAACCTTTGGAAATAGTAATCCTATTTTTCTTTTAAATCTTTCTAAGAAGTAGTGGCTTCTCTCAAAAAATTCTGAACAATTTTCCCTATATCCTTAGTGGTAGTCACCACTTGGGTCAAGGAATTAGAGTCTACTAATCCACTGGTAGAAGTTTGTCCAATCTCTTCTCTCATCATAGCTTGAATCTGATCAATATCCAAAGAAGTTTTGGTAGAACTCAGAGGTTAAATAGTAAAGGCTACTGTTTCCTTAAAATATTTAGTCAGCCCACTTATGAGATTTTTCACATGAGAGTCCTGGGTGCTGACATGCTGCTCCATGGACTTCTTAAATCACTCAAAAAAATCCACAAATTGAATTAACAATCATTTAATTTAATTTATATCAGTATTCATTTGAGCTTGAGAACTACTCATGGTAGTCAGAGAAGTAACAAACTACTTCATGGAAACAACAACTACTGTCCAGCTCTCAATCTGAGAATGACATACTCTTATATCATTTATCATCTCTATCACAGGGATTGACACCATACACCCAAGAGATACTTATAAAGATTTTTCCATATTTATCATCTCTTCAACAAAGAAATTCTTTAAATATGCAACAGATGTAGTCCAAGACTCCTTCAACTTAGCCTTTAAAGACTCAAGATCAGCATTAGTAACCAGATTGTCAGGCACAACTACAGGTGCCCTTTCTATCACAATACTAACCACCGAGTCATTCATAACAGATTGAATGGATGATATTAAATATGTTTCCATCCTTCTTATCTCTTCCACAAATGAGGTCTTAAGATCAGACTTCAACTAGTATAGATCATATTTTCTTACCACATCCTCAGGTGAAAACTCAGAAGAGACATTATAGTTAACTTGTGGTCTATTCATCGGTGTCTCATCTTCAGAATTAGGATAGTCTAACCCACAAACTAAAAATCCTAGGTCTTCTGCCCAGTCTTCAATTCCATCTACTACTAAAACATTTCCTAGTCTAGTTGGATGCTCCCCCTCAACTGGTGCATTCTCCTGTATATGTATAACAATAACACCCTTAGTAGCTCGGTCTTCCTCAGAAGAATCCTCCACAACCATATCGAAATCTAAAACAATAGGAGGCTTCTTAGGAATAGGTGTCGGTCTATCTACATCAACAATTTACTCAGTAGGCATTTAGGAGTGCCCAATCAGTGGACTAAGACTCAAGCAAGCAGAAGAAAATGCTTCAGTTTTAGATTCTCTTTCTTCTTCATTCTCGGGGGCTATCTGGTCTTCCTCATCAACCGGTGATTCTTCATTGCTTTATTTCAATACTGTTTCCTTTCCATATGATACCACATCAGAAACAAGACTTGGAGGCAAGTTAGGATCCCTTCCATCATCTATAGAGGTATCCTCCTCATCACAATCATCAATATACTGAGGTGCTTCGTCATCAGGTCCTAGAACTGGATCCCTCACATCTTTATGCCTAGAAGGAAGATCCACAAGATTAAACTTATCATACAACTTCTCATCATCACTGACCCATTCTCTTCTCCATGGATTCCAATTGATCTTTGTGTATTTCCAAACAGTTCTTGTTATCCAAATATTGTTCCTTATTACCACTGTCTCATCCTGATACTCAGCTAATCCCTTCACTTTTATCATAACCGAAATTAAATTTCCAACTAATAAATAATTGGAATTTGATTTGGGCCTAATCATATCCTCAATATGAGTCATTAAAAGTATACGTAGATTCACCTTCACCCCATTTATTAATAGATGCAGAAAATAAATATCTTGGTATTTTAGATTTGAAAAGTCCCATCTTCTTGGACTTAGCACATGTTGGATGAACGTGAACAGTAATCGGTTCTCTCCATCCATTCTTGCAGCAACTAATTTTCCTGGTGTACCATCTGTTGTTAATTCTCCCAAAGTAGCTTCATACTCTAATATGTCACTGGTAGTAGGTACTGATTTTGACAAATACCCAAAAATGCCTTCATGTGGAACTTTCAGGCACTCAACCCATTCAATAGAAGAAACGGATATTGTCTTGCCATTAACTAATGATACCATCCTATTCTCAATTTCTGATTTCTCAAAATGAACAAACCCATAGAATTCTTTTACTAGATTCGGATAATAAGGACCATTGTTATTTGAGAATCATTCTACCCATTTCTGGTCCTCCATTACTTCTCAAACTAAAGATTTACTGGACATCAACCATTCCACGCATAGCTCTTTCTCAACTACTATTTCCCTTTGAACGGGATGCAGATTTTAAGTTTTCTTCACTTCACTTCCACCACTAGACTCTCCTTTGATTCTCTTGGCATTTGGATCATCATCTTTTTCACTAACTGATGGTCTCTTCACTCTTTCCATTATGCGAGTCGTTAGGCTTAGGGTTCGAGAGAATCAAAGGTTTGGGAGCTAAGGCTTGAAGGTAAAGGGTTTGAGGTGGGTCGAGATGAGGTTAAGACTTATTTTTTATCATTTAGGAATAACATAATAAATAAATAAAACATAATAAGTAAAATATAAATGATACAGATTCCGGCAGCAAAAGATATAAATTTTTAAACACGGCGCAATCATAACGGTAATACTTACCAGTGAGGATGCCTAACAGTGAGGTAATTCTAACGGTGAGGTCCACTAACAGTGAGGTATATCAGTGATGTTAATACTGGTGATGTATAACAGTGCGGTTCATATTGGTGAGGTATAACATTGAGGTTTATAACAGTGAGGTTCGTACCGGTGAGGTTTCTAACTGTGAGGTTTCTAACGGTGAGGTTTCTAACGGTGAGGTTTCTTACAGTGAGGTTTCTAATAGTGAGGTTTCCAATTGTGAGATTTCTAATGGTGAGGTTTCTAACTAACAAAGTCTATCATTCCTATCTCATGTATAATATAACTTAACCTATCCAAACTTAATGGTTTGGTGAAAATTTCAGTTAATTGATGTTCAGTACCTATAAATTCAAGAGTAATATCACCGTTTTGGTAATGATCTCTCAAAAAGTGGTGCCTTACATCAATTTGTTCGGTCCTAGTGTGAGAAACAAGATTCTTAGAGATGTTAATCACACTAGTGTTATCATATTTTATAGATAAATGTCTAAACTAATATCCATAGTTCAATCATGTTTGTTTCATCCACAAAATTTGTGCATAGCAACCACCAGAAGCAATGTATTCTGCTTCAGTAGTAGACAATGCGACATAATTCTGTTTTTTACTACACCACGATACCAAGGAATTACCTAGAAAATGACATGTTCCAAAATTTCCCTTTCTATCTAACTTTCTACTAGCAAATTCAGCATCTGAATAACTTATTAAACCAAATGATTGTCCATTTGGATAAAATTATCCTATGTTATTAGTATGTTTAATATATTTGAAAACTCATTTAACTACAAACAAGTGTGACTATTTAGGATTATATTTAAATCTTTCACACATACACACACTAAACATAATATCTGGTAGACTAGTAGTAAGATAAAGAAAACACCCAATCATACCTCTATAATTGGTCTGATCAACTGGTTCTCCAGTTTTATAAGCATCCAACATACAACTAGTACTCATAGGTGTATCACTTTTTTTAATACTATCTAAACCAAAATGTTTTAAAATATCATTTGTATATTCATTTTGATTTAAGATAATACCATTTTAATTTTGAAAAACTTAAAATCCTAGAAAATATTTGTGTTCTCACATTAAACTCATTTCAAATTCATTTTTCACAATCTTTGACAAATCAATACACAAAGTATTTTTAGAAGATCCAAAAATAACATCATCAACATAGATTTTTACTATCAAATCATATTTAGAAATTCTTTTAATAAGGAGATTTGGATCAGAAATCCCTTTAGAAAATTTTTTGAAATAATAAAACTACTATGTCTATCATACCAAGCTCGTGGAGCTTGTTTTAAACCATATAAAGCTTTAGAGAGCATAAAAACTCAATTTGGAAAATGAGGATTAGTAAATCCTGGTGTTTATTCAACAAAAACAACATCAATTTTTAAAACCATTTTGAAAATAACTTTTAACATCCATTTGATTTAACTTGAAATTAAGATTAGCAACATAGGTAAGTATAATCCTAATAGCTTCTAATCTTGCTATAGGTGAAATGTTTTCCTCATATTCTATTCCTTCCTCTGGAATATATCGTTGTGAAACTAGCCTTGCTTTGTTTCTAACTATGTTTCCTGATTCATCAACTTTATTTATAAACACACATTTAGTGCCTATGGTCAATGTGTCCTTAGGTCTGTCAACTAATTCCCAGAATTTGTTTCTTTCAAATTGATTTAATTATTTATGCATAGCCATTACCCAAAATTCATCATTGATTGCATCATTAATATTTTTAGGTTCTAACTGTGAAAGAAAGGCTTGATGTTCAGCCTCATGTATTAGAGAATCTCTAGTATGTGTCCCTCTATCAAGATTACAAACAACATCATCTAAAGTATGATTCATTAGAATCCATGTTTATCTAGTAATGGTAGGACTAGAAATTTAAGGTTCTTCTCTAGGATCGGGTTTACCAGGAGCAGATTCTGGAATATTTCTAGAACTGGTTGTCTTTACAACTTGTTCACTGTTTTTTCGTTACGGTCTAGAATAGACAGATCTTCTTCAAGATTTTCAAGATAAGACTTAGGTTCATGTGGATTACATTCTTCAAATTTTATGTGAATAGATTCTTCCACACATTTGGATTTTTTGTTAATGACTCTATAAGATTTATTGGTTATAGAGTAACCTAGAAAAATTCCCCCATCAATTTTAGAAGAAAACTTGTCAATATTATCCTTAGTTTTGAGAATAAAGACTTTTCAACCAAAAACCTTGATGTAACTAACTTTAGGCTTCATGTTATTCCATATTTCATAAGGGGTATTCTTAAGAAAAGGTCTAATCAAGACTATATTTATAATATTTCAAGCTATATTCATAGCTTCAGCCCCCAAATAAAAAGGTAAATCATACTCATTTATCATAGTTCATGAAATTTTCTAAAGAGTTCTATTCATTCTTTCTACTACACCATTCTGTTGAGGTTTCCTAGGGGAAAAAATTATGACTATATCCATTGTGTGAGAAGTAAGATTCAAACTCATGATTTTCAAACTCACAACCATGATCACTTCTTAGTGTCTTAATTTTATGACCAGTAAGGTTCTCTACAGACTTGGAATATTTAATAAAATGAAAACAAGATTCACTTTTGTGATCAGAAAATTATACCCAAGTATATCTAGAAAAGTCATCTACTAAGACATAGACATAATGATTCCCATTTAGACTAGAAACTCTAGAAGGTCCAAACAAATCTATGTTAACAAACTCGAGAGGTTGAAAATTTGAATCTTATTTCATTAATTTGAATGAAATTTTATGTTGTTTTCCCTTTTTACAGGGAGTACAAATTTTGTATGATGGGAATTTTAGTTGATGTAGGTATCTAAATATATTTTTCTTATTCATTTTCTTAAGTGAATGAACATTGTAGTGTCCTAATATTCTATTCCAAAGCCAAGATTATTTATGAAAAGAATTTAAACAAGTAATATTCTTCTTACCTAAATAATTCAAATATACAGCATAAACATTTTCATCTCTCAAGGTAGAAAATACTAAAACATTTTCAGTATTAAAAACATTACAAGCATCATTTTCAAATTTAACATTGAAACCATCATCACACAACTGAGAAATGCTTAACAGATTGTATTTTCATCCATCAAAAAATAATAATTTCGAAATTAAAACTGAATCAGTGTTACCAATCTGGCCTAAGCCGATGATTTTTCCATTTGAATTATCACCAAAGGGGACATTTCATTCATCAACCTTGATTAAAATCTTGAAACATGAGTAGTCTCCAGTCATATGCCTTGAACATCCACTTTCCAAGTACCATATCTTCTTATGGGAACTTTTCAAGCATGTTTCCTGCAAAATAAGTTTAAACAAAAAATGATTTTGGTACCCATATTTTATTGGGTCTACACAGGTTAGTGAGAAAAACATTTGGTACCCAGATTTGTCTAATGGGTTTCATATAATCAAAATATTTAAAATATTTTTAAAGATAAACTTTTTTTGATCTATAAATATGTGAATAGATAGTTAAGGCATGGGAATTTCTAAAACTGGAACTAGCAGCATAATTTCCAAATTTATGAATGAATATATTCTTAACAAGATGTCACTATCCAGGTTGGTATCCTAAACCAATGGTGTACTTTAGTGCAACTTGTTTTCCTAGAATTTGAGTAAGAGTGTTATTTCCATTAGTGAACTTCTCAAAATCTATTCTATGTTGATCATTAGAAAATTTAAGTTTAGTATTCTCCTTTAACAGTTGAGCATTCATTTCCTTTTTTATTTCTAATGTTGATTGTACAGTGCTAGTTAAAACATGATTTTTCTTTAATGAATTTTACTTATCTTTGAGTTCATTGCATGTATCTTCTAACATATTATAGTCTCCAAATAACTCATCACTAGACATGTTTTCAGAATCGGAATAATCTCCAGAATAATATGAATTTAAAGCAGGAGTATCCAATGTTACCTCAGATGTGTTTATCATGAAACACATATTATCTTTTTGAGATTTTTCATCCTAAGAGGAATCATAATCACTTGAACTATCTTCTGAAGCACTCCAAGTTTCCTTCATAGATTTCTTATATTTTCCGTCCATATAATCATATTTCTTCTTAAACATAAATTTTAGGGAATCATCCTTAATGTGTCCTTTCCCTTTTCATTCATAACAGACTATCTCATTATCCTTAACATATTTCTTCTAATCTTTCTTCCAATTACCTCATTGGTCATATTTACCCTTATAGTTTGTTTTTTTGAAAATTTTCTTTTTCCTGTAGAATTTCATGAATCTCTTGGCTATTTGAGCCATCTCTTCATCACTATCAGAATCTAAACTGTCACTTGTTGAGTTTTTAGTAGGTATGTGAACTTTCTCTTTGTCCTTGCCCTTTGAGGAAGTAGAATTAAATTCCACTAACTTCCAATTTGGATCATCATCTTTATCCTTGTTTACTTTCAAATCTTCTTCATACATCATTAACTTACCAATCAGCTCATTAACAGGAAGTGTACCAATGTCACACAATTCTCTTATTGAAACCGATGTGCCTCTCCATCTTTCTAGCAGACATCATAGTATCCTCATGATTTGATCTTTTGCAGGAACAACTCTTCCAAGCGAGCTCATTGTATTTACAATTTCATTGAACCTGAGATACATGGTAGAAATAGGTTCATCAGGATTCATTTTAAAATTATCATACTTAATAGTGTAGTTATTCAATCTCATTTCCTTAACATTAGTTGTTCCCTCATGAGAAACGCCCAAAGTATCCCAAATTTCATAAGCAGTTTTACAAGAAGAAATTCGATTAAATTCTTCATCTACTAAAGCACAATACAGGGCATTCATTGCTTTACAATTATTATTGTAATCAGTTTTCGTAGGTTCATCCCAAGTAGTTCTTTCAGTTTCTGGGATATTATACTGAGTCTCTATAGTAGTCCATATGTCAAATCCCATACTTTCAAAATGAATTTTCATTTCCAGTTTTCATTGGTCATAATTAACACCATTAAAGAAAGGTGGCATGTTGGTAGCAGCACCTTCTAGTCTATTATCCGTAATTAGATTTTAGAAAATATATTTAAAGAGATAAAATTTAGAACTAATAGAAATTTAATATCTTTAAGATACAACTAAAATCACAGTTGAAAAATAGAGTATTTGGAAATCCTTTATTGAAAACAAACCTCTAATACCAAATGCTGGTCAGAGTGGATACTCAAGAGGGGGTGAATTGAGTACCAATTAAAATTTCTGTTAAAAATATTTCAGTTAAAAAATCCCTAGATTGAATAAAATACTAAACTATAGTGAATTTGTAATATAGTAAAGGGTCAGTTAGGTACTCAAGAGATTGATTAGTTCTCAGTTAATCCAATCTGAATATTAGATTAACTTTTGAAAATAACCTATTGGTATACTATATATACAAACACTTGCTAGTTTAACTATCAGAGTTATTTAAAATAGATTTATATTTAAGGTAATTAGTAGTGAAATATTCAATAGTTTAAAACAAAATAAATAAACACACCAATTTTAACCAAGAGGATCAGTATCAAGTTGAGACTTTGTCCTCTCAAAAAATTTATATAAACTTTGATCCACACCCTGGATTGGGGTTAACAACAGTACAAAGACTGTCCAGGTCCTAAGACCTCTACCACAGTTCTATGTGGGCAAACAAAAACAATAGCACACAGGTTATCCAGGTCACACTTGTCCTCTACCACTATCCATAGTGGGATACAAGAGTATAGGGAAATATTGAGTAAGGATATATAAATCATCCAGTTCAGTACAACAGACAGTGTGTGTCTAAAAATACAAAGCACACACTGCTCAAAATGTAAATAAACGAAACACAATAGAGCTAAACAGATAGATAAGAGTTTAGAATACTCAATGTGTTTTGAGTGAAACTCTGGACTCCTCATATTGATGTAGATGAAGCTTTGAGTCCTCTAGTTTTTGTCAAGAAACAGAGTGTCGTTTTGGTAGTTGAAATCCAGGTCAGGTTTGATTAGTCTGATCAGCTTGAGTGCAAGGGAAATTGTTGAAGATATTTTCTCCTTGAATGTTAAGGTTCTATAGATTTCTTATTAATTCTTACTTCTTTTTCTATTCATGTATTTCCTTGAGTATCTCTAGAAAATTATATTGTATGTTCATGGAAAGACTAACTGATCACCACCCGTCTTTACTAGTTCGAGGTTCCCTTATATAGCTTCAGCTCTGGCAACGGTAATGATTACCTTTTTACAGGTATGAGGTATGGTTCCTGATATTCCAAACACCATAATTAATTAATAGTAGGTGAATTAAAAACATAAAATATGACCATTTCTAAATAAGCAAATAGAAATAGAGTTTAGAGAAACAATGATTGCTTTCCATCGGTATCTCTTAGTATCAGTGAGCTTGTATCAGTTGATCTTCTGTATCAGTAGCTGTTACTCTTTATAACAGTAGCTCTATGTATCAGTAGCTCTTTCTATCGGTATATCCTTTTATCAGAAAATCCTATTATCGGTAACTTCTTTGTAGCGATAGCTCTTTCTATCGGTAGCTCCTTCTATCAGTAGCTCCTCTTATCAGCAACTTCTTTGTAACAATAGCTCTTTTTGTAACAGTATCCATCTGTGTCGGTGGACTGTGTAACAGTAGTCATCTTTCTGTATCAGTAGACTTTTTCTTCCTGTATTGGTGGACTTTTTATTTGTATCGGTGGACTCTCTATCGGTAGTTGTCTGTCTGTCTGTTTGTATCAGTAGCTTGTATCGGTAGATCTGTATCAGTCATATTGTGAAAACCAGTAGACTTATTCTATCGGTAGCTCTTCATCTGTCGAAAGCTTTTATGCATATCGGTGACTTTATCCATATCAATAGACTTTGTCTGTCTGTATCAGTGAACTTCATATCGGTAGCTCTTCATATAACAGTAGATCTGTCTGTTTGTCTGTATTAGTACCTATGTGCATACCGGTGGACTTAACACTTATCTGTTCTATGAAAACCCTATCCATATAGAGTTATAATTATTTCAAAGTATGTATAAACATATATAAATAGTGATTAACATATTCCAATGATTATTTTGATATTTTTATCAATTCAACAGTAGGATGTTATATATTGAATGAATTAATATATATATATATATACATTATTTTGGATTATCAAATCATATTGAAACATAATTAAGATTATCAAAATAGGTGACGTCAACATGGTATATAAAATTAAATTTTCTTAATGGATTCCATATGGTTGAGAGGAGTGGAGCTATAGTGAGTTGAAATAAGAATTCATCTGAACAACATGTTTAAAACAACAGGTCAGGGAATTACATGTTGTATAATGTAGTTACATGTCATTTAAATTTTATTAATGGAATTTTCTGAAAATACCACCACCTTATATTTATTTAATTATAACACCCAAAAAATTACATGATATGTAATCCACTTATATGGAGTGCAAGTTTTATACATCTGATTCTTCATCCTATTTACCATATAAACAAACCAAAACCCCTTTAGATCATCTAATCATACCCAAAACCAATGCAAACACCAAAACCATTTATACATAGAATCTAATAATTAAAATAACAAGACATATCCAATATTTATGTCAGTTTACCCAATAATATATCACCACATGGATCCTCCTTGGTCTCTTCATATATCATTTCTTCCTATGAATACATTTAATTAAATGAAAAATATACACAATCAAAACCCAAATGAAATAAAATTTAATGAATAACTCTAAGAGATACATACCTGTAAAAAAAATGGGGCTGTAAAACCTCCCCAACATATAATAACATTTCCACAAGCTGCCCTAAGAATCACTTTGAGGACTCAGTGAACAAGTTTAGAAACTATGTTAACATATCAGAGTCCCTATCCAAGGTCACTTCCATAACTATCCCATGCTTCCACTACACCTAAAAAAATGGTATAGTCCTACCCCGAAGATATTCCACACTAAAAATCTGTAACCTATATTAGATTCTCCTCAAATATCACATTATGTAAAACCTCTACATCCACTACTTCAGTCACATGGGAAGGGTCTGGATAATCTCTTTGTATATGGGACAGGTGGAACACATCATGAATAGACTTATAGCACTTTAGAAGGGATTAAATGTATTCCACTGGACTAATATTTTCCACTATCCAAAATGGCCAAAGAAACATGGTATATTCTTAACTTATTTCAAAAGAAGGCATTTACCCAACCTAGGTGACACTTGAAAGAAAAAATGATGACAAACCATGAATTCATGGGTGTATATCTGAGGATCAAAACATAATTTCTGCATCCTCTACATGGTTACCGATCATTTTCGGATCAACTAAACCTGGTCAAATTAATCCTACATAAGACTAGGAATGTCAAGTGATGACTCATTTACCTATATCCAACAAATAGGTGAATGGAACATCTATCCATACCAAGCCTCAAATTGTTCCATTTGTATCGATACCCGGAAGCTATTATTTTATACAAACTCTATGACTACCATATGTTTCACCCTTGAATCACAAAAATCCAAAACACTATATAATAACATATCCTTCAGAACATGAATAGTCATCTCAGATTAACCATCAGTTTGTGGATGATAAGTTGTACTAAGAAAATCATGATCTCATAGCCTTCTGAAGAACCTTCTAGAAACACAATGTTGCATAAGGATCTCTATCTAAAATGATAATCCTTGGAACGCTCTTTGACAAAACCACAAAGTTTAGGTAACGACTACCCAAATCATCAAAAGTGAAGGTTTACCAAATTTGTAATAAGTGTGAAACCTTAGTTAGTTGATACAAAATAAAACATATTATATCATTATTGTCGGTTGTCTTAGGTAATAATTTCAAAAAATAATCAATGTGATGTCATCCCATTCCCACATCGAAATGGGAAAAGACTGCAAAATCCCATTTTTCATATGATCGTTGGATTTAATCTACTGACAAGTGAAGCATATATCCATGAAACATGCCATATCCTTCTTTATTCCTAATGAAAACTATAGTCTATAGAGATCCCAATAAAACATTGTCAAATTGGGACTCACTACCCATATAGAAGCATGAAACTCCCTCATTATCACCTCATATAAGACCATAAGAACTCATACTTAGCCTTAGAAAAGAAGTTAATTTCCACTATTGATAGACCACCTCAATGTTGTCTCACCACCATAGAATTTTTCTATAAAAATTGAGCACTCTGTATTATACAATTGCATTGTCTTAATCATTCTAAAAGACTGGGTATTATAGATGTCAAAGTCAGAGCTACCTATCCCTAAGACACATGAACATAAAAATTCATATCTACAATGAGGTAAATTATCCCCCACTCGCCACAATGATCATGTAATATCTCATTATATTTCATTGGGATTTAATAATTAGCAATTATTTTTCCCGTTCCTAGTGTATATTATAATTTATTGTTGAAATGTTTCCAATACCTACCCCAATTCCTCTACCTAATGTATTGGTCATTCTGGAAGAAGATGTAGCTGATGTTATTATGTTATGTATATACAAAAAACCTTTAACCCATAAGATATTATCTCTAATATCTCAAGGAATTTACTACTACTTATAACACCAGATTATGAGTAGTGTAATTAATGTCATGTGATCTCATCTTCTTGGAACCATAAGAAATCACTCAATCCTTATGCATTAGAAAAACTCGGAATCTAACTCTTGATGTATCATATCACATGATATATGAATTACCTGGATCGTTAAAGTGAGGGTACGTGTTGATTTCATCCTTCCTTTCTACTCATGAAAATCTTTCTCACAAGCATTAGACAAAACAAACATCACCTCGTTCTTGGATAGCTAGTACATTGGTGTTACTCAATGGGAGAAATCATAGATAATGTGCTGATAATAACATACTAAACATAGAAAGCTTCTAATTTTGTAGATTTTTCTTGGATTTTCTCATGATACCATAGTTATGAATTTCTCTAGGACCATTAACACTCCTACTAATAAGATTACATGTCCCAGTAAGGACACTTTATTGACCCAAAAAATGAATTTTTTTAGATTTTCATAATGTCGATGATCTCTCAAAGTACTTAGAATGATGTCAAGTTATTTGGAATTATCAACTACATACGGGGATGACACTAATATATCATCAATAAAAATCATCACAAAATGGCCTAGAAAAAAATTATTATTAATTATGTTCATGAATACCTCTAGTGCATTAGTCAACCCATGCAACATCATTATGAGCTTATACAAGACAGATCTACTCCTAAAAGCAGCCCAAGTTATGTCATATTATATCACCATTAACAAATAGTAACCTAATCTCAAATAAATCTTGGATAAGTACTTATAACTTATTAATAGATCAAAAATATCATCAATGCAGGGAATATGATACTATTTTTTTATCATCATCTAGTTCAGAATCTGATAATCCACACATGAGCGTAAGGACCCATAATACTTCTTGGCAATGAGAATTGGAGAAACCCAAGGATATGTTGATAGAGAAAATATTTTCCTAATTTTGTTATATATATTTCATTTATTTATTCTCTCTCAAATTATCATTTTGTGAATATTTATTTCAATTTAGGATTTATGGTGTGTTATGATCTTAAATGTGAAAATTACTTAATTATGGAATTGTAACAGATTTTAGTATCTTTTTTATTTTAATCACAAATTTTAAAATATTGATCCCATTCGTGTTGTTATTTTTTTATAATTACTCTATTTCTAGGATTAAACTTCAATTTTTTTGATAAAAAGTTAATTTGGGCATCTAGTGGCAAAAAAAATTGGGAGATCTTTCAGGAGAATATATTTTACCCCACTTCAAAAATGAGGCATAAATATTTCTATAAGACACCAATTTATGTGATAATAGATATATTAAATAGAGTTATAATAATCTCATTTCTGCAACAAATTTCAATTAGTTATTCTCTATTTAACATGGGTAATAGTTGCTCAAAATTGGGTGAAGATTCTGGAATCGTCTGGGAATATTAAAATTGTTTAGTAATTTTGTGATATGTTTTCTACACGTAGAGAATGAAAATGAAATTTGGAGGTAGAGAAGCCAAAATATTTTCGAAAAACTTTATATAATATAATTTTTAATAATTCTACCAAAACAAGGAGGTTTCACATGAAAACATTTTAAATAAATATTTTGGAATAGAAATTTCAGCCGTTAACTACTGTTATATCCCAAAAATATTAAATGGCATGTTATGATACACTAGGGCCTCTTCCCTTCTCACAAATAAAACATAGGGGGGATTTAATAGGATATCAATCAGAGAGGGTATCTTGTATGATATCCATGATTTTTTATTTATTTATTTTTGTTCTTTTATTTTTATTTCATTATTCATTTCCCATGTAACACATTCATCATATTTTTCATTTAAGTGTTTACCTTTATTCATCCATCCCTTTTTCTGTTCTAATCTAAATCTCATTATTTCTGACATCCATATAATTTTGGGATCTCTTCTATAATTTTAATGGAATGTAACTAATCTGGGGATTATCTTCGGGGGAGGTTTAATGGTGCTCTTTATTATTACACTTCAATTCAACATATTTTTATTCTATTCATGGTGGATGTGGGAGTATTTCATGGGATAAATAGTTGTACACCATGAAAATATTTCCAAATCCATTAATTTTCATTGATTCATTCATTTTCTCTACATTCTCTAGAGAAAATCCTTCATATGGTAGAGTTGAGGATGCCTTAATGGATGAAACTATATATGGTGGGCCAAATATTTTCAGAATAGCATTCTGAACTAAGATATTATCCTATTTGAATATTTGAGGAGGTTTGTTTTGGTGCAGTGAAGAAATTCTAAAATCCCACACTTAATAAATAAAATGAAATTAATTCATTGATGAGGTTTCCTAAATTAGATTATCAAATTAAATTTAAATAACAAAAAAAATAAGGAATGAACCTGTATTATCCAACCTTAGGACTTAGTTCATTCTTCCATAATTTAATTTTTTTTCCACCATTATTAAGATTTAAATTCTATATTACACTATTTTAATTGAACATTTTCCAAATAAACACATTACCTTCATTTTTATAAATAATAAAAAAACAAATAAGAATTATATTTTTTGAATTAAAAATTAGGGTCTAAACCAAATATAAGGCTCCTCAAGTGAGATGACCTCAGTCAGCCTCTATATTGCATTAGGAAAATTAAATTTCGTTTACCATGCCCTATAATAGATTTCTGTTAAAACTAGATCCATTTTTAGGGATCTAAATAGTTATTTTGATCACTTATTCTATATTCATATAATTTGTAAATATATTTTTTTATTAAATATTTTTCCATGATGATTTAAAATGATTATTTATTTATTTCATGGAAAAACTACTCATAGGTGTAGTAATAATAAATATATTATTCAATATTGGAACTCCAACGTAGGGATTATTCTCTTATGATAACGGTCAAATAGTCGAAAATAGACCAAGATACATGGTTCTCAATTCATGATTTGATGGTCATGATCAATGAACTCAGAACTGACATGAAATGATTCCAAGCTAAGAAGGAAGTGCAACATTTTTTTCTAATTTTTTTGAGAAAATCCTAGAACTGAAGTAAAAACATGAGGTAGAGGAGCCCAACTACATACATACATCCTGCAATAACCATCTCCAAGAGGAACTATCCATCGAAGATGATATTCAAGTCTAACCAACTTAGAGAGATGATACAATCTTGGGCTCATAAAAATTAAATTTCGTTGATTCTAATTTGACTATCATGTCTAATTGTATTGATTTTATAGAATCTTATTAATAATATTATGAATAGTATGCCAATGAGAAAAAATGAATCTTACATTTTGAGGAACACCTAGAAGTCCCAAAATAAATTTAATATTTTTTAGAGGGAGTACAAGAAAAGATATATATGGCTCTACAAGAAGAATAAGAAATAACAAAATCTAAAAATGAAAAGGGAATATTTAGATATTATTTCTTTAAATTTAAGTTTTAAATGACCCTTTGATAATTATTTTCATGAAGCGCATCTGGATCATCCACTGGATTATAAAGAATACATTTATCAAGTACAAACTAATGTGAAGGAGGTTCCATAATTCATCATATCCCTGCTATGAAAATTGTACCATATTGCAAAGGGGGGGATCTAATGTACTCTATACATGTAATTCTCCTCAACCAGAACAAATAAGTAGATGAAGGAAAAATACACATTTGTTGGTTCAAGTCAAAGAAGCCCCAAACTCCATCAAAAATTGGATAATATATGGTACTACCCTCTAGAGGCAGTAAATATTTATGACCCACTTGGGGATCATACCAAGATTTATCTTTACATTCTTTCTAGTAATTTAGATTACATTTTCATTTTATGGATTATTCAAGTATAAATCCCACTCCCTCATGTGTTTTAATCTTAAATGACATGATACTTATAATTAATTTATTAATTCTATTATGTAGGACCATGATGGCAAAAGGCATACCCCAAAAAATTTAGGAGAACCAAATAATTAGTTCAAAATAATGTTGAATTTTAATGTCTATGTTTTAAAAATTATAACATTTTTATATGATTCTGATTGGATATTTAAACTAAAATTACATACACACATTTGAATTTATGCTTTACTTGAATTATCAATAAGACACGATTTTTTGAGATATTTTATTATTAAATATTAAATATTTTAATGTTAATTATATTTAATTGAGTAAAATTTTGAAGAAAATGATTAAGGTGATGAATTTATATTAAAATTTTTACACATTATTTAAGGGAATTAGTTAATTCCGGAAAGGGAAATTTTCCTAACATTTTTCAAGCATTGAGTTTCTGAAATTTTGGTGAATTTATTTTTTATTACTATTCATTCCATGATTCATTTTTCCAAATCACGTGTCCTATTCCCGAGTTTATTTCATGAAAATGTACTTTATATTTATTTTTATTACTATTTATTGAGTTATCTTTTGACATGTCACTAACCAGACTTTCATTTGAACTTTTCAGAGCTATAAAAATTAAAAAACACATTTAAAATTATTGAGGCATCTTTTGATAATATCTTATCCTTAAAATACCACCTTCACATCAATCCTTTGTAAAACCATATAAACTATGAATAACCTTGTTATGAATGATCCATGTTTCAAGCCCTGTTTATCTATTCATAACTTTTTCTTAATATTTTCATGATATATTAAATTTTAAGTGTGGTCATGAAGGGATTTATGGTGGAGGGATGATTTATATTATGATGGAGATATGTGGGGGTGATACTATGGAATTAAACCAAGGTTCTTGATTCATTCAATTTAGTTTATTTTTTTCCATTCATGCAAACAAAAAATATGAAAATAATGAATGGGTTATGACCTAAAAGAATCAAAAAAACACCATCACTAGACTAATGATTCTTATTATATGTGGTTGGGTGGGGGATGTGAGGCTTATTCTAAGTATAACATTCAAAAAATAGAAAAAAAACCTAAATTAATAATATATATATATATATATTAGTATAGAAAAAATGAAGAAGGTGCATATCATTCACTATGAATTATTTGATCATAAACATTACATTTTTTCTTGGGTAAATGGAATTTTCCACATTTTTGGGACATATTTCATTACACATTTATTTTTTATATCATGCATTGTACTTGAGAAAAACCTCTTACTTGAAACGTAATTTTAAAAAATAATTTCATCCAACCATAAGACTAAGAGTCATTTGAACTTTAATGAAATCCCTCATGATTTTATGTGAATATGTCTTTACATAGTGGAGAAAGTAGTTCATTTACAATAATATGGACAAGGATCATGTTCTCATGATATGAGTATGACTCTACATAAATTTATCCACAACTTATGAGAGGAAAGAATCAAATGTGAGGTAAATAATGAATTTGAATGTTTGTTAATAATGAATTGAGGAGCTTAATTGAAAGAAATGGGAAGTTCTATCATTTTTAAAAGGGGAAAATTAAAAAACATGATATGATTATTTCTTTAAAAATTGATTAATTCAATTGATATTTCTGTGGATATTTAAAAAATTTGTTTGGTAATGAAAATTGTTTTATATTATTGCTTTTTATTTTGAATGTTAATTATATTGGTGCCCTGTAATTATCAACGGTGATATTTTATGCTTCCGGACAAGAATATTTTACGTGTGGGTGAATTGACAGAGGTAATATTTTTTTACTATTTTTATATATTTGAAAAAAATATTTAAACCCTATCAAATTAAAATTTTTGGCTTATTTATTTCATTTAGGGATTTATGGTGTGTTTTGAACCTAAATGTAAAAATTTATTTATAACACCCCATGCTTCTACGGTACGCTTCTCTTAAAATAGTATAATAGCATGTGTTGTATGCAACTTCAAGTTTTAAAACCCCACAACCAATCAAACTAACCATTATGAATAGTAATACCCACTTTTTGAAATATTTTAAATTTTATCTTACAAAATGGACTTCATTTTTGGATTCGGAATATCGAAATTAGCTTAGGGTGAATTTTTTGTATTTTTCTGAAAACTTTCAATTTTTGATAAATAGTGAAAAACACTGAGTTATAGTTTAAAACTGAATTTTTATTTAAATAATTATAAATTTTATTTATATTTATTTTAGGTCAAAATATATACATAATACATTTATATGTTAAATTTAATTCATTGGAGTCAGTTTATAATAATTTTTGATATATAAAAATTTTATTGTACTTTTTACCGTCTTTTACCCACCTCCAAGGAGCATTTTCAAATTTACACAATAATTAATTTTACCAATATTTTTATTTGAATTTAAAAATTCCTAGAGACACAGTTGATATCAGTAAGAAAAATGTGGTTCAATAAGTTGAAAATAATTTTTGGTGAATAGTAACTTATTACTTTTATTTACCACAGTTAAAAGTAAATATGGTAATTAAGGGTAAAAATAATAATATTATTACCCTAAGACATGCCCTAAATTTATTGGATAAGTTTAATTAGACCAAAAACAACCTTAGGAATAAAATATTATCCTTTAGGTCCACTTGAATTAGATTAGGACATTTATTATTATTTAATTCAAAGAAGAGTTAAAAGTGTTAAATTAAAAGTTTAATAAATAAACCATTTTTAATATAAAATTACACATAAGATAAATTAGACTATAAATATTAATTACAAAGATAAAAATACTTCCTAAATAATGGTATTTTAACTTATAATTTTTAGACATTATATAATTAAATTTATTTATAACAAAATAATGATGTAGTAAGTACCGTATTAATGAAAGATTAAAATAATTGATATTATAAATACCCAAATAAATGTAATATGAGACTTTTTATGAATTTAAATAATTTTATAGGTTAATATGATATGTTAGGGTTGGTTAGATGAATTTTTTTTCTAAGTAATAATGCTGTTATGAGTTTAGAAAAAACAAAATACCAAATACTGTCAAAATTGACATAAAAGAGTTTTTAAAACAAATATTATATTATTAATTGAAATTCTATTCCTAAAAATATATCGTTTGGACAAACGACTTATATAATGATAAATTAATCATTAATTAACTACTTGGTGTATTATTATAAGTTTTTGTAAGTTTATTAGCCATATAATATAAAAATACAAAGGGTTGTGGTAAATGTCAAACTATTTAACTAAGAGTTAAATCTAAAAAAGAAAGTTTATATAGTGACCCAAACCTATATAAAACCTATTGGTTGAGTGGTTTTAGACCCATACCCACCTTATCCTTTAAATAATTAATTTTGGAGCCATTAAAAACCGAAAATTATTTTATTATAAAATAATATTTCTTGGTTTTTCTAAGGTGCCCCTCACCCCTCTTATAAAAGGGCACTCCCCTTCTCTCCAATTCACTCCTTCCAAGACATTTAGATCAGCGAACCCCTCCCAAAATACCCTCTCAAATGTCCTCCCTTAATCTTAGAGGACTTATTTTAGTTATAAATCCAACCTAAGGAGACATTTTGATCAAATCAAAAGGAAGAACCCGAAGAAGAGGTAAATATTTCATCACCTCTATCAAGTTCTTTTCTTCTTCCACTTCCTATTTCTTTGTTTTTTAAATTATAAAATAATAAATCCAGTATCGTCTATATACTGTGATGTTATTATAAATATGGTAGAACCATATTAATTATTCTATCCATCCCTTTAATGACATGTCACCATACGTGCGTACGTACAGCTTATCGTCTCCATGTCGTGGTGTAATTGTTATTCAATACATTATTATTTGGATGGGTATAATAATTATGTTTAATTGATATAAATAATAAATATAACATGATAATTATTCTTTATATATGATATACATTCCAATTATATATTATTTTATTATCAAAATAATGATATTTTCGCTCGTACGTAAGTACAGATTACTGTCTCCACGAAAGCGATGAGATTCATTCCCGATCGTATACATTCAAGACTAATTTTAATTATATGATTAAAAATAATGTTTAAATAATTAATATAATTCTGAATATGAATAAGATACAGCCTATCCATAACATACATTACTTACTTAACAATTCATATAAAGGAAAATGAATCAATTAACACCCAAAACGACGATAATACTAAGATATTATTAACAAATAAATATTAAAAGATCATATATGATATCATATTAATGTATATGATTCTTGTATAATTTAAATAAAATTATTTCACCATTATATAGGAGGTTATCCTACCCTCGGCCAAGGAAAGGTACAAGGTAAGGGTTAATTTCACAATCTCTTTATTATCCGAGGTTGTTTTTACGTAAGTATCTACTGGGACCTCTTTATCATCAACATCAATGTTTCTTAAAAATGTATTACAAATTTTTTTTACAATTTACTATACTATGGTTTAAATTAATTTATACCCTTGTTTGAATTTTTATAAAATGGTTTTATAGTAATCCTTCCATCATTTTCTGAACAAGGTACCTTATGTCCATTTTGACAAAATTAAGGCAATAATGTTTTTTTAACTTATACGACAGGGAGGATATATTACGTCGTTATAACAACATCTAAGATTCCCTTAGAATATTATAAGAATATTTTCAAATTTAAATGTTTTCTTTTATAATTACGCGACTTTTAAATGATTTCAAAATAGAAAGAGATATTTCTATAAAAAGGTTTTGATTTCATCTATCTCAATATCCTTTGATGGATTTTAAGTTTGTTTGAAGTTTATTTATTATGATACAAAACATCCATATTGTATTGAAGGTTTTTTAATATGTTTGACTATGGATGTGTTATTTCATAACATTCAAGGTTTATGGATAATGTATTGAGATTTTGTATGCCTGTTTTAATAAGAATGTTTATGTCATGTTTAAACCTTTTCATATGAGGAATGAATTGGACTTAGTAAGGGATGGGTGGAACCCGCTATAGCTCATCGATGCATCGGTAGGTCTCATGAGACAAACTAATGTCTTGGCACAAGGCCTTAACAAAATATTATTTGTAGTCTTGGCACAAGGCCTTGACTATGTGGTTATGAAGTCTTGCATTGTGCATTCCATCAATATGAAAGTGGATATTGATATTGCATGTGATTATTCGACTAGTAGAATATCCATGTGAATAAGTAAATAGAATTAATTTATTTTATATTTTCCATATTATGCTGAAGTTAACGATTAAAAAGGATTTTGTTTTAGTCTTATACATTGCCTTAAATGTTTATGCTTATTTATAAAAGTTTCTACTATATTGTTATCCTTATTGAGCATCTGAGTTCACCCCATTCTATATTTTATTTTTCCCATGTTGAAAAGAAGTATTTTATGACTAACTTGTAGGGATAGTCTGAGGGGATATGAGTGTGGTCCATGGAAACAATGTTGTTTTACTTTTCCATTTTATGATGTAATGTAAACCTTATGAATATTTCATGTAAATCGAAGGCTACTAAACTAATCGGTCTTTCGAGACTTGATCTTTTGTGATCATTCCAATGATACGTAATAATGCACCAACTCTAGGCTTCTAGGGTGAGGGGAATTATAGTTGGTATCAGAGGAAGTTTAGTACAAACCTTGGAAACAAGATTTAGATAAACTATGATTAGAGCACATATCCCTAAGATATACTTTGAGGATTAGTATAGAAGAACTTCCTAGAACTTTGGAATTGTAGAGATTTTGTGAGTTTTCCAGGCAATACGTCGCTCTATGGATACGAGCAGGTAGAGACGACTCTGGAATAGATGTACCTAGGTGTAAAACTCGAAAACACTGCTTTGAGCTAGACTCAAACGGGAACAAATTCATGACAATGTGCCTTGCTGCACTCTTGGTTACAACACTCCCAAGGGATATGCTTAGGATAATTCTCATTTTCTTTGCAAACCATTATGAAGGGTTTATGAGTATAAACATCCTCAATGAGTTTTTTTTATGATTATGGATTATATCCATAAACTGTCAAATTTATGTTAAGTGTTTTACAAGTTTGGATTTATGTATTGTGATTCATAAACAAATCTAGTTTATTCCATTACTTAGAAATGGTTCCTAGTGGAAGGAATGGAAACCATATCAATGCATGCACTCCATGTAAGGATTTCCCTCCTACTCAAGATAATTATAGTGGAGCTGGTGATGCAACTGGTGCTGATCATCTAATCACCATACTGGGACAACTCACTCATGTTATGAATAATAACCTTACCCGTATGAAGCACCCTAATCCACAATGTAGAGGATCGATGTTAGATTGATTCATGAAGCAACAACCACCAACATTCAATGAGGGTACAAATCCACTAGTAGCTGAGCCATGGATAAATTTTTTAGAAAAAATATTCCACGCCTTGGGGAGTAGAAAAAGGGAAAAAGTCAACATAGCAGTTTACGGCCTCACTGAAGATGCTGATCAATGGTGGTCATTGATTTAAAACACAAATGAATATGATTAAGTATAAAATATTGAATGGAGGGTGTTTAAAGATATTTTCTTAGAAAAATACTTTCATCGTGACTATCGAGTGGTTATGGAAAGACAATTTTTGAGTCTGAGGAAAAAGGAGGATGAGAATGTCGCAAAATATGAAGCTAACTTTACAAGGTTACCAAGGCACGCTAATGATTATATACATAACCCAAGAAGTAAGATTAATCATTTCTTTGATGGGTCAAAACCATTTATCCATCAAGAATTCGTCTCATAATACTTCTCGTTGTACGAAGATATTGTCTCATGTGTTATCAAGACAGAAAAAGAATTCTCTAAGTCTTATGACTTTAAAGAAAATAAATAGAAGAATATATATGATAAACACTCTAGAAAAAGAAATAAGGGGATGAAGGGAAATTTTGAATATCCATCTTTCAGTAAATGTGGGAAGAAACACCCTAGAACATGTCGGAAGGGAATGGGAGTCCGTTACAAGTGTGGTGGAAAAGACCACCAAGCTCATGATTGCAAGGGGAAGAAAGAGGACATCGATGTTGAAAGCTACAATTATAGAGAAAGAGAGAATTATGAGAATGAATTTCCTAAGAGTCGTAGGGAACTTACATCAGAAAATGCCAAGGGATCAAGGCCAAGCATATGATATCACAACCACTGAGTTTGAAGCTCTGAAAGACATAGTGGGAGGTAATTTAATGGTATCCTCAACTTTAGAAAATTCTTTATTTGATTCTAGATCATCGCATTGTTTCATATCTTCCTAGTTTGCTAAAAAAATTAGATATTTCCAATTTTATTTAACATGGGAGTTGACAGTCAAAAATCCTAATGGAAGTATCATTGTAAAAATGTTTTGTGATTCAGTCCCCATTAGGGCATATAAATGTTCTTATCTGCTGATATCATCATCATACCCATGATTGAATTTGATATAATCCTCGGTATGGATTGGATTTCAGACCATGATGTGAAAATTTATTATAAGAAGAAGGAGGTTACAATTTTTGATGATGATAAGGAGTACCTTATCATTAGAGCAGAAACGTGACCACATAATTCTTATATATATCCGCACCCAGTAGTTCAACTAAATTCAATTATTGGGGAGGATGATAATGAAATAATTGTGGATGATGAATGAAATGTTAAAATAGAGGATGTACCTATTGTGAAAGAATATGTTGATGTGTTTCCAAAAGATTTACCTGAAAATCCTCCAGAATGAGAAATTGAGTTTTTCATTGATTTAATTCCTAGTTCAAGGACCATATCGAAGACCCCTTATAGAATGGCCACTATGGAATTAGTGGAACTAAATAAACAAATATAGGAATTGAGTAATAATGAATTTATTCACCCTACAGTTTTTCTATGTGGAGCCCCTTTCCTTTTTGTTAAGAAGAAATATGGATCTATGAGGTTGTGCATTGACTATAGAGAGATCAATGCAATAACAATAACGAACAAGTATCCCCTACCACACATTGATGATTTATTAGACCAACTTCATAGAGATCAATACTTTTCAAAGATTATATTTTGATATGGATATCATCATTTGTGTGTGAAGAAGGAATAAATTTTGAAAATAGTATTTCAAACTAGGTACGGGCATTACGAGTTTACAGTAATGCCTTTTGGATTGACTAATGCACCCTCTATCTTCATGGATTTAATGAATTGAGTTTTTAAGGAATATCTTGATGCATTTTTAGTGTTATTTGTTGACGATATCTTGGTATACTCCAAAATCTACTATGATCATGAAAATCACTTGTGCGTTATCCTGAAGGCGCTTAGAAGGCATGAATTATATGGGATGTTTAGAAAGTGTGAATTCTGGATTCCGGAGATTTATTTTCTTAGACATATCATCTATAAGGATGGAATCTCAATTGATCTTCTATGAATAGACCAATCCAAGAATGGCCAGCATCGACGAGTATAATTGAGTTAAGCAGTTTTATTGGTTTAGAATGTATTATCAATGTTTTGTCCCATATTTTTCTCAGTTGGCTAACCTGTTGAAAAGGCTCACAGGAAAAGGGGTTAAATTTGTCTGGACAAAAGAGTGTGAAGAATGTTTTTAAGAACTTAATAGAAGATTAGTCAATGCTCCTATGTTGACTCTACCATCGAGGAATGATGGGTTTTTTATTTATAGAGATGCATCAAATAAAGGACTTGGTTGTGTCCTTATGCAAAATGATAGGGTTATTTCCTACGCATCACGACAGCTAAAAATTCAGGAGAAAAACTATCCTACTCGTGATCTTGAGTTAGCAACTATAATACTTTCTTTGAAGATATGGAGACTTTATCTCTATGGTGAAAAATGTGAGATATATACCGATCACAAGAGTTCGAAGTATATTTCTCATAGAAATAACTCAACATGAGGAAAAATAGATGGCTTTCACTACTCAAGGATTACGATTGCACGATACACTACCACCCTGGGAAGGAAAATTAGGTGGTATATTCTTTGAGCATAAAATATCATGGAGTTTTGAACAAGATGATAGTTAAAAGGGATTTTATTTTCCTAGATCTAGTAAAGATGGATAACGGAATAACCATGGAATTTGAAACATCAATGTTTTTTTATATGGTTTCCAAACCATATTTACTAGAAAGGGTAAAAAATTATTAAGATGATGATGAGGAATTTCAGAATAATATTAAATTTTTGAATGATGGGAGATTGATTGACTTCTTATATGAATATGGGATTTTGAAATTTGGGAAGAGACTTTGTGTTCCTAATATAAGTGATCTGAAAAAGGAATTATTTGATGATGCTCATAACTCCAATTTTTCTGTACACCCTGGTAGCACCAAAATGTATAGAGATTTGAAAGAACATTTTTGGTGGGACAACATGAAGAGGGAGATTGCTGATTTTGTGTCAAGATGTACGGTTTGTCAACAAGTGAAAGCTAGAAGGAAACAGCCTGCAGGAGTCATGCAACCTCTTCCCATACCTGAGTCGAAAGGGGATAATATTACGATGGAATTTGTCATGGGGCTACCAAAGACTCCTAGAAGAAACGATGAAATATGGGTCATTGTTGATTATATTACCATGTCAAATCATTTTCTTGCTATAAGGGAAGATTTACCACTTGAACATTTAGAAAGACTATATATTATTGAATTTTTAAGACTTCATGGAGTACCACTATCGACTGTTTCTGATCATGATCCCTATTTTACATCATGATTCTGGAAAAGTCTTAAGAAAGACCTAGATACTAAACTTTGTTTGAGCACTTCCTACCACCCCCAAACTGATGGAAAATCAGAACAGACTATTCAAACCTTATAAGACATGTTGATATCATGCTCACTTGACTTTCAAGGTATATGGGATCAATATTTACCTCTGGTATAATTTTCCTATAATAATAGCTTCCATTCAAGTATTCAGATGGCAGCATATGAAGCATTTTATGGAAATAGATATCTCACACCAACCTATTGGGATGATTTTGGTGAAAGAAAACTCATAGGCCCAGACCTTGTGGAGGAAACGATGGATAAGGTAAAGGTAATCCAAAACCACATCAAACCATCACAAAGTAGGCAGAAGAGCTATGCTGATAACAGAATGATGGATTTGAAATTTCAGGTAGGAGATCATGTTTTCTTGAAGGTATCTCCAATGAAGGGTGTTATATGTTTTGGTAAGAAGGTTAAATTGTGTCCCAGGTATATCATACCTTTTGAAATTCTAGTATGAATTGGGGTTGTAGCTTACCATTTGGCAATACCACCAAGTCTCTCCAAAGTTCACTATGTATTCCACGTATCACTATTGAGAAAATACATGCCTAACCTAATGCACGTACTCACATAGCAGTAATTAAAATTGGAACCCTATATGTCTTATTGCGAAGAGAATTTCAAAATTCTTGATACAAGAGAACAAGTGCTGAGAAACCGGATGACTAGTCTGGTAAAAGTTCTATGGAGAAACGAAAAGATGGAAGAGGCAACGTGGGAACCTGAGGAACATATGATGAAGAACCACCTTAGTCTTTTTATGAAGTAATATTCAAGGAATTTTGAGGACAAAATTATTTGAAGGATGGGAGAATGTAACACCCCAATCTTCTATGGTACGCTTCTCTTAAAATAATACAATAGCATGTGTTGTACGCAACTTCAAGTTCTAACACACCACAACCAATCAAACTAGCCGTTATGAATATTAATACCCACTTTTTGATTTTTTTTAATTTTATTACTCAAATTGGAATTCATTTTTGTATTTAGAATATCGGAATTATCTTAGGGTGAATTTTTTGTATTTTTCTGAAAACATTCAAATTTTGATGAATAGTGAAGAAGACTGAGATATAGTTTAAAACCGAATTTTTATTTAAATAATTTTTTATTTTATATAAATTTATTTTAGGTCAAAATAGATACATAATACATATATATGTTCAATTTAATTCATTGAAGTCAGTTTATAATAATTTTAGATATATAAAAATATTATTGAACTTTTTACCGTCTTTTACCCACCTCTTAGGAGCATTTGAAAATTTACATAAAAATTAATTTTACCACTTTTGTGAGTTGAATTTCAAAAATCCAAGAGACACAGTTGATATCAGTAAGTAAAATGTGATTCAATAAGATGAAAATAATTTTTGGTGAATATTATATTTTTACTTTTATTTACCATGGTTTAAAGTAAGTAGGGTAATTTATGGTAAAAATAATATTATTATTACCATAACACATGTCCTAACTATATTGGATAAGTGTAATTAGAACAAAAACAATCTTAGGAATAAAATATGATCCTTTAGGTCAACATGGATTAGATAACGACATTTATTATTATATAATTTAAAGAAGAGTTAAAAGTGTTTAATTCAAAGTTTAATAACTAAAACATTTTTAATATAGGTTTACACATAAGATAAATTTGACTATAAATATTAATTACAAATATAAAAATATTTCATACAAAATGGTATTTTATTTTTAATTTTTAGACATTAAATAATTAAATTTATTTATGACACAATGATAAAGCAGTAATTACTGTTTTAATAAAAGATTAAAATAATTGATATTATAAATATCCAAATAACTGTAATTTGAAACTTTTAATAAATTCCACTAAATATTTAGGTTAATATAATATGTTATGGTTGGTTATATGAATTGTTTTTGAAATAATAATGTTGTTATGAATTTAGAAAAAACAAAATACCAAATAGGGTCAAAATTGACATAAAAGAATTTTTAAAACCTATATTATATTATTAATTTGATATCCTATTACTAAAAATCTAAATATTGGCCAAATGACTTATATAATTATATGTGTATCATTAATGAACCACTTTGGGTTCTATTGAAAGTTTTTAGTAAGTTTATTAACCATATAATATAAAAATACAAAGAGACATGGTAAATGTCAAAATATTTTACTAAGAGTTAAATCTAAAAGATAAAGTTAATATAGTGACCCAAACCTATCTAAAACCTATTGTTAGAGTGGTTTTCGACCCATAACAACCTTATCCTTTAAATAATTTATTTTTGAGCCATTAAAAACCGAAAATTATTTTTTTATAAAATAATATTTGTAGCTTTTTCTAAGGTGGCGCTCACCCCTCTTATAAAAGGGCACTCCCCCTTCTCTCTAATTCACACCTTAAAAGCCATTTGGCTCGACCATCCCCTACCCAAATACCCTCTAAAATTTCCTCCCTTCATCTTAGAGTCCTTCCTTTAGTCATAAATCCAACCTATAGAGCCATTTTTATCAAATCAAAAGGAAGAACCCGAAGAAGAGGTAAATATTTCATCACCTCTTTCAAGTTCCTTTCTTCTTCCACTTCCACTTTCATTGATATTTCAATTCTAAAATAATAAATCCAGTATCTTCTATATACCATAATGTTATTATAAATATGGTACAACCATATTAATTATTCTATCCATCCTTTGAATGACATGTCACCATACGTGCGTATGTACGGCTTATCGTCTCCACGTCGTGGTGTAATTGTAATTCAATAAATTATTACATGGATGGGTATAATAATTATTTTTAATTTATGTAAATAATAAATATAAAATTATAATGATTCTATATATATGATATACCATTCAATTATAAATTATTTTAATATCAAAAGAATGATATTGTCGCTCGTCTGTACGTATGGATTACCGTCTCCACAAACGTGATGAGATTCATTCCCTGTCGTATCCATTCAAGACTAATTTTCATTATAAGATTAAAAATAATGTTTGAAGAATTAATATAATTATGAATCTGAATAAGATACATCATATCCATTACAAACATTACTAATGTAACAAGTCATATAAAGGAAAACGAATCAATTAACACCCAAAACAATGATAATACTAAGATATTATTAACAAATCAATGTTAAAAGATCATATATGATATCAAATTAATGTATATGATTGTTTTATAATTTAATAAAAATTATTTTACCATTATAAAAGAGTTTAACCTACCCTCGACCAAGGAAAAGTACAAGGTAAGGGTTAATTTCACAATCTCTTTATTATCCGATGTTGTTTTTACGTAAGTATCTACATAGACCTCTTTATCATCCACATCCATATTTCATAAAAATGTATTCCAAAACATTTTTACTATTTACTATATTATGGGTTAAATTAATTTATACCCTTGTTTGAATTTTTATAAAATGGTTCGAATGGAATCTTTCTGTCATTTTCCAAACAAGGTACCTTATTACATTTTCAACAAAATTAAGGTAAGAATGTTTTTTAACTTAAAAGGTGAGTGCGGCTATATTACATCGTTATGAAAATGTTGATGTATCCCTTACAAGATTATAAGAATATTTTCAAATATAAATGTTTTCATTTATAATTATGTGACTTTTAAATGATTTCAAAATAAAAAGAGATTTTTCTCTAAAAAAAATGGATTTCATCTATGTCAACATCCATAGATGGATTTTAAGTTTGTTTGATGTTGATTTATTATGTTACAAACCTCCCATATTATATTGATGGTTTGGTGATATGTTTGACTATGGATATTTTATTTTATACTATACATGGTTTATGGATATATTATTGACATTTCGTATGCCAGTTTTAATACGAATGTTTATGTTTTGTTTAAACCTTTTCATATGAGGAATGTATTGAACTTAGTAAGTGATGGGGGAGCCCGCTATAGCTCCTCGATGCATTGATAGGTCTCATGAGACAAACTGGTTTATATGCATAAGGTCTTGAAAAAATCTTATTTTTTAGTCTTGGCACAAGGCCTTGAATATGTGGTTTTGAAGTCTATAATTATGAATTCCATCATTATGAAAGTGGCTATTGATATTGCATTTGATTATTAGACTAGTATAATATCCATGTGAATTAGTAAATGGAATTATTTGATTTTATCTTTTTCATATTATACTGAAATTCAAGTTTAAAAGGGATTTTTTTTCTTCTAATACATTACCTTGAAATTTTATGCTAATTTATGAAATTTTCCGCTATATTGTTATACTTATTGAGCATTTGAGCTCACCCCTTTCTATGTTTTATTTTTCCCAAGATGTGAAGAAGTATTTTATGACTGACCTGCAGGGATAGTCTGAGGGGATATTAGTTTGGTCCATGGAAACAATGTTGTTGTACTTTTCTATTTTATGATTTAATGTAAACCTTATGAATGTATCTATTACTTCCAAGGCTACTAAACTAATCGGTCTTTAGAGACATGATCTTTTGTGATCATGACAATGATACGTAATAATGCACCAACTCTTGGCGTCTAGGGTCAGGTCATTACATTTTTAATTCTGTAATTTTAATAGATTTTAGTATCATTTTTATTTTGAATATAACATTTTAAATATTGATATAATTACTGTCATTATTTTTTTAGGATTACTTACTTTATGGGATTCCACTTTTTCATCTGGACTCAGATGTAATTCAAACATCTAGAGGCTCAATATACTAAAGAAAGTTGAGAAACTGTTCGGCCATGCAGAGTGGAACCCACTTCTAAATAATTCATAAATAATGATACATGACCTAAATGGAATTGATTAAAGCTGGAATCAAAATTGGACTCATAGGTGTATTTGAAAAATAAATTTATTGGAGTTATTCTCTTATTAAGTAATCATATAGATGATTAACATTGAAAAAAATATTTTGCAAGCTTTTGGGCATAATAAAATTTTTGAGTAATTGGGTGGTAACTTTTGTTACACGTGGAGAATAAAGCTAAAATGTTTAGGGTCTGATTCCCATCATATTTTAGGACATCATTCAAGAATAAAACGTCTCAATATTTAGTAAAAAGGATGGTATTATATGAAAAAAAAACTCTTAAAGACATATTTTGTAATATAAATTTCAACTATTGACAACCATTATGTCCCAAAACAAATTTAATGGATTGTTATGACACACCAAGGCCTCTTCCATGACTATAAATAAGAGTTTATGGGTATATTGAAGAGAATATGGATCAGATAGGGATTCTCATATGAAAACCATTATTTAGGATTTTTTATTTATTTTTTGTTTTATTTTAGTTTTATTTTCCCATTTAATGCATTCATCTCTTTTTTCATTAAAGTGTTTTACTTTATTATTTCATCCATTTTTCTCTTATAATATTAATATTACTATATCTCTCTTCCATATTATAGTGTGACCTTTTTTCACTTTGCAATGGTATGTTACTAACCAAAGGATTTTTTTTCAGGGAATTTCAATGGTGTTATTTGTTATTACATTTCAATTGAATATATTTTTATTCTATTTTTGGGTGATTTGGGAGTATTTCACAGGAGTAACAATCATCCACCATCACACTATTTCCAAATCCATTAATTTTCATTGATTCATTATTTTCCCCTCTCTTCTTTTGGAAAAACCCTTTTGACTATGGAAGTGGGGTTTCCTTAAGGGATAAAACGTTATACGGTAGATCCGGGTCTTTTAAGAATTGCATTCTCTATTGAGGTGTTATATAATTTTACTATTGGTGGAGGCTTAGTTTTGTGCACTAAAGGAATGCTAAAATCACACACTGAATAAATTGAAGGAAATTAATTCATTAATGATGTTTCATAAAATGAGTTACAAAATTGAATTTAAACAATAAATAATGAATGAATGAACTCAAGTTATCCAAACCTAGGAAAAAGTAATTTTATCCCAAATTAATTTTTCTATGCATATTCATTTCGATTTAAATTTTGAGTTTCATTATTTTAATTTCACACTTTCCAAAAAACCCATTAATATCATTTTCATAAATAATAAAAAACCAATAAATGATATATTACTTGAATTAAAAATTAGTGATGGAACCGAAAAAAACTCTCCTTAAGTGAGATGACCATGGTCAACCCTTGGGTGACATTAAATAAAATTAAATTTCCCTTACCATTCCATACTACAAGCATTCATCAGATGTAATAGGTCATATGAACACTTTAGATTCTGAATTTTACAATAGCATATTCAACTTCTGGAGCACTGTTGGATCTATTATCTATGGCTGGATAGAAAATGGCTTAGATCCCAACCCCTACAAGACCATGAACATAATATCTCAATCAAAAAGTAAGCCATGTATCTCACTGGGTAAAACATCCAAAAAAGTGTCTATTAGAGGAGGAAAAGAATCATTTTTCATTCCACCATTATCTAGAGCATGACTAACTATATGACCTTTAAGAAAATTCAATCTATATTGAATTGGTCTTGCATGACTAGGCTGAAGATCCCACTCACCTTTGGGATAAATCTACCTTCTTCTGGAGATATGAAGGTAAATATTATATTGTGACAATATATATGATCTTGATATAGAAATAACCAATTCATAACATGATTCATGTAAAAAACTATCTTTCCCAACATGAACAATTCACAGAAGAAACGGTAACCCCCAATATCTAGAGAACATGCCTGGATATATTTGATATTCATTGACTGAACTCAAAATTGTATGTCAATGGTTAAAAAAAATCATGATTTCAATATCTAAGCCAAAACCATTTTCAAAAGGAGCAGATAGAAAATAATGTGGTGCTCCTATATAAAAACTAATGATAAGTAGATGATACATGAATCACAGCTCTGAGCCTACGTGCCTTGTAAGGTATCCCCCTCATCCCTTGAAAGGGGGTTATCAAAAATCAATTAAAATGAAGGCCTTCAGGCGATTTAGGCCATTTCCCTCTTCCCTTGGATTCAATCAAACTACCTTAACCTATTTACCATGTCTTGTACTACTTCTATTGAACTGGGATACCACATCCTCTACCTCGTCCTGAACAGCCACTAGAACTCCATCTTCCAGCCTTCATAGAGGTAGTTGAGCCACTTCCTGACTTAGGTACTGATCCTTATCACTTTCCACTGGTATATTGTGGAATGTTTGTATACAACCTCTGACGATGACCTGTTATTCCATAGATACGACAATCGGCTGCGGAGTAATGATAGTGTGAGAACTACAGTACAAACATTAAACATTAATATCACTAAAACATACAATATTATTCAAATGGATGTCCACTACACTACTTGATATGGAAAATACTACATTGGTGAAAAATATAATATTTTCTCTTCTTGAAATTCAAAGACGAACTCCCATATCACCCAGCTAAAATAGGTTAGCTTTCACTTGAGGCCCTTCTCAAATTCTATTCTCTATGGAGAGTCTGGTTCATTATATCCTCAAATATTATTCAAAGAAACACATTTATCAGTTACCTAACAACATAGAGAATACCATGCAGAAAATGTCTCACCCAGAGGATGTTATTTTCAAGAAATGATGGCACAAATCAGTGTAGGTTGGTGAAACATCTAGTATAGTCCAACACTAACATATCATCTTTTGTCAGATGTATGACCTAACATGATTTATCATCCCTCAACATCTCAAGATTAAAATCGATCTTGAACATAATATTTAAGTCCATCCCAATTAGCTCATCCATCATCCTATATTCCTCCTAAATACCACACAAATTATTGGAAGGTAGACTAAAAATATATGTAGGAAGATACACCCTATTTTTTGTAGGTGTTTAAAGAGGATTGAACATTTTCTGGACATAATTAATATAGAACCCAACTTCTTGAGGTCCCTCTTCTCCAATAAACATTAAAGGATGCTATAGTTGAAACTATCTTATCGTCTCAGACATCAAAGGAACAATATAAAATGTCTCCCATTTCATGGATCATACGACCATCATGAATCCTTCATGAAGATGAATATCCATCTTCTCTCGAGGAACTATAAAAATATCTAGTTTAGCTGCATTAATAGTATATTTAAATACACTCCCCTGATGCTCATATCAAGATGAAGAGGAATAATTTTATATACAAGAAAAATGAAGACTATAGATAACATTCTAGCATCAAGGTCAACATCAACATGTGACTAGAAAAAAGATTCCCTTACTACTGGTACCTCTCCCTATTAATGGCTTACAATTATTTCATCATCCAACATCAATTCATTTAATTTATCCAATAAAACAGGCATGTATATGTCTCATGAGAATATAATAGTTCATATCATAAATAATGAATTCAATATATCCCTATGTGAATATTCTGATGCATGTATTTCCATAATTCATCATACATAGACACAAGTAAAAATATCAATAAATAGTAACATCATAAAAAAATAACCTCACACAACTTGTGAATCACCCAAGGTAAAATAACATCAACTGTAATAAGAACACAACACGAAATACAATCCAATCCCAAGGAACTCAGATTCCCCCTATACATCACAATGAATCATAGTCTTCTTAATACCTTCCAAAAATAGTAAAATAGAAGAAAATAAATATTTGTCCTTTGATACCACATTGTATCATCCCCCAATATGACACTCTATCCTGTGAAAAAAAAGATTAGTTACAAACCCTAATGTGTGCCTCACAATAAACCATAGTCTTCAAACTAGTAGTAGGGGTGTGAAATTTAATAACTGTATACAATATCTCGTATTATGAAGTGTCAGAGTAGAATAAACTAAACCATATTGAAAAAGAGAATCATATGATAGACAAAGAATAATAAAATAATAAAATCCAACTAAATAATCAAATTAATAAAAAAGGAATGATGTAATGATGTAGTGGAATGTAAATAAAATTCATGCTATAAATAATACTTGAAAAATACTATAATACTCAATTAACATTCAAAATTCCCCAGTCTAGAACACCATGTCGGTGTCACCTCAAAATACCATCCCCTCAATAAAAAATGAATCAATTTTGTGATCCTTTTACACTTTCCAAACCTACATCCACCTAGTCTTCTTGGGTACAAAATGGCATCCCAAATAAGATGTGATTGCAACTTAGAAGGTCGACACCACCATGTGTAAATAAACTAATCTAATAATATTTTTATGCAATAAAGAGATAAATAGCTATACTAATTAATTAAAAAATTAATAAAATACAACCACAACCTACTTTGACTCCGTGTTAGGATATCTCTGAGAATGTCTTAAAACCGTGCCAGCCACAAACATATAACCAAGGTAAAATAACATGATTCGGCACCATGATAGAATATCTCTGAGAAAGTATTATGACCATGCTAACATCAACCATATAACAATTTTATAGTTACAAAAATCGCGGTAAAATCCCTATAATAATTATAATATCTGGGTCAAAGCCCTATACTCATTATAGAATGGGACTCGACATAGACTTATCTCTATAATTGTTATAAGATTGAAATAGGTTGAGACCAATCATTATCATCAATATAGTATATATTTTTTCAAGTGGAAGGACATATCCCAATATATATGAATTTTAGGATGGAAAACAAGAACTTTAAAACAACATGGATATCACAGTATCACATCATATAAGTCAATGGTAAACTATGAGAATTAACATTTACCCTTCAAATACCACATGAATATTTATCAAAATTGATTGATAGTTATATAAAGAAGAAAACAATCCATGATTTAGGGATTCCATAGTGAGCAGACAATTAAGGTCACATGTGATGATAAGCACCCATAATCCACTAGCCAATTCAATTATTTTAAAATGTTTTTTCATCCAATGGGTAGACATAATCCATGTTCGAATCGAATTGCAACCATAAGACTCCAAGGGATAACCTTATTCATTAATGTAATTAATTTGGGAATATACTCCATTTAATCTATCACAATATTTCATAAATATAACAATTATCAAACCATATGCTTAATATTGAGGCCCACTACATCAATCAGTGAAGAATTAAATTCTTCCAATGGAAACCACAAACTTGAAGTAAGGTGTAGAATATTTCAAATAGGCTTTTAGATAAAAATTGATAAAGATAAAATCCAATATCATAATCGGTCAAAGTATTTCACTATAATGATGGAGAACTGGGGGAGGGATGGAAAAATAGGAACAAAACCATTTAAAGGGACTTATATCACAAATGGGATATCCAAAGGGATATTTGATAGTCCAAATTCACCAGAAAGATACCCTATGGTCAAGAGGAGAGAAGATGCTATGAATTGAAATGAAAATTCATCTAAACAACATTTTTAAAATAGCAGGTTGTGGAATTACACAGTGTGTTGTTTTTTTAAATTTCATGTAAATCTTTTTCATAAAATATGTTGAAAACCCCATATAGTTTAAATTATTAAACTAAAACACCTAAATAAATATATGTTGTATAATACCATTAACCTAATTTATATTTTTATGTAGATAATTTTTCATCCTATTTTCCATTAAAAAAATGTACCCCCTTTAAATCTACACAACATACCAAGAAACTGTGTTAACACTTAACCCATTTATATATAGACTCCATTAATTTAAAAAATTATATAACCCCAAACTGTTGGTTTTTTTCCCAAAAAAAAGGCTCTCAATTTAGATCCTCTCTAGTCTCTCGCATTTCCACACAACCCAAGGCTAAGGTAATTTAAACAACATAAATCCATAATGAAATCACATAAAAACTAAAAGTTAATAATAATACCAAAGAGTTACATACCTAGAAAATATGGGGTCATACATGTTGAAGCCATATATCAGTGTGAAATAAGTCATGAAAACATATTCGTTATTGATTTCCAATATATTTAATTTATAATTATTTATATAAATACCACTATTTAAATGTTCCATACCAAAACATATGTTTCCTTCATAAAAAATAGATTTTATTTACAAAATTTACATTAAAACCATTGAACCTAGTAAGGATATATAAATTATTTTTTCAGTAACACTTGTTTCATAATAACTATATTTTAAAAATAAGACTATCCCGGTATTAAATTGAATGTGGTAGTATATAATTGATAGGGAAACAAACCTCACACTATTAGAATCATATAAATATGCCTAACATCTAGGAATATTTTTAAATCTATATGGTCATTTTATTTTAATATAGATCTAGGAACCATAGGTCTATATAATAAAAAATGTAATTAGGGAAACACTTAGGTTACAAGGAAGGAATGAGATATTTGTCCAAATCATATGGGATCATAAATACAATGATTTATAAATACTTAATATATCCAATAATTTTCACTATATGAGGCCCAGATAAATCATTTCCCTAAAGAATCACATGAATTGTGAATTAGAGTTCTCATATCTCTTTTTCATTAACATCTCTTGATAAATATCCCAATAGAAAAAAATAATTTTATATCCATTCATATCATCATGTAGATATAAATCCTCACTAAACATTGATGATAAAATTAAACATAAAAAATATATAAAATTATCAAAATGATATATAAAGAGAGAAAATTCTTCCTCACTAGCCACATTGTCAAGCTCCTTAGGAATGAGTGTTTTTGAAACATATAATTTCCATTCAGGGGGTAATATAACACATAAATTCTTATACCGTTCACATATATTTGAGTTTGTGAGATGGTTATACTTATATATAATGGATTGTAGTGATATTGTATAAGTCCAATGGGTTTATATATCTATAATAAATAGAAGCATTATTTTAAGTACATTATCTTGATTATTATATTGGATAATAAATTATTAAATTATTAATCTCCCATTATTTTGTCAATACACAATTTTCCCCATCATTATTTTTGGAATATCCTATATCAGGGATATCTTAGTGAGAAGGATCCATATTATCCTTCTCATGACATAGATGGAGTTAAACCAAGAATCATGAAGGTATTTAGGTAGACATAACATTCCAACTATATAAACATGTAGATCCTTGTCTCATTGAGTGGAATCCTTAATACTTAAAGGCAACATTATAATTTCCTCAAAATGTTTCCTACTGGTTGTAATATGTTCCGAGGATGTGGTAAAACCTTAATGAAATAAAGGTTAGGTCAAACATAAACTTTATATAGATGTCCTCCAATAATTAAAGGATCTCTGATGGATGTTTTTCATGTATAATTAATTAGAGTTGCTTTTTATACAAGGACTGAAATTCTATACCAAATAAATATTTTATTTTAGTGATATTTGTATTTAAGTGTAAACTACCCAATTTATCTTCTCATAATCTTGTTGATATTATGTGGATTTTCCATAACTGAATAACCATGTTTTGTTATTTTTTACACGTATTTTAATATTTATTTTACTTTAATATTTTAAGCTTGTTTATTAATTAGTTTAAGGATCTAAACATATATAAATAATTAACCATGAAATTGAAAAATAAAATAATATATATAATTTAGAATGACTATGATATTTTCTAATGATTGGTTTATTTAGAAGGTGATAAACCAACCCACGAACATAGGTAATTAACTCCTTGAACAATACCTGGTTTTAGTTATAATATTCCACCTTTACACATTATACATTTTTTATTTATTTCTCCTCAACTCTGATCATGAACTAACTCCACTCTCTATGGATATCAGAAAACTTATATAATTTTACACACATAAAAGTGAGGGGGAAGTATTGGTTAATGGATGGTTACATAAAAGAAACAGTGTTAATTAAAGATGTTACAAAATGATAGTAGAGGAATGACTCACATACCATTATTTAACTGAATTAACTATTAAAATAATTTTACTATAATTAATTGAATAAACCAATCACATTCATAGGATGGTCTATACTCAAGTTAATACCCATATCATGCAATAAATAAAAAAAATAACCATTTTAAAACTCACTTAAATTAATTATTTATTATTAATATAAATATGCATGAATTAATTCAATTGATTAATTATTTAATTACCATTATATTAATGACCATCTGAGGTATCATGAAGATACCCATTATAATGGGCCCCTGGAAAGTAAATGTCTTCACGATTAATGGGAGATAATTTCATGGAATTAATTGCGAATATTTTTATTTTCCAAACCATTATTACATAGATAACACATCAATTTCCAACCTTTTAATTAATTTTTAATTCCCTAATTAATTGTTCTTTTTGTATTTTAATTATGTTTGTTACTCGGTGACTACATGACACATGCTATCAAGATAAATAATGTGTTTGTTGATTATCGTGTATCAATGGTAAACACTTAGGTAATCAATATGTATGTCAATTAGGTTATATGTAATGTACTAGTGAGTTACATGATATGTGCTCCATTTTCATCATGTCCTAGTAAACTGCATACTGACTAAGTATACTCTTCATATGTGGGGATTAATAAGTAACACGGTTTACATGAAATCTAAATGTTAGGTATCTTATTAATAATATATTTTATCATTATATTGTAGTGTTATTCTATATATTTTATTACATAATCAAAGTTAATTACCTAGTGAAACCATATAGACTATATGGCTTGTATACTAGCATCAAATCATGTGGTTTGATAGACCGTGTTTTAGGTTGGCATGGTCTGCATGTAATATTAAATAAATAGTCCATGTTTTATTACTGATCAATGAATCATGTGTCACATGTCACATGTTAGAGAAGTGAACATAGGTACATGACATGTACATTTGATCACACACCGTATATCCATGCCTACTTTTGAGAATCCCCAAACCACTATTGAAATATCTGATCATTTTTCATCTATTATTAAACTATTCTAGATATTATGAAACGTGAATTAATATAATTAATGTGTTGAAGGCATGTAATTTAACTACATATTATATAAAAAATAAACTACAAGGGAAAAATAGAAAAAAAAATAACATGTAATTGACCTGTTAATAATAAATAATGATAAACTATTATTTGATTTCTATGATAACACTTGAAGGCTTTAAGGTGAAATGCAAGCATGTTTGGAAGTTCCAAAAGAATTCAATCAAATTCATCAAATTTATCTTCATATCTAGATAAAAACGAGTTCTTAGAATTCATGAAAATAAAATATTTTCATATATAACATGTAATTAATTTATTTACTTAAATAACTAACTCTCTGTGAATTCAGAAGTCATTTATTAATAGGATGAACACTATTTTTATATCTCTATTGTGTTATTAAGAACAAGTTTACATTCCCCCTAATGGAGATCCACACATTCTTTATGAATGTACAATAATCACTAAATAAATCTCCGGGAACCTATATGAATTAACATAATAATTTAGATTATTACAATTTATTGAAATTGAATCCTTCAAGTGGTGAAAAATTCATTATTCTAGGGGTGATAATTTTGCTTCATTCATTAGAGAATTGTAGGGATGTTATCTATTGGGATTGAGAGAACCATCTCTAGGAAATTTTATTCACAATTAAATAATATGGTTATCACGTTCACACCATTGGATAATGTCATAATAATTTTTTAATTATCCTTGGGTTAGAAAGTAGTAATTTTATAAGGGACCTTATAATTTTATTAATTTTCAATGAACCCCATGTTTATATAATATTTTAATTTTTATTATTTACTTTACATTATGTAAACTCATGTATAAACTAAAAATTATTTTCATTCAATACATAAAATCAATATTTATTCAAATACTATTTAAAATAGAATTTCTCATTGGTCCATTAAACTCATCCACCAATCCTCCTCAATATTTATTGAGATATGAATGATGACTATTTAATTATTAAATAAATTTCACTATATTATTCAATATATATATAAATATATTATATTCACTAAGTTTGGTGAATCAATATTTTTTAGATATTCATGTAACTAAATAAAAAATATTATTTCACCTTTTAAATAATGTAAAATAAATAAATATTATGTACTCATGTAATTTAAAAAATAATCATCAGATGAATATATATTTATTAAATATTAAAATCTCTCGCACAGATATATATATATATATATATTCTATTTAATCATTACTGATTTAATTTCTATGTTCAAACTGAAATGACTATTTATTAAACAACATATTATATTAATTTTTATATAACATGGTAAATTCATATAGAATTTTACTAATGTTCTAAATACACTTATTTTGTAACCCTAAAAGACCCATTCTCAGTGTAATTACAATAAGCTACCAAAATTATCTTGTTAGATAATTGAAACATATAAATGATCCTATATAGAATGAAGTTGATGTATCAATGACATATTTCCTCCTATGAATGTGAAATATTTAATATAGTCACCTTATCTTGTTGTACATAATCATGTAAGTTGTATACTAGTTTTATCAACTTATTTTATCAGGGTCACATTCTTTGACATTATAAAAACAAACTTGTTGAAAACACCAACATGGTCATAGATGTAATCAGGTATTTTAGTTCCTATCAAAGTGGAATTCATAATAAAAAATTTAATGAAAATAAGGGGAAATATTTTTTTTCATTATTAATTATACAACATCCCTCATGATGTAGCCAATATAGCCTACCTCATCACATGAAAATGTTTCAAATATTATTATCAATAAATCCATGTATATGACTCGTGAAATGTATTAAATATAATAATAAATTCTATAGATAATTAAAAAAATTTGTGGATACGAATACCCAATGACATATAAAAATGTGGATATCCTATTTCGAGATCTAGTTATTATAATATCATAAACTAAAGATTACCAAGGGTGTACATCATGATAAAGTATTTCTATTTCATGTATGTCTCCACCCCTAATAGCCTATATCCATTGTGTCCTATCAAATGATATCATATGGTTATAGAATGTATATTTAAAAAAATGTGTCACTTCTAGGTTATCATCATAGTGGGGAATGTCTATGACCTATTAGTGAGAGAAGTACTAACAAGACATTACTATGTTACATATATTTTTAATAATGATGTGATAATTTTTTTGTTAATAATTATATACATGAATACATGTATTCATGATATAGTTAGTATATGGTTATAGGGAACTAGCTTTAATACAAGATACATGTTTGATATTGTGCACCATATTAACTTTTTAATTCTGTATTTTCTTCCCTTTTTCCATCAAGTGTAATGACTATATTTTATTTCATTATATTTTAGTTTAACCACATCACTCTTCTGTTCTTTTAATATTTATGCTACCCTTATTTTTAGGGTATTTGAATCTCATCTTTGTTTCATTGAGATAAGATTCATATTAATCACTTTTTTCCATTTTATAGTGTATATATTTTCCATCTATTACCTTTTAAATCCTATCATAACATTTTAATTTAGATTATTAAATTTGATAAAATATATACTTGAATATTTCTTTCCAAATCATCCTTTGTTATAGGATTATTTTCTCATCCAATTACTCTCTTATGTTAATTCCCTATTTTTCATTACATAGTTTGAAGAGAATTCAACTGGATTTCCATACATCAATTTATTAGTCAAATCATCGACCTAACCGTATACTATTTCTCTATTTGATGTTAGCTTTAGTGATGTTCACATAGAATGAAATTCCATTTATTGATTGTGGAAATATAGAAAATCTATATACTTTTAATTTAAAAAATATTTCTTATTGATTACTAAGGAATTTTGGTAATTTATCATTTAGTTTATTCATTACTTCATATTGTGAATCAATTTCACTTTGTTATCAATGGGTGGTCCCAATATAGATATCCCCTTGATGCATTAATATGTCCCAGGAGATAACTTATCTTTGGTATTTCTATGTATACAAACCCAAACTATAATATTTCATAAACATAGGTCTTTAATGATAAGATCAGGATTTCATGGCTTAACTCATGGAATAATTTGTTAAACATTATGAATTTAATCATTAAGGATCCAATTATTGTTATCTATGTGTTTATTTATTAATATATCAACCAAATATTGTAATGGTCAGGGATTCTACAAATTGTTGCCTAATATTAATTATTTATTTCAACCATTATATTTATGTAAATCTTACAATAACTTATTACAATTTATTTTTATCACTTTTTTACCCTTTCTAATTGTTTGAGCTCAACCATTCTTATTTTTAAATTTATCCATGTTTTGAAAAAATAAACATGCTATTTTTAATATAATATCTTGTGTAGAGAATTTTATAGGATATATGGAAGACTTATTAAAGATTATTAGTTACTTGTATAGTGTAAAATGTATATTTTATTATATATTAATGGTGTTTGTTAATTAATGTTTTTCTAAACACTCAAAAAGGTAACCCAAAAAGGTATGTCAAATGTATGTGACTTAATATTTTTTGTTGAAATTATAGATATTAATGGTTTATTTTTGTTCAGATAGGTTTATTTCAATTTTAGTATGTATATAAGGTGTTTATTCTAATTATATTATAGGGGAGTGGGTCCAATACACAAAAGAAAAAATTCTTACTGGGTAAATATATCTTTTTCTTCTACATGATTTTTATAATGAACTATATTCAAGCCAGTTATTTGGTTCTTAGGTATACCTCTAACCATCACCATCTTGACTATTATTCATTTTTATAACCACCATAGATTATCAATTGTTTTATGATTCTATAACAAAGGATTATTATGGAATCATGGGTTTTTCTTGTAGTGGAGGAGTGTCCAGAGGTGATCGTGAAAATCGATTTCGTGGAAATGAGATATATATTATTTTCTCTATAAAATTCTAATCTATATATCATGTAGTCTTTTTTCTCACACTGGGTATATCACCATCCTTATTTGTCATTTGTAACATAATATCACATGTGTATCTCTATGATATACACTATGTGACTAACCTTTTGACTCAAAATTAGTGAACAAGGTATTTTGAAAGTCACACTCCATGTGACATTAGTTTATAAATCTTGTATCTTTATATTAAACGTCCTAAAGTATACCCAATACATGACTTGTCAATTTTATAGGACCCACACAACAAGTGCATCACCATTAAATGTCATATATTAATTTCTATGTGAGAATATTTTCAAGTTCCATCTATATACATAAGAATAAATGTTATTTTTTATTGACCATGTAGCCTATATATCGTGTACTGGGTTAACATGCCACATACATGATATATGATATGGGGCCTATCAAAAGAACATTCCTATGTCCACCAGGAATACCAAAACCTAGTGTAACCCTGTATAAACATTGTGTTTCTAATCATTAAATAGGTTTGGTGGTTCTAGTACATGACAGACTTACCTAACATCCAAAATTATTATTTACACTATAATAAAAATATTGCATTGGGTTATTTATGGAACTATTTTGGATTTACCAATTAATTTATTTTTTTGGAATAATTATTATCCAATTTTAATTTTTTTCATATATAACATGATAATGAATATATATTTATCATTTGAGTTTTATATTCAAGGTAGTTGGAATTCTATAGCTTCATAAATATGATTACATGAGTGGGTGGGTGAGGTAAGAATTGATAGGGTTGTTTACCCTCTCAAGTCATATATGTATCATGGGTATAGCTCCTCCATGTATATAGTAAATTATATAACCCTCTTATCGGAAAGATGTGTGGGTTAAAATCTTGGATCGTGTTACCCTTTCATATGATGCATGCTACACACATTGAGATCGTGTCCACCATAGGGGTTAGTTACGCTCATGATTAAGGTTTGTTCCATTTAGTCATGAGAACACATTTATTATTACTACTATGGTATCTCATAGAGGTGAAAAATATTAGATATTTTAATATCACTATGTTCTATTGTTCTATATGTCAGGACTCACCCCCAAAGGAAATATCAATTACCATCTTGAGTTTTTTTTCCATCATATTCTTGAATTGGACTGTAAATTACCAGAGGGTTATACCCAATCCCCTCAAGCATATGAAAATAATAAAAGGCATCAAAAATAATCATTGGGATGATTTCACAGAAAAATTAAATTGAATAATAATATAATAGGCAAAACATTTCAATTCAAATTTGGACATGACCCATTCATAAGTTGGATGAGCACACCAAATATCAGAAGATTAGAATTATTTAAATAATAATGTAATAGATAATTTTTTATAAATTATTCCATCATGTCACCCTAAAAATGTTGTGGTTCATCCTTCATGTGGTTATGTTTTATATTTTATGATATGTTTTTATGGAAATTAAAATTGTAACTTTCTGTTGTGTATCAGCCAACATGCGATAGATGTGATATCTCATGAAATATTTTTGAGATATATTTTTAGATATCGATTTCAAACATGATATGTGGCACATGAGATATTATAAAAGTGTAGGAAATGACTCAAGGAATGAGATGTTTTTGTGTCACCCAACAACAAAAGAGTTGTAGATACTTGTGTTGCCGTTTCTGGGCATGTGCAGCATCGAGCGGTGGAATATTGGGTTATCCAATGGGGTGCTACAATGACACCACAAGTTTGAGATTGATCTCTAAAGGGTAAAATTTGGTCATAGAATATTATCAAAGAGGCGAAGAGAGGCGTATCAAGGTTTTGTTTTTCACACATGTTTTTTACACTATATTTTTATTTCAAGTCTTGGGCTATTACTTGGAATCTATATACTCTCTGATTCTTAGTGAATTTTCTCAGATTTGCCTCATGGTTTTATAATTCTATATAAAGAGTGTTTTTCCTTGTTAGAAATGTGTGTCCCAATTTATTATTCTACAATTTTGTTTTATACTTTGTATGCATTAGTGATACTCACAATTATTATTTCTGAAACTGAGTATTATTATGGGGATAATCTACTTTTGACCCAACATCTGGTATCTGAGTAGGATGTTATCTATGGTTTCTTACTGATTAAATATGGGTGACTCATTCCATGGTATTTCTTCCCACATTGAACTCTTTAATGGGAATAATTATTTTACACATTCATAATAAAGAGTTAAAAATATTCTGGTACATGAGAAGAAAATGAAGGCATTGAAAAATAAATAATTGAATCCATAGATGATGAGTGATGTTGATTGTATGTATATGTGAGAATTGGTGAAATTAATTATATAGATGTATTAGGGTGGTAATACACTGAGTTAAGTGTTTAATATGACTGATCCATATGGTATATAGGTGAATCATGGAAGTAGTTAAAAATAAAAATCCCTCAAAAATCATTAATATCAGAAAAAATGGATGTATCATTTTTGAATCATAGAGAATAGAGAATTAAAGAATTATCTAGATGAGTTCAAAAAAATTATGGATCTATCATTGGTAGAGATCATGATCAAGGATAAGTGTAATGTGATGCCCATTCAGACGGAAGAATAATACAAGGCATTTTCTCTCTTGTAATATGCGATTACATCATTGTTGATGAACCAGACTCGTCGAAAGACCAATGATGGTTAATATTCATGTAATGGTTGTAATCTAGTTATGGAAGATAGATATAGCATTCAGATAGGTTGGAAAATGATATTAATAAAGGTCAAGTTCATATTTTGTGATAAGGAGGGTCATGTGTAGAGATAATTATATGACTTGAAAAAGTTTAAGAAGTAAAAGAAGGTGAAAAACCCAATTGTGAGGATACTACTGAAAGTCTTATTTAAGTTGAGGGTGATTTACTTTCAATTGGAATTTATTTTCATATGTGATATCTATACACTGAATCAATGGTTGATTCAAAAGAATCATTCCATATTACACCGAATATGGATTTATTTTATTTAAATGAAGAAGGAGACTTTAGTATTTTGAATATGAGAAGTGGATATTATGATGAATTTATTGGTGTTGGTGATATTTGTTCCCAACAAAAGTAGGTGGTACACTTACATTGTGGGATGTATGTAAAGTTCTAGATACATGACAATATTTTTTATCCATATGTACTTTTGATAATGATTTATTCCAGAGATTATTAGAGGGGGAATGTGGACCTTGTCTAGGAGATCGATGGTATATTCCTGAGGCAAAATTGATGACATGCTTTACAGGAGAAATGTAAAGGTGTGCAGTGACGTGAATAATACAGCTGTAGAGAGGACTTCATCATATTCGTGGTATAGGTGATTGTCGTGCATGAGTTGAAGAACATCAAATAAGATGAAGAAGTATTGGAATTTGAAGCATGTCAGGTCAGGTGTTTTAGGTATTGTTCATAATTTTTCTTCATTGGATAGTTCAATTATTGAATAGTGAATTAAAATCAATGATTAGGGTGATGCACTAATTTTTTCAGACAACACAGAGGATGTTGATCAGATGGAGTAGTCAATTCTTATAGGTTCTATAGATTATATGGTGATCACAATTATAGGGGAGAAAGATATTGTTGATTCTAGTAATGGAAGGGAATACACTACTATGATAAAGACATCAGAAATTTGATTTATTTTTAATGTTGAGATTTTGGGTTTCCTTCATATATGAAGAAGAGGGATATCATATTTTCTATACTGGATGGTATTTGGTGTGAAACCAAGTTGTTTTCAATCCAACTGAGTTTATTGGATATGATCTAATTCTTTGATTGGATCAAGGGGTGATTATTGGGGTTCAGGCCACATGGGGTTATCTTTTAGACTTAATGATATGTTTTTTGGTAAATTAAAATTGGTTTCTTCCACTACGTATCTTCCAGTATGAGATATAGGTGATATCTCATGATATCTTTTTGAGATATCTCTTTAGATATATTTTTCAAACATGATATGTTGAACATGATGGACTATAAAAGGGGAGTCTGTGACTCAAAGAAGAAGATGATTTTGGTTGGGTATAAAAACCCATTAGTAGCATATACTTGGGTGATAGTTTCTGGGCATGGTTAGTAGCAAGAAATAGTAAATTGGGTTTTTAAACTAGGTGATGTGATGAAGCCTCATGTTTGAGATTGATATCCAAAGGGTGATTTTCGGTCATAGACTATTATCAGAGAGGTGAAGATAGGAGTATTAGTTTGTGGTTTTTCACATAGGTTTTTTATACTGTATTTTTAATTCTTTTCTCGAGTGATTACTTGAATTATGTGAACTCTCTAATTCATTGTGAATTTTCTTAGAGTTTCCGTGTGGTTTTCTAGTCCTATTTAAGAATAATTTTTTTAGGTTAAAAATATGAGTGCCCATTTATGATTAAACTAATTTTTTCTCTTTACATATGTTGGTGATTCTCAAAAATATTTCTATCAAAACTAAGTTTTATTTTGGGGATAATCCACTTCTGAGCCAACATAAAACTCCCTCACCTAGTCAGCACCCTCCACTGTAACACCCATATGTTTTTTTCGATATATTTTCATTAAATAATTTAATTCTTAAATATCGTACATTGCATATAATCTTGAGTTTAAACAAACTACACATAGTCGTTATTATAAAATGTCATTTTTCACATAGATTTTATATTAGAGAGAATAAATATAACGAACTTATGAATATTTATGGTGAATTATTTTACTGCTAATTATTTTTGGAAAAATTATGAATCAATTATATATTTTAATTCTTGAATTAATAAATTCAGTGAATTACTATTAGAAAATGAAATTAATGAAATATATATATTATATACATAATAAAATATTTTTGATATTCATCCAATAGATATTTTTGTCTTAAGTTATGAATAAAACCTATTTTTTGTATAAAAATATATATTTATTTTTTCAAAAGGGTAATTTTAGGGCCTTTTAATGGGAAACCCTTTTTAAAGTAAAATTTTGACTATATAATAATTTTGTATGTCAAAAAAATGCTTCCTTGAAAATGGGATATAAAAATTTACTTTGGATGGTTTTTTATACTTTTCAAATAACATTTAAGTTTTGATGAATAGTAAAAATACAAAAAAAATTAATTCAAAACAATTTTTTATCCAAATAATTTATTTGGTTAATTTATAATATTTTATGTTTTTGAGGCTAATCATTTTTTTCATTTTCAAAAGAGGGTTTATGGGTTCCTAGTACCCCACTACATGATTCCAATACAACCACTTTCACCATTACACAAAAACATTATAAACCAATGGAAATGTCCAAGAAGCCACGAACCAGGGCACAAGAACATTAAAAATGTTGGCCAAACCTCAAGAAATAAATACCTTAAACATCCCCCGACACGACCATCGACACTGGCCCAAATCCTCCCGTCAGAAAAATCTAGAAGAATTTACCCAACCTTCAAGAGAAATGAAATGGACCTCCAGGAAGAATCCATCCAAAAAGTACGTCAAAGAAACCAGAATAAAGATGACTAGATCCTGACACCATTAGCACCCTGATCTGTAGAAAACCCAAAAGTTCCACCTTGCCCTTAACCACAATTTCTCCATCACCATCATCGCATAACCATCTCTCACATCCCAACCAGCCCACATTCCAAACCAATATCTAAAATCCATCAAACCCTTGCATAGAAAATGCAAGAAGGGAAACTCAATCCCAGATGAGTTCCCATCACTACCATCCCAAGGATCCACAAAGACCACTCTCAACACCGTCGATTCATTCACGAAATCACACAACAGGCATAATCACATCTAGATCCAAGAAGACCTAGGGAGTGAAGAATCAAACCAGTCACCGCAAACCATTTCAATAGATCCACCATCCAAAAGATCCACCAATTCAATGCAATCAAAATAGATCACAAGAATCACCGAAAACTAACCTATAGAAGACCCAGAAAAATGCAAGAAGTAGAACCAAGAAACCATCCCCCCTCTCTACCACTCTGAGGCCAACGCCGATCCAAGAACCAACGATGAGATGTTCCAAGACCACGTCTGCAACTTCGCCAAGCCGGTGTGCCAGGGAGACGAATCCTGAACCTCGCAAGATCCACGCTGAGCTGAGACTGAGACGAAGCGAGAACCTCACTTGTGCTCAAAGCCGAAAGGCTCCACCCCATACCACGCCGACGAGGAGCCGAAGGATGCAGACGATAAGCCGCACGAGCCACACTGGAGGAGGAAAGGGGAAGAATACCAAGATGAAACCCTAGCCCCATGAAAGGGAGAAAGCACTGCCGATCAAGGGCATGATTTTTTCTCGTATCACTGTATTAGATTTTCCTCGATGAGATCCCTTCCAAATTATTTTATGTTTTTAAAATATAAATATAATATATTTTTATAATAAAATATAATGTATCCTCTTATAATTAATTTTACATTGAATTCAAATGTAAAAATATTTCAATCTTTTGCAATGTTTTAACTTTTTAAACTCATTTTCACTTTCCAACAATGAGATTAATTTTAAATTAATTACTGTGACTTTTTTGCTCTTAATTTTGAAAAATAGATTCTATATTTTCAATTATTAAGTCAAAATTATCAAAATATCTTACTTTTATTTTTGAGCATTATGAATAATAACTTTGATAATTTTAATTAAAACATTAAATGGGTAAAATGTGTAATTTAGGGTAAAAAATATTATGAAATTACCTTAACATTTTTCTTAATATCATTGGATGCATGTTTTTAGACCTAAATAATATTTGGATTTAAATGGTTTCCTTTTGAATACACTTAGATTAGATTAGGAAATTTTTTTTTATTAAATGAAAAAATAAATATGTCTTTCTCATATTTTAATAACTTATAATTTTTAAAATAAGGCTATACAAAACATAAATTTTATTCTTAAAACACATTTTAAAGATAAATTTTATTTATTTAACATGAAAATTTGTTTGTAAATTTTAGGAAATAAATATTTACCCTTGATACTTATACTTTAATGATGGAAAAATTATTTAATTGATGAGAAATGAATAAAATAGTTATTATTAAATTGTTATGAACCATTAAAAGACCAGAAAACTTGAATAATTCTTATTTTGTTGAGTATATCGCGACCATAACCACCAATATGTCAAGTAATTTTCCATTTTGAGACTTATAGATAAGATTATGACACTTATAATATTTTATTTAATGTTATGATATAGTTATCACAATCATATTTTAATTAATATAACAATTTCAATGTTGGATTTTATAGAAAAAATATTTTATTATAATAATTATTCTGAAATATAATGGATTTATCTTTTTTCATTGTACATTTCAAATTTTTATTCAACAAATAAGCATATTAAATAATTACACAAAACTGGTGTACTAGTTATTTTATTAATAGAGATATCAAATAAATATTAGTAAAATATTAAAATAAATATAATTTTGATAATTAATATGTTCAATTAATTTTCTAGATGAATTTTAACTCATATTAATATAATAAAATAGATGTTTCAAAGTTATGTTATGATATTAATATTATTAAATATCTAAAAATTGAATTATGCAGAAATTGACACTATTGTTTCTTTGTCAAATTAATGTTATATTAAATTATATAAAAGTCATAAATTATTTTTTAAAAAAATATTTAATAATTAATATACTCTATAAAATGATATAAAGTCTTTCTTTTTGGTCTAATGGAAATCAAATAAGTAAATATTTCCCCATTATAATATTTAATTATTTGTTACCCTAGTTAAAACCCAAAATGAATAACTAAGTGCTGATTAAAATGATAAGTATTAAATAGGAAAATACACATGTCGATTTTTTTTTGTTTTATAAAATTACATGTGAATATGGTCTCATCTTCAGAATTTTTAAATTTTGGAAGTTTTTTGGATGGTGTTTGATTTTATTATAAATTAATATTTTTGGAGATCGGAAAAGTGACCCTCACCTCAAAAATAAATGGGAACATCCTCCCTCACATATTAAATTCACATTGGGTATTTAGTACAATATATCCCCTACCAATTTCTTTTATAAACATTCCTAGTAACATTATATATCTTCTGGTATTCTCCAAAAACCAGCTATACTGATCTTAAAATGAGATTTTGAAGGGGAACGTCGAAGAAGTGGTAATCTCCTGTATTGATTTTTCAAATTTATTTCTTCTTCTACTTTATTTTCAGGTTTAGTTTCCTTTATAAATTAAGAAATCCAACATCACTTAAATAATGATATTATATTAAAATAAAGGATCAACTATATTCCCCCATATATCCATCATTATAAAAACAAAATCACATTGTGTGTGTACGTACGTCTTACAATCTCCACACCGTGGTGTAATATGTTTCTTACCATCACCTTATATAGATGAGTATCATGATGGAAATAATAACTATATATGATTATTATAGCATTATATTAATTTTGAAATATTATACCTCATCTACTTCAATACCATTCAATAATTATGGGAATGATATCGTCACTCATGCATACATACGTCCTACCATCTCCACGATGTGATGCGATTCATTATACTTGGTCTTCATTAAAGCATGATTATATAAATGAATTTAATGAATAAAAATGATATATATAATACTAATATCATTAATTACATGATATAACTATTACTTATGAAGAGGAATAAGAACTTATACGACAAAACATGCGTATGAAAATAAAGAAGTTAATACCCAATTAATGAGCAATAATGATACTATCAAACCAATGATAATATGATCATATATGATATCATAAAAATTAATATGTCTCTAGAATAACTCAATGACATTAATTAAATAATTAAAAAGGCATTTGGGATAAATATAAAAGATTTAAGATAAAAGGTAATGGATAGTTTTTTAATCTCATTATTATCTAAGATTATTTATTTATAAGTATTTATTGGGGTATATTTATCATCCATATCCATGTTTATTAAATATGTATTCTAAAATATTTTTTTATCCTTATAATATTTTTTAAAGTCAATTTAACCCATTGGTGAGAATTATGAAATGGTTTGAATGGAATATTTTTTTTCAATAATTTTGCTATTTTTAATTTTAAATAAAAAGTATGATGGGAATGTTTTTTAACATATACAGCATGAATGGTTTTTTACATTTTATTAATTCCTTATTTACATAAATATTATACTGCACGATTTCTTGTTTATTTTCAAATAAAATATTTTTATTTAAAATTTCACATCATTTGGAGAAAATAAAACAATTTTAAAGACGAAAGGATATTTTCCTCAACAATAAATTTCAAGGGTTATATAAAAATTATTTACCATCTAATATGTAAGTATTAAATAGGTTTATGTTTCAAGTATAATACTGTTATAGTTCTTATGGTTTTATTGTGTTTATGATCCAATGATGTTTATGATATCAATTTGTTTTACATGGATTATGTTATGGTGGAAGGATATTTAAAGAAACTCATTTCATTCCTTGAGTTAAGAAAAATGACTTATGTTATTGTGAAAACGTAATAATAATTTAATTATGAGATTCATGGGACCTATATCTCCTTCTAATTCATTGGGTAAAGATTTATATCTCATGAGATAGACATGGATGAAAATTTAAAAGATCTGAGTCTATTATTATAGGGATAAAACGAGGAGTGAACTAAGTTCAGTAATTGACTTTTTCCACTATGATGGTCTTGGAAATGAGTGTTGACTAATATGAAATTATTTTTTATGCTCATGTGTATGCCAAAAAATTTCATGTCTTATGTTTTGAATTTTTGGAATATGTTCATTGATTCTTATAAACATTTATGAATTATACCATGTAGTAATATCACGATCATTCATATGTACGATAATATTTTAAATGTTATGTTCATAAATATTATGATAATGATATGATTCATATCTTTCTTTATAACCCATACTGAGCATTTTAGGTCACCCATTCTTATATTTCTTTTTCCCCAATAATGAATAAGTGTATTAAATATGATATGTCAAAAAGGGGTCTACTTATGATGATATAAGTGAGAGACAAGGAATATGTCTTATGAAATAGTTGTTTACGTGTCCTAGTTTCTAAACACACTATACCTATATGGTCCATTTGTGGAATACATATATTTTTTAATGAATATTCTTCAATTCTGAATTAATATAAATGTATAAAAAGTATGGATCATAATAGTTGGTATCAAAGGAATGTTATACCAAACCTTTAGTTACATAGATGAGAAAACCATATTAAGAACCCATTGGATTTGTAGATGTATAGGTTAAAATTCAAGTGTATTGGAATTAGTCACAAATAACCAAGGATAAAACCTAAAATATCCAAAATTGAAAATTTATTCTTTATTAGGTAGTTTTCCCATTATTTTTATTTTTTATTATACCATGATTTTGGTTTTAGTTAGTGGATATAACCCATAGGAACCACGTTAATGATGATTGTGATGGGAAATTCATTGATTTTCCTCTTGAGAAACAAAATGTTATGGGTGATGGAATAAAAAACCATTTTTTGTGCCTAAATAACTCTCTAAATCTAAGAATCATGTATTACTTCCAAAAAACAGAGGGGACAACATTCTGTAGAGTCCTTCATAAGGCCGCTTTGATGTTATTTTAGTGGGACTTCTGATCCGTGAGTGGATGAAAATGGATTTGTACCATGGAAAAGATTTTTTCAGTTTTCCAATGTTTAGAAAATGATAATGTCATCTTAGCAGTCTATCATTTGGTAGGTGAAGCTGATTAATGGTGGAACCTTATCATTAATATGTTTTAAATAGATGAAATTTAATCTAGGGAATGGGATGAGTTAAAGAACATGTTTTTGAATAATTACTTTCCTTGTATTCTTCAAACAAATATGGAGAAGTGGTTCCTTGAACTTAAGAAAGTGTATGATGAATTTATTTATACCTATGAAGAAAATTTTACAAGACTTTCAAGGGACACATCTGGAATTATTATCCAACTTAATTGTAAAATATATCTATTCTTTAGTGTCTTAGAACCAATTATCTAATGGGAATTATCCATAATTGACTTCAATAGCTATGAGGAAATCGTTAGATGTGCCCTCAAGGTTTAGATAGAGATTAGAGTAAACCATCCATCCTATGGTTTTTATGAGAAGAGGAAAATGGAATTTAAGGAAAAATATAAATACCACATTAAATGGTAGATGATTTTTCCGTTATCCTCAAAGCGTAGAAAGAAACATGGATTGAATTGTCAAAAAGAGACTATCAGATGTTTTATGTGTGGAAAAGAAGATCATTGTGAAGTAGAATGATGATTTGATGTAAAAATATGTCTAAAGATCCTAATAAGGAAAAGGAACCATAGAATGCACCTCCAACACATTAATGTAACAGGTGAATGTAATTGGGGAACTTTTCTAATCAATTCCCTAACCTAAGGGTTATTTATGATGATCCACATCAGCAAAATTTTATTGAAAAAGAAAAAGGAAACTCACATGAAATCAATATTGATGATTTATATTATGATAATGAAGTGTTTAAATGTACCCTTAAAATACATTATAAATTAGAAAATATTTTATTTTATTTTGGATTCACATACTATTTTCTTTATGAATAATTTTCTCAGGGTATCACCATATTACCTAAAAAATTAGATGTTGAGTTATCTGTGAAAACTTTTAATGGCCCTAAAGTCGAATCAGAAGATTATAATTATTCTCTGGTTGAAGTTTATGGGAATTTTATTCCTAAAAATCTTATGATCCTTCCTATAGTATAATTTTTTGAGATTCATGTCATTTATTGGATTTCCCTATAAGGATCTCATATCAATTTCCAAGGTAGGGAAGTAACATTTCATATTCAAGATAAATCTCTGATCTTATATCGAAGCAAGGATGAGCATGACCATATAGTAAAACTTTCTTACATATTATGGGTATTTATTTCAATAAATTAAGGTCAAATATCTCAACAGGTTAGGGATAAGCTCACACATCAGAATACACCCATTCTAATAGTGTTTGATGAATTATTTTTGGAATAATTTCAATGTATTCCACTGAATTGTGTGGTTGAGTTTTCAATATAACTCATACTGGGTTCTATGAATTTTTACAATCCACCTTTTAGAATGACCCCAATTGAGCCACAATAATTAAATAAGAAACTCTAATAGAATCTTGACAATGGATTCATATTCCTAGTGCATCACATTGGGGTGCACCTGTACTTTTTGATAAGAAGAGAGATGGATCAATGAGACTCTATATTGATTATCGAGAACATAACAAGATCACTATCAAGAGAAAATATCCTCTTACCCACATTGATGACTTATTATACCCACTACATAGATATCAATACATTTCCAATATTGATCATCATTCATGATATCATCAATTAAACGTCAAGAAGTGGGACATACCAAAGATTGAATTCCATACAAGGTATGGACACTATGAATTTATAGTGATTCATTTTGGTTGTAATAACTCCTTGCTATCTTCATTAGTCTTATGCATAGAGTCTTTAGGGACTATATTTATGAATTTTTTGTAGTCTTTATAGATGATATTCATGTCTATTAAAATAGAAAGGAAGAACAAGAAGATCACTTAAGAATTTTACTAAAGACCCTAAGAAAGGATGATCATTATAAAAAATATACAAATTGTTAATTTTTTCTATATAAAGATTCATTTTTGGGTCACATAATCTCAAGAGAGTGGATATCTATGGATCCAACAAATAATAGAAGTTATGGATGGTTGGTTAAGACAGACATTGGTAATTGAGATATAATGTTTTCTTGGAGTGGTTGGATTGTATATATGTTTTGTGAAATATTCTTCATGATTATCTAATCCACTCATCATGATGACTGGGAAAGGAATTAAGTTATTATAGAATGAGTAATGGGAAGAGAATTTAAAATTTCCAAAAATAATGTTATCCAGTGCCCTTTTATTTGCACTGCACTATTGTTTCTGAAATAGTATACATACACTCCAATACAATTCCACGATCATGATAATGATATCATCGCTCGTGCGTACGTACGGACTACCGTCTCCACGACGCGATGAGATTCATTCTCAATGATTAACCATTCATGAATGATTATAAAGTATATATAATAAGTAATCATGAAATATATGACATAATAATGATACTAGATTTATGTATATATATATTTATGTCATCTACTTAATTCCATTCAATTCAATAAGGAAACAAAAACAGCGTTCATGCGTACGTACGACCTACCGTCTCCATGAACGGTGTATTTCTTTCCATTTATCGATATATTATATATATGTATATTCAGAATATATATTATATATAAATAATGTTTTACATTCTGAATATAAGTAATCATAATCCAAGTAAACATATTATTAATTACAAGTTAAAACACGAACGAAAAATGAGGCGATTTTACCCAAAACGCTACTTTAACATGAATTTACAAAAGAACGAGTAATATAAAGTCATAAGTGGACCATATATGATATAATAACAATGAATTTGATTCTTTAATAAGTCAATAACATTATTTAAATCATTATACAGGGGGTTCAGATACGTACGAAGCATATCAGACCTAAGGTAAAGGAAATATCACAATCTCATTTTTATACGAGATTGTTTATACTTTGAAATTTACTTGGGTGTATTTTATCATCCACATCCATGTTTCCTCAATATGTAATATTATTTCCATTCACCTACAATTGTTTAAATCCAATTTTACCCTTTGGTGAGTTTTTAGTAAAAGATATGAAAGGAATCTTTTGTCTTTTTTCGTACGAGGTACTTTTTAACTTTTTGGACAAAAGTACGAGAAGAATGTTTTTTTAACTTATACGACATGAATGGATTTTTAAAACATTATTTCCAAGAATATTCCTTTACAAGTTTTCAATTTTATTTTTAATCAAATTCTTTTAGTTTAAAATTGTATGACATGTTAAGAAAGGAAAAAAAATTCAACTAGAAAGGAAATTTTCCTCAAGAATGGAGTTCAAGTGTTCTATCAAAATTATTTTCCATCTAAGATAAAATAGGGTTCTGTTTCTATCCCTATTATTACATTGATTTGATAATGTTGTGATGGAATTATTTTTATGAATTCCTTTATCTTATATGAATTGTTTTATGATGTCATGATGTTTAAGAATCCCATTTTTATTACATGGGTTATACAATGATGTATGATTTATGATTTTGTGGCACAAATAAGAATGGTATCATTATGAGATGGGTGGAACCTATATCTCCCTCCAATGCATTGGGTAAAGATTTATATCTCATGAGATAGACATGTCTGGAACGGTAAGTTAATCTGGTTCAGTGTTACAGGACTGAAACGAGGAGTGAACTCGATTCAGAAAGGGACTTTGTCCACCAAGATGGTCTTGGAAGCAATGCCTTGGCTACTATGGAAATCATGACATGTGCTGAATGGTTGCCATAATTACATGTTTTATTCCCATTCTATTTTATCATTCTTAATGTATCTTTATGATCTATTCCTTACGTACTTCCATGTTTTATGTCATTGTTCAAGATTTTGATGTTTAAACATTATGTTCATGTTTTTAAGTTAAAATGTATATAGTATGTTTTATTTTATCCATGCTTACCCTTACTGAGCATTTGATCTCACCCTTTTTATGTTTTCATTTTCCCAGGATATAAAGAAAGGTTTTAGGTAGGAAAAAAAAGGGAAGATCTTTATGGGAGATGTTGAAGATCTTTCACCATGATTAGAAGATTACATTCCGAGTTTCCAAAGAAACTAAACTATTACGGTCCTTGTGTGCCTATTTTTATCATGTATTAAGTATTCTACAAAAGTAATGTAATGTCCATGTACGTCAAGCTTCAGGTCTCTACAGTTGGTATCAGAGGCAATGGAGGTAGGAATGTATCCGATACTTGGGAACTCTCACATGTGAGTGTTGGATGAAGCATGGCACTCCGCCCAAGGGATTCATGAGGAAATGACTGCCACTGGGGATGGTGGTGTGTCCCGCCCAGGGGGTTTAGCCACCCATGGAGTGCCCTGATAGGTATCAATTATAGTCCACTGGAAGTAATTCCAGACCACTACAATTGGTATCAGAGGAAAGGTTTAGTCAACCTTGGGAAACTAGGATGCAAAAACGTTAGTGAGATCCCTAGATATATTTCTAAGGTATGTCTAGGGAAGTCCCTAAGGATAAGTATACGTATAGGATATAGTCCTAGAACTACAGTAACGATCATAGAATTTAACCTAAGATGTTAGATATTGAGGATACTCCCCCTTTATTATGTTGTTTTCCCTAGCATGATTTTTTCCTCTCACACTATTCTTTTTCGGTTTTAGATGATGGCTGGAACCCGAAGGAACCGTGTTGATCAATGTAATGGACAATGCAATGATTTTCCTCCTGAACAAACAAATGTTATGGTATATGGAGTGCAAAATCTTATTAATATACTTACACAAGCTATGAATCATTCTAGACTTCCAAATGAGCTGAGAAGGGAACAACATTCTATTGAGTCCTTCATGAGGCAACGTCCACCTTCTTTTAGTGGGTCTTCTGATCCACTTGTTGCTGAATAATGGATCAGTACCACGGAAAAGATATTATCAGTTCTTCAATGTTATGAAAATGATAAAGTCATCTTATCAGTATATATTTTGGAAGGTGAAGCTGATCCGTGGTGGAATCTTATCAAGAATACGAGGCAAAGAGATGAAATTGAGTCCATGGAATGGGACGAGTTCAGGAAATTATTTTTAAATAAGTACTTCCCTCGTATTCTTCGAACAAAGATAGAGAAGGAGTTTCTTGAACTAAAGAAAAAGGATGATGAATCTGTTGGTATATACGAAGTGAATTTTACAAAGCTAGCAAGGTATGTATCTGGATTTATCATCCAACCTGAAATTAAAGTTGATCGATTCTTCAGTGGCTTAAAACCAAATCTTCGAAGGGCATTAATAATAAGAGACTTCATTAGCTATGAAGAAATTGTGCGTTGTGTTATAATGGTAGAAATGGAAGTTGGTGTTACTTATCCATCTCATAGTTTTGACAAGAAACGAAAGATGGAGTTCAAGGAGAAATCTCAGAATAATGGTGAAAAGAAGATGAATGTTTCCTTATGCTCAAAGTGTGGAAAGAAGCATGGTGGAGATTGTCTTAAAGGGACAAGTAAATGTTTCAAATGTGGAAAGGAAGTTCATCAGGCATTTTAATACCGTAATGATGGGAAGAAGATGCCTAATGATGCAAAAAAAGGAAGGGATACACAGAATGAACCTACAATATTTCAATGCTTCAAGTGCAAGGAAATGGGGAATTATGCTAATAAATGCCCTAATCCAAGGGTTAGTGATGATCGACATGAGCAACCACTTAAGGCAAAGGACAAAGGGAAGTCACATGAGATCACCATTGGCGATGTTGAATATGACAACGATGTGGTGGAAAGATTAAGTGTTTATGTAATGGGATTCCAAAATAATGTTGTATATAGTATCGTGGAATATTAGAATATTTATGTTTTGGTCTATTGTGGTTTTCAATAATTTTATGGCATCGGTAACCATGAAAAGTGATTGAAATATTTTTGGAAAGCAGATTATATGCACATAATGAAGGGATAAATAGAATCTAATATGTTTGATAGTATTCATGAGCTAATGATTGATATAAGGACTAAGTGATATCATGGTTTAGTATATAGAATTTTGAGGATTTTGGTATGTGTAAAGTGTTAACTTTTAACTACATTCATGTTTTCACTAAGGTTCAATGGGTATTCAAGAGAATACATGATTAAGGCGTTTGAATGTTTGGAATATGACCAAAAAGACATATCTTATGATATATGGGGATCAACGATGGTATTAAATCTCTGGTAATCGTTTTCACTATATTATGAGAATGGACTGCAGTATTATGGATAAGCCTAAAGATTGGAATGATTATGTTGGACATAAGTTAGTATTGTTTAAGGATAGAAGTTTTTTTCAATATTATTGATGGGATGTTATAGTAATATAGTTTTAGAAAAAGGACAACCTACAGGACGGGCGATAGCCCATCGCGTCGGACAAGGTCGTAGGAATCGAACCCACAACCGAAGTGCGACTGGCCTTTATCGCCTACCACTGGCCTACAGGAAGTCCCTGGTTAGTAGAAACTAGTTTTATTTTATTAAGTGGTGTGATATATGAAGTATAAGTTTATTTTAGGAACCATATATGATTAATCTCACTATAGATGGACTTATGTATTTTTTGATAACTTTTCTAACCTTTTGTTTGAGACAGATGGAATGACCCATCATTCTATCACATGATCTGCTAACACATCACGAATGACAAATTAAACTTCATTTCTTTAAGAGATGAAGTGGAAATTGTCCAAAGAACAAAAAACAGTGAAACTATACCAAAATCACGAAAGTATTTCTTCTAATTCCAATTTCATCAACTATAGGGAAATGATCTTGAAAACCGAAAATTTTGTCCTAGTGATCTTATATCTGATGAATCAGATGGTGCCTTAGATGTCACAAATTTATGTCTTTGTGATTGCTGGCTTTTCCATAGCCATTTCTCTACCACTCTTCATCAAAACATGATGGTTAGATTTCTCTTCCATATCTGTATTTTCACCTATGTGGAAACCCAGTGATTAGTTTATTTGGGTAACCGTTACATTTCATACTTTTGTTTGTAAAGATTGGTTTTGGTATTCCTTTTTACGATGTGGGTTTCTATTAAAGAAACTTTCAAATAGTAAACCATTTATAACCCCGACGAATTTCGAGGGTGAAATTCATTTTAAGGGGGGTAGGATGTAACACCCCGAGATTTTATGAAAAATATTCTTTTAATTTCATTAATGTCTTCTATTGTATGCTACACCAAGATTACCTTGCGCTATACGCAACACCGTATTATCTTGTAGTATACGCAACACTATTCTTGGATCGTGTTACACACAATTTTGATCATAGTTATTCTACGCAACATTGAGTATATATATATATATATATATTCAATGTATAAATGAAATATGGTTCAATTATGTTATACGAAACAACGAAGGATTCTTGCACAGCATGCAACCCTGACTTGGCTGGCATTACACGGAATCACGATCTTCCTCGATAGCATGTGTTGTACGCAATACCGGGTTTTACTAAACAACGATATATTATTATAATATTATTATGAACTAGCCTTTATGAATAGTATTAACTAAATTTTGAATCTTATAACATTATTATTTGTCTTACACATTTTCTAAAACATGGTATAAGAACAAAATAAATTTTTCGGGAAAAATAAGTATATTTCAAAAAATGTAGTTTTGCCGCCTTTTGATGGCGCACCCACTTTAAATCTAGTTTTTGACATTTTTATAAGTTCAATTTGACAAAATAAAATTCTTCTTTGGAATCAAGAAATAAAAATTTACTTTGGATAAATTTTTCATATTATTCTGGTAACTTTCATATTTTGATGAATAGTAAAAACACGCTATATTTTAATTAAAAACAACTTTTTTCTTCGCAATAATTTATATGGTTAAATTATAATATTTAATGGTTTAAAACTATAAATAGAATATATTTTTACAATTTAATATAATTTATTTCATTTTCATTGATTCTACCTTGAACTCATAGGATAAATCAATTCAATCTTTTGTAATGTTTTAAAGAAAAACCCATTTTCTTTCGACAACAGGATTAATTTTAATCTAATTTCTGCAACTTTTGTGTATTGAATTTGGAAAAATGGATTCCATATTTGGATTCAGTGGATCCAAATTATGTTAATAAGATACTTTTTATTTTTTGGAATTATGAATAGTAACTACGGTAAATTTTATTTACCTTAGTTAAAGGTAAATCGGGTAATTAAGGGTAAATATAACATTATAAAATTACCCTAACACATGTCAAAATCCTATTGTATGACTAAAAGTATACCCATATCACCTAAGGGTTAGATTAGATTCATTTAATGGACTTTTGTCCATGAAAATAATTTAATTATTATTAAAACCAAAGAATGTGACAACATGTCACTTTCTTAAATCTTATAAGTATAATAATTTTAATTTAGTGATAAACTTCATGAAACTTAAAACATGAATAGTCTACAGAAATATAATACAATTATCTAAATCATAGGAATTTATTTATAATTTTTAGGGATTAAATAATTATCATTTATTATGACACAAAGATGATGCAGTAATTGTCTTATTAATGAAATATTGACATAATTGATGTTATAAATACCCAAATAAATGTAATTTCAGACTTTTTATGAATTAAAATAATTTTATAGGTTAATATGACATGTTAGTATTCATTTAAGTAACTTTTTTCGAACTAATAATTCTGTTATGATTTTCAAAAAAATCAATTACTAAATAGTGTCAAAATTGACATAAAATAGTTTTTTAAAACAAATATTATATTATTAATTGTTATTTTATTCCTAAAAATATACGGTTCGGCCAAATGACTTATATAAGGTTATATATATTAATAATAAACAACTTGGGGTTCTTTTGGATTGATATAGTAAGTTTATTAACATTATAGTGTAAGAAAACAAGAAGACACGATAAAAACAAAATTATCTAACTTAAAGATAAATATAAATGATAAGGTTAAAATAGGAACCTAAACTTGTCTAAATTCTATTGGATGAAATGATTTAGACCCATCCCCACCTTATCTTCAAAATAAGTCAATTTGGAGCAATTTAAAACCGAATTTGGCTTTATAATAAAATAATATTTTTACTTATTCTAAAGGTGCCCCTCTCCTCCCTTATAAAAGGGCACCTCCTCCCTCTCTTCCTCACACCACTTTGAGCCTTCAAGATCATCCAACCCCTGACAACTTTCATTCTACACTTCCCTAGAAACATCCTAGAGGTTCTGGTCTTCCTCAAAGACCAATTTTAGTTCCCTAAAATGAGGTCTCAAAGAGGCGCTTCAAAGAAGAGGTAATGCCCGTTACCGATTCTTTCATCTTTATTTCTTCTTCAACTTCTTCTTCTTTAGTTGTTTCATCATGAAGTAATAACATCAGTATCACTAATATACTGATATGTTATTATAAGTATGAAACAACCCTATTTCACCATCTATCCATCCTATGTAAAATGAAATCACTGCACGTGCGTACGTACGAAATACCGTCTCCACGCCATGGTGTAATCTATTTTCCCCCACCACCTTACTTGGATGGGTATAATGATGTAAATAATTACCATATATAATTATTGTAAAGTGATATTGATTCTGAAATAGTATACATACACACCAATACAATTCCATGATCATGAGAATGATATCATCGCTCGTGCGTACGTACGGACTACCGTCTCCACGACGCGACGAGATTCATTCTCAATGATTAACCATTCATGAATGATTATAAAGTATATATAATAAGTAATCATTAAATATATGACTTAATAATGATACTGGATTTATGTATATATATATATGTATTTCATCTACTTAATTCCATTCAATTCAATAAGGAAACAAAAACAGCGTTCATGCGTACGTACGACCTAACATCTCCAAGAACGGTGTATTTATTTCCATTTATCGATATATTATATATTTGTATATTAAGAATATATATTATATATAAATCATGTTTTAAATTCTGAATATAAGTAATCATGATCCATGTAATCATATTAATAATTACAAGTTAAAACACGAACGACAAATGAGACGATTTTACCCAAAACGCTACTTTAACATGAATTTACAAAAGAACGAGTAATATAAAGTCATAAGTGGACCATATATGATATAATAACAATGAATATGATTCTGTAATAAGTCAATAACATTATTTAAATCATTATACAGGGGGTTCAAATACGTACGAAGCATATCAGACCTAAGGTAAGGGAAATATCACAATCTCATTTTTATCTGAGATTGTTTATACTTTGAATTGTACTTGGGTGTATTTTATCATCCACATCCATGTTTCCTAAATATGTAATTTTATTTCTATTCACCTACAATTGTTTAAATCCAATTTTACCCTTTGGTGAGTTTTTAGTAAAATATATGAAAGAAATCTTTTGTCTTTTTTCGTACGAGGTACTTTTGGACTTTTCTGACAAAAGTACGAGAAGAATGTATTTTTAACTTATACGGCATGAATGGATTTTTAAAACATTATTTCCAAGACACTTCCTTTACAAGTTTTCAAGTTTATTTTTAATCAACTTCTTTTAGTTCAAAATTGTATGACATGTTAAGAAAGGAAAAATGTTTTTGAAGTAGAAAGGATGTTTTACTCAAGAATGGAGTTCAAGTCTTCTATCAAAATTATTTTCCATCTAAGATAAAATAGGGCTCTGTTTCTATCCCTATTATTACATTGATTTTATAATGTTGTGATGGAATTATTTTTATGAATTCCTTTATCTTATATGAATTGTTTTATGATGTCATGATGTTTAAGAATCCCATTTTTATTACATGGGTTATGCAATGATGTATGATTTATGATTTTGTGGCACACATAAGAATGGTATAATTATGAGATGGGTGGGACCTATATCTCCCTCCAATGCATTGGGTAAAGATTTATATCTCATGAGATAGACATGGCTGGAATGGTAAGTTAATCTGGTTCAGTGTTACAGGACTGAAATGAGGAGTGAACTCGATTCAGAAAGGGACTTTTTCCACCAAGATGGTCTTGGAAACAATGCCTTGGCTACTATGGAAATCATGACATGTGCTGAATGGTTTCCACAATTACATGTTTTTTTACCATGATATTTTATCATTCTTAATGTATCTTTATGATCTATGCCTTACGTACTTCCATGTTTTATGTCATTGCTCAAGCTTTTGATGTTTAAACATTATGTTCATGTTTTTAAGTTCAAATGTATATAGTATGTTTTATTTTATCCATGATTACCCTTACTGAGCATTTGAGCTCACCCTTTTTATGTTTTCTTTTCCCCAGGATATAAAGAAAGGTTTTAGGTAAGAAAAAAAAGGGAAGATCTTTATGGGAGATGTTGAAGATCTTTAACCATGATTAGAAGATTACGTTCCGAGTTTCCAAAGACACTAAACTATTACGGTCCTTGTGTGTCTATTTTTATTATGTATTAAGTATTCTGAAAAAGTAATGTAATGTCCATGTACGTCAAGCTTCGGGTCTCTACAGTTGGTATCAGAGGCAAAGGAGGTAGGAGTGTATCTGATCCTTGGGAACTCTCACATGTGAGCGTTGGACGAAGCATGGCTCTCCGCCCAAGGGCTTCATGAGGAAATGACTGCCACTGGGGATGGTGGTGTGTCCCACCCAGGGGGTGTAGCCACCCATGGAGTGCCCTTATAGGTATCAATTATAGTCCACTGGAAGTAATTCCAGACCGCTACAGTTGGTATCAGAGGAGAGGTTTAGTCAACCTTGGGAAACTAGGATGCGAAAACGTTAGTGAGATCCCTAGAGATATTTATAAGGTATGTCTAGGGAAGTCCCTAAGGATAGGTATACGTATAGGATACAGTCCTAGAACTACGGTAACGATCATATAATTTAACCTAAGATGTTAGATATTGAGGATACTCCCCCTTTATTATGTTGTTTTCCCTAGCATTATTTTTACCTCTCACACTATTCTTTTTGGGTTTTAGATGATGGATGGAACCCGAAGGAACCGTGTTGATCAATGTAATGGAAAATGCAATGATTTTCCTCCTGAACAAACAAATGTTATGGGAGATGGAGAGAAAAATCTTATTGCTATACTTACACAAGCTATGAATCATTCTGGACTTCCAAATGAGCAGAGAAGGGAACAACATTCTATTGAGTCCTTCATGAGGCAACGTCCACCTTCTTTTAGTGGGTCTTCTGATCCACTTGTTGCTGAACAATGGATCAGTACCACTGAAAAGATATTTTCAGTTCTTCAATGTTCTGAACATGATAAAGTCATCTTAGAAGTATATCGTTTGGAAGGTGAAGCTGATCAGTGGTGGAATCTTATCAAGAATACAAGGCAAAGAGATGAAATTGAGTCCATGGAATGGGACGAGTTCAAGAACTTATTTTTCAATAATAACATCCATCGTATTCTTCAAACAAAGATGGAGAAGGAGTTTCTTGAACTAAAGAAAAAGGATGATGAATCTATTGGTATATACGAAGCGAATTTTACAAGGCTTGCAAGGTATGAATCTGGATTTATCATCCAACTTGAAAGTAAATTTGATCGATTCTTCAGTGGCTTAAAACCAAATATTTGAAGGGCATTAGATATAAGAGACTTCAGTAGCTATGAAGAAATTATGCGTTGTGCTATCAAGGTAGAAATGGAAGTTGGTGTTACTTATCCATCTCATAGTTTTGACAAGAAATGAAAGATGGAGTTCAAGGAGAAATCTAAGAATAATGGTGAAAAGAATATGAATGTTTCCTTATGCTCAAAGTGTGGAAAGAAGCATGGTGGAGATTGTCTTAAAGGGACAAGTAAATGTTTCAAATGTGAAAAGGAAGGTCATCGGGCATTTGAATGCCGCAATGATGGGAAGAAGATGCCTAATGATGCAAACAAAGGAAGGGATACAGAGAATGAACCTACTACACTTCAATGCTTCAAGTGCAAGGAAATGGGGCATTATGATAATAAATTCCCTAATCCAAGGGTTAGTGATGATCGACATGAGAAACCACTTACGGCAAAGGACAAAGGGAAGTCACATGCAATCACCATTGGCGATGTTGAATATGACAACGATGTGGTGGAATGATTAAGTGTTTATGTAATGGGATTCCAAAATAATTTTGTATATAATATCGTGGAATATTGGAATATTTATGTTTTGGTCTATTGTGGTTTTCAATAACATTATGGCATCGGTAACCATGAAAAGTGATTGAAATATTTTTGGAAAGCAGATGATATGCACATAATGAATGGATAAAGAGAATCTAATATGTTTGATAGTATTCATGAGATCATGATTGATATAAGGACTAAGTGATATCATGGTTTAGTATATAGAATTTTGAGGATTTTGGTATGTGTAATGTGTTAGATTTTAACTACATTCATGTTTTCACTAAGGTTCAATTGGTATTCAAGAGAATACATGATTAAGGCCTTTGAATGTTTGGAATGTGACCAACAATACATATCTTATGATATATGGGGATCAACGATGGTATTAAATCTCTGGTAATCATTTTCACTATATTATGAGAATGGACTGCAGTATTATGGATAAGCCTAAAGATTAGAATGATTATGTTGGAAATAAGTTAGTAAGGATAGAAGTTTTTTTCGATATTATTGATGGAATGTTATAGTAATATAGTTTTAGAAAAAGGACAACCTGCAGGACGGGCGACAGCCCATTGCGTCGGACAATGTCGTAGGAATCGAACCCACAACCGAAGTGTGACTGGCCTTTATCGCCTACCACTATCCTACAGGAAGTCCCTGGTTAGTAGAAACTAGTTTTATTTTATTAAGCGGTATGATATATGAAGTATAAGTTCATTTTAGGAACCATATATGATTAATCTCACTATAGATGGACTTATGTTTTTTTTTGATAACTTTTCTAACCTTTTGTTTGAGATAGATGGAATGACCCATCATTCTATCACATGATTTGCTAACACATCACGAATGAAAAATTCAACTTCATTTCTTTAATAGATGAAGTGGAAATTGTCCAAAGAATGAAAAACGGTGAGACTATACCAAAATCACGAAAGTATTTCTTCTAATTCCAATTTCATCAACTTTAGGGAAATGATCTTGAAAAACAACAATGTTGTCCTAGTGCTCTTATATATGATGAATCAGATGGTACCTTAGATCGTCACAAATTTATGGCTTTGTGATTGCTGGCTTCTCCATAGCCATGTTGTCTACCACTCTTCATCAAAACATGATGGTTAGATTTCTCTTCCATATCCATATTTTCACCTATGTGGAAACCCAGTGATTAGTTTATTTGGGTAACTGTTACGTTTAATACTTTTGTTTTTAAAGATTGGTTTCGGTATTCCTTTTTACGATGTGGGTTTCTATTAAAGAAACTTTTAAATAGTAAACCATTTATAACCCCAACAAATTTTGATGGAGAAATTCATTTTAAGGGGGGTAGAATGTAACACCCTGATATTTTATGAAAAATATTCTTTTAATTTCATTAATGTCTTTTGTTGTATGCTACACAAAGATTACCTTGCGCTATATGCACCACCGTATTAGCTTGTAGTATACGCAACACTATTCTTGGATCGTGTTACACACAATTTTGATAATAGTTATTCTACATAACATTGAGTATATATATATATATATTCAATGTATAAATGAAATATGGTTGTATTATGTTATATGAAACAATGGAGGATTCTTGTACAGCACGCAACCCTGACTTGGCTGGCATTACACGGAATCGCGATCTTCCTCGGTAGTGTGTGTTGTACGCAATACTGGGTTTTACTAAACAATAATATATTATTATAATATTATTATGAACTAGCCATTATGAATAGTATTAACTAAATTTTTAATCTTATAACATTATTATTCATCTTACACATTTTCTAAAACATGGTATAAGAACAAAATAAATTTTTTGGGTAAAATAAGTATTTTTCAAAAAATGCAGTTTTGCCACCTTTTGATGGCGCACCCACATTAAATATAGTTTTTGACATGTTTATAAGTTCAATTTGACAAAATAAAATTCTTCTTTGGAATCATGAAATAAAAATTTACTTTGGATAAAATTTTCATATTATTCTGGTAACTTTCATATTTTGATGAATAGTAAAAACACGCTATATTTTAATTAAAAACAACTTTTTTCATCGCAATAATTTATATGGTTAAATTATAATATTGAATGGTTTAAAAGTATAAATAGAATATATTTTACCATTTAATATAATGTATGTCATTAGCATTGATTCTACCTTGAATTCATATGATAAATCAATTCAATCTTTTGCATTGTTTTAAAGAAAAACCCATTTTCTTTCGACAACAGGATTAATTTTAATCTAATTTTTACAACTTTTGTGTATTGAATTTGGAAAAATGGATTCCATATTTGGAATCAGTGGATCCAAATTATGTTAATAAGCTACTTTTTATTTTTGGGAATTATGAATAGTAACTACGGTAAATTTTATTTACCATAGTTAAAGGTAAATCGGGTAATTAAGGGTAAATATAATATTATAAAATTACTCTAAAACATTTCAAAATCCTATTGTATGACTAAAAGTATACCCATATCACCTAAGGGTCAGACTAGATTCATTTAATGGACTTTTGTCCATGAAAATAATTTAATTATTATTAAAACCAAAGAATGTGACAACCTGCCACTTTCTTAAATCTTATAAGTATAATAATTTTAATTTAGTGATACAATTCATGAAACTTAAAAAATTAATATTCTCCAGAAAGATAATACAATTATATACATCATAGGAATTTATTTAGAATTTTTAGGGATTAAATAATTATCATTTATTATGACACAAAGATGATGGAGTAATTGTCTTATTAATGAAATATTGACATAATTGATGTTATAAATACCCAAATAAATGTAATTTAAGACTTTTTATGAATTAAACTAATTTTATAGGTTAATAGGACATGTTAGTATTGATTTAAGTAACTTTTTTTGAACTAATAACTCTGTTATGATTTTAAAAAAAATCAATTACTAAATAGTGTCAAAATTGACATAAAATAGTTTTTGAAAACAAATATTATATTATTATAGTTATTTTATTCCTAAAAACATAAGGTTCGTCCAAATGACTTAGATAAGGTTATATATATTAATAATAAACAACTTGGGGTTCTTTTGGCTTGATATAGTAAGTTTATTAATCTTATAGTGTAATAAAACAAGAAGACACGATAAAAGCAAAATTATCAAACTTAAAGTTAAATATAAATGATAAGGTTAAAATAGGAACCTAAACTTGTCTAAATTCTATTGGATGAAATTATTTCTACCCATCCCCGCCTTAGATTCGAAATAAATCAAGTTGGAGCTATTTAAAACCGAATTTGGCTTTATAATAAAATAATATTTTTAGTTATTCCAAAGGTGCCCCTCTCCCCCCTTATAAAAGGGCACCTCCTTTCTCTCTTCCTCACACCACTTTGAGCCTTCAAACTCGGCCAACCCCTGCCAAATTACCTTATAAACTTCCCTAGAAACATACTAGAGGTTCTGGTCTTCCTTAAAGACCAATTTTAGTGCCCTAAAAGGAGGTCTCAAAGAGGCGCTTCAAAGAAGAGGTAATGCCCGTTACCGATTCTTTCATCTTTATTTCTTCTTCCACTTCTTCTTCTTTAGTTGTTTCATCATGAAGTAATAACATAAGTATCACTCATATACTGATATGTTATTATAAGTATGAAACAACCCTATTTCACCATCTATCCATCCTACGGAAAATAAAATCACTGCGCGTGCGTACGGACGGAATACCGTCTCCACGCCGTGGTGTAATCTATTTTCCCACACCACCTTACTTGTATGGGTATAATTATGTAAAAAATTACCATATATAATTATTTTAAAGTGATATTGATTATGAAATAGTATACATACACTCCAATACAATTCCACGATCATGAGAACGATATCATCGCTCGGGCGTACGTACGGACTACCGTCTCCACGACGCGATGAGATTCATTCTCAATGATTAACCATTCATGAATGATTATAAAGTATATATAATAAGTATTTATGAAATATATGAAATAATAATGATACTGGATTTATGTATATATATATGTATGTCATCTACTTAATTCCATTCAATTCAATAAGGAAACAAAAATAGCGTTCATGCGTACGTACGGCCTACCGTCTCCATGAACGGTGTATTTCTTTCCATTTATTGATATATTATATATATGTATATTCAGAATATATATTATATATAAATCATGTTTTAAAATCTGAATATAAGTAATCATGATCCAAGTAATCATATTAATAATTACAAGTTAAAACACAAACGACAAATGAGATGATTTTACCCAAAACGCTACTTTAACATGAATTTACAAAAGAACGAGTAATATAAAGTCATAAGTGGACCATATATGATATAATAACAATGAATATGATTCTTTAATAAGTAAATGACATTATTTAAATCATTATACAGGGGGTTCAGATACGTAAGAAGCATATCAGACCAAAGGTAAGGGAAATATCACAATCTCATTTTTATCCGAGATTTTTTATACTTTGAAATTTACTTGGGTGTATTTTATCATCCACATCCATGTTTCCTCAATATGTAATATTATTTCCATTCACCAACAATTGTTTAAATCCAATTTTACCCTTTGGTGAGTTTTTAGTAAAAGATATGAAAGGAATCTTTTGTCTTTTTTCATACGAGGTACTTTTGGCTTTTCTGACAAAAGTATGAGAAGCATGTTTTTTTAACTTATACGGCATGAATGGATTTTTAAAACATTATTTCCAAGAAGCTTACTTTACAAGTTTTCATGTTTATTTTTAATCAACTTCTTTTAGTTTAAAATTGTATGACATGTTAAGAAAGGAAAAATGTTTTTGAAGTAGAAAGGATATTTTCCTCAAGAATGGAGTTCAAGTGTTCTATCAAAATTATTTTCCATCTAAGATAAAATAGGTTTCGGTTTCTATCTCTATTATTACATTTATTTGATTATGTTGTGATGGAATTATTTTTATGAATTCCTTTATCTTATATGAATTGTTTTATGATGTCATGATGTTTAAGAATCCCATTTTTATTACATGGGTTATGCAATGATGTATGATTTATGATTTTGTGGCACACATAAGAATGGTATCATTATGAGATGGGTGGGACCTATATCTCCCTCCAATGAATTGGGTAAAGATTTATATCTCATGAGATAGAAATGGCTGGAACGGTAATTTAATCTGGTTCAGTGTTACAGGACTGAAACGAGGAGTGAACTCGATTCAGAAAGGGACTTTGTTCACCAAGATGGTCTTGGCAGCAATGCCTTGGTTACTATGGAAGTCATGACATGTTTTGAATGGTTTCCATAATTACATGTTTTATTCCCATGCTATTTTATCATTCTTAATGTATCTTTATGATCTATGCCTTACGTACTTCCATGTTTTATGTCATTGCTCAAGCTTTTGATGTTTAAACATTATGTTCATGTTTTTAAGTTCAGATGTATATAGTATGTTTTATTTTATCCATGCATACCCTAAATGAGAATTTGAGCTCACCCTTTTTATGTTTTCTTTTCCCCAAGATATATAGAAAGGTTTTAGGTAAGAAAAAAAAAGGGAAGATCTTTATGGGAGATGTTGAAGATATTTCACCATGATTAGAAGATTACGTTCTGAGTTTCCAAAGACACTAAACTATTACGGTCCTTGTGTGTCTATTTTTATTATGTATTAAGTATTACGCAAAAGTAATGTAATGTCCATGTATGTCAAGCTTCGGGTCTCTACAGTTGGTATCAGAGGCAAAGGAGGTAGGAATGTATCCGATCCTTGGGAACTCTCACATGTGAGCGTTGGACGAAGAATGGCTCTCCGCCCAAGGGCTTCATGAGGAAATGATTGCCACTGGGGATGGTGGTGTGTCCCACCCAGGGGGTGTATCCACCCATGGAGTGCCCTGATAGGTATCAATTATAGTCCACTGGAAGTAATTCCAGACCGCTACATACTCTTACTAATAATTTTAGCTCACCCTTTCATATTATTCTTTCACCTAGTACATGTAGAAGGGTATTAAGTAGGATATGTCAAAAAGGGGTCTAGTTATGATGGAAAAGTGGGAGACAATAAATATGTCTTATGAATGAGTGGTTTATTTTTAACAGTTTATAATGCCACTATACCTATACGGTCTTGCAATAAATTTTTTGTAGTTTTTAATAAATATTCATAAATTTTGATGTAATATCAATGTATTTAATGTATAGATCGTTATATCCACTCAGCCCTAAACTCCATAAATATGATAAAACTCTCAAATCACCATGTATTTACATAAAAAATTTAATCCACAAATAATAATAACTAAATGTAGTGATGAAATCATTACACATGGTCATAAATTCTATGAAAATAATGTAAATTAATACAAAATCCTATAATAGAAAAATGTGGTCTAATTCAATAATTAAAACAATAACTAACTTAAATATCCCTTAGTCACAAATATAAATATATTTTGATATCATCCCAATGAGTGGAGAAGATTTGGAAATAAGCCTTAATCTGAAATGAATTTAGACAATTGTATAAAATTATCAATAATATACCTCGCTCCATTCGACATTGAAACTGTTAATAACTGATCCACTAATTCTAGTTTCAACTACATTAATGAATTTCTTTTTATAATTAATCATACTTAAAACCACAACACCCAAAAATTGGTTTTATAAATGTTCTTCATTCTATATATTAATGGAAAACATCCTTTTGAAAACATTTACTTTGAAATCACACACTCCATATGAGATAACACATATTCCATTTTAAAATTTCCTCTTGACCATTTCATTAAAATCTATTAGAAAAATAACAAACACTATAGAAACTAAAATTTTAACAAAGGAATATCAATTTCATAGAGAAATTAAGAAAATATAAAAATCCAATGTTAGTTGAAACTTATGTCAAGATATTTGTGGATTTCAAAAGGAAACCAAATAAATTTCCTATGTTAGACCACTAATAATATAATGAGTTTCATGGAATATTTACTATGTTTTCCGAGGCTAATTAACCCAAAACAATGTCATTAACTAGATTCATCCTCAAAATATTGGAAAGTATTTTCATATAAATGCTTAGTGGAAATGTTGAATTTACTTCCATAGAATATATAGGGGAAACAGATCCCTTCTCTACTAAGTTATCATATCGTAGAACCTAGTTTCCCATGACCAAAATAAAACATGGTTGAGAAAAAAATTATTGAACACAATCAATATTGGATTACAGCTCATATCAAATAAATTACTCTTGCCTCCAACTATATCTCTAGGAAAATCCATGAATACCCAAGAATTATCTCATAAAAAAATATTACAAGTTACATAATTAATATTTATCAAACGAAAATAGGGCTCAAGAGTATTGTGCACAAACAAATTTTAGAAACCACATAAGTGTTCCAAATAGTCCATCAAGAAACCACTAAAGTTGTTAATGACTTTTATAATAATTTTGAAGCATTTTCAAACATCACATTAAAAAATTGAATTTAAAATCTTCAATAAAGATAATTTTTGAAATCATTTCCACTTTTATTAAACCCATTACAAGGATTAGGAATGTTTCATTAATTTATCCTTTGACAAAAATTGGTTAAATACATTTATAGCTAATGTTATATTCATAAAAACATTTTATAAAATTTAATAATACTTATAATTTCATGTTCCATATAAAGGAAAATACAAAATATTTTGAAAAATCATTCAAAAGATTAAATCATTTTTATATACATAATCACAATTTCTTAATGTCCAATCAAGTATATCAATAAATATTGATATCCATGACACAATAAAAAAGTAAATAATTCATTAATATAGAGAAACCAACCGCTTTTATGTAAACTAAAATATATATAATTTTATCTTTATAAATAAAGTATTAATAATAAATATTATCAATAGACAAGTTAAAAATAAATTAGAAATCCAATAAAATAATGGTTCTGAAATTGAATGCTAGAACATGGGGAAACCATACATGAATTTATTGATGATGTTATAAACCATGAATCTATTGATGTAGGTCACCCAAACATGGACCAATGAAACCAAAAAAAACTCTAATTATTAAAACCCAAAAAATGGAACAATCTTGGAAACCCTATGGTATGACAAAACCAAATTGTAGTGAATGGGAATGAGATAATAATGGGAATATGGGGTTTTTGGAAGTGGATTTAGAACCCTGTAAGTCTTACCCTATCTTGTGAAGAAATCATGCGAAATAACAAGATGAAGGATTTTATAAGGGAGATACAGTCACAAATGAGAATATGTCTCCAGAAGGGGTGTCTCGTGCACTTTATGTTAGAGGAGGTGAAGTTGTTCTATTGAAGTTGGGATGATGGGGAGGTCCCATGATGCAGAGGGCTAGGCTATGGGAGGATTCATACATAAGGGGCTCATATTTTGGAACAGTAATGTGAATGGTATAAAGAAAATTGGAAGAAGAAAAAAATAATTATATGAAAAAACATAATATAATTTGACCAACCCATATGGTTTTCCAAACCATGTATTAACCATGTGGTACATATTAACTATTCTAAAAATCCATCAGAAAATTTCCTATAGGGACCCGTATGGTTTCACATCCATAAACTTACCATAAAAAATTACATCGATATGTGCAAAATCCAAATTCAAAGTTAGTTCAAGGTTTTTTAACCATATAGGCTTACAATGTGACCCTTAAAAACAATTACAATTTAAATTTAAAAGACCAAACTAAAAATGGATAAAAATAAAGAAAATATCATAAAATAAAATACCCTAGTCTCATGTGGTTGTTAAAATACAACTAAACATGCCACTTTCTATCCCCATAATGCCTTAAGTCAATGTATATGCATTATAATAAGAAAGGTTGATCCACTTCAATCCTGGATGTGGGAGGTGGGAAAAACTGAAGAGATATTGAACCATATAGAATACCTTTACATGATCCCTCATCCAAAATTACCTTTTTAAATCATAAAAATATAAAAACATAACTCACAAATTTATGAGACATATATAGCAACAACAAGACCTTATACATATATAATTACCCCTCTATTAGGTCCTAGAAAAAATGAATACTTTTTATAGGTATCCTTACACTTTTAGAACTATTTTATAATAGAAAAATCCAACCAAGGAAAAACTCTCATGATGGATCACCACGAGGAACAATAACTTGAGCAAAATTACAATAATCTATAATCTATTACAAGACTTAACATCCACCATGGAACAAAAACAATGATCTCAAAAGGAAACTCATCCAACTAGAAAGTCCCATCCAAAAACTAGCATGGGCCTTAGACTTGGGTCACTATGTTCTAATCGATAAAACATTGACCTCAACCATAAAAAAACCATCCCATAGACATCCACAAATGATACAAAACCATTTATGGAATACTTAATTATATACTAGTCCTTAGTACCTTTTAAAAATTTTATATTGTCTTACCATGTTCATGAAAAAATGTACCAACCTCCATAAGGATATTTCAACAACACAGATCACAAGCATGTCATGAGACAACAAATTCACCATACCTTAAAATTTTTAAACCATCGTACCACACTAACGTCAATATAAAATAACTCCAAATTCAATTTTCATGTGAAACCCCACTATTTTATATGAATCACCAAAGAGTCAAACAACACACCATTTGAATCAAGTACACATAAAAAACTCTCACTAATTCCCAATCACACAAATAGGGAATCACCAACCTAAATAACCACATAAAAAAGGTAAAAATATTCCAATTGTATTAATAATTAATATAGAACACCACAAAATAAATAGGAGGGATAGTGATTCATAGACCCCTGAAATAGATTAAAACTAAGTATAAATTTTAGTCTCACCATTTAATTATATGTCTTTCTAGGGCCACCAACCATCGAAACTACTCTTAAATGATGGAGATAATAACCCAATGTGTCATACCATGAGACAATGAATCCATGCTTTTCAATAAAATGCACTAGAGGAAGAGAATAAATTACAAAAGTGATAAACTCTACTACTTCACTTCCAACATGTCTATAATGACCCAAAACAATCATACATAAATACTACATATTAGTAAATAAATATTCAATACATAACATAATGATAAATTCTAGAATTATTTTGGTCTATTTAATTTGTAAAATTGGAAATGTAAACAATTGGTACATAAATGAGGTACGTCATATCCCACTATGTTTATTATAACCACCACCCATCTTAGAGATATCATATTTAATAACTTTCATCATAACATGGGGAAAGGATTATAATAATGGATTGGATTAGATAATTAGTAAGGGAAAACTGAGATATCAATATATCATGAGCATACGGGTAAGATAAAATGAGAATAAAATTTAAAAACCATACCTTACATATCATTGATAATAAAACAGAATCATAGAATAAATATATAATGTTCACAAAACATCAATCATAAGGAAGAAAAGAACAAGAACTACATGAACATAACATTGGAATAAGTTAAATATTTTTGTATTACACATTAGCATTTAAAATAATTTCTTTAATAATCAAGGATCTTTTCCAAAACTATCACTGTGGAAGAGGTTCACTCCCCAATACATCATTTTTTTCAAGGTTCACTCAAAATAATATCATAATGGATTGGTTTTACTCCTAACCATTTATTGTACTCATAGTTCACTCCCATAACTATCATATTTGAAAATTTACCAAACAAAACTGTGTTCAATCCCATTCCAATCTTTTTTATGTCTTGAGATGTTAATATGTTCCTAATTTATTAGAAGGAGATATAGTTCACACCCATCCTTGGTTATAATATGACCACTTTCGTGGGTTATAACTAATCACATTCATTGGTTATTAAATAAAAAACATCAAATAGTGAAAACCGTACATATAAGTTTTACCAGAACAAAAAACATTCAAAATATCAGATTCTATGAAAAAACAGTTCTTTAAACATTTCCGCATAGCATAAATTATGGAAATGAAATAGGATTCACAAAAAATAATAATTTCATCATATAAAATACCACGAAATAAAATAGTTATCAGCGAAATATTATAATTTTAAAAATTAACCACCCATATAAAGAATAAGGATGATATTAATGGATAATATAACTATTAAATACAATGTTACATCCAGGATTTCATCTTAGATGGATAGTGATTTCGAAATATAAAATTGGAAATTTCATGAGGAAATTATCCTATCATCTTTGAAAATAAATTTGTATACTAAGAAATTATAAAACATTTTAAAAATCCATTTCATCAAAATAATCATTTTAGAACTAGTATTTCATAAAATATTGTGAAAATAAATTTTTTTCAAAATAACCTTGGAAACATATGATGGGTGCCTTAAAAAATGTGTGGAAATAGTGGTGGTAAATACAATTCATTCCATACATGTTAAAACAATGATTCATTTAACTTTTTCAATAAAAGAAAAGCAATAATTTTTTGGAAAAAAATATAAATATTAATTTTAAAAAAAAATTGTAAAAATGAAAACAAGGGTAAAAATTATTTTAAAAAATTATTTATGAAAACTAAAACATTCTTGAAACTATTTTTAGAAGCATTGTTATGGAATAAAATTGGTTTTCTACTGAAGAGAGTAATAAAATCAATTTTATATAAAAGCATTCATATGGAATATTTAGTTCATAAATAGATGAAAATGAAGGGAAACATTTATTTTCATAACATAACTAGAGAATATTAAATTTGATGGATATGATGAGAAATTGATAATAATATTTCATCATCAAAAGTATAATCTTAAATAATCTTGATAAACAATGAGATTTTATCATCAAAGCATTACTACAATAGTATCATTTGAATTTTAATCATTATTAAAGAGTATCAAATTATGAAACTTTATATATCAGGAATATAAGGATATTCATGGCATAAAATTTCGAAGGTTATGTATATACATATCATAAAATAATATATATAAATAATAGAACAAATGTCTCAATGAATGGAAAATTTAGAAAAAAAATCTCTTACCTCTTTGGTAACTTTTGAACCATAAACCACATTAAAGAGAGATCCTTAATGAAGAGTTGAATCAATATAATTTTGAGGATAAACATCATAAAATAAATTCTTGGGTATTATATACACCATATAAAGTAATATTGGGGTGAATATGGAATTTGTGTCATAGAAAATAAAAGTGAAGTGAAAATCCCATACTTTATGTCTCAAATTACTTAATACACATATAAAAATACTATGTAATAAATATAATTTTATTATTAATAAATTATATAACCTTAATTGTATATATTTATATATATTTCGTACAATATAAAATTTACTTATGACTTTTTATTACCTCTTTGTTAATAATTAATTGTTAAAATCTTGTTTCGGGTAATAACTCCATTGTTTTCCATGTGTGTTATAAATTTTTATTTTTTTTATTAATTTTATAGTGGATCCATAATATCAATATTTATAACCCTAATATCATATATATTCATTATTTATGGATTTATATTCATCCAAAATAGTTGGATATAAAAAATTAAATACATCGTTCATGGGGAGGGTAGGTTGTATGAATGCATGAATATTATTTCCATTTTATGGAAGGTTGAAAAAAATTAATTTAAATTTTATATTACCTTTATAGAATCATTTTTATTTTATATATACCACATAAATTAATTTATTTTAGTTTTATTAACTTCCACCCAATGCGTTAGAGAAAAATGAATAACTTCTCTCTGCAAGGTTGTAGTCTTCCATACACACAAATGACATTATCATATACCTTAGTGAGTGTTATGAAATAATTTATAAGTGATATCATAATAACATATGTATAATTATGTTAAAAATATCATATATACTCATTTAATATATCATAATTACCATCTAAGTGAAACAAAAATGAAAAACACTTCACAACGGTACGTGAGGCTGTAGTCCTCTGTACACATGAGCAACATTATTTTTTTCCAAAGGATTGGTATGTAAGAATTTATATGTAATATTATAATTTGAAATGTTTAATAATATCATAAATAACATATAAAAATATTAAATCTATCATTATATCCATATGAGAGATATGGTGATGGAAAATGAATAACATTTGTCAATGAGGCGGTAGTCTATCATACACATGATAGATAGTTTTCTTTACCATTTGATGGAAGCGGACAATGATATATGTTAAATAATTTATATAATAACTTATAATTATATGGTAGATACTAATTTTATTATATCACCATAGTTTAAAAATATTAATTGAGGTTGAAGAATAATTAAAAAATGTAGTTTTAAGAATTGTATATCTTTTTAGGGTGCCTCTTTAGGTTTACACCTAAAGACTTCTAATGAGGCCTTAATAACCAAAATAAGTTTTATAGTTTTAATGGAAATAATTTATTTATTTATTTTTTAGATCATGTTTTCCCCAAATTATTTTGGAATTCTAAAGTCAATAGCAGAAGTGGTGGCCTTTTATAAGTGGGGGAGAGGAAACACTTGGGATTTCTCAGAAGAATAATTTATACGCACAATTCTCACAATCCAAAAGGATATAAAATGGTTCATAATCAATAATTAGGGGGTATAAGGTTCCAATATCTCTAAATATGGTGTTTTAATAGTTTCTAGGTGTTTTTATCCCTGATCATTTCAGTTTAATCCCCCGGTAAACCTGTTTTACCCTTAACCATGATAAATAATGTTTTTCTTTTTTTTAATATTCACTATAGTAAAATATTAATTTTACAATATTATATATTATAAATTACTATTTTTATGAATATTGAATATTTTTTTTCCAAATACTATTTTTATAAGGGAATTATTAATTTAAAATAAACCCACAGACATGATGAGAGAGTTTTTTTCTAAAGAGAAATATTTCAAAAGTTTAAATAGTATTTATAAAAAAATAAATATGAAATTGATTCCAATAAACTAAATTATATATATATATATATAATTTAACTAATAGGAATTTTAAAAACATATTATTATAAAATTTACCTCAGATATTCTTTGAATGATAATGCAATATTTTTAATAAAAGAAATCATTTTTCATTATTCCCAAAAATATTCACTTTTGAGAAAATTATAAAAAAAACACACCCAAATAATTTTTATTTTATTATTTAATAAATTAAGTTAATATTATCAAATATATTTTCTAATAAATTAAAAAATTATCTTTAAAATAAGTTTACAAATGGTGAAATGGCTATGCTTTTGAAAAATAGAATCTTTAAGTATGAAGTTGGATTAATTACTAACTCTTACGTAATAAACACATAAGGTGAATAGTAAAAATATGAATGAATATATAATATATAAATAAAATTAAAATAATATCTGAATTTTTTATATAAAATTTATTGAGAGAAAAAATATTTCTCTGCATAAAAAATGCTTTTTAGATATTTATTTCCTTTATCGTCAAAAGGTATTTATTTTTCTTCTCTAATAAGTTGGTATCCATGGAAATAATTTTAAATAAATGTATAAACCATATATTTTCAAAATTTACTTAATCCCATTCATACCCTTTATTCAAATATCTTGGAGAAAAATATATTATTAAATAATAATATTTTATTATTATTTTGTGTTTTGTTAAAACACAATGTTCTTTTTAGCACAATTTATCAAATAAATAAAATAAATTTGAAGAAAAAAATCTCATAAAATCTTATAGTGTTACATTCTACCCCTTTTAAAATTAATTTCACTCCATAAATTAATTACATTGAAAAAATATTACATACTTCTATTTCATGACATCCTTCGGTTCCTACATAGCTTCATCATGCTGGTGGTTCCACCGAAGTACTGTAATCAAGTGAGTGATCTTGTTTCATAGCACTTTCTCCATAACACCCATATTCTCACCCTGTGTGTCCTCATAAGAGTGATCATTCTCTGCCAGAATGTCCACATACTTCAATAAAAATGATTGATCAGGTATGTAATTGATTCGGAGAGGTACATGAAACACATCAAGACCTAAGAGATGTTTATTGGAATCCCCAAAAAATATAAAAAAGGTACAAATATGATCAATAATTTAAATAGGGGAAGATATATCTAGGGATCTACATTACATTATATAATATACATAATTTCATTATATTTTTCCTTTTACTAATTTGTACATCATTTCTCACTCCATGAAATGAAAATTCATGAGGAATTTTTCATTCCTGAAGCATAAAAATTAACTTTAAATGTATCACACAATCCATAAATGAATGAAAGTTCATTCCATCAATCATAAAATCCAAATTGGTTATCACTTGTTATCAAATATGGATAAATATTCATATGATTAAATAATATATTAATATCTAAAACCACATACAAAGTTCATTATAAAAAATACAAAATTGTTTGACCTTAAGTCCCATCCAAAATATAAATAAAATATAAAGAAGGCCACTAAATTTCCCCATTAAAAATAACATTAATCCCAAAAATATCATAATGTTTCCCCTACTGGTCACATGTTGAATATGAGAATACTATAGTCACATGTTCTCTAGAATCAAAGTAATAATTACAATTACTATAAAACCAAAATGAAAACACTCATTCTTCGTCATTTCTTTAATAAAACCAGAAATTATTTTATATTTCTAAAAAATCCAAAAAACAATTTAAACTATATCATGGATAACATAAAGACTTTTTCAAAAAAATAATAATCAAATCCTAGGTTATCAATACAATCCAATTTTCATTATCCAGGTTAATCATCTCTTTGTCCAATCTAATCACCACTTTCCCAAATTTGGGAACATATTAATGGTTACCTACACATAATAATGTGTTTTCCACAAAATATCACGTTATAATTAGATAACATTTCTAGTTCATCAGCGACATTAAAAAAATCAATAAAATAAATAATGATAGACTTCTACAGAACAATATATATATATATATATATATATATATTTAATGATTCACCTAATTCATTAATTCTAATAGATAAAAAATTAAATCATTCTAATTTATTCTCAAACCATTTACTAGGATAAATTATCTTTTTACGCAATACCTTCTTCCTTTCTTAAATTCATTTTTAGTCATTTTATCATTAATCAAATAACCTTTACTCATATAATATTGTAGATCCTCTTGTTGAGTTTTCCTCTTAGGACATTGATTTTCATATTTCTTATACTTTACACATTTATAACATTCATCCTTTGATAATAAATTAGAAAGACCAATATTACCACAATTTGTGTAAACCAAACTTTCCATTTTTCTTTCAATTATTTTTATATTCCCTTCTTCTACATGCATAAAATATATTCTCATTCCATTAAGGAATTCCCTTGAGTTCTTCCTCCAAAATTATTTAAATATAGTAAAACTAAATATTCTATTACAATGGCCTCCACCACCCTATTTCTTAGCTAAATGATTCATTCTCTTCTTTTTCGATTTCTATATTTTCTGAAGATGTATGATTTTAATCAAATATCATGATAACTGATTAAGAATAATTACAATATCCTTCACTCCCGTAATCATCCATTTTGGTTTATTATCAACACATTTTCTATCATAATTATTAGTAACCTATTTACTTATGGTTATTTCTATTTATATAAAAAAGTACTCTGAGAAATAATAATAATAATAATGGAAAACTGCATAATCTAGGAAATCGGTAATTGGATGTCTAAATCATGACACCTTCTTTTCAATCTACGACTCATTAGGAATAAACTATGTCATTCATTATAATTATTAAAATATTTCCCGATGGTTTATAAATAGAATATGAATTAACCAAAGATAGTATCCTAGGAGTTTCAAAAAAGGTGCATAGTAAGGCTCATTTTTGTGTACCAAGTAATGTTCCAGTCCACACGGATGCACCTTTTTAATATTTTTTACCCCTATGTATAATTTTTCATGAACTACACAAACATGTAGTATCCAAAAAGGGATGTATTTATTGGTAAACCACATATTCTATTCCTTACCAAAAATTTTTGATGTTATCATATAATTAGGTTCATAATGTGGGATCTCATTAATGTTTTTTCATTTGTGTTTCCATGGGTTTAAATAAACCCTTCTCTCATACCAACTGTAAAGGGACATAATTCTCATACAAAAATATTACATATCTATAGTTAAACATTCATAAATAGAATAATGAACTACACCAAAATAATTTAGTCAAATTGAATTTGAAACATGGAAACCTAATCAAATGGTCCATAATTTATCAACATTATCTCCCTGTAAGATCTTAATTACTATAAACCTTCTAAAACATATCATGTGTGACCTTATGACTTGGGTTCCACTCAACGGTTCCCCAACCATGTTAGAAACATGGTCTCAAACATGCCTCCACATACCCTAGAGGCTTCTGACTAGAAGTTAGGGCCTACGGTGCGTATGTGGGGAGACTATATCCTCATGTTAGAGTATACAGTAGTGGATATTGATATAATAAATTTATGGATAATAATATAGGAAGGGTAATAACAACAAAATGTGGAAGTCTATGTATAAATAAATATCCATTATTAATAATCATCTAAAAAGTTAAATATTACAATATACAAAAGATTATGATTTAATTCCATGTCTCTAAAAATAAGGGCAATATTTTCACAAGGCATTAGAAATGCAGTACAATACATGGTGTATAGAACAGAAAAATTATACCAAGAACTATCAATGCATCCTAATATCCTTCTCAGTAATCTATAACCATGATCCATCCTAAGAAAACAAGCATGATAGTAAGGATTCCAATGTTAGAAACTACCCCTTTTCCTTACCAGCGATCGTATAATCTTTCTGGGTACCAATAGACGCCAAGATTTTTTGTGAAATAAATATTAGTAGGCCACAACCAAAATAATATGTACAAGCCAATCTATGAATATAAATTGACAGTGTGAAGGTATATTGAAATTAAAATCAATGACAATGTAATAATACATACATGCTTTAGCCTCGGCTTGGAATGTCTCTGAACATGATACCATTTAATAATATTAATTACGTAAAATTTATATAGATTAATCGAGGGAATGTTTCCACAAAACTGTAATAATTCATAACAATAGTTTAATAGGATCCAAGGAGTAACCAAGGCATCTATGACCTCATGTTTCGTCCAGCTAATAGAAGTTACACGATTAGTCTAGCTATAAAGTGGTATGAGTGTAATACCAATGGTAATGCCCAAGGAATACCACTATAATTGGTTATAAACAAGTCTAATTATCTCTTCAAAGGTAATCATGGTCTAAGTATGTAACCCCATTAGATTTTGTGAATTAATTATTTTTTATTTAATTTAATCTATTTGATATTTTTCATTTCAGCAACAATGAAAATAGTTTATTTTATATTAATTCTCTATATATGGCTAGAGATATATGAAAAAACAGGTTAATCAAGCACTAAATCGAAAATAAAATTTATATTTCTCTGCCCAAAACATAATGGTTAGCTTGCTTTATGGACGATAATGACATTCCTCAATGGCATGCGAAACACACAAGACTGAGGTTTACTAAATAATAATATTTTTTAAAATATGATTAATTAATATAATATAATATATACTAAATAATAAATTATTTGTTATTAATAGTATTAACTAATTTAGGAAAATATTTGGATTTCAAAATTTAATATGAATCCATTGGTTACCAATTAATTATAAATGAATATGAAATCAAATTTAATAAAAAAAGGTATTATTATTATTTTTTTGTTCACAAATCTATTTTCCCTAATAAATTAACTTAAATAAAATTAGTGAGTGATATTGATGTAATATATATGTTATTTATTAAATAAAATATTTTTTATACATCCAATAGAATGGATAGACATGAGATAAGAACAAACATAATTTTATGCATAAATGACTATATTTTTTTATAAATGTAATTTTAACACCATTTAATGGATAGCCCATTTTTAATCCAATTTTTGAAGAATTTATAGATTTAATATTTGAAAATAAACATTACCTTGAAATTTAATGATAAATATTATGTTATGATTATTTTTTGTTATTTTTTGTATGGTTTCATTTTTTGATTAATAGTTTAAAATACTGGATTTTAAATCAAGAATACTTTTTCAACTAATAAATTTATAAGTTTAAATAATATTTTAAATTATTATAAAATTTCAATTAGATAAAATATTTTTCAATTAATATAATTTTTGGATAATGTAACTAATTCTACTATGAAGTTGGATATAAAACCAAAGCAATATTTTGATCATTTTTTACTTAAAAAATTGTCTTGTCGTCCCAATAGCGGGATTCAATTTAAATTAATTTCTCCATTTTATTTGAATAAAATAGAGATGAAATGATTTAATATCTATAATTATTAAAATATATAATTTATAAAATTTCAACTTAGTTTTTTACCAAAAATATTAGTGAAATTGAATAAAACTAATTACCACGATTAAGGTTAAATTATGATTAATAAGGGACAAATCCATAACCTTAAAGACCAAAATGACTTATAAATTTGTGAAAAACAATATAGATAGCCATATTTAGACCATATTTTCTGTTCTCTTGGACTTGGATCTATATGGGATCTTAATGCTACATGAAAAACATCATTGGAATTATCTCTTCAAATAATTACAATAGTGTCACACCTCCTTCCCTATAAAAGGCAACCTCATCTCCCTCTTCTTAACACGTATAAAACAACATAGGATAGTATAGTATCATCCCAATACAATTCTAAAAATCCATCCCTCAAACATTTAAGCCTTTACTTGAGAAGAAAGAAATCCAAGGAAGCCTTTGGGCATAACCCAAAAGGAGTTACCTGATTATGAGGTAACATATTCTCTCGAGATCCTTTACTTTATTTCCCTTCTCCACACCTCCACTCTATTTATTCCACTATTGAATAAAACATCATGTATCCTAAATATACTAATATTTATTTATGCTATTTTTTCAACCAACTCTTACACACACCAATATCTAATGGATAAATAACATATTGTTTATGTGTACAGTGAACTATCACATCACTAAATGATGATTGTTTAATTTTCCTTACCTCCTAGTAGACAGTATGAAAGAAAATATGATTATATAGGTGATATGTTATATTTTTTATTTATTTAATCTTTTTTATTTCTTTTACAACACATTTCTTTTATACATTCTATTTGGTGCTAATACGATAATTTTGTTTGAGGGAGTGTGGGCTACCTCGCCCTCAAAGCAATACGATTCATCTATACACTACATGGATTATATTAAGGATTGTTTTAGTGAATATATAATAAATATATGATATTATAAATCTAATATAATAATGATATATATAAAAATATATAAATTTTAATTTTTTTCTTCAAACACGACAATTAAAAAGAAATAGCGTTCATGTGTATGTATGACCTACCATCTCCAAAAATGTGTTATTCTATTTCATAATTATATATAATATCGATTACTATAATTAAAATATACTATATATAAATGATATTTATATCATGGCCTAATTATTTTAATTCATGATATAAACTCTAAATACCAATGATAAAACAAATTAAGACACATGAGAATAATTAAGTGAATGTTACCTGATGTGAATCCTTAACATAGGATTGTTTCAATGTAGGTAATATAAGGTCGCAATAAAAAGGTATATGGTATTAAATATAATAACATGGTTCTATAAAAGTTTTATAATAAATTTATCATTATTATATAGGCGTTTTGAACAAGTACATCAATAGTGAAGACACTAGGTAAAGGGATTTCGTCTCACATTTTATTTCCTTGGGATAGATGCTTTGTTCTACACTCTTTACCTTTTTGTGGTTAATGTATTGTCAATTGTTATAATCTATTCATATTTTAATTAAATTTATTTGAATTAATATATCCATTTTATGGTCTTTCTTTCATGAGGATTATGTTTCAAAGGATACCAAATCTGTGAAATTGTTTTTTCTTGATTTTCCTTCTTTGAGATCATGTTTTGTTATTCACTTAATTTATCTTTTGAGGTGTATATAATTCCATCATATTTTTTATATCATTAATTTAATTATTTTCATGATATTTCTAATTTCATTTAATTCCCTTTTCTTACATGTAGACTATCATCACAAGTTACCAACATATAAGTGTTTGATGAAATAATATCATTACTCTTTAAGATTGTTTATATTTATTCTTCCTTTGATGAAATTTTATGATTCACCTCTCAATAATATTCAACAATTTTATTATCCTTTTGGTATTTATGATAAATTCATATATTATTACCATTTATTCTTCTCTTTTATACATAATATGGTTAAGAATGTGTTTTTTAAGAAAGCTCAACTTTACTCTCTCTTCAGTCTGAAATCTTTGTTCCTTTAAAACCATATTTCATTAAAATGGTTTCAAAAAATATTATACTAATCTCATAAGATAATTAGAATTAATGTTTACCCATTTTTCTTTTAATGATTTTTCAATGAAATCATATTGTCTCTTTACAAACAAATATTTTTTCTAACCTTTTTAACATGAAAAAGGAATGATCATTTGCCTCGTATGAAGTCTTAAGATTTATCTACAAAAAATTATTTGAAGCATTAATTTCATGTTTAAAGGTTAATTTTTAAAATATTGTTTTTAAAGTAAATTCTAAAGGAAGATGGTATTGAACATTTTTTGAAGCTTATTTTATAAATTTTCAAGGAGAAGTGTTTTGAAAAAAAATTCAAGCATATTTTACAAGATTTCCAGAATAATGGTTTTTAAAATTATTTCAATATTATTGTATATATTTTAAAGGAAAATGGATTTCAAAATTTTTTCATGATTAATTAATATGTTTTCATGGAAATGGTTTTCAAAATGTATCCACACTTATTTTAAATACATCATGGAGATTGGTTTTTAAAACTAATTCAATACTTATTTATAAGTATTCAAAAAAAATTCAAAGATATTTTTTTGAAAATATTTTCAATAATTATTTATTATTATCCAATGTTATTTTATGAAAAGAGTTTTAAAAATGTTTTAAAGATTATTTTATCTTTTTTAAGGAATATATTTTTCAAAATGATTTCAATTATTATTTATAAGTTAAAGGTATATTCTAATAAATTATTTTCAAATGAATTTATGTATTAAAAAGACTCTTTCAAATAAGAATTTCCTCATGGAATATTTTTGAATGATATTTCAAAATTATTTTGTATATAAGATGACATTTTCTATTATTAATAATGATTTTATTGGAAATGATCCAAAGGATCCATTCATATTCCATCTAAGAATGGGTTTTTCTTAATGTCATGATCTATATGAAACTCATTTCTCTTTCATAGGTTATATGTTTACCAAATCCATTTCTCTTTGACAGGTTATATTTTATGAAATCCGTTTCTTATTCATGGTTATTATGAAATGATTAAGAAACCTGTATTTTTCTTTAGGTTATGATAATATTACCTATTTATGGTACCCATTTAATTTTATTGGTCATGATATGATTGATTATGAACTTGTGGAACATGTATGTATGATTTCATTATTATATAGGTGGGAAAAATATCTCCCTCCAATGCGTTGGGTAAAGATTTAAATATCATGAGATAAACTAAGATGGTCTTGGGAACAAACCTTAACTACTAAGATTTTCCTGGGAATTAACCATGACTAACAATATGGCATGAGGAGTGAACTCATGCAACTAATATGGCCTAGGGAGTGAAATATAACTACCAAGATGGTATAGAGAGTGAACCCAAATTACTAATAAAGTATTGGAAGCTATACCTTGGCAACTATGGAAATCATATTATATGTTATGTGTCTACTATGATTCCATATTTTATTCATATGATATGATTTCAGGACTAATGTCATTTTTTTACATATGATTAATTTCTTATGAACTTCAAATATTTATTATGATCTCAAATATAAAGTGTATGATATTCAAATGTTATGTTGAAGTTATTTACCCTTTTGTTCATGTCATGGTTACACATTTGTATTATTTACGTAACAGAGAATTTAGGATCACACCATTATTATATTTCCTTTTCCTAGGTTATGAATAATGGTTTGAGGTAGAAGTAACAAATTTGGAGATCTTTATGGGGGATGTTGAATATCTTTCACTAGGATATAATATTTTTTCCCTAGTTTCCAAAGACACTAAACTATTATGATCCTTAAGCATGTATTTTTTTAATATACTGTGTATTCATCTAATATGATGTAATATCCATGTATGTTAATCCTGGATCGCTATTCTTGGTACTAAAGGAATGGTTTAATAAACCTTTTGAAACATGGATGAGAAATATTTAGTGAGATCCCAAGGTATATTTCTAAGGATATGTCTAGGTACATATCTAAGGATAATTATAAGGTTGACTTAACATATTGGAAAATTTCATTGAATTTCGGTAAATGATAGAGTGAGTGGTTTCCTATAAATAAATCATAGTATGGATACTCTACAAGTATGTGGCTATGGTAAAGATGTACATAATGGTAAAAACTCCAACAAGATGTTCTGGTTCTGACTTTGGGAAATCTGATACATGACCAGACATTCTTTTAAACTCCCAAAGGGATAAGATTTGAGAATTATAAAACTCTTCACAAACCATTATGAATGATATAAATATATGTTGGCTATAAAAATCCTAGTATGAACCTATGGTGTCATATATTAAATACATATTCATAATTTCGACATCCTATAGGTAATTATTTTAATGATTATGTTGTATTCTTCTATGATAGGTAATGCTACCATGATGCTTATAGTATTAGTCAATGATCAAACTGGTTGAAACTAGATTAATATTGAATGTGATGGATGATTTTCAGATGACAAGTCAAGTGGGATGCTCACAGGAGTGATATATGTTGTGATCATGCCTAGTCATATTTCACAGGACATTATTAACAATGTGTACCTTAGTCAACTCTTAAACTCACTATGGAAGATAAATAAGGGATTCACTAAAAGTTTTGGCAATGGAGACCATAGAAGAATTACGATTTGGTTTCCTCTATGAAAATAATGTGAAAATAATCACCTAATTCAATGAATAAGAGGAACAAAATGATATTTTGACTTTGGAAAATAATGACACAAATAAAGTGACTACAAGGGAAAAAGAGTTTGGTTAACAAAATGGATGGAAATATTATCCTCCCTAAGGAATATCGATGTTTAGATGTACTGTGTGTGGAATAAATGGCCATTATGAAACTCAATGTACCATGAGGAAAGTTTTTCAAGAGAATTAGAAAGTTGGTGCAAGTAATGGTTACATTATTTATGATGAAGATAATATAGATAAAATGTGAAATGAAAGAAGAATTATAATAGGGTATCCTCATAAATCACTTAAGGATGATATAATCAATGTTTTTATGTATTTGGATAAAAGAACTATGATATATGAGAGGTGAAATATATAAGGATTATTCTATTTATGTTTTTCACTATAGATTTATAAGAACATATTTAATGGCTGTGATAGAATAGAAAATTGATATAATTGAATGTTGATGTCCATGTAAAACAAATCACTAAGGGAAAGATAACCACTAATGTTTTGTTTATGATATGATAATTCAGTTTCAAAAAAGATATGTGGGATATGAATAAGTAAGTTAGATGGTACTTATTACCTTGGAACTAATTAAGTACTTTTTGAAAATTAGTTTATGATATCCTGAATGAATATTTACACTTCTTGGATTTAGGGAATATATCCAGTGATCTATGGAATATGAAATAATGCATGTTTTATAGAATTATATTTTTAATTCATCTTGTTACCATATTCCAGAAAAATCTTCCATGAGGTTATTCACATGCTTGTATTTTGACACCCAAAAGGAGAATTGTGAAATAATGGGGGTCAATGTTAAGAAAATTTAATGTTTCACTTTCTAATTTTTTTTATTTTCATATTTTGAAAGGTTTATAAGGTTAAACATTTATTGAATAATTAAGTTAAGCAATGGATTAAGTTTTTGAGATTAAATTAGTGTCTTACCACATGATGATTTATGCATATTGGATGAACTATTATAAAAAAATTGTTTTTATGATAACTAATGACATATAAGATGGCATATCATGTATCACGTGATCTTTTAGTGATTCGAGAATAAAACATTCGCCTTTCTTTTTTGGTGAAAGACGTGAAATGAATCAAGGAACAATATATAGTGGTGTTTTCAAAATAATAATACAATTATATCATTTTATGAAAATTATATTACATTAGGAATATAGACCATGAAACCAGAAATATTATCCTAGAACCTCCATTACCAAAGAATTAGAAAGCCCCTTAGTTCATCATAGATTTACAAATTTATGATTATTAACTTTCTCCTGACCTTGTTCTATATCACTCTCCATCAGAACATTATAGTTATATTTAGCTTCCATTCCTATGTTTTAACTTCCCCTATTATCCCCTTTGTGGAAACCTAGTTATATGTTAAATATGGTAACCACTATGTTTCCAACTTCCCCTTTTTAAATGATTTTTTAGTATTCATTTCTACGATGTGGGTTTCTATGAATGAAAATTTAATTTATAAAAGCGTTGATACAACAAAAATATTTTGAGGGTGAAAATAATTTTAATAGGGGAAGAATGTAACCCTTTGAGAATTTTTGAATTATTTTTTTCAATTTAATATAATATTTTTGATGTTTTTCATTTCAAAAAACACTGAAAACAATGTATTTATATTAATGAACTATGTTTGGATTGCAATATTTGCAACACCAACATAATCATTCACTAAACACACATAAACATTTCCATTCTCTACACAAAACACCAAGGATATCTTTTGTTATGAACAATGTTGACTTCCCATGATGGCTTGCATAACACCCAAGATATAGGTTTTCCAAACAATTAAATATTATTAAAATAAAATTATTCAATATAATAAGATATAAAATAAATATTAAATTAGTGGTTATGAATATTATTAACTAATTTATGAAAATATATGTATTACACAATATAATATGAATTCATATATTACCAACTAATTATAAATCAATATGAAAACCGATTATATAAAGAAGGTAATATTATTATTTTGATTGTCATGAAACTATTTCCCCTAATAAATTAAATTAAATAAAAATTGTGAGTGATATTAATGAAATATATATGTTACATATTCAGTGAAATATTTTTGGTATTCATCCAATAGATTGGATAGACATAAGATATGATAAGACCTAATTTACATCATCAAAACCAATAATTTTTATAAATAAAGCTTTAACACCTTTTAATGGAGAACTCATATTAAAAAATAATTCTCTTTTATAGACTTCATATGTCATAATAAACTTTAAATTTTTAAGAGAAACATAAAAATTAGATTATGATAATTTGTTTTGTATTTTTTTGTAATGTTTCATTTCATTAATGTATAATTAAAAATATTGGATTTTAAATCAAACTTCCTTTTTCATCTAATTTATTTTCCAGGATAAATAATATTTTGATTTAATTTAAAAGATAAATTATATAATATTTTTAAAAATTAATATAATTTGGGTCATTTTAACTAATTTCACTTTTAAATTGGATATAAAAATATAGAAATCATTGACCATTTTTTACATTAAACCCCACAGTGACATCCCAACAGTGGGATTAATATTTAACAAATTTATAAAACTTCTGTGATTGGAATTTTTAAAAATGGATTCCATATTTGGAATAATAATACTTTATAATTTCTAATTAGGTCACTGTTTTTATAGAAAATATTAGTTAAAGTGAATAAAGATTATTATATATATTAAGGTTAAATTAATCTTAATAAGGGACTAATCTATAACCTTAAGGCCCAAAACGACATATGAACTTATCCAGAATCCATTTTCAAGACATATGTCAAACCCATAATCCATTTTCTTAGATATTGATTTATATTGGATCTAGATGAAATAAAAAACCTGGATGGAATTATCTTTTCAAATATATACAAGATCACCACTCCCCTTTCCCTATAAATGGACACCACATATCCCTCTTATTAACACCTATTAAACCACTTAGGTTTGGCCCATATCATAGGAATATAAATACCAAAATCCATCACATAATTAAAGAATCTTTCTATTGGGTATAAGGAAATCCAATCAATCCTTTTTTCACAATCCAAAAGGAGTTTCCTGATTAAGAGGCAACATCTTCTCTCGATCTCATTTATTTTATTTTCCTTCTCCAGCCCTCCACTATATTTATTAAATTATTATATAAAGAACTAGAATAATAAATATAATATTATTTTTTTAATGATATTTTCTCAACCTACACTTATAAAAACCTCCATCTAATTGATAATGACCATACTGTTTACATGTATGACAAACTACCGCCTCAATAAATGTTGATTGTTCAATTTTCCACAACGCTTCTCAATGTGGAAATTATGCTAAAAAATATATTTATTTATTTTATTTATTTTAATTATTAATTATTTAAGATTTTTAATTTGTTTTAAAATACATATCTTTTTATTATTCCTTTGTTTCTAATATGATAACTTCATTTGAGGAAGTGCGGACTATCGGCCCCTCAAATCGATATGATTTATTCAAACACTACATCGATTAAAAAAAGGATGGTTTTAGTGAATATTTAATACATATATAATACCATAAATATAATTTAATAATTATATATATATATACACATATGTATATATATAAATTTATTTTACATTGTTTTTTCCAACATGATAATTAAATAGAAATATCGTTCATGTGTACTTACATCATATCATCTCCATAAATGATTAATTTTGTTTCATAATTATATATTTTATAGATTATTATAATACAAATAAAATTTATATTTATATCATGGTTCACATTATGAATATCATGATACAAATTTTAGATACCAAAGATATAAAAAATTCTGACACATGTGAAAAATAAAACGAGTATTACTTGAAGGGAATCCTTAACATGGGATTGTTAACAACCGGTTAATATAAAGTCATGATTAAACCATATATGGTATTATATATAATAATATGGTTCTATAAAATATTTATAATAAATTTATATATATCATATAGGTGGTTCAAATGAGTACGAATAGGGTGAAGACATGATTTAAGTTGATTTAATGTAACTTTTTATTTCAATGAGATAAATGTTATGTTCTCCACACATAACTTTTTGTGGTGTATGTACTACTATTGACTCCCCTTTCTATCATAGAGTCCAAGGAATGGAAAAGGGGAATACCTTAAGCATAAGAAGGGTTACACTTTGAAGAACATCAAAAATTGGAAAACCATGGACCATGAACCCAATTAGAGGGAGTCGCGCAAGTTTCTAGCGCGCCGCGCAAGTCACTTGCATGCCACCTATGGGTCACGGAAGTCACTAGAACACCCTATTATTTTTTTCTCCCTAGGTTCCTAGTGGACTATAAATAGCCCCTGTGGGACCCCCATTTCAAAGAGGAATTTTCTAAAACTCAGATTCAATATTTGGTCGTACAAGTCTTTGTCTGACGTCTTCCAAACACATCTAAGGTAATTGTTTACATAGAAGAGAATCTATAAAGAGGAAGAACAGGGCCTAAGTGTTATAACTCATCAATACTTGCACGCCCAAGTGTCCAGCCCTAATGGGAAATGAAGACACTTGCACGCCGCCTTTCCCTCTCAAGGGAACTTGCGCGCCACCCTTCTCAAAGCCTCTAGGGATGATACTAAGGGCTTGAGTTCAAAGACTCCCAAGTATTACCCTATAAATTATTTGTTGCCCAAGGTGACTCATGTGGTGCAAGTATACTTCCACGACCAGGACTTGCACGCCAGAACGATACTTGCACGCCTCCTTCCTAGTCACCTCCTTTCCTAAAATCCACCTTTCCTCTTCAAGACATAGCCTTAAAACCCCTCTTGAAAGCCATTTATGGCATGGTTCCTTTGTTGGATTCCTTATCTGAAAGGATTTTTGTGAGAACCTCTCCCAAAACCTCGTGATTTACAAGCATTATGTCACCACGGTTAGGGGTTTCCTATATAACCTCATCCTTTAAAAATGAGAAGATCTTTAAGCCCCATCTTCCCTCGGTTTGGGCTTCCTTATCAAGAGTAAGCCCCATATCTCAATTCCCCTTAACCTAGGTATCCTTCTTAGAAGTAAGACCTAGTCATAATTTCTCTTTAACATGGGCCTCCTTATCAGGAGTAAGTCTCAATCATAATTTATTTTTATTTGGGTCTCCTTCTCAGGAATAAACCCCAATCATAAGTTCCCTTTAATTGGGAATCCTCCCCAGGAGTAATCCCCCAATCTTAATTTATTTTGATTTTGGTCTCCTTCTTAGGAATAAACCCCAATCATAAGTCCCTTTTAATTTGGGTCTCCTTCTCAGGAGTAATCCTCAAGTTAAAACTCCAAATCTACATAAAGTACAAATACCTTTATGGACCCTTCTCTTTGGATTCTTTCTGGAAGTAAGTCATGGTCTTTATCTACTTGGGTAGTCATATATACGTAAGCCCCACATCATTTCTCATGACTGCATGTTTCATGGAACCATTTTCATGTTTACTGATACCTCTTGTTTATCACACCGAGCATGACTCACGTGGGCTTAGAGTGTAAAAGTAATCACAACCTCTCTTTTTGGGCCATTAACCATGCATAAACCCAATATTTCTTTACCCAAACTACATGGACCTTGATCTCTACGCTAAAAGTGGAGTACGTAGTAAGCCTTTTTAAGGTTCAAGTGAATCATTCATTAATTATTTTCCATCCCATATGATGTTAAACTATATTTTTTTAATCAAACTGTGTGGGTTTTTATTTCTTTTTAATAAGGATACGTAGGTAGCCCATCTGCAAGTACTATCCCAACTCTAAAATAATCATTTTATTTCTGAATGACAATAAACTTCAAGTGCCCCACAGAGTGGCATTAAAACCAGTATGGTCATCATAGTGACCAAGAGATTTCTATATAATATATTGAAGGATACCATTGACTAAGAATCTCCAATATATACGGATGATTCTCCATCAATGAAGAACCTCAAATACATATAAAAGATTCTCTAAATCCCACACATATCAATCATTTATTGCCAAATCTAAATGAAAAATCATTTTCATGATTGGTAAATTAATAAGGATTCATGATCATAACTTAAATATATAATAGAGTCATGGAGTAGGAAATAATTCCCTCCAAAAAAGTTATGATGAGACTGACCTCTCATCCTCCCGATCAATGCAAATTCATAAGCCGCATCGCTCTACAACTAATGAGAACATACCTTTGGAAAGTAGGTCCAAATGGATATAGATTCATTGGATGATTCATGTTCTATGAATAATCCCGTTAGAAACTGATTGGAATGTATTAACCTTAAACAAACAAGGTCATTCCCATTTCCAGAAGAAAAAAAATGGTGAACCCGACGTGAATCCTTAAACAAGTAAAATGATGTTTTACTTATTTGTCACGCCCTTATTAAACTCAATATGTGGGCCAACAAAGAAATAAAACACATATGTGTTCATCCAAAAGATGTGGTCTGGCTAAACCTATCTTGATTATGTATGCTATATTAAACAGGCACTATTTTCCAAGATCTCTCTACAACACAGAATGACTTCTTTAAAATTCACACTTGTGAATGCCTCGGCCGCTACTCTTGCTGGATCCTTGTCTTCTCTAAGGATAACATCACCTACTCAACATCTTCAACACTGGGTCTCAAATGTATTGGCAAGGGAATACTATCAACATGGTACCGTACCGACTATAGAGACACTCGACAAGACCTCCAAGTTAGCAACTCACCCTTGTTGTCCAGATAGCAACGACCAGTAATCAAGATGTAGGTGGTGCCAACCACCATCTACAACGATTTTGAGTCGTTATCCTCGGAACGTAACAACCAGTTTTTCTGATAATACAATGATGTGAATTAAGAGGTCACTCAAGGCCTCAGTTCAAGTAGACATGAGTCCTTCCTGAGGAATCCCACCAACAATTGTTGCCAGTCTCGTGCGGTAGTGCACGCTCAACAAGATGAGGGTATCACCTCTGGGTGTTCGGCTCAGGTTCCTCAGACCCAAGCATGCAAAATTAACCGTTAGAGGTGAAATTAGGTCAACAAGGAGTAGGTTCTTACCTATACCACCTCCGAAGAAGTCCATCAATCTAACTTGATGGCAAACAACGATCATGAATATACACTCCTCTGTCCTAATTTCACTGCGCGGCAGACTCGTCTGGAAGTGGCACACCAATACCGCCAAACAATTCTGGCGGAGGACTATAGGCAGGCACACACACCTATTTATAATTCATCATCCGGTCAGCAGGCTTGTCTGACAGCATCCAAAGAAGCTCACCAATAAAATGTGGGGACCACCTATAAATAGGCACATACACCTGCTTAAATTCATCAATTGTATCAGTAGTCTTGTCTTCCAGTATTGAAGGAATTTCATCAATCATATTTGGTGGAGAACCATCAGTAGGCACATACACCTACGATTCATCAAGATAACCAATATTATCGTTTGGTAGCACCAGGAGATGTCAATTGGGAAGCTCTAATGACAAAAAAGAGGTAGACACAACTTTCTGCCCCTACAAATGAGTACTGATAGAATTCAATGACAGGAAAAGGAGGACAGAAGCAGAAAAACTAACCTAATCCAAACATATAATGGACTAATATTCCTGTTCCAGAATCTGATGTCACCAAGAAAATTCTAAAAATGGTGAAAGAGTAGAAGAAAATTCCTACCCATATTCTGGATACTTTTTAAAATATTATAACAACTTTAGCATCATCATAGAGAAAAAATCATAAATCTATCCCTATCAGTGGAGTGACACATCAACATGTCACTTCAGAGTAGATACACACCTCTATTCTAGTATATAAGGGTTGTATGGGCATACTCCCCCATGTCATATGGACAATCAAGTTGGGCACATACACCCGATTTAAATGGAGATAATCATCCTAACCTGACCATTTTTCTTGAGTAGGCACATACACCAGCCCAAAATAACCGATTTTTTCAACAAGTGGTTTCTGAAGTGAGTAAGAAGGAGTCCAAGAAAAATACCCGTCCCGCACAGTTGAAAAATCAAGTTCCAATCTATAATAAGGCCTTTTTCAATGCTGGAGTTCTTGAAGCTCTCAGACAATTGTTTGTCGCAACTCAAGATTATACTCTATCATTTCTTGATTCTAGAAGAAACAACAATAATTCTGAGGGTCTTCATTAGACACATCCTCATAATGGCTTTCTTTATGAAAATTTGGTCAATATCGAAGTATTATCTTCATATGAGAGCCATGATAACCCTCTATGTGGCTAGAAGACCATGGAGCAAGAGGTTTCATCTTTTGTTGTAACCCACCATGGTGGTCCTCCCAATGATTATGAATTTAGCTGCGAAATTCCACTCCGTAGTTGTTATTCACATTGCCTGAAAATTTCTTCAATGGAAAATGCAGTAACGAGAAAGCTCTCTTATCTTGAGGCACTTGCAAATGTGAATCCAGTCATGTCTAATGCCTTACCACTAGAAGGTGAAATAATTTCTCAATAAGAAGATAGCTTGGGGTGTAGTTCATTCTCTAAACCAACCCTGGGCCATTCATCATCTAATTCGACAAATTAATTCTCTACCAGTATTGTTGAATCTGATGAAGCAACAATGAAGCACCAGCTTTGGTCCAATCAGGTAGAATAATCTTCATCAAATGACAAAGAGGAAGTGTTTAATATGAGAAAAAAACTGGCAAAGATGAAATACTAGTCATGTTTTGGCTTTTGGCGGACTCTCATTTTGATTTTCCAGAAATGTTGACAAAATATTTTATTCATGATATTCGTCTCAACATATGGATAACTCGTTATCACTTAAAATAGAAAATATTATCTTATGATAAATATCAAAACCGTGTCAAGATAATAGAATGGTTGCAATGCCAAAATGACATGGCGTCTCTTTTAGTTTCATGACATCCAAAGGATGAAAAGCAGTAGAGATACCTTCAGTATTCATGCCATGGTGCATTAAAAAGGTTGTGCCAGTTAATTACCAATGCCCCATCTGGTATTCATATTAGGGGATGGGGTGTTCATGGAGAATTGCATTTCACTGTTCTCTCCAGTCAACAAAGCCCGCCAATAGTGGTCTCATGCAATGCTATTTCCCATGGATGGCTAAATCTGACTGGTTTTGTACATAATCAAAGGCTTTCACAAGAATAGGCCTCAACTAGTTCTTCCCAAAGTCAGGCATATAAAGAACAAGTTGTCAAATTACTATTGCATCAAGGAAATGAGAATATCGAACAATATTCTCATTTAGAGCATTCACATCATCAAGTGACATAAGTGTCAGAAATAGTCAAACAGTCATCTGAGCCAGGTGATTTGAGTGGATGTCGAATGATGCATCCGTCTAATTTCTGAACTAAAGTCCTAAAAATTAGAATATATTTTAAGAAATTTTTATATGTAGAATCTCAAGAGCCACCTCAGCTTTCCATATTGGGGACTCTTTTAATCCAACTTTCAGGATCAACAGACAGGATTCGAGGAGTTGAGCAGAAAAAACAGGAACAACCTCATTCCAGCGGACTGGGGAAGTTTTCAATTTCTCAATCTCTTTCTTAGCGAAAGTCAGTCTTCTCTCGATTAAGGAGGAAGCCACATGAGGAACGTAGGGCCGAATTATCAGGAGATTCCCTCCAAATTAGGGTTCATCAAGAAATTCCTGAGGGATCAACCAAACAAAATACAATGTCTCATAAAGGACATTAAAGAAGACAGTATCATAGAATCACTGGCAGAAGTGCTGAAATGCGTTATACATCGATAAATGTCATAAATCTCGTTGTCACTAATCCCCCAGATCATGAGGCTCACTCAGAGGGATCAAATGAAGAAGTTCATTTTCAAGATACTGTACACATAGAATCGAATAAAGGATGTGTGTGTACTAGAAGATAGAAGGTTGCCCAGGGGCAAGACATTCCTTTGGGTAATTCCCTTCCATACTATATAAAGGCACATGCCAAGGAAAAGTTTATAAGTCAGGTTATATTCCACCCTATCTCTGGATAAGGCCAATCACTCTCATTGGAGGAATGGTTTGCACAACAAGAAGAAGAAATGAAGGAATTAAGGAGATTAAATGCAGAACTAATTCAACGTAGTCTTCCCCCTAATCATGCTTGTGTTAATAAATCAAGTCAATTTGTTGCAGCTACTGGGATGGATCAATAATATCCCCCTTTACAAGTACACCCTCACAGGTCCAATACCAATGTTCCTACGTGACAACAACCATCAATACTACCATTAGTGGTAGTACCAGTCACCACACCCATCCTAACACCAGTTATTGTACCTGCTCAGGTCCAAGCACAAGTAGATGTTTCTCTAAAATTTATGACTACCATTGAGACATTAACAGCTCAGTTGGAAGCTATGAAAGAAAAGCGTGCACAAGTTTAACCAGAAAAGAGACCTTACCCTGAATGGGTGGATGCAATTCCTCCCCCATCAAATTTTGCGAATACAACTTTCCCTATTTTTAATGGTTTGGGAGATCCAAAACAACACTTAACACATTTTGTTTCTCATTGTAATCCTATGATTGGAACTCCTCAACAATAAGAAGTAGTTAAGCTCATGTGTTTTGTGCAATCATTACAAGGACATTCTTTTGTCTGGTATACAAGTTTTCATTCTCGGTCAATTACTGGGTGGGAAGATCTCTGTCAAATATTTATTCTTCAATTTAGATCAACATTTCCAAAGAGGACAATTTTTTATATTACCAATTGTAAGCAAAGGTAATATGAAATAGTTTCAGATTTCATTTCTCGCTGGAAGGGATTAGCATATTCCTTAAGTTTAACACTCCCTCAAGATGAATTGTTACCAATTTGTGTGGAAAATATGCATGATTAATTACGCACACCGTTGATCCCTGTGAAATATGAAAGATCGTTTTGATACCTTACTTTAATCGCTCGGAAGATAGAAGACACTATTATAAATACTAAGGCTAAAACTCGTGTAATTTCATCAGTTCCAGGAGGAGAATAGGGAAAGGAGAGACTACTACAGTTACACTTAAACAAGCACTTATACCTACTTCCACTTAAAAACCTTCATCGTATCGAATGGATCAACCTCCTGAGTGTCAACAATAATGTCCACCTTGTCATGATGATCAAAAAGATCAAAGGCGGAAATAGTTTGAATATTTTAAGGACAAATTTTATACTTTCTAGAATGAACAAGTTCCTTGCTACTTCATCTCGGCTCTGGAAAACAATCAGGTTCAGTTTCCAAGTCCCAAAAGGCCGAACAAGGAAGGAGATGAAGACCTCCCCAACTATTTCCCATTTCATCAGATGTTGGGGAATCCCATTCAGGAGTGTTTTGTCTTCAGAGACCTCCTGCAAAAGATGGTGGACTCTGGACAGGTAAAACTGAAAGGTTCTTCTGCCCAGGTAGCATGTGATAATGATACTGATCTAGAGGAATAAGGTGAGTGGCACGAAGTCAAAAGTAAAAATGTGCAAAAATATTATTATTGGATGGTCAATAAAACGATCAACTGAACTCATTCCATTCTATAAACACAATTGAATAAACCAATTATGTCTTCTACTATGAATGCCACTGCAAAACCCCCTTCATCAGAAAGAAAATCCTCAAAGAAGCAGCGTAATTTTGAAGAAATAAGAGCAGTATGAAGAAGACGATATCATATCAAAGCCTAAGTCATCTTTGACTCTGGAAGAATTTATGCCATCTGCTTCAAAATCATGGGCACCGTCCCACCAAACATCACAACCTGATCTGGTTAATCTGGCAGAATCTTCACCAGATGAAGAATTGATCTTTGGTTCTATAAACATGATTCATTTAACAGATCCTTATTCCAATGACAGTTTCGATTATGATGAATCTATGTTCCTAGTATCTAACATATGAATTAGAGGAAGAGATAGAGGTCTAGGATATAGGGGACGACATGGATATTCCAAAAGCCACTATTTCCATCCTACCCCTGCTAGAATTGTATATGCGGCAGAAAATCATGGTAATGCCCTTCAACGGACTCAACAGGAACAAGAATTTTCTTCCACACATGGTAGATACGGTCCTGACACAGTTATTTTGGATGACCTTTTAGAGGTCACACCTTCTTCCTCTCAGCAAATAGATAGACCTAGTCGGTCTAATCTACTATATCTAGGACTATTTCTAACTCCTACACCGATACGGGATGCATCTATTTCCAAAGAACAAAATTCCAAGGCTCCTGCAAAACCACATTTTCCTGATGGGAAATGCAGACCTTTGGAAAAAAAGTAGGATGTCTTGAAATATTTGTCCAAATTACCAGCAATGTTATCAATTATGGATTCCTTGAATCTATCAAAAGTTTTTTGGGAGGTGCTTATTGAAGCTTTGTCAAGTCCTCAAGAATTTAAAATTGTAATTGATGCAGTTGAGGTCAACCATAGCGAGAATGATCCTAGAGAATGCCATGCAGTGATATCTTTTATAGATAAAGATGAAGATGATGTTGTACCTAGAAATATCAGACCTTTGAATCTATCTAGAAAAGTCAATGTTATAGACATCCACCGAGCTTTCATTGATAATAGATCAGGAGTCAATCTCATTCCTATTCGTACACTTTGTCGATTGGGACTCACCAAATATGATTTATCACATTCTACTTTGATGTTGAAAGGATACGATAAGAATGAACAAGAACCTCTGGGTGAAATTACACTCAGAATTCAGTTTGGAGACCTTGTATCTAATTCGGATTTCATGGTTGTTCATCAGGACACAGCCTTCAACATTTTTCTTAGAAGACCTTGGCTACATCAAAATGTGGTTTTACCTTCATCATACCATGATTGCCTCAAATACTGTTTCGATGGTCAAATCGGGACATTGTATGGTGATAAGGCCCTATTCAAAACATGTGAATCTCTGTACATCGAGGCAGAATTTTATCACATGAAGGGAAATGAAAAATACACAACAATGAAGGTTACCAAAATTAATGCTCCAAGTGGTTTGGAAAAGATTTCAATAAAATCATTCATACATGTGAGTATAGATTATGAGTTTCCTATCAGTCAAATTGACAGGATAGACCTAAATCCAAACACTCTTATGGAAACTCCCATAATGTCAATTATGGCAATCGATCCAGACAACATGGGAGAAATTGTTGATTCACCAAAAAATGATGAAATCATAGATGGAGATTTATTCATTTCATCCACCAAAATCATATAATTCTATACTTCATCAACCAGATCATAAGAAGTTATTGTGATACTAGAGGAAAACAATGATGTCGATTCTCAATCCATCATCTCCTCTCTATCACCCCTGGAAGACCCTTCATCATCAATAGGGTCAGAAATGGCAGCCTCTTCTTCAAGATGTTCAAATTTTAACTTCTCCCCTAACCATGGAAATTATTCTTCATAATATACTATGCAATTAGAAATAGAAGAAGTAACACATATTAAAGAAGAAGAAGAGGAAGATCTCAGGGATGATCCTCCATCATTTGAATAGGGTATCTCTACCACTATGGATGAACTCTGAGAAATAAATTAGGGTACAAAAGTATATCCATGCCCCACTTTAATTAGTGCATCCATGACTCTTGAAGAGCATGAAATGTATACTTCATTTTTAAATCAAAATTGATATGTATTTTCTTGGAATTATACAAAAATTTCAGGTCTTGATCCCAATTTTTCCACTCATCATTTTGGTTTTCTAGAAGAACATCGAGGATTCAAGTAAGCAGCAAGAAGAACACAACCAACTTATGATTCCAAAATTGAAGTTGAATTTGATAAGATTATCAAGGATAACTTCATCAGAGAAGTTCAATATCCCATATGGTTGGAAAATATTTTCCCTGTGAAATTGAAGAATGGACAAATTAGAGTTTTCATTGACTTTAGAGATCTTAATTGGTATTGTACCAAGGATGATTTTCCAGTTCTGATAATAGAACTCTTAATTGATGCGACAGCTAGCTACGAAGCTATTTCCTTCCTGGATGGTTACTCTGGGTACAATCAAATATAAATGGGCCCAAAGATGAAGAGTCTAGAGCCTTCAGAGCTCCTCAAGGTGTGTTTTTCTATCAGGTAATGCCCTTTGGCCTGAAGAATGTAGGTGCAACATGTCAACGTGACAAGCACCATATCTTCAAACCCTTTTTTGTGAAATTCGTTGAATTTTATGTGGATGATTTGGTGGTTAAATCCAGAAAACATCCTAATTACTTGTCCGATCTTGACATCATATTCAAAAAACATTGACAACACAATTTGAAATGAACCCCTTGAAATGTGCTTTAGGGGTAACCTCAGGAAAATTTCTCGGCTTTTTTGTATTCCATCATGGTATCAAAGTTCATCCTGGGAAGAAAAAATAAATACTTGGTATGTAATCTCCTAGAAATTTGAAATAATTAAGAATACTTCATGGACACTTGGCCTATATTCGGAATTTCATTTCCAATTTAGAGGGAAAGTGTTTACCCTTCACCATATTAATGAAGAAGGGAGTCACCTACCAGTAGACTGAATAGTGTCAAGAAGCATTCTATATCCTCAATAAATATCTCTTCAGTCCACCCATATTAATGCCAAATGTTGAAGTAAGACCACTTATTCTCTATGTGACATATTTAGAGAGATCATTGGGTGCCTTCCTTTCCCAAAAGAATGATGATGGGAATGAAAACAGTCTTTACTATCTCAGTCAGACTTTTCTTGAGGTAGAAACCCAATATTCAAGTATTGTAAAGTGCTGCCTAGAATTAAACTTTTCAATTCAGAAATTGAGAAAAAATCTACAACATCATGAGGTCCAATTGGTATCTCGCAATAACCCGTTAAAATTTATCCTTAGTCTTCCAATGCTTACCGGATGTCTGGCAAGGTGGGTAGTTATTTTGCAAGAGTTTGATATCCAATATGTGTATCAAATGGAAATAAAGGGCCATGATCTGGCCGAATTATTTTCTGAACACCCATCTGTAGAAGATACATCTTTAAATATTGTACATCATGATGAGGAAGTCTTCTTTATTCAATATAATCCTCAATCATGGGAAATGTACTTTGATGGTGCCTCGAGAGGTCAAACAGGGAATAAAATGGAAGATCCTAAATTCAACAAAGTTGGGTTAGGAATCGTTCTTATTTCCCTAGAAAAGGTAGTGCTACTATATTCCTTCTGATTGTAAGAAGGAGGAACAAACAATGAAAGAGAATATCATGCTCTCATTATAGGTTTAGAATTGGAACTTCAGGCACATGTGAATCACTTGAATGTAAAAGGTGATTCAGAATTGGTAATCAAACAAATAAATGGGGATTATGCCATCAGAAAGGGAGAGTTATTCCCTTTGTGTGATTAAGTTATAGAGTTAATGGTAGAATTTCCTTTAGAACCGATATTTTCTTATGTCCAGCGATCACAAAATGCCCAAGCTGATGCACTGGCTAATGTAGCCACAACCCTGGCAGATCCAAACTAGGACGAAACAATCATCAATATTTCCCACCATCGTGTAGTTTCACCTTTTGTTCAAATTAGAACAGAGGAAATCAATGAAATTAGTCTCATTTATTAACCTTATGGTCATACTACAGGATAGATGACACCTATCAGGTAATACCTTCAAAATGGAACACTCCCACCTGGTAGAGCTGGGAAAGAACGTGTTTGGGGACGTGTGGTCAATTTTACTCTTTAAGATAGCCCAGATCACCAAAACATTCTCTACAAGTGAGGTTTTTATGAAATTCTATTTAGAAGTATTGATGGAGAAGATACAATGGATGTCATGAATGAAGTTCATGCAGGAGTTTGTGGTTCCCACTAGTCTAGACAATGACTTTCTGGTCAAATTCAAAGGCGTGGATACTTCTGTCCTTTAATGATGCAAGATTGTGTTGATTTCACTAAGAAGTTTCATTCTTGCTAAGTATATGCCAACTTCATTCATCAACACCCAGAGTTTCTTCATACAGCTAAATACTCGTGGCCATTTTACACATTGGGAATGGATGTAGTAGGACCTTAACCTCCAGCTACATACAAGAAGTTTAAGTATATTCTTACTACTACTGACTTCTTTTCCAAATGGGAAGAGGCAATAACTCTTAAAGAAGTTAGTTCTAAAAGCATTTTTAGCTTTGTCAAGTCTAACATCATTACAAGATTTGGTGTCCCACATACCATATTGACGAACAATAGAACCAACTTATGTTCATCCGAGGTGAGAAAGTTTTATCAAGAATACATCATAAAATCCAACCATTCATCTCGGTATCATGTATTGGATAATGGCCAAATAGAAGCCTTCAATAAGACTCTTTCAAACATACTGAAAAAGATAGTGGATAAAGATAAGAAATCATGTAATGATAAACTTTTTCATGCTTTATGGGCTTATCAGACCACCACCCGCACTGCTACGTGGTCAACTCCATATTCATTTATATATGGAACAGAAGCAGTCTTTCCCATTGAGGTTAAATTACCTTCCCTCAGAGTATCCATTTGTGATCATTCATCCATAGATGAACAATCTCACAAGTGATTTGATGAGTTGGAATGATTATATGAAAAGGATTGTGTACCTTGCACAACTTGGAAGTATATCAGAATCGAATAGCACGGGCTTTCAATAAAAAAGTTCATCTTCGTTCATTCATTCAAGGATAATTGGTATTGGTTCTCAGAAATCCAATGATACTAGGAAAGAAACCTCCAAAGATTGATCCAAAGTGGGAAGGACCTTATTCAATACATAAGGTGTACTCTAATGGATTTTATTATTTAATCTCAAATAAAGGAGAACTCATCACGACTCCAAAAAATGTCAAATTCTTGAAGAAGTATTTTTTGTAACACGAATACACTCTTTGTCCTTACTGTAGGACATTAAACTACATATCTCCCTTATACGTCCTACATGACATTAAACTATATATGCTCGTCCTTCATGAAGTTAAACTGTAAATATTATCTTATACGTCCTACATGACATTAAACTGTACATGCTCAACATGCATGACGTTAAACTGTAAAAAAGTCCCTTAATAAGTCCTATATGACGTTAAACTGTACACATGTCCTGCAAGATGTTAAACTGCACCACAATACGTCCAATCTGTATGACGCTAAACTGTAAAACACCCTTTGTCCCACATGACATTAAACTTTTCATCATTAGGGTTGTTGCTACCTCTTGTTTCTCACACCGAGCATGACTCACATGAGCATTGAGTAAGCTTCAACCATAACACCCTCTCTAGGCCACTAACCATGTGTAAGTCCTAGCACCATCTTTGGGTCATCTTCCTCAAGTACAACTCGATCACCAATTCATTCCCAATCGAACTACGTGGACTTTGATCCTTTCCTTCTAGGCTGGGTATGTAGGAAACCTCCCGAGGTTCAATCCCAAACCAATATCGTCACATCAGTTCACCTCCATCTCATACAATGTTGATCCACGAAGCCCCCCCCCCCCAAACCAATATCTTCGCATCGGTTCATCTCCATCTCATACGATGTTGATCCGCGAAGCCCCCCCCCCCCAAAGCAATATCTTCAAATAGGTTCACCATCATCTTACATGATGTTAAACTATACAGTCCCCCATTTTCCTTGCTGCAATACATTAAACTTCATAGAAATACGTCCTAGCTACATGATGCTGAACTGTGCAGCACAGGTCCATGCATATGACCTTAAACTATTCACACTTTTGTCTTGTATGACAATAAACAACAATAGTCTCTGACACCCTCACCTGAGAAGGAATCATTATTGACTTTGATCTCCAATCATGTCATATTCCAAGGACTACATGCATACATGGAAATTACCAAACCGTTAATCTTGGGTCCAACAATCATTGCACTAAAGTCCCCTTTCACCCTTCACATGTACGAACCACATTTGTACATGGGATATTTCAAGAACAACATATGTCTTGATTCCCATCCTAATGGGATACATAGGAATGTTCGAGCATCCCTCAAATCCAGCCCCAAGTCTTTGGGCCTAACCCCAAGATCCACTTTCAGTATCTTTGTTGAAAATTCCCTCTAGGAGCACATGAATATGGTATGAAAACCCTAGTATTTACTCACATCAGGTTTATAACAAATACACAATGTGTCTCCCTCATTATAGTCTGAGCTCTAAGACCCTAAACTAAGATCTCCAATGCTCTCGTCCAACATGACGTTAAACTGTATTTCATAAACTACATATGGCTTGATTCTCATCCAAATGAGATATGTAGTGAAGTCTGAAATTTCAATTCAGGACCCATCCACAACATGATTATGGTCAGAATTGGTCTATGTATCTCCTACATGCATAGGAAAATACCCATTTTTATTTTTCATACTCCTAACCATAAATACTTCCACATCTCTATAACCCTTTTCTTGACTTCTGGTCACACAATGTCTGATACCTGAGAATTCTTTTTCCTTACCATGCAGCATGTTCTCTTAGGTGTCCTTGCATAAGTAGTCTATATAATGGACCTGTCAGCCAAAAAATGCTATTATTTGACTATGCATCCAATGCCCTTAAGTGGCCCTGAATAATTAAACCCCCTAACGGGTTTGCCAAATAGTGGTAACTTCACTCTTAGGAAATACTTCCACTAATTCCTTTTAGCCCTTTTTTCATATCATCTCTCAGATTCAAAATTTCTTAAGTCATAGTTTCCATTTTTCCCCCATACTTGAATGTGGTAATATGTTTTCAAAAAAATTATCAAGGAATTGAGTCAATTTTAATCTATTCGGTCAAAGCTATTTGACCTTAAAAATTATCCTTTTTATGTCCGACATGCATGACTTTAAATTGCCAACAAGAGATAGGGTTCTCATTAAATTGGGAACCTATAAATGGAACTCTGAACAAAACTCGAGTCCCAGCTCTCTAAACGTACATTTTGTATGATTTAAGAAATATTGAGCAACAAAAAGATGCAATGTTTGTGGGTTTGTTTGTATAATCCTAGAAAAAATAAAACAATACTTAGTAGGACCATTGTCTTAGGTAAATAAAATTAGCAAGAGAATTTGGGTACAAATGATTGAAGATGAAATGTCTTTTTCATTGATGCACAAGATTAAAAGAACATCCACAGATTAGAGTATCTTCTCACTTTCACGAATTACAAGAGGCTTTCAACATAAATTTTCATTTGATTTAAGGCATCCCAAGCTTCATATATAGCCACTTGAAGTTCATTCACTCGACTCGCTTCACTCTTTCCAGCTTGATGGAGTGCTTTCTTGGCATCTACGATGGATTTCATACCATCTGTTTGGATTCCTTCTAATGAATTGTTAAGCTAGTAAAGTTCCCCGGTAACAAAATCTATCTGTTGCTGAAGGTGCATCTACTGGACAACTTTCTCAGTGATTTTATGCTTTAGCCCTTTTATCTTTGCAGCATGATCAGCCTCATCTCGGGACACCGTAGCCTCGAATTTGCCGATATTGGTCAGTAGCCTCGCTCTGATCAGATATTGACGACACTTTTGCTCATGCTCCCTCCTTAAGATGACTTGTTTCACCTTGGTATGGATCTATTGATATCCAAAACCTCCATGTAGCAGCATGAAGAACAAGGATGACAGTCTTAGGATCTTCAAAGACAACTCTTCAAGAGGCACTTCAGATATGATCTTCCATATATTTTGCCATGCCTTGTGATGTGAGAATTGGAAAACCTTTTTCACCTCTAGTTCTGATTCAACATCGCTATCACGGGGGGTAATATAGTCCGGGATTAATGCAATTAAGTTACCTATTCAGCTTCTTCCCCCCTAACCATTGGTACTTCACTTTCTACTCCCATTGGGGATAAGGCTGACGCTTCACATCCGGATCAAGCCACTGAAGTTGATGGCCCTGCATAGTCAATTGAAAGGTTTGGTCGGTTTAAAAGGATAACAAAATTTGATTAGTTGTCTTCAAAATTAAGTACAGCCACAAATATTATCATTATTTACCCAATGGTAGATCTGCAGCATGAGAAGGATACTCCCCATCTTTCCTAGCTTCAACAAGATTTTTTAGGATGGGTTTCAGGAAGCTCTGTCCGGTTAAGCTCCACTTGAGCTTGCGTATCTACAATGATAGGGTTGTCTATACCCCCTTTAGGCATCGGCAGATCAGCATCTTGCTCAGACGGAACTCCACATTTCAACCAACCATGGTCAGAGATGTAATAAAAAAAATTAACAGGATGAAAGATAACACTCACATCCAAAATCTTCTAAATCACAAGGTAATTTAACATGATCTAAAATTTCTTCAAAATACAATCCAAGTTCAATCATTTGATCTAGTGATATCCCAGATTCCTGGTTAGTCTCACCAGTGGGATCATTTGACATATCTTCTTGGAAACCCTCCTCCTGCGACCTCTGACCCCAGATAGCTTCCTCATAGAAAATTATGGAGTCAGTTGTAGTTGTCGCCAAATGTTCTGGTGGAAGTGTTGAACGTAACTAATCACAGAATGGATGTCAGTTGATGTTTTCATTCAATGTTATATGAAGTATTGTAAATTTACTAGAAGTAGGCTCTTCTCTCCTTTCAGCTACAACAGGAGCAGTACTGGGAACCGACGTTGTCTCTTCTTCTCTAATCATTTCTTCAGGAGCAGCCAGGTCAGCATGAATTTGTGACTGTTGACCAGCACCCTCCATCATCCTTAGAGGAGGGTCAATCATCTCCCTCAAAGTCGAAATCGAAGAAGGCCCTACAATCCCAAGAAGTATGAGCAACCTTTTCATGAGTTAGGATTCATGACTACCAAAAAGACTTACCACTACTAATATAGAATTTGGTTATGGCCTTCTTTCGTCGATGCTTTTACTTCTTGTCCTTTTTGGGTGGACTGGCATCATTACCTCCAAATACAGGTATCAGAGAGTGTAAAGCCCTATCCAACTCTTCATCCTTGGCTTTTTGTCATAGAGATAGCTCGCCTGGTTCACGAGGTGATTTAGTGCCTCCAAGAGCGGTTCCACCAGGTCTATACCATGGCGAAGGGATTTCAATGGTTCTTTTCTTTACAAGCTGCAAGATGAAGAAAGTAATTTCCTTGAGTTACAAAGCTTTGACAGAAATAAAGTTGCAAAGAAAATTAGGAAAGACACTTACATCTTTAGGATCCAAGTAATTGTGCCACTCCTCATCTAATAAAGCACCAATACCCTCAGTGGTACCACGATCCATCATTTCCTTCGCCCGCTTGGTGATAGGAATGGAATCATAAGTGGCATATATGGGCATTTCTAGAACTCTGATGCAAGCCTGCACTTCGTTGGGGTTATCCTCGAAACAGATGTTAGTAGAACCCCAAATATCCCCCACTCTAGGGATATGTATCCCTTAACATAATTCCATCCAGACGGTTTCAGCATCACAATATAAACTCCGCCATGTCTGCATAGCCTCTGGTCATAAATATTCAGAATGAGCACCAGAAGCCCGTGAGGATGGTCCTACAATCTGGTACTTCAACTTCTTCCCAGCTCCGGAAATCAGAGTTAAAGGATAAGATTATGAAACAAGTTGCTCTATAAAATAATGTCAACTAAATTGCCTTAATGATATAACTCCCCAAGAGTCGATGGAGTAGGTCTCTTGACTCTATCAGGAGGATTATATCTGGCACAAGGCCGCTTTGACGCATTTCGTGCCTCATCATCCCCATCCTGGGAATCAAGTGAATCAGCCTTGGTTGAAGAACCTAGTTAATCAGCTCCAGGTGAGGAAGAATCACCTTCCATATGAAAGGTTTCTTTCCAAACACTTCTCTTTTTACTCCCCACTCGGGAGACTGGATGATTCAGTACCCATTAAGGGTATGATGCTACCCAGTTCTCGACATACCATGTAGTCAATTGACTCGCTGCTCCAACAACTAGTAGATAAAACACTACACTAGAATTATCCATAGCTATCAGTAACCATAGTTATCGGGAAACCATTGGATGATGCTCTGACCAGATGTGCATGGGAGAGGATATAAATATATTCTATAGACACATGAATTGGCATGCAAATCTATATGGAGCATAGGCCTCGCATATAATCTCTCTATCAATTTTGGTGGCCAATACACCATCTCTTCAATCCAGCATACATAACATCAATTCTAGGATAGTATTTCCATCATCAACAAGCCACCCAGTTGGTAGGTTTCCATAAGGAATGAAATGAAATTCCTTTAACATGCTTAGCCTCACCTTCAGATCATATGAATTGGGGGACAATGGAGAAATTTTGGAAAATTCCTGCACCGATGGCCTAAAAGAACTTCTAGAAACCTATAGTCTGCTTTGTGTAGCATATGTCCTGAAGTGAGTGGCGATCCATCCCGAAAATTATTGGAATGGTCCCACTATTCTCAAATGAGACTTACCCATATAGATATGGAGTAAGCTCCTGTGAATCTTCACCAAAACTAGGGTGGACAACCCTACCATTTTTCTCTCAGCCAACTTGGTTGTAACAATGAAGGTCCCTGTCCTGACTCCTCCCTTTGAATCCATAACTGGCAGAAGATAAACGCTGAGTTACAAGGCTAAGAATCTTTCCATACGGTCCTTCTCTTGGAATCTTTGACCCACTTCATACCCCCACTTTTCAGACTCTCTCGCTTACAGAGTTATCCAGAATGTTCCAAGAGAACCCATCTTCTATTCTCTGGGGAAGCTGGTAGGACGAGTACAGGTGGGCCCCTTCTCCTTCTTCTTGATGAGAAACATATCCATCCACTCTTATAGATGGATATCTTTTTTGCAGTGGGTTTTCCTGGTTTTTTTGTTTTCTTAAGCTTGTGTAAAAATTTTAATAACTCTCGAGCCAAAGTTGGAGTCTTCTACGAATCATTCTAGGTCACCATGGGGGGATGAATTCATCATACATGTCTCCAAAAATTGGATCCCTTGAAATCTGGTAGACATCCCACAAACTGATGCCTACTTCTCCATGATTCATATGGAAAGAATTTGTTTCTGGGCTTTAGCAGCTGATTAGCTCTGGCACGAAATTGTAATTCTTGTAAACATATGTCTGCCCAGCCCAAACAACTTCAAATATTGTAGCTCCTTTCAGATCATCAACAAACTCTACACAGTTCTGTCTCACCGAATATGACCACATCAAAGTCGGCTTTACACCTCCTCCAGGACGGAAATCCCAACTCATTTTCCATCCCTTAGATTGGTCCATCTGATAATTTCATAAAATAGAGGGATAGGAATGCAGATGTAGCTCAGGCTTGTGAGGCTGTAGATTTGAAGAACATGGGCTATGATGCATTATGAATGCCTTATCCACTATTCCAGCATTGAAAAATGATCCTGCAACTGAGACATTTTCCGAAGAGAAATTGGTGTAAGTATGAAACCAGGAATGATGAATATAATTATTTGCCTCTAGAATGTTGACTCTTTACAGATGACCATGTCCATATAAAGGCAAGTACATTCTCTGTGTAAAATTTTCATGATATTTCTTCATGTACTTAGCCAAATCCGGGAGAGTGTTATCGCAGATATCATAATAATCATGGAAAAAGACGTTTATCATGTCATCTATTCTATTTATGGCCAACTCATTAGCTGATCCAATTATTTTGGGAGCCATTGAATCTGCACAAAGATCAAACAATTAACTTTTAAGTAAGTCTTTTTTTATGAAATATTTTTGAAGAAAACAAAAAATAGATATGTCATTAAAGGGCACATGTTTTTCCGCACAAGTTTTTTCATGCAAGTTTTTCTGCGCAAGTTTTTTCACAAAAGTTTTGCTGTGTGAGTCAAAATCCTTAATAGAGAAGTCCAACAATAAAAAAGAGTGATCAACTGAGAAAATAAAAACACTTGTGTGACAAGAGATCAAAATCTTTGAAGGCGGGATGTTTTGCGCGATGTGACTCCCATATATATAGGTGATCCCGCAACCCTGCACGCCAGAACATGTGTGCTGCAACCTGTGCGCCTAAAACCTGTGTGCCACTGAACCCTGGTTTATCTTTTTCCTCTGATAAAAATCCCCTTTCCTTTTTTAGATCCAACTATGAGGGGGGACTTTTATTGATGCTCCTTTACATCACAGAGTCCAAAGAATGGAAAAAGGTGAATACCATAAGCACAATGAGGGTAACCTTTTGAAGAACATCAAAAATTGACAGAGGTATGGACTAGGTACCCATTTAGAGTGAGTCGTGCAAGTTTCTTGCATGCCGCACAAGTCACTTGCACGCAACCTATGGATCACACAAGTCACTTGCGCGCCCTATTCTTTTTTTCGCCCAAGGTGACCAGTGGCCTATAAATAGCCTCTGTGGGCCCCCAATTTCAATGAGGAATTTTCTACAACTCATATTCAAGTTCTGGTCGCCCAAGACTTTGTCTGATGTCTTCCGAACACTTATAAGGTAATTCTTAACCTAAAAGGGAAGCTCTAAAGAGGAAGAATAAGGCCTAAGTTTTAGAACTCATCAATACTTGTGCGCCAAAGTGTACATCCCTTAAGGGAAATGAAGACACTTGCACACCACCTTACCCTCTCAAGGGAACTTGCGCACCACCCTTATGGAAGCCTCTAGGGATGATACTAAGGGCTTGAGTTCAAATTCACCCAAGTATTACCCTATATATTCTTCGTCTCCCAAGGTGACTCATGTCGCGTAAGTCTAATTGCACGACCAGGACTTGCACACTAGAATGATAATTGCGCGCCTCCTTCCTTTTCACCTCCTTTCCTCAAATCCACCTCTACACTTCAATACATAGCCTTCAAAACCCTCTTTAATCCATTTATGGCATGGTTCCTTTCTTGGATTTCTTGTTTGAATTGAATTATGTGAGAAAATATCTAAAAACCTTGTAATTTACAAGCCTTATGTCACCACGGTTATGGGTTTCCAATACAACTTCATCCTTTAAATATGAGAAGATCTTTCAATTTAGGGAATCCTCTTCTGGAGTAAGCCACATGTTCCCTCGTTTTGGGCCTCCTTCTCAGGAGTAATCCCCAAGTCTCAAGTCCCCTTAACCTGGGCATCCTTCTCAGGAGTAATCCCCAGTCATAATTTCTCTTTAACTTGGGCCTCTTTCTCAAGAGTAAGCCCTAGTCATAATTTTTTTTGATTTGGGTATCCTTCTCAGGAATAAACCCCAATCATAAGTTCCCTTTATTTGGGCATCCTCCCAAGGATTAATCCCCCAATCATAATTTCTTTTTATATGGGTATCCTCCTCAGGAATAAACCCCAATCATAAGTCCCTTTAAATTTGGTTCTGCTTCTCAGGAGTAATCCTCAAGTTAAAACTCCAAATCTCCATAAAGTACAAATAACTTTATAGACCCAGCTCCTAGGCTTCTTTCCAGAAGTAAGTCCTGGTCTTCATCTACTTGGGTAGTCATACATATGTAATCCCCACATCATTTCTCATGACTGCATATTTCATGGAACCATCATCAAGTTTACTTATACCTTTTATTTCTCACACCAGGCATGACTCATGTGGGCTTAGAGTGTAAAAGTAATCACGACACCTCTTTTTGGACCATTAACCATGCATAAACCCCATATTTCTTTACTCGAACTACGTGGAAATTGTTCTTTACCTAAAAAGTGGAGTAAGTATAAAGCCTTTATAATATTCAATCCCATCTTTCATTAATTTTTTTCCATCCCATATGACGTTAAACTATATTTTTTTTAATCGAACTATGTGGGTTATGATTCCTTTTTAATAAGGATACATAAGCATAGCTCATCTGCAGGTACGATCCCAACTCTAAAATAATCCCTGTCTTTCTGAATGATAATAAACTTCAAGGGCCCCACTGAGTGGATTTAAAACCAGTATGGTCATCATAGTGACCAAGATATTTCTATATATTATATTGAATGATACCATTGACAAAGAATCTCTAATATATACGGATGACTATCCATCAATGAAGAACCTCAAATACATATAAAATATTCTCTAAATCTCATAAATATCAATCATGGATTGTCAAATCTAAAGGAAAACTCATTTTCATGCTTGGTAAATTAATAAGGATTCATGAACATAACTTAAATCATTAAGAGAGTCCCAGAGTAGGCAATAATTCCCCCCAAAAAAGGTTTTATGAGCCTAACCTCCCATCTTCTTGACCAATGAAAATTATTAAGCCTCATCGGTCCACAACTAATGAGAACCTACCTTTGGAAAGTAGGTCCAAATGGATATAGAATCATTGGATGTTTCTGGTTCTATGAATAAACCTGTTAGAAAGCAATTGGAAAGTTTGAACCTTAAACAAACAAGGTCATCCCCATTTACAAAAGATACAACTACCCATTATTTTTTTCTATTAATATTATACATAAATTAATGGGTATTCACATATCCTTTTTATGATCTTTCTTTCATGGGGATTAAGTTTAAAAAACTACCAATCGTTGAAATAGTTTTTTCTTAATTTTACATCTTTGAGAATCATTTTTTTACCTAAATTCTCAATTAAATTTTATATACATCCAATATTTGTGTTATATAATTAATTTACATATTTTAATGATATTTTGATAATTTTTATTTTCTTACATGTATATTATGATCCCATGTTTTCAAGTTATTAGAATTTGTGGTAACAATCTCATCACATTTCGAGATTGTGTATATTTATACTTATTTTGATAAAATTTTATGATCTAACTATAAAAAAAATTCAATATTTTTTTTAATTTTGGTTTTTAGGATTTATTCATATATTGGTACCATTTATTCCATTATTCAGTACATAAGATATTTAATAATGTTTTTTAAGGAATTTTGACATTTTCCTTTCTTCAGTTAGAAATATGTGTTATTTTAAGACAATTTTTTCATAAAAGGATTTCCATGAATATTCTAATAATGTTCTATTATCATTAATGGACATTTGTACCCTTTTTTCTTTTAACAATTTTTGTAAATGAACCTTTTTTTCACTTTCTGAACAAGGAATTTTTGTATCCTTTTTAACTTGAAAAAGAAATATTCTTTATTATCTCATATGACATGTACAGATTTATCATCCATAAATACATTGAATATTTAATTTAATGGTTAGAGGTTAATTTTTATGTGATTTTTTTTAAAAGATATGTTAAAGGAATTTTGTTTTCAAAATGGTTTCAAGATTATATTATATTTTTTCACAAAAAATAGTTTTTAAATCTTTTTCAAGCTCATTTTATATGTATTAATTTAAAATTTGTTTCAAAAAATTTTCAATATTATTTTATATATTTTCAAGGAAAATGGTTTTCAGAATTTTTTCAATCTTATTTTAAATATTTTCAATTAAAATAGTTTCAAAAGGAGTTCATTCTTTTTTATATGTTTTCAAGGAATATGGTTTTAAAAAAGTTCTCAATATTATATTATATGTTTTCAAGGAAAATGGTTTTCAAAATGTTTTCATTTCTATTTTTAATTTTTTCAAGGAAAATGGTTTTCAAAAAAATTTCAAGCCTTATTTATATGTTTTTAATGTAGTTTAAATGAAATTATTTTCAAACCATTTTAAATAATTCTTCACAAGTATTCAAATTGTTTTCAAAGAATATGGGTTTTAAAATATTTTGAAGATTATTTTATATTTTTTCAATGAAAAAATGATTTCAAAATGATTTCAAGTCTTCTTTATAAGTTTTAAAGGTTTTTTATATGTAAATTATTTTCAAATGGTTTTATTTATTAAAAATTATATTTCAAATAAGAAATCATATTTTCTTTAAGGAATATATTTTAAAGATATTCCACAGTTATTTTATATCAATGATGACATCTGTTGATTTTACTCATACCCTTCTAAGAAATTATCTAATAGTTCTATTAAAATTCTTTATATGAATGGGTTATTCTTAATGTAAGGGTCTTTATGAAACTTGTTTCAAATTCACAAGTTATATATTTATGAAATTAGTTTCTATTTCATGGGTTATATGTTTATGATGTATTTTTCTCTTCCATGGGTTATATGTTTATGAAATCCATTTATCTTTCATAGGTTATAATTTTGATGAAATGATTATGAAAAAATGTATTTTTCCATAGGTTATGATATGATTACAAATTTTTGATACCAATTTCATTTCATGGATTAGGATATGATTTTTTATGATCATGTGGCACATGTATGTATGATATCACTATGAGATAGGTAAGACATGCATCTCCCACAAATGAATTAGGTAAAAACTTAAATCTAATAAGGTATTCTAATATGGTCTTGGGAATGAACCTTGAAAACTAAGATGGATGGGGGAATGAAACAATACTACCAAGATGGTATAAGGTGTGAACTCATGCTACTAATATGTCCATGAGAGTGAAACATGACTACCAATATAGTATGGTGACTGAACTCGTATAACCTATCTGGTCTTGGTAGGGATGCCTTGGATACTCTGGAAATCACATTATATGTTTATATGTCTTAAAAAATTCCATTATTTGTTCCAATATTATGATTTTATGTATTATTATATTAATTTCCCAATTATTCATGTCTTTTGAAGCCCCAATGTTTTTTATGATCTCTAATATATAGGGTATGATCTTAAAATGTTATATTCATGTTCCATGCCATTTTATTCATGTTATGATTATACAATTCCTTTATTTAACTTACCGAGCATCTGAGATCGCCCCTTATTATGCTTCCTTTCCCTAGTTTATGAAGAATGGTTTTAGGTAGTATTACTAAAGTTAGATATCTTTATGAGATATGTTGAATATCTTTCACCAGGCTAGAAGATTTTGTTACCATGATTCCAAATACACTGAACTATTATGGTCCTTAGGAATGTATTTTTTTTAAATGTATTGATTATTTATCTAAAATGATGTAATATCCACCTATGTTAATCATGGGTCGCTATATAGCATGACTGGGGACAATTTGATGAATCCATGGTGCCACATTTTTGAAGACATCAAGATGGATCCATTTATTATGAGTGAGGCATCTCAATATCCAAATAAATAGTAAGGGATACTACAAAATCATTTCAGGCATTCCCTAGAAGACAGGGACCTTGATTCAATGTAGTTATCTGTCTTGGTAACAAACTCCTTGAATTGGGATGGTGTCCCATGAGTGTTTGAGGAATTACCAAAGGATCCCTTGGATGTCTCACATATGACTATTAATATAATGATAAAATGGCCGATATTGAATAGTTACCTTATACATAATTGATTAATCAATTTATTCCATGTAATATTCCTTCCATTTTATAATTCAATTGGTTCATTCCATTACCTTTCAATAATCATGACAAGGAGTGTCTTGGACATGCAACCATTTTTCACTTTAGTTTATAAACTTTTAATTGGTTAATTATATTCCATTCCATTGATAATAAAAAGTTGAATATGGGAATAAAACACATACTAGAAAACTATAAGAATAAGGCCATGTGATAACTATAATAAAGATTATGATTAACATTTCTTTATATATGTTGAAACAATTACCTCATAAGTTCAAATGATAATTTTATACAATATACATGTCTTGTTCACTATCAATTAATATTTCAATTTAATAAAAAAGGGTATTGTGATCATCATGGTTAATCCAAAACACTTGAATAATGCCCCAAATAATTATATCATGGGTAAAACGGTATAATTAAAGAAGCACGATACTAGGTTTGGATGGAGTTTAAGACACAATCTCCATCGACATGAAGATCATGTATAAGAAGGGATCTATAATATGAGTAGAGTTATTATAATTAAATAAAATGAATTTCAAGAACAACCATCTAGTGAAACCCATATACGCACATCAATAACAACTTATAAATAATTAAAATATTAGGGAATAGTCATAGACCACTGAACTAATGTCTATAATACTCTTCTCATCTGGTATAAACCCTTATTTTGTCCTTAACCGGAGTAAAAATCAAGAGCATATCAAAGTTCTGAAGAAATTGAATATGATCCTACATCCAAATAGTGTCATCAAGGTAAATATGAATAATGAAAGGCAAAATATGAATATTTTACCTACAAATTCACATCCGACGAGATGAACAGAGATTAAATTAAACATTAGATGGAAAATCAATTCAAGAACCTAGGATATGAAAAGGTAGGACAACAATGTCACGAAGGGAAGCCTATGCCATTGGAAATAATAAATATAAGAAATGGATTATATTTTAAAATATTTAAGGTAAAAATTATCTTTTTACTAAAAAATTACTAGGATTCATGGTTTGGTTGCACAATTGACCAAACTATCCACCAACCATGTGATATGATCCACCATAAGAGGGAATTTGAATGATTTGGCTACACTATTAGAGAAAACATGTCCCAACCATTCTATTTTCCATAGATAAGAACTATAGAGGCAATGCATGGACATGCAGCCATAAGAGCTTGGTTAGGGAAAACCTTGTGCCCTAATTCTCCCTTTGAAATCCCTAAACACTCTGGGGAATAATTAAGGTCATGCTACACAATTTTTACTAACTATTTTTCTAAGATACTTCTTCCACTGGATAGGGTTCCAAGATTCGAACAAGCCTTGGTAACCCCTGAAACTTCTGTAACCTTGATAGGAATCCATAATATTCCAAGGTAATAAATTATACCGAAATTCAAAAGGATTTATAACTCATAGAAAAATTGAGCTCTTATAGTTTTCCCCCTTTAAAGGAACTCATTCTAGAGTCACCCTTCCATGGATGGTGAAGTTTTGTATGTGAAATATTTTGACCACTGAGCATGTATGTCTTACTCCCGCTCTCAATTATCATAATGTACATGATCGTTCATCCATAGTACCAACACTAATGTGAAATAATTTCCTCTGGGTTCCTTTATGATATGGTCAATGATGTGTATAAGATATTCATCCAATGAATCATTAGCATCTAACTCAACCATGTCAGGATCAAATGTATGGGAGGGTACATCATGATAATGGGGAAACTGTGAAATTTGGAAGATGTCATGCATTAAACATTACGCCAGGGGTAGTATCAATTGATAGGATAATAGAGTGACTCAATCATAAAATTTTAAACAACCTAATATAATGTGGTGAGATCTACCCTTGAATCTATATCCATCTATTTACAATCTTGGGTTATACCCATGGGAAAACACGATTCGAGACCCAAAACTCTAGAATTTGTCAATGAAAATTAGCTAATGATTTCTACCGATAATGAGAAATATACATATGATTTCTTATTAGATGAACCTATTTTGAAGTCTCCCACACAAGATGAATATATATATGCACGATATCTCTAGCCTCTAACAAGTAGAGGGATGAACAAAACAACCTACTATATAAGGTATCATAAAGAGCCACTAGAATCATCGCCCAAATGCTGTGATTATTATAAAAATTGATGAGAGGGATATGATTATCCCAAGAACTTATGAGATCAAGGACACATGTTTGGATCATGTCCAAAAACAACTATTTCCTTAATTCTGACAATACATTGATCTGAGGGTGAAAACATATACTCAGAAGAACCTATATACCCATAGCTCTCAGTAACCCCTACCACAAGCTCAATATGAAATTATTATCCCTAAGAAAAAAATAAGAAGAGGGACCCAATGTAGCCATATAATCTCATTGATTTATAGTTATCCTCACACATCAGCTAATAGTATCTTTCAGATATGCAGGAAGTGGGATGCATTTTTTAATCGATACATGACTAAACAAATCACATCTCTAATTCAATTTTACCTAGGTAAGCCAAAAAAAATACATCACATCATATTACCATTTCAATTCTAAGGCTGGTAATGGATATAACCATCCATAGGATTTCTCGTGCCCCACCATTACATATTGATAGGTTGAACACCTAGTGATAAAACATTCTATTTGACATTTTATCTCAGGAAACCAAATATGAAGACACATATCATGATATATCTTTGATATTTTGCAATGAGATGTCCAATAAGAAGTGTGGAACCATCACATACATTCCACTATAATATTTGTAGGAACCCACACATTCCCATGTAAACATATGATTTCATCTCTATCAATAGACTAATCCAGAGTCTAGTCCTCACCATAAATAATCTCCTAGAGAATTAATCCTTCAAGATATGAAAACTTCTTGTTCTTTAACCTATAAAGTATTGGAGAGGAAAACGTTAAAGTTTTAATATAATTCCACTCTTGAATCTCATGAAAATTCATGTCCTATACATAAAAGAGTGACATCAATTTCCACTCATCAGTAGCTTCCAAAATGGATTGTCCTCGAGTTTTCTGGATCGGTTCCTTAGCTACAAAATTTCCCTTTCCATGAATATTGGTATCCTTAATGTAGATGAACTAAATTTAAACAACTCATATTATCTTTAATAGGTTCAATTTACACTTCATAGAGATTTATTTGAGGCTCTTGTGGTCTGTATACATAGACCAATAAGTGCTTTCCCATTAAATAGTGTCCCCAACAACTTAAGGAATAGAAAGATAATAAAAGATCAACTTCATTTGTTGGGTAGTTACACTTGTAAGGTCTCAACAGTTGAAACCCATAAAAAATGACTCTATCCTTATTCATCATCAATACACTCAGTCTGATACTAGATTCATTATATAACACTTTATATCCTCTACTAGGATCTTAAAAATCAGAATCCATGTCGAGATAAGACTTCCTTTCAGCACCTGAAAGGATTTCTCACATACTTCAGACCATAAAAGCATCACACCATTCTTAGTAAGACTAATAAGAGGTTAAAAATTATTGATAATTCCTTTGTAAAATTCCTGTAATATCTAGCTGGCCCCATGAATCTTTATACATCAAATAGTTTCTTAATATAATTTTGGTTAACCACATCACTCACCTTCTTGTGGATTACTAACACTCATTATTATTAGATATTATGACCTAGGAAGTGAAATTTTTCAATCCATAACTTTCACTTATAATAATTAACATAAATATTATTCCCTATCTATATATTAAAAATGATCTCAATATCTTTAGGATGGTATCTCAATGTATGATAATAAACCATGATATCATCCAGAAAACAAGGAAAATGAATATATAGAGGGATAGAAACCCTATAAGTCAAGTAAATTAAAATTTAAGGTTCATTTTTATGACCGAACAGCATACTGAGATTCTAATATAAATCATAATGACTGTGGAATGTCATTTTTTGTATATCTAAAGGTATGACTCTCAAATAATAATATCTTGATCTCAGGTTGATCTTTGAGAATACATTAGTTCCTTGGATCTTTTCAAAGAGATCATCTTTTCATGTAAATTGATATAGTTTATTAGTCATAAGATAGATTAGGAATTATCAATCCATCAATAAATGAAGGGTCCCATCTTCCTTCTCAGTGAAAATCATGGGTGAACCCCATGAAGATGTTTTGGTATTGATAATACCATTTTATTCTAAATCCATTAACTATATATTCAAATATTTGATCTCTTTATGTGCCATCCTATATGGATTAATAAATACTGGACCTACTCCAAGGACAATCTAAACTAAAAACTCTCCCTCTTTTTCACGAGGTAACCCATAAAAATCGTTAGGAAAGACATCTGTGAAACGATTTACTACTAGAGGAAGACCCTTATCCTCTATAAAAACACTATAAATGTGGATGTTCAATCAACATTTTCCATGATTCCTTAGTCTATATCTACTAACATACACATTACACTCACCCTTATGAATATAAGTACCACACAAGAGTGGTGTAAATGATACCCTGTAGAGATAGAAGCCCATAATGATTTGATAGGGGACCAACCTTTCCATCCTAAGAATGACATAGAATCCCTTAATCTCAAGGAAGAAGAGGTCCCATTATAAGGGGTAACTTCGTACCTCAAGGTACAATCCATGTATTAGTGCATTCCCTCTGACAACATGCCCAATAGTTTTTCCAAGTTCATCACACTAGGAAAACACTAATTTTTTTTATCAAGGATTTCCATTGTCAATAAGAAGATAATGGAATGAAAATCACTTCTGTTTAATAAATTAGATATAATTAGAAATGATACTAGAATATTACCTCTACAGTAGGCATCCCTCCACTCTAATCCTTGTGTATCAACTCTGAAGTTTTAAACCAGCCTGATCTATGGCCCTGTATTATAAGAAGACTTTGATGAACTGGAGTAATTTATAGGTAATGATAATCAATATTCAGGATATCATGGTCATGACCTCCTCCTCATCCAATCATACTAGTGCTACTCCAACTCCCTACCTGATGTAAGACAATTGATCCTTTCCCTGAAGGTGGAGATATTATGGATCCTCGAACACTTAAGATAGGTGAAAAGTTTGATAGAATCTCTATGGATTACCCATAGGTCCATAATAATAAAACTAAATTGGGTCTTTATCATAATGAGGACTGAGATTCACCTTTCATCCACACTAATTGAATATAACTAATCTCCCAGGGCATATTCATGGGCCTCCACATCCTAGATGATAAACCATAAGGCTATACTTCCCACTAAACTATGAACTATTACCCTGCATCAACACTGGCCATTTTTACCAATGCTATCACCTTCTATCCGGTCGTTATCATTGATAATATAATGATTAATGATCTCCCAAAAGGTAGATAGGAAAAATAAAATCATTAGTAAGAGAATGGTATAATTGATCGCATCCTAGAAATATCTTGACCTCAATAGCAACCAACTAACTAGAAGTGGTGACAAGTGTTATGATTTGGTAAATGTATTGAATAATCCATGAGAGACATAGAACCACACTCCAAGTTCATAAACTTCCTGTATCAGTCATATAATGGAATATGAGGGAAAAAATAATAATAGAAGGTCAGATAGAAGTCCATCCAAACCATTCCCTGATGATGATTGTCCTGAGTAATCACATCCCACCAGCGCTTGGTCAAATCATGTAGCATGCTGGTAGAATGATTGACCCTCGTCTTTGGAGGTGTCGCCAGATTATCAAATGTAGAAGTAATGGATTTTATACAAGACTCAATAGTATGGGGATCCCCATTTCATGAAAATATGGGAGGATACAACTTCTAAAACTCATGTGTTAGATCATCCATAGTTGGTTCAGCTCATGGAGAACCCTGCATAGAATTAATCAAATGTAGAATTCCCTATTTAATTTGAGTTTTATTTCCCATATCATGAATAATGGGTGGTTAATTAATTATAATTTATAGAGGGACCATCTATATCTTAGTCCACACTATCTCTTGAGTATGATCATCGCCACCCTCTTAACACATGACTAGAGGAAAACATGGTTCAATAGTTCTAAAAATGACAAGAACACAACTAAAAATATATTTATGTAGATAGAAACACTATCGAAAGTAGATCATAATGAAACATGAACACTAATGAAGGTATACTACACGAACTACCTGATTAGAATTCAATACTATTGGTAGTTAATTATTTGAGTTTAATCTATAGGTGTTCAGGTAGGGGAAGGTTCACCTACACCTTAGCTCTTTATTTAATAGAAATAATTTTATTTGATTTGGAGAGATTTACATTTATGGTTTGAAATTTTTATATATACATATGATAATGTTAGATTAAATGGATCTTAATTACCAAATATTAAAGGACCACACAATTTATAATTGAAAGAAATTCCCATTTAATTTTATTCATATCCCTCTACATTCAGTATCATAATGTAATGGAAAACATATGATGAATAAACTCAAATATTTACCCATTTTAATTCACAAAGGCCCAAAAAATATTGTAAAATGATATTTTTTATAAGGACTCGACCTTAAAACACTACATAATCCTAATTTTTAGACAAGAACATACATTATTACGCATTGAGGATCTTTTTAGGAATATAGTTTTAGGAAATTAGGTCATAAAACATACATAACATCTCATAATCATACATTAGGATAATATTAAAACAATATCCATTTTTTGAAAATATAAAACTATTCAAATGAAACATAATTCCTTTGAGAAATATTCATAACATTGAAGTTATATTCCTTGTTTCTCTTACACAGCCTTATAACCAATGAAAAACATTTAAAAACACGGGATGAGAACAAAAATATCAGTAAGGGATATAAGGAAATAGATTCTTAGTAACGTGATAACATAAAAACCTATAAAACCCATTCCAGAAAAAAATCGTTATCATGTAAGGAAATATCATGTAGTTTTCTTGGGAAATATTTAACAAATAACACATACAATCAACCTTACAGGTGGAATAACCATTTCTCCAAATTCCACCTACAGTGTACCCAATGCATTAGAGATTTATAATGGGGCTCACACGTAATATCTTGAGCTATGATAAGCTCAACCAAACATATTTTGAGCTATAATGTGCTCATTCCAACATATCTTAAGCTATAATGATCTCAACCTAACATATCTTGAGCTATAATGGGCTCAAACCAATATAAATATGTTCAAGAAATATATCATGATAATAAATTATCATTAAATCAGGAAAAAATAAATCATTCCATATATATAGAAAATAAAAAAATCATTTTGAAATATATTAATGATAGTTTTAAAAGGTTATTAAAATGAAAGTCCATTAAAATATAATTAGAGTGAGAATTAATAAAAAGGAATGGATATGTTTATACATTTAAAATTCACATAATAAAATATAATATAAACAAATATTTATCACACCAGTAATCTTAATACCACATAATGGATAAAGTAGAAGGTTAACCCAAAGATTTGAAATTAGGTTAGGTTTTCCCTTAGCTCAGGTTTATATTAATTCGAATGTGTTTAAAAATGTTGTATAATGGTTCAAAGAGTGTTATTAATGTCATAAATAAACATATTCATGTTTATAACACCTTATATGATAATTTTAAAACATCATTCATCACATTTATTAGTAATATTTTGTTATTTACATTGTTTAGTGTGCGTTCTTTGCATGGATCCCACGATCGGTTCATGATGGATATACTTGTCGATTGGAAGTGAAACTCCAAAATTGGAATGGAATGGTATTTACATGATTAAATAACAAAAAATATACCATTTATCATTTTTAACTCTAACATGAGGATGATTTATAAGTTAAAATATTTTTGATATTTGTTTAGGTCATTTTGGCGATTCTTCGATCAAAATGAACTCATTTTGTTTTATATGTTGATAACGTGTGTAATAAATGATTCGAGAACCTTATATAAAATATAATACATAAATTAAAATATGTATCAACTATAAAAATGCTTTAATGTCCTGTATTTATTGAAGTAAAATAAATTGAAATCGCATAGTCCATGATGTCGATAAATCAACACATCATAGAAGATATTTTAATTTACAGAATAACTGGTATTGTAAAAGAAGTATAATGGTGAATCTTACATAAATATGATAGCATCCAGAATATATATAAGATTATACATCATTCATGATTCTTGGATAAGGGGTATTGGGGAAAGAATACGAATAGGAATGAAAATGAAAACAAAAGAATTAAAATAAAATAGGATGTTTACCTCTTGATCTCTTCCCCTTTAAATCATTTTAAAGGCCTTTGGTTTTGGCCTTTTGGTTAGACCAGTAGGTCTTGATTATGTGGAATGGTCTTGAGAGGAATATTTGGTAGAACTTATGCAAGGCTCAAGGATTGAGAGGTCTGTGAGGAAGAGGGTGGAAATGAGTGGTATTTATAGTGGGGGAGAGGAGGAGGTTTCCCTTATTTAAATCATTGTTTTATTATTTTCCACAAGAACATAAATAGTTATACATTAAAGAAAAAAATTGCAATAATTGCATGTGTGTAAGATATATGTGTGCTCGCATCAGAAAAACATTATCCATTACTCTATAAGTAAAGTATTTAGCTTAATTTTTAAATTATGGTATTTTACTATTCATAAAAATTCAAGTAGTTCATAAAATTACCAAATATTCACCCCAACCAATTTTTGATGTGTAGAATCCAAAAAAGAACTCAATTTTATCAAAATATGAGAAATTAAATTTTTAAATAAAATAATATTTTATTCAAAAAATAACAATTTTAAAACATTTATTTTCTTATTATAATATATGTGTATATCATAATTTTAATTAAATATTATATATATACTATCTTGGGTGAGGTTACTACTCATAACGGTATGTTACTATTCATAAGGGTAACATTACTATTCATAAGGTTATGTAACTATTCACAAAAAAATATGTTGGTCTTATCAGACTCCAAATAACATACTGATTGTAACCATGTATACCTTTTTTTTGAAATTTAAATCATAGAAGAGGAAACATTAGGTTTCAAGGATAGTTATAACTATCCACTTAAAATAATATTTCATGAATTTCAATTTAATTTTTAAACCCTAGGGTGTTACCTTATCCCCACCTTCTAGAAATTGCGTCCTCACAGTTTTATTTACTTATTAAACAAGTGAGGGTACTTTTCCCTCATAGCATTTTCATATTCCCACATTTCTTCTTCGACCACATGGTTTCTCCAAAAAACCTTTACCTTGTACATTACCTTATTCTGAAGAAATTTCTCTCAATGATCAAGAATAAGAATAATTTTCTCCTTATAATAAAGATTTCCATCTAGATAAATTTCTTCTATTCTTAGGGCATGAGATTAATATGGAACATACATTATCAATGTTGAAACATGAAAAACGTTGTCTACCTATGATAAACTTATAAGAAATGAGACTTGGTAGGCAACTGGTCTAAATTTCTCTAGGATTTTATAAGGTCCAATGATCCATGGACTCAGATTCCCTTTCTTTCCAAAACTCATAACACTTTTCCATAGTGAGATTCTAAGGAAAAAATACCACCTACGTCGGAAGAAAATTCTTTCCTTCTCTTATCTACATAAATTTTCTATCTTCTCGGACCTTTCCTCATGTGTTTTCGGATCAATTTCACTTTCTTATCCACCTCCATTACTAATTCTAGTCCCATCAACTTAGTTTCCCTGACTTTTTCCCCAAAAGATGGAGTTCGACAACACTTCCCATATAATTCCTCAAAAGGTGTCATCTGTATTCTGGAATGAAAACTATTATTATATAAAAACTTAACTAATAAAATATAATGATCCCAAATTCCATGGTAGTCCATTGAATATGATCAAATCATATCCTCCAAAGTCTGAATCATTCATTCTCACTACCCATCTGATTGAGGATGAAAAGATGTACTGAAATTTAATTATGTTCCCAATGACTTCTTAAGGCCCTTAAAAAAGATAGAAGATAACCTTGTCCCCTTGTCAGATATAATGGAATGAGGCACTCCATGTAACCTGAAAATCTCTTTGATGTACAATCAAGAAATATGATCCACATACATTTTATCATGAAAAGAAAGAAAATGTCAATATTTAGTCAGTCGATCGACAATAACCCAGATTGCATTCTTACCTCAAGATGTCTCTGGTAGTCCCACAATGAATTACCTAGATATATCCTCCCATTTCCACTATGGTACTAGAAAAGGATGAATCATCCCCTTCAGTAACTTCCACTATGCTTTATCCTTTTTCATTTAAATCATTTAATAGTAAAATCAACAATATCCATTTTCATTTCATCTCACCAGTAATTATCTCAAAGGTATCTATAATCTTAGTACATACAATATGAACTGGAAATAGAGAACTATGAGCTTCATACAACAGTTATTTATTCAAATAGAAATCACATGCCACACAAAACCTTTTTCATAATCTTAGAAAATAATCTTTATCAAGGTTAAATCCTATAAACATACCCACTTTAACAAATTAGAACTTTTCTATAGCTCACGATCTTCCTTATGCGCTTTCTTAATTCTATCTAATAACAATGATTGTAATGAAACCTAAAACAAAACAGGGAAATTTCTTTCACCAACAATTTCCAAGAAAAATTTTATCAAATCAATTACCAAATGACCCTGTTACAAACATATCATGGTTACTGTTTCATGTTTTTTTCGATTCAAGGAATCCTCCACTTTGTTTGATTTTCCCAAATAGTAATTGATTGTGAAATAATAATTCTTTATTAATTCAATCCATCTTATCTACCTCATATTTAATTCCTTCTTAGTGAATATTTACATCAATGTTTTATTGTCAGTATATATTTTACATTTGGATTCATATAAATGGTGCCTCCAAATATTCAAATAAAAAAACCATAGCTAGTAATTCCAAATCAAGTGTGGGATAATATATCCCATGAGGTTTAATTTTTCTTAAAGCATATAAAATTACTAGATCATTATACATAAAAAATCAACTTCCTTCCATAAATCATCACTGTAGATGAAAAACACACCATTTTGGGAAGGTAAGGACAAAACTAGAGCATTCACCAATCACTTATATGTTTTTCATGCTCTTCATTGATTCTATAATATACCAAAAATTTCAACAATAAAGACAAAAAAAATTATCCAATAACTCAATAAATATTCTATTCATAAGATCCATGAATACTGTAAGTGAATTAGTAAACAAAAAATCCATAACTACAAATTCATAATTACCATATCTAGTGCGGAATTTAGTCTTTGGGATGTTTTCATCCTTTAATTTAGACTGATTGTACCCTGAACTTAGGTCGATCGTCAAAAAATATTGTGGTACCTAGAGCTGATAAAAAGATCATTAATATAAATAAATTGATACTTTTTTAATATTAATGTTATTCAATGATCTATAATCAATGAAAATATTCATTAATCCATCTTTCTTTTTAACAACCAAGATAAGAGCACTCCATGGTGAAGTGTTTGGTTGGATGAAGCATTTATCTAATATTTCATACAACTGCTTTTTCAATTCCATGTGTTCTATTTGAGGGTTTTGATAAGGGGGTTTATAAATTGGATTAGCATCAAGGACTAAGTTAATAGTAAACTCAACCTTTCAATTGAAAATAAAATCTAGAAAATCATCAGAAAAAAAGTACAGGTATTCATTTACAACTGGTACATCATTAATCTGGGTAGTTCCCTAATCTTAAAAAAAAGCAAGATAAATTTCATATCCATCATTTATCAATTTCTTAGATTACTGATATGTTATCAATGGTATGGGTTTATTATTTTACAAAAACTGAAAGTCTTTATGAAAAAAACAAATTCTTTTTCTTAGTAATCTATCTTAGGATGATGAAATGAAATCCAGTCCATACATGGAATAACACTAAACTCCAATAGAAGAAAAAAATGGTGTTTGCAGGTAAAATCGTTCCACATAAAAGGATATGTATATTATTAGAATTTCTTATTTCCATAATATTTCTTCCTGGTGGTTTTACCCAGAGTAATGGTTTCATTTCAAGAGGTGGAATTCTAAATTTTTCCAAAGATTTCTCAAAAATAAATGAATGTGTAGACCCTGAATCAAACAACACATTTTTGAAATATGTAAAAACAATAAATGTACCTAATACCACCTCATTTTGTTGATCAACATCTTCTTATGTAGTTACAAAGTATTTTACCGCACCATTCTACTTCAATACTTGTTGATTCTCTACTTCAATGACTAGCTTTAGACGAACATTAGCAAAATGACCAAATTTCTTATGGTTAAAGCATCTCACCATCATCTTCTCATTAATTTTCAGATAATATTCCTTGCACTCATGAGACATGTGTCCAAAATTTCAACATTATTATAATTTCTCAGAATTTAGAAGTCATTCACCAGGATTCATTTTACAAAACTTTTCAAAAGAAGGGAAATTGATTTGGTTACCTCCAGATTTCATTGAAAAAATATTCCCCAAATCCTACCAACCTAATAGATTCTAATTCTTATCATCACAAGGAATATACATATAATAATAATCTATCTACACTTTTTTAGAAAAACAATCATGTTTCTCATAGCTTTTAAACTCTCATGAAGGAAATTATCTTTGTATTAACGGTTTCAAAAGGAAGTAAAATCTATTAATTTTACTATCAAAATACTGATTAAAATCCGATACATACCTGGACAGTATTGTAAAATTAGTTTCATAGACTGACACATATTCATAGTCTTTATACATGAATTTAAATAATTATTTCTTTATTCTGAGTTGAAACGTTTTGGGAAAATATTTTTCCAAAAAAGTCTCATAAATTCATACCATTCCAGACTATCAAGATCACCTCTTTATATAGTATTCTTAACCAGATACCACCATTCATCAGTTTAACCTTCCAAATGATAAATGTTTAGTATTATCTATTGAATTTATGACCATCCCATGACATCAAATATCTTTTCTATAGCATTGATCTATACCTTGTCTATCACTGAATCTGTGGTTCCGCAGAATATTGGAGGATGTTGCCTCATAAAATGATCCACAAAAGACATGTTTCTTCATGGTAGATTATGTTCTTCTCAAAAATAGATACCATCACCATTTATTTCTTGATTCAACTGAGTCATTGCTCTCACAAACTGCTCAGTTCTAATTCCCACCATTCCAGTCTGTAGATTCGGGCATACATCAACCTCTTCATGCCTTCCTACTTTAGCTTCCCTGTTTCTTCTGTGGAAAAAAAATTCTAAACAGACATAACTTAGATGAAGAAACATGGTATTCCTTAAATTATATAACATTTGAAATTACCATAGAGTAAAAATCATTTATGGTAGTCTCTTATCATCATTCTAACATCTAATGTTATCTAAACCATCCTCTAATACCATCTTTAAGGAATTGACCTTAAAACATTACATAATTCTGATTTTTAGATAAGAACAAACATTCATAACAATTGAGGAACTTTTTAGGTTCATAGTTTTAGGTAATTAGGACATAAATCATACATAAAATCTCTTAATCACACATGAGTATTTTATTAAAACAATATACATTTTTAAAAATATAAAACTATTCAAATGAAACATAATTCCTTTTACTAATCAACATGACATTTAAATTTTCTTCTGTATTTATCTTACACATCATTATAACCTGTGAAAAACATTTAAAAACATGGTGTGAGAGCAAAAATCCTTGTAAGGGATATATAGATATAATTCTTTAGTCATGTGATAACATAAAAACCTATAAACCCCATTTCATAAAAACTCGTTAACATGCATGGAAACATCATGTAGTTTCCTGGGGACATATTTTCCATATCTCTCTTACAATCACCCTTACATATGGAATAACCATTTGGTCAAATTCCTTCTCTAGAGTACCCAATACATTGCAGAGCAATAATGGGGCCCACCCATCATATCTTGAGCTATAATAGGTTCAACCCAATATATCTTGAGCTAAAATGGTATCAACCTAACATATCTTGAGCTATAATTGGATCATCCCAATATATCTTGATCTATAAAGGGATCAACCCAACATAAATATGACCAAGAAACATATCATGGTAATAAATTATCATGAAATCATGATAAATCACAAATTCCATATATATAGAAAAGAAAACAATCTTTTTTAAATTTATTAAAGTTACTTTTAAAAGTTTTTTAAAAGGAAAGTCCCTTGCAATATATAATTAGAGTGAGAATTAATATAATGGAATGGATATGTGAATACTCTATAAATAAACATAATACAACATCATATAAAAAATCATCACACCAATAATCTTAATACCAAATAGTGAATAATGTAGAAGGTTAACCCAAATATTGTAAATTGGGTTAGGAATTCCCTTACCCCGAGTTCATATTACATCAAATGTGTTTAAAAATCATGTATAATGGTTAAAAAAGTTTTATAAATATCTTAAATAAACATATTAATTTTTATAACACCTTATATGATCATTTTACAACATCATTCGACGTATTTATTAGTAATATTTTTTTTATTTCCATTGTTTAGGGTGCATTCATTACATGGTTTTCATGATCGGTTCAGGATGGATATTCTTGTTGATTGGAAGTAGAACTCTAGAATTGGAATGAAATGGTATTTACACAAATCCAAAACCATAAATTATACCATTTATCATTTTTAATTCTGACATGAGTATGATTCATAAGTTAAAACATTATTGATATTTGTTAGGGCATTTTGGTGATTCTTTTATCATAAAGAACTCATTTTGTTTTATAAATTAATAACTTGTGTAAAAAATGGTTCCAGACCCTCATATAAGATATATTAACTAAATTAAAATCTATTTCAACTATAAATATGTTTTGATGACCATTATTTAGGGTTGTAAAATAAATTCAAATCACATCCTCCATGATGTCGGTAAATCAACACATCACAAACGATGTTTTCATTTCTAGATTAAGTGGGAGAGGAAAATAAGTATAATGGTAAATATTCCATAATCATGAAAAAATTCAGAATACATATATAATTCTAGATCAATTGGGAATCTGGGATAAGGGGTGGTGAGGAATGAAGAAGAATAGTATAGAAAATGAAAATAAAAGAAAGAAAATACAAGAGGATGTTTACCTATTGATCTCTTCTCCTTGAGATCCTCCTTAAGGCCTTTGGTTTTGGCCTTTTGGTGAGACCATCAGGTCTTGCACATGGGGAAGGAGGTTGAGAGGATTATTTTGAAAAACATAGGCCAAAAAGAAGGCTTCAAAGGTGTGGGAGGAAGAAGGGTGAAATTGGTGGTATTTATATTGGAGGAGAGGAGGAGTTTTCAATTAATTTATTCATTATATTAATATTTTCCACAAGACAAACAATTTTTGTACTTCCATGACCTAAAATAGTCCAGATATGTGTGCTTATATCAGCAAAACATCATCCACGACTCCATAAATCAAGTATTTGTCTTCATTTTAAAATTATTCTATTTTACTATTCATAAAAAATTCATGTAATTCAAAAAATTACCAAAAATTCACCCCAACCATTTTTTGATGTGTAGTATCAAAAAATAAAATCCATTTTATCCAAATAATTTTCAAAATATGAGAAATTTAGTTTTCAAATAAAATAATATTTTATTTGAAAAATAACAATTTTAAATCATTTATTTAGTTATTCCATGATATGTTAATACTACACATAAAATTATATATTATATATATACGATCATAGATGAGGTTACTATTCATAAGGGTTTGTTACTATTCAAAAGGCTAACATTACTATTCAAAATGGTATGTTACTATTCAAAAAAAATTAAGTTTCTCCAATCACACTCTAAATAACTTATTGATTGCAACTGTGTATAACCATTTTTGGGAATTCAAATCATAGAAGCCAAAAATTTATGTTTAAAGGATTGTTATAACTATCCACATAAAACGTTATTTAATGAATTTCAATTTATTTTTAAAACCATTGGGTGTTACATTGTTAGTAACTCAATTGTAATCAAATCACTACTCATATATCCAGGGATACAAAGCTAATATGGGTTGAAACAAGGTATTTAAGATTCCACCATCAGCCTATAAAAAATACACTATTTAGATTGGTGTTGATGCTTTAAATAACCAATTTTATTACCCTATATATGATTTTCCCATCACATCCATAAATAAAAAGCATGGCTCACTCCAAAATCACTTTCAACACATGAAATGCATGTAATAAAATGAACATATATAGCATGGAATAGGCATGATGTGTAAATTCAATGATCCTATAATGATGAATGAATCAATGATCCTTTCAATAAAATTATAAGTTATAATCCCCATAAATAATATCAAATTTTATATTCTTATTCATCACATAGTGTTGAAATGACATTAACATTAATAAGAAAAATTAAAAAAACAATTTCCCATTCCCAGGAAATAAGGTATTTACCTTGAAATGGGTTAGATATTCCCAGTCCAGGTTTATAACCATGTTACATCACATTAACAATATAATATCTAAATTCCCAAAATGGTTAGACAAAAGAAAAATAAAATCCTTTTATACAACATTATGACGTCTTAAATTGTGTGTCACTCAAGTATTACCCGAACCCGATTGGAAACATAGTCTCAAGCGTGCCTTCTCGTAAAACAGAGGATATCAATTAGTAGTGAAGGCCTATGGTGTTTTTGTGTGAATATAATTACTTCATTTTAGGGTGTATCATAGTAGATATATATATAATATCATGATGGATAACAATGGCACAAGCATAATAATTAATAAAAAACTGTAAGAGGATGTAAGAATAAAGATCCATCAATAATAATGAACTCCAAACCTTAATAGTATATTATAAAAATATGATTTTGTAATTCCACGTATCTACAATGTAAGAAAACTAGTTTAAAAGGATGAAGGAACATAATAAAATACATGTTATAAAGAAGATCAAAAAAGGCGAAAAACTATCCAAGCATTTGGAGATCCTGCTCGGTCATCTACTTCCAAGATTTATCCTAATAAAGAAATAAATATATTATAGTTTCCAAGGTGGTACACGTCCCCTTTTCTATACCTGAAATCATTAAACATTCTCATATACCAATGGTATCTTGGATAGGGTGTGATCTAAATCTCAATATTCCACCCCCAAAAACATATATACAATCCATTCTATCAATATAAAATGACATTGTGAAGGTATATATATAATTAATGTAATTACAAGATAATAACTCATACATACTTTAGCCTCTACTAGGAATTTCTCTGAACATAATATCATTTAATAATTTCATCATTTTATATTTAAAATCCAATTGAATGTATCACTAACACAATAGTAGTTCATAATACTAATGGAAGAGAACAGAATGTTTAACCAAGTCATCCATGACCTTAAGGGTTGCCCAACTAATATATGTAACACATGTAGTCAAACTATAAGGGGTTCTATGTGTAATATAATGAGAAATTCCCAAGGAATTCCACTGTAAATGATTTTAACCAAGTCCAAATATCTCATCCTAGGTAATCATTGGCTAAGATGACTGGGCCCATTGGGGTGAATCCATGGTGCCTTATGCCTGAATATATCAAACTGGATTAAAGGAGTGTCTTCAAGGCGTCCTAATATTTGTAAAGATAGTTATTAACCTATTGAATCATTTCAGGCATCCACTAGTATATAAGGAACATGTTATATGGTATTTATCTCCATAGGAAACTAGATCCTTGAATCAGAATAGTGTCTTATGAGTGCTCAAGGCATTCCCTCAACAATCCAAAGATTGATCAAGTTCGAAGATTCCTATAAATATTAAATAGTCCATTTTAAATAGGATCCTTATACATAATTCATTATTCAATTTTTTCCATTAAATACTCATTCCATTTAATAATTCAATTTTTCCATTCAATTACATTTAAATAATCATTACAATGTGTTTCTAGGAGATGAAACCGTATATCACTTTACTTTATAAAAAAATAATAGGTTCATTCAGTTTGATTTCAATATTCATGACAAGGTTAATATGGAAAAGAAACCCATACCATTCCACTATAATAATAAGGAAAAATTATAATTATAATATACTTTATAATGTAAAATTTATTAGTTAGGTTGAAACACTTGTCTCAAAATGTCATGTGATAATTGTAAACAATATACATATATTATTCATATCAATACAAAGTTAATTTTAATTAAAACCGACTTACCATTAATAGATTCATGCCAATAAACCAGAAAAATTCCTCAAATAATATTCGTAAGGGTAAAAATGCATAATTAAGAAGTCACCCTATTAGGTGTGGATGGGATTGAGTTCAAGCCTCCACTAGAGAGAAGATCATGTTTAATAAGGGATGTCGAATAAAATATCAAAAATTATAATTTAGGGAAATTAATTTTTAGAAGTGACATATGGTGAAACTAGAGTGAACACATCGATACCAATGTATAAATGACGATAAATTTATGGAAAATTAATATATCACCTTATTTATTCCTATTGTAATATCCTCATCCATTATTGTCCCTTAGTTAGTCCTGGATCAAAATAAAAACAAATAATGAATCATCACCATAAAAATAGGTCATATGTGCGTATATAAAAAGGCATCATTGATGTAAATATGAATGATAAGGGAATAAGATTAATATAGTACATACCAATGTGTATGGAATGACACAGACATTGATTGAATAAAACATAGGATGGAAATAAATCCAATAATTTTGTTTTATAATAGGGTGGGAGAACCAATGTGAAGAAGGGGACCCAATTTTATAGGATATAATCAATAGAGGAATGGGTTAAAGTTTTATATGATTTAAGGGTTAAATGGTATTTAACCCAAAAATTAATGGTTGACACGGTTTGACAGCATGGTTGGTCAAACCATGGACCAACTATGTGTCAGATTCTTCCTTAAGAAGGAACTTGTACAACTTGGCTACATAGTGTGAGAAGATGTTTTCCAATGGTTCTATTTTCCTCTACTAAAAACAATAATAGTTCTACAGGTTCTCGAGTCCCTAGGGACATGGTTAGGGGAAATCATGTTTGATTTTCCCTCCCAAATGCCCTATACATTTAGGGGAAACTAAGGGGGATAGGCCTCACATTTATGACTAATTGTGTGGCTTGGTAATTTATTCCACCGGACAAGGTTCCAAGAACTGAATTATCCTCCGACACCCCCTAAAACATCCATGACCTCATTAGGCATCCATTATAGTTCTATGATAAATAGTTAGACTAAAATTTAAAGGGAACATGCCTCATTGGAAAACCAAGTTCTTATAGCATGAATAATACCCTTCATCATAACCTTGGGAAAGGAACTATAAAAATTAGAGAGATTAAATTAACAATAATAGAAAACAAATGATATATCAACATATCATCAAAATAAGTGTATGAGAATGTGATGATAAAATCTAAAAACCATACCCTTTATATCAAGGATCAAAATCTAAAGCCATAGCATAAATCATGGCAATTCATAAGACCTGAATCATAATAGAATCCTACAACATGGTTCATGAGATCATATATTTGGAAAAAATTTATAGATTTATAGATTTTACATAAGAATTTAAATTCATTTCCATAATATTGAATGCTCATTTAAAATACTATCATACTGGATAGGGTTCACTCTCCAAACCATTATATTAGTCAACATTAACAACCATTACTATAATAGTGGATTGGGATCTCTTCCTAATCCATCGCATTCATTATGTTTCTCTTAGATGACTATCATAGTGGAAAAAATCCCTTCAAAATTAGGTTCACTCTGATTCTAGTTCAGTTTATCTTATGATATATGAATATTTACCTAATTCATTTGAGGAAGATATTGCTCAAACCCATCCTAAGTTATAAAAATACCTCCAACCATTGTTATTATGATACCACCTTACTCGGTCATAAATTAACAACCATCAGATATTCAAAAACATTAATATGTGTTCCATAGTGATAAAGATTTTATCCTATTATAACATAAGAAATGAAATTATAGAATAATCAATTTCTCTATGAGGTAAAGATAATTTTTTCTATTTAACTACTTCTTTTTTACCTAATGTGAGTTATTTTTGAGATTAGGAGAGTTTTATTGGTGTTTATGGATTATTCCGAGCTCAAATATGGTGTTTTGGGAAAAAAAATAGCAAGGACACCAGGTTAGTATGAACAATCCAACCTAGGATGCACGGTTTATGGAAACAATGTGAGGATTAACAGAGGACTATAATAGGCTGTATGGTTTATAGAAACTGTGTTCCATAAATCCCACACCCATAGAGGCTATATTCATTTTTTGGATGAGGTGGGCACTACATATTGCATACAGTTTCCCAAACTGGGCACATGAAACCATGAAAGGTTCCCATTGAACCTATGAAGGGATCATGGTTGGCACATGATTAGATCAACCATGAGACCAAACCATTCAACCAATATATTTTTAAAAAATTTAATTTTCCATCCATAATGAAATATATTTTAAAATCCTATTTTTCTATTTTTATTTCAATTTAAAACCCCATATTGGGAGATCCCATAGAATATACAACATATGATTTTCTCTTGATTCATCATCCATACTCATATTTGAACGTCGTTCATCTCATTGGTTCAATGTTGGTATGTTCTTTGATATTATTATTCCATTTTTCATTTAAATTTGTATCTATGGAGTTATTTATGTGCCAAATAATTTTCCATGTTTACTATATTCTCATCAATTCTTATTTTTTGTTATGATCTGGACTAAATCAGAATCTAACAATAGATGAGGTCTCTACTATGGACATACAGTAGGTGTACATTCCTTTCCATCCTAGGTCGATGTTTTATAAATATGGTTGTTGTTGTAACACATGTTGGAAATTCCTAAATTTCACTAAAAAAATTGAATTACTTGGTTAAATTAATTGAGACAAATTAGATTTTCATTTGTGTACTTTTGTGATTATTTGAGGTTGTTATCCCAAACCTAGGAAAATTATTGGGTGTGTCTTTGTATCTTCCTTACTTTATACCACCCCGAGGAGTGTGTGAGTTGTCACCTAATTACAGGGAACCTTTATAAGTTGAATTAATTGAATTGAATTTTTAGGGGAATTTTTTTCCAACTTTTCCATGTGATTCATGAAGATTAAATGATTTAGTTTTTGTAGAGTGGAAATTATCAAAATGAGTTGGAAGAACTTGTGGAAAGTGAATGGCTCTGGATGATGAGTGAAATGATATGGAAAATTAAAATGGTAGTGGATTCCTCGAATGATCTCCTTAGATATTGATTCCATTAGATGAAATTGATGCATATCCAATGGATATTGTTTACTATATTGGATTCTTATGACATGTTTACTCTTTGGATACTGATTTTGTAGGATCCCTCAGGTCTTCCTACCCCTTGGATATTGATTTATTGCACTCTTATTAGTCATTGTTTGTTGAAATTCTTTTTGGAATCATCCAAAGTATTTAAGGTGTTTCCATATTGATTCTCCTAGGACTAGATGTGGATTCATTGGTCTTCTATACCAGGGACATGGCCCTTCATGGCCTGACACTTCAGATTACACAAAAAACAATTGTGAATGTGGTTCACTCTTGATTATATTCCATTGTCATGATGGTAGTATATAAAGGCTTATGGGGAGTGGATGTGTTATATGTTAAAAAAATTATTACATAGTGATTATTATGTGGATGTTATTTTTAAATGCATTACATATAGCTCGAGTATGTTTATTTAACTCATGTGGGTATACTATGAAGTATAAATTGTTATTTATGCTTTATTGCTTCCCCTATTTATAGGTTCTTGACCATTGTTTTTAGGGATATTTGTTTGGATGAATAGTATTTGATAATACATGGGAATATAACATTCATTAATGATGTGCATATTTTAGATAATTCACACCATGTTTTTTCCACCACTGGGTACCCATATAGACTTCATGGATAAAGGTAGGGACTGGGGTTAGTGCCATCAGTACGATGCCCGATTTCTTATTTCATTAGAGTTGTGTAGAATATGACTGCTCTATGATTTTGATTCTATATGTAGATAGTCCTTTTGATATTTTTGGTACATTGATACAAGTATTATATTGTATTCTTATATACCTATTTTATATTTAAAATTACATCACATGAAAAATCATTTTTTATAAGGGATTACTTCTTGAATTATTTATTTATTCATGGAGTGGATGTGTATCTTTTATCTGGATGATTTAATGAATATTATATTGAATGATATGATTAATTCAGATGTTTTTCACAATAACATAAGGGATTAGTCTCCCCACATACACAATCTAGTCCCTCACTAAAAGTTGTCAGCATATTGTGTATTGGGAAGCACACTTGAGGTTATGTTTCCCACCTGATATGGGAACTATTTAGTACTTTATGGGTTGGGATCTTACAATGTGGTATCATAAGGGGTTTTTCTCCTTGGTTCATTACTATTTTGAGACAATAAATAGGTATTTGGATGGTATTTGGATTTATTAATGATCTATTCCTAGGAGTACATAACCCATATACAAGAAAAAAATATTTCTTGAAATGAGAAATGTTTTAATTAATTTTTATAATTACGGTTAATTTGATTCCACTGTTGGGTGATGCACTTTTTGTTTTATGTTCTTCATTATTATGGAATTAATTTTTTCTTGATCAGATGAGGGTAATAGTTTCATGAAACATTTTAGGAACTTATTGGAATTCACATGCTATGCATCAAGAAAATCCATATAGGGTGAATTTCATGATTGCCTAACATTATGTTGCATGCCTCGCATGATATATCAGTGATTTGAGAAATTATTTATGTATATGAACTACTGGTAATAGAGGTTTTCCCAATGTTTTTAAAACAATATTTTGAAGAAACCATTGGTATTCTGTAAAAACATCAACATTTCCCAACGGTTTATTCAAACTATTGGAACTGTGTTTTAATAATCAATCTTTTCCAACAGTTTGAGTAAACCATTGGGAAATATTTATGTATACCAACAGTTTTATAAAACCTTTGGTAAAGGGTAGATTTCCAAATGGTTTTTATAAACTTTTGGGAAATATTTCCCCTGAATACATAGGAGCCCAGTTCCCGGTCTGCCCAATTATAGGCGCCCTAATCCGAAGCTCTCGAAGGTATCTCTTTACCTTAGGCTATGAAAATTCTTCAACACAATAGATCCATCTTCAATAAAGAGTTTTTTTTTCTACACTACAAATTAGTATTTTCTACCTTAGTTTTAATTTTCAACATATATTTTTTCTATTTTCTATATTTATTGGGTCTAAATAATAGTTCTGTGCTGTTTGTGGCATGGTATACCGAACACATTGATTTGTTTTATGTTTTTTGTTCTTCTTTTCATATATGGTAAAGGATTTTTTATTCATATGGTCTCAATGTGTGTAATTTATATATGGATGGTCCATGTGAATGGATTGGGGATGTTGGGGTAGTATCATAGGTGGTCTTCCATTTTTTAGTGGGGTGATATAGTAGTTTATATGGACTTTTGTTTAGTTGAAAATTGGATTTGGATTTTCTATTTATAGTTTTTTGTTCATGGAATAATGGGAAGGGTACTAATATTGGGGATGAATTGGCTGTTGGTTGGGTGATAGATTAGAATTTTGATTTTGGTTGGATTAGGTATAGATAATTTTTAAGGTATTATGTGGGTATTTTCACCCCTAAACACCCCCACCCCCACCCCCTGGACACACCACCCCCTGGACACCCACCTTGGATAGCCCCCCATTGGAAACCCGCACCCCCTGGACACCCCCACCTTCTTGGACACCCCCCGCCACATTGGAAATCCCCTCCACCTTGGACAACACCCCCTCCCCCCACCCCCTGGACACCCACACCACCTGGACATCCCCACCCCTGGACACCCCCACTCCCTAGTCACCCCCATCCTCCTGGAAAACATCCACCCCCTTGGAAAACCCCCACCCCATTAGATTGCCCCCCCCCCAGACACCACTGCACCTCCTGGACACCACCCCACCTGTTAAGTGATTGGCCCAGGTTTTAAATTGGAATTAACCATGAATGTGATTTCCCCTTTCCCCAATGACATTTCCTAAGTGACCCATAGAGCCTTATAAATTGAATTTTTCATGTTTTGATAAAAGTAATGGGATGTTTTGAATGAAAGGGATAATTCATGAGGGTTTTCCTTTCTTAATTAAGAAAACAAATTAAATAAAATTACCCTAACAGGTGATACTGGGGGGTAGGGGTTGTCCAAGTGGGGAGGGGGGGTTGTACAGGGGGTAGGGGTTATAGGGGGGTAGGGGGATGAAGGGGTGTGGGGGAGGGGTGGGTGTGGGCTATCCAAGGATGGGTGTGGGATGTCAAGGGGGGGTCAGGGTGGGTGAGGGGTGTGTTCTATCTAGGGGGTGGGTTGTCTATGGGGGCTTGGGGGTGGGTTGTCTGGTTGGGGGACAGGTGTGGGCTGTCCAAGGGGTTGTCCAGGTGGTAGTGTGGGGGGAGGTGTTTGTCCAGGTGGGGGGGCTATCCAGGTGGGGTGCGTGCTGTCCAAGTGGGGGGTTCCTAGTGGGCTGCAAGGGGTAGGGGCTCTAGGGGTGTGGGTGAGGGGTATGTGGGCTATCCATGGAGGGGATAGACTTTCAGGGGGCGGGGTGGGATTTCCTGATGGGGGATGGGGTGTGGAATATCAATGGGGTGGGCTGTCCAAGGGGGTGGGGGTGGGCTGTCTAGGTGGGGGAGGGGTTGTGTAGGATGTCCAGGGAGTATGGGGTTGTCCAAGTGGGGGGGGGGGGTTGTCAGGTGTGTCCCAAACTAACCCGGGTCGACCCAAAAGTGGTCACTCGAGGTGATCCATGACATGGCCCAAGATGTGTTCCCGATCCTCTCGGGATGGCAACAATTGCCAGGGCATCAACAGAGTACAAATGGGAATGATTTAGCCCAATGAAAATAAATAAAGCAGAAAAAAAAGTAGAATAATGCAAGGTATTTGACATGAAAAAGGAAGAACAACCGATAACAACAAACTAACTTGACTACAACCAAAACTCCTCTCAACTCTAAGAGTCTCCCACCAATCCAAACCCAACTCTCACCCACAAAGTGAAAACTCAAGTCAAACCTGCAAGAGAAACTTAAAATAGGAAAACACTATAGGTGTGAGTATTAAAACTCAGTAGGTGTTCCCATCAAACTATCCCCAAAACACTACCTTCAAATAAAGAGTTTACAAATTTAAGGTATTAACTAAATTATAAAAAATATGGGTTTACACACACACTTTTATTTCCAAAACAAGTAACAGTCTATTTCCATTTTTAATTTAAAAACAATTTTAATGTTTGAAAAGAATAGGTGCATTGCATTTTAAAACATTTTTGAAAAAAATTATAAAATACATATTTTAGTTTTTAGTAAAAAGGAAAACCCACACAACACCCAACACACACTACAGACCATGGAAAAAGTGGCACATAGGGGCCAGCAACCAAACTAGACCTCTCAACCGTCCACCACATACAAATAAACACTAAACAAAACATTGGTCAAACCTAGGAGCTCATGACCAATCCAGAATTTAATATACATGTGACTCATCCTGAGGGCATGCCTACTCTCAATGAAGTCATAATGCCCAAACACTTGGTATTTCCCTACCTGGCCTAGCTGAAGGGGACCAAACCCCTAGCAGAGTATAATTAGTACTAAGGTCCACTAGACAGTGCGTAATCTAAACTAGTGAAGCTATTGTTCTCAGAAGATTCACTTACTATGCCAGGTTCTCATGTCAACACATGTAATTAAAAGGGGGTGAATCAACAATGCCAATCAACTAGTCATGATGAAAAAACATCAAACGTAACTCACAAAATCAATGTACAAAAAGATATAACCCTTGAGTCACCTCAAATAATGTTTCCCAAAATAATTGATTTTATCAAAGTGTCAAACGAGCCTTAAAAATATTTAAAGAAAAACATAATTTCTCAAGAGACCAAAAACATTTTCTCCCATATCCAAAGAAATCATTTATCATCAAACTAGAACTACACGTGAAATTTGTTGAATTATGTTCAAAGGCCAAATGAGAATTCTTTCACTATTTTGCATCAATCCACCATGAAAATATTTCATGTGACATGTATAAAATAAACAGCTCTTTTTTACATCGAGTAATTAATCAAAAATTAAATTATCTAATTCTATTTCTCTTTTATTTAAATTAATAAAACATAAATCAATTAATATATTCTAAATTTAAAGGCATGTGATGTGGGGAACCTACCTCAACTCACATCTCGACCACAACAATGAGACACGACTCGCACAAGTGCACAAGCACACACAAGCCAATGATTGCAGTAATGTGGGATTACTCCACCAATGCACTGCAACAAACATACAAAAACAAAGGTACATAAACACAGACTTAAAAATCCAAACGAACAACCAGTTCAAAAGAACCACCTCGGCATGTTTTCAAAATATAAATCCCACCATCACCAATATTTACTAAACCCCATTAAAATCCACAAAGTGTTTATAAAAACCACACAATTCCAAAATAACTCACTAATCATTTCAATGAGAAAACTGACCATTTTAAGAAAACACTTAGAGTGAATAACCTATCAAAATTTCATGAAACGATGAGATTAACATTTAAAAACATGCACGCCTAAACACATTTTCAAATCCAGGCTCGCAACACCCATATTATTTAATAAATAATCTAAAAAATTCTAAAAACATTAAACTATGAGAAAGGGCCAGCAGGACTAATTAGGTATTTTCATGAAAAATAAATCAAATTTAGACGACACGTTTAAAAATAATAATTGTGCGCACAACATCAATTCACACAAATAGCGTGAAAAATATCAAACACAACTAAATTATTTTAAAAACTCAATTTACAACATCTAATTAATTATATTATATACTAAACTAATTAATTAAAATTAAATCACTTGAAAAACACAAGAAAACAAGATTTCAATGAAAACATAAATTTAATGGTTATGCGCAAAGGGTTCATACCGCAACCCCAATAAGGAATGAAAACGCACGCTCAGAACTGGTGCAAAGCACCATGCACACCTTAAATGCACTCGCGGGAAGATGAATTTGACCCAAAACAACGAAATTGGTAACAAAATTTAAGGATTTGAGCACAAAATTTATTTCTTAATCACGGAAGAAGTATACAACACAAGGATGAGAAAAATTAATAAATAAATTTAAAAATTTACTAATGGGGAAGGTCACGGATGAGGCGAAACCAGAAAAGAGTTAGGGGGTTCACCATTGGAGGGCATGAGGTGGCCGGACAACACCAGCGAGGGGATCTACCAGAAAAAGGTGTGCACTGGAGGGGTCCGCATGGCTGGACAGTGGCGGGGGAGGTTGTTGCACCACTAGGAGGACATACGGCGACTAGACAACGTTGGCTGGAGGTGGCCGGAGGCGTGCCAGGGCACTGGGCAGCGGTGGGCGAGCAGGAGGGAGATAGATCGTGCAACGTCATCATAGGTTAGGAGGTAGAGAGGTGGCTCGGGTCCGGGTTTCTACGCAGGAGGTCGGCTAGGGCAGGCAGTGCAAGCAGGGGAGGATTCGGGGGGGGGGGGGGGTTCGTTACCGCTGGTCGGATGAAGTGGAGGTGGGGTGTGGGAGGCGCAGAACCACTGCATGAGGGCTGACCGATGAGGGAAAGAGGCCAGTGAGGGGCCCGACTAGCAGGAGGGTGCCAAACCGAGATGCGAAAGATAGCTAGAGGTTATGCTAGAACTGCAAAGGAAAATGAGGGAGGCAGGTTGCTACGCGGGAGGAGGGAAGGGTCGTTGCGTAGGGAATGTACAGGAGGAGGGGGTGGCCTTCGCAAAGGGGATGAAAAGAGTGGCATGGCTAAGCTGGGAGGCAGTAGTTCGTAGGGAGGGTGAAGGTGCAACACGACCTGTAGGGAGGGTGGAGGTGCAAGTAGAGGGATCCGCGTGCAAGGCAGGAGTGCCGGTGGGAGCTGGTGCAGCAGAACAGGTTGGATGGGGTGCTGGCGGTGCACTGGGAAGAGGAAGGATGGGGGAAAAGGGTTTCCACATACCCTACTAAAAAGGGATAAAAAATATATAAAAATAAAATAAATAACTAAATAAATAATGAAAATAATAATAATTATAATCATCATCTTTATCAATAACATAAAAATGATAAAAATAACAATTCTAATAACAAAAATTCTTTAATAATAGTATAATATTATTATTCATGACAAAATAATACTATTATTAGAGTATGTTATTTATTTAAATTTTTTTAACTCAGTTAATTCATATTCATTTGGCCAATTCAAATATTGTAATCGCGCGATATCTGGGCTGACTACACAGCTTCAGCTTGTTGTACAGTGCTCGCGCACGATCCTAGAATAATAATAATTATCATAATAATAATAATATTTATCATTTTGTATTTAATAATAATTATAAAATTATCAACAATATTGAAAATTTTAAATAACTAAATAAATCACAAACTTTACTCATTTTCATTTTCCGAAGGTAGGCGGATCACGTCATTGCCTCGGCAAAGCTGCATGGGGTTTCCAAAATTTTCTCTTCCCATGCGCCCAGTGACGTCAACTAAAAAATGCACGTTTTTTTACTCAAAAATCCTGTTCGTGTTTCAACCCAAACCTAAAAAAATTAAAAACCATATAAAATAATAAAATAATAATAATCGATAGGTTAGGGTGCGACAATTCTCCCCACCATAATGCTTTCCACCCCTAAAGAGCCATGATAAGATAAAGACCCAAAGATGAAACTCTTTAAGTGTCACTCACCCCCAAATGATTCATCACCTCCAGTTGATTGATCAAAACGAACAACGAACTCCCATGACATGCAACTTACCCTCAAAACACAAACACTTTAAACACCACCGAAACAGAACCCAAACCAACCATTTCAAACAAGGAACGAATGATCATAAACTACCTCCGACACTTATCTCTGTAATCGTAGTTCAACCGAACCATTGGGTGTAATCCAATCCCAAAGTTTACTCAAGAGGAAGAACCTAAGATTTGGTGGTTCCGCACCAGACCACTTGCCACCAAATGATACTTGAAAAGAAACTCTGATACAGACACGAGGAGTCCCGAATGGAATCCCCACATAATGATCAGGCTAACACTATACTACATTGGGTGTAACTCTACGAGACCCATTGTGGGTCTCCCCACCATAATAACTAACGATATTAACTGAACATGAAATCTTTTCGCACCGACCAAAAACCCCCACCATGAGGGGGGAGAAGGGAAGGGCCTAACTAATAGGGCATCAAAACTATCATCGTTGCCCCATCCATAACATTGTACCCTTGTAAGAACAAAAACCATGCCACATTAAGGGAAAATGTTAAAATAAGGCCCTTTTTAACCGTTGGGGTTCTCCTGACTACGCGCCAGCTTCAGTCCCGGACCTATAGTTGGAGAACCGATGATTAAAGCATCTCTTGCCTCATAGTCAAGCTGCAAAAATTCCAGAATATAACCCACAAACCATAATTTCACCAAACAAACTTCCAATAAAATAAAAGTTTCAAATATGTTCAACCACAACCATTCTTACAACTAAAAGAAAATAAACACTACAAAATGCTACAAGAGACGATTACTACACCCAAGAAACACTACAAAGATGAAACCTCAAACTAGTCCCCAAACATCTTAATACTCTTACTGAAGAGGTGAGGTGACCTTCAAAAAGCCAGGTCTCACTTCAGCACACTTCTTGAAAACACCGCGGTAGAATGTCTGCAAGTGAACCCAACGTCCACAGGGGTGGAAAGGTCTCGGAGAACTCAGACACATCGGACTCTTGTGACCCTTCCAACCACACTGGTGATAGATCACAAAATTGCACTATAAAGAATATGACTGAAGGTCTGAAGGCCTCTTGACTCCCCTACCAGTACCACCAGCATCAGGTTGTTTCCCATTCTTATTATTGCCATCCTCTGCACTGCTTCCTGAGGCTGGATGATTTTCCATATCAAGTCCTCCTACAAGCCCATTTTCAGCATGAAAAGCATTCCCTACAACATCTGAGAAGGTTATTAGGTTGATCTCTCCAACTTTAGATCGTATTTCAAGTCAGAGTCCAGACTCAAATTGCTAATCCTTCCCGGGATCATTCGCAAGAAAACACTGATCATACGGAACTAGCTCTGTAAAACGTCGATAAAATTCTAGTACCGATTCAATGCCCTGCTAAAGACAACACAAATTAAGACTCTTCCTCAGCTTCATCAACTTAGAGAAATATTGTTGGATGAACGATGAATTGAAGAACTCACACATTAAATCATCCTGAGGCTTATTTCGAGACATGGACTTCCACCATTTCCAGGTTGGACCTTCAAGCATAAAGGTAGCTGACTTCACCTCTAACGACTCAGGAAACCCAATGAAACTGAAGTTCTTATCAATCTTCTACAACCACTCCTCCGCCTCAAGTGGATCTTCTTGACCCTAAAAGAGAGGAGGGTTCAATTTCTGAAACTCAAGGATGTAATCTATGGGCTGATCAACAGGAAGATTTTCTAAGGATTCACCACCCGAAGATGCACCTCGGGCATCCATTGAACCTTCATTGGGATGAACACTACGGAACATGAAAACATGGAGTATGATCAAAACATGGTCATTTCCATTTCAAATTCTACTTTCCACAAATTCAAAAATAAAACATTAAAAGTAGTTTTTAGAATTAAAGAAGACCCAAATAATTCACCAAGGGAAACTGTTGTCAATGGGTGACTCCGACATATGGTTGGAGACCATATTCCAGTCACCCCACCGTTACTGAGAGCATTCTAGGGTAAATTCTCTAGCTGCACATGGAATGCCAGGCCCTGCAAGCTCCTATGGCTACTTTCCCAACTCCCTTTCCATTTCCCATCATAAAACAATTCACAAAAATCAAAGGACACCAACATGCCCAGACATCCCATGGTAACCTGAGGTTTGGAACAAGCAAGGGTTCATGACGTCCTTATCATTCTTATGCCCCAAATACTAACGATTATAATCCTTCTAGCATGATGACCCCAAATAAAAATGGGCGCTCTAAAAAACAAGGTCCGCTCAGGAGCTGACCTGCTCTGAAACTATTTTCTCACAAACCAACCCGGGTCGACCCTGAACTGGTCACCTGATCTGTTCTGCGACATAGCATGAGAGGTGTTCCCGGTCCTTTGGGGCTGTCTATAAGCACCTGGGAATCAGCATAGTAAAAATGGGAACTATTACACCCAATAAAAATAAATAAAGTAGCAGAAAAAGTAGAATAACACAAGGAAAATAATTGACACGAAAAAGGAAGAACAACCAACAACAAAAAAAACTTACCTAACCACAACCAAAACTACTCACTACTACGAGAGTCGCCCACCAATCCAAAACCATATCTCGCCCATAGTGAGAAAACTCGATTCGAACCTACAACAGAAACCTAAAGCCGAAAAACCCAATAGGCGTGAGTATTAAAACTTAGTAGGTGTGCCCAACAAACTATCCCAAAAACCCTACCTTTAAATAATGAATTTACTAATTTCAGGATTGAACTAAATTTTATAAAATATGGGTATCCACACATGCTTTCATTTCCGAAACAAGTAATAGTACATTTCCCTTTAGTTTAAAAAATAATTTAATGTTTGAAAGGAACATCTGCATTGCATTTTAAAACATTATAGAGAACAATTTAGAAATCCAAATTTTAGTTGTTAGTCAAAAGGAAAGCCACACACAACACATATCACACACTAAGTGTAGTGGAAAAAGTGTCACATAGGGGACAAAAACCATACTAAACCTCTCAACCATTCGCCACATACAAATAAACAGTAATTAAAACATGGGTCGAACCTAGGAGATCGTGAAAAATGTAGAACGTACTATACATGTGACTCATCTTGAAGGCATGCCTACTCTTGATGACTTCATAATGGCCAAACGCTCGGTATCACCCTACCTGGCCTAACCGAGGGGCCCAATCCCCTAACAGAGTATAATCCTTACTAAGGGACACTAGCCAGTGCGTAATCTAAACTAGTGCAACAATTTTTCTCAGAAGATTCACTTACTATGCCAGGTTCCTATGTCAACATGTGTAATAAAAGGGGGTTTAATCAACAATTCCAATCAACCCTTCATGATGCAAAAAACACCACATGTATCTCACACAATCAACATACACAAAAAGATCACCCCTGAATCACCTCAAAGAATGTTTTCCAAAATATTTTATTTTATCAATGTGCCAAATGGGCCTTAACAAGATTTAAAAAAAACCCTCATTTTTCAAGAGACCAAAAACATTGACTCTCACGTCAAAAGAAATCATTTATCATTAAACCAAAACTATACATTAAGTTCCGTGAATTATATTCAAAATCCAAATGGCATTCACTCACTATTGTGTGTCAATTCACCATGAAAATATTTCAAGTGACATGTATAAAATAAACAACTCTTTTTTACATCGAGTAATTATTCTAAAATTAAATTATCTAATACTATTTCACTTTTATTTAAATTAATAAAACATCAATAAATTAATAACTTCTAATTTTAATGTAAAGTTTAGTGGGGGACCTACCCCAACTCGCAGCTCGAACATGACAACGTGACACGCCTCGCATAGGTGCACAAGCATGCACAAGCCGATGATCATGGTAACGAGGGATGACCGTGCCAATTCACTGCAACAAACGTACAATAACAAAGGTACATAAACAAAGACTTAAAACAATCCAAACAATCTACTAGCATAAAAGAACCACCTCAACATGCTTTCAAAACAGAACTCGCACCATCAACAATATTTAATAATCCACTTTCAAATCCCCAAAGTGTTCACAAAAACCACACAATTCCAAAATAACTCACTAATCATTTCAAAGATACAACAAACTGTTTAAAGAAAACACATAGAGTGAACAACCTGAAAAAATTGCACGACGTAATGAGATTAACATGTAAAAACACACGCTCCTAAACACATTTTCAAAACCAGGCTTCTAGCACCCATATTATGTAATAAATCATTTAAAAAATTCAAAAAACATTAAACAATGAGCAAGGGCCAATTGGACTAATTAGGTTTTTTCATGCCAAACCCGTCAAATTCAGACCACAAGTTTAAAAAAAATATTTGTGTACAGAACATAAATTCACACAAATAGGGTGAAAAACATGAAACACAACTAAATTATATTAAAAAGTCAACTTACATCAACTAATTAATTATATCAAATACTAAACTAAATAATTAAAATTTAAGCACAGTAAAACACTAGATAAAAAGAATTTAGTAAAAACATAAATTTAAAGGTTACATGGAAAGGGTTCATACCTCTACTCTAATGAATAATGAAAAGGCATACTCGGAACCGGTGCAAAGCACCATGCACACCTCAAAAACACTTACGGGAATCTGAATTTGACCTAACACAACGAAATTGGTAACAAAATTTAAGGATTTGAGCACAAAAAATGATCCGTAACCATGGAATAACTGTACACCACATGGAGGAGGAAAAAAAATAAATAAATAAATTTACCAATGGGGAAGGTTGCGGATGAGGTGAAACCAAACAAGAGTTAGGGGGTTCACCAGAAAGTGGCACAAGGCGGCTGTACATCACCAACGAGGGGCTCGGCTGGACAATGGTGTGCGTCGGAGGGGTCCACGCACCTGGACAGTGGTGGGGGAGGTTTTTGCACTAACAGGAGGGAATGCGGCAGCTAGATAGAGTTGGATGGAGGTGGACGGAGGGGTGTTGGGGCGCCGGGCAGTGGCGGGTGAGGAGGGTGCTGGATCATGCGGCGTCATCGCAGGGCAGGAATCAGAGGAGAGGCTCGAGTCCAAGGAGCTATGCATGTGGTTAGCCTGAGAGTGCGGTACAAGCAGGGGAGGGTCCTGGGTGGTTCGTTGTAGCTGGTCAGACGAAGTGGAGGTAGGGTGCGGGAGGTGCGAAACAGCAGTAGGGGGGTTCACGATGGAGGAAAGAGGTCGGTGAGGGTCCTGGCCTGTAGGAGGGTACCGAACTGGGAGGCGGAAGCTGGCTGGAGGTTCAGCTAACTCTGTAAGGGATAAGGAGGGAGGTGGGTTTCTGCGTGGGAGGATGTTAGGGGCATCACGCGGGGAGTGCGCAAGATGGGGGGGCGACCTTCACGATGGGGATAAAGAGAGGTGCACGGCTAAGCCATGAGGTGGTGGTCCATAGGGAGGGTAGAGGTTCAGCGCGGCCTGTAGGGAGGGCAGATGTGCAAGCAGAGGGAGCCATGTGAAAGGAAGGAGCGCCGGTGGGAGCTGGTGCAGCGGACCACGTCGCATGGGGGGTTGGCGGCTCCAAAAACCCTACTAAAAAGGTATAAAAAAATAACTAAATAAATAAATAATGACATTAATAATAATAAGGACAATAATAATAATAACAATAATAATCAACAACTTTAATAATAACATAAAAATGATAAAAATAACAATTCTAATAAAAATATTTATTTAATAATAATATAATATTATTATTCCTGAAAAAATAATACTATTATTGTAGTAAGTTATTTATTTAGTTTTTTTAAATCATTTAATTTATATTCATTTGGTTGATTCAAATACTGTAATTGCGCGGTATCCATGCTGACCGCATGGATTCAGCTAGTCATGCGGTGCATGTGCACTAGCCAAGAGTAATAATAATTATCATAATAATAATAATATATATCATTTCGTCTTTAATAATAATTATAAAATCATCAACAATAATGAAAATTTTAAATAACAAAAAAATCACAAACTTTACTCATTTTCATTTTCTTAAGGTAGGCGGATCGTGTCGTTGTAACACCCCAAGATTTTATGAAAAATATTCTTTTAATTTCATTAATGTCTTCTGTTTTATGCTACACCAAGATTACCTTGCGCTATACGCAACACCGTATTAGCTTGTAGTATACGCAACACTATTCTTGGATCGTGTTGTACACAATTTTGATAATAGTTATTCTACGCAACATTGATTATATATATATATATATATATATATTCAATGTATAAATGAAATATGGTTGGATTATTTTATACGAAACAATGAAGGATTCTTGCACAACACGCAACCCTGACTTGGCTGGCATTACACGGAATCACGATCTTCCTCGATAGCGTGTGTTGTACGCAATACCGGGTTTTACTAAACAACGATATATTATTCTAATATTATTATGAATTAGCCTTTATGAATAGTATTAACTAAATTTTGAATCTTATAACATTATTATCCATCTTACACATTTTCTAAAACATGGTATAAGAACAAAATAAATTTTTCGGGTAAAATAAGTATTTTTCAAAAAATACAGTTTTGCCGCCTTTTGATGGTGCACCCACTTTAAATCTAGTTTTTGACATGTTTATAAGTTCAATTTGAGAAAATAAAATTCTTCTTTGGAATCATGAAATAAAAATTTACTTTGGGTAAATTTTTCATATTATTCTGGTAACTTTCATATTTTGATGAATAGTAAAAACACGCTATATTTTAATTAAAAACAACTTTTTTCATCAAAATAATTTATATGGTTAAATTATAATATTGAATGCTTTCAAAGTATAAATAGAATATATTTTTACAATTTAATATAATTTACATCATTAGCATTGATTCTACCTTGAATTCGTAGGATAAATCAATTCAATCTTTTACAATGTTTTAAAGAAAAACCCATTTTCTTTCATCAACGGGATAAATTTTAATCTAATTTCTGCAAATTTTGTGTATTGAATTTGGAAAAATGTATTCCATATTTGGAATCAGTAGATCCAAATTATGTTAATAAGCTACTTTTTATTTTTGGAAATTATAAATAGTAACTACGGTAAATTTTATTTACCATAGTTAAAGGTAAATCGGGTAATTAAGGGTAAATATAATATTATAAAATTACCCTAACACATGTCAAAATCCTATTGTATAACTAGAAGTATACCCATATCACCTAAGGGTCGGATTAGATTCATTTAATGGACTTTTTTCCATGAAAATAATTTAATTATTATTAAAACCAATGAATGTGACAACATGTCACTTTCTTAAATCTTATAAGTATAATAATTTTAATTTAGTGATACACTTCATGAAACTTCAAACATGAATAGTCTTCAGAAAGATAATACAATTATCTACATCATAGGAATTTATTTATAATTTTTAGGGATTAAATAATTATCATTTATTATGACACAAAGATGATGCAGTAATTGTCTTATTAATGAAATATTGACATAATTGATGTTATAAATACCCAAATAAATGTAATTTAAGACTTTTTATGAATTCAACTAATTTTCTAGGTTAATATGACCTGTTATTATTGATTTAATTAACTTTTTTCGAACTAATCATTATCTTGTGATTTTCACAAAAATCAATTACTAAATAGTGTCAAAATTGACATAAAATAGTTTTTTAAAACAAATATTATATTATTAATTGTTATTTTTTTCCTGAAAATATAAGGTTCTGCCAAATGACTTAGATAAGGTTATATATATTAATAATAAACAACTTGGGGTTCTTTTGGATTGATATAGTAAGTTTATTAACCTTATAGTGTAAGAAAACAAGAAGACACGATAAAAGAAAAATTATCTAACTTAAAGTTAAATATAAATTATAAGGTTAAAATAGGAACCTAAACTTGTCTAAATTCTATTGGATGAAATGATTTAGACCCATACCCACCTTAGATTCATAATAAATCAATTTGGTGCAATTTAAAACCGAATTTGGCATTATAATAAAATAATATTTTTAGTTATTCCAAAGGTGCCCCTCTCCTCCCTTATAAAAGGGCACCCCCTCCCTCTCTTCCTCACACCACTTTGAGCCTTCAAGCTCAGCCAACCCCTGACAAATTATCTTTTACACTTCCCTAGAAACATCCTAGAGGTTCTGGTCTTCCTCAAAGACCAATTTTAGTACCCTAAGAGGAGGACTCAAAGAGGCGCTTCAAAGAAGAGGTAATGTCCGTTACCGATTCTTTCAACTTTATTTCTTCTTCCACTTCTTCTTTTTAAGTTGATTCATTATGAAGTAATAACATAAGTATCACTCATATACTTATATATTATTATAAGTATGAAACAACCCTATTTCACCATCTATCCAACCTACGGAAAATGAAATCCCCGCGCGTGCGTACGTACGGAATACCGTCTCCACGCCGTGGTGTAATCTATTTTGCACCACCACCATACTTGGATGGGTATAATGGTGTAAATAATAACTATATATGATTATTTTAAATTGATATTAATTCTTAAATTGTATACATACACTACAATATAATTCAATGATCATGAGAACGATATCATCGCTCGTGCGTACGTACGGACTACCGTCTCCACGACGCGATGAGATTCATTCTCCACGTTAACCATTCATGAATGATTATAAAGTATATATAATAAGTAGTCCTGAAATATATGACATAATAATACTACTGGATTTATGTATATGTATATTTATGTAATCTACTTAATTCCACTCAATTCAATAAGGAAACGAAAACAGCGTTCATGCGTACGTACGGCCTACCGTCTCCATGAACGGTGTATTTCTTTCCATTTATCGATCCATTATATATAAGTATATTCTGAATATATATTATATATAAATCATGTTTTATATTCTGTAATTAAGCAATCATGATCTATGTAATCATATGAATAATTACAAGTTAAAACACGAACGACAAATGAGATGATTTTACCCAAAACACTACTTTAACATGAATTTACAAAAGAACGGGTAATATAAAGTCATAAGTGAACCATATATGATATAATAACAGTGAATATGATTCTGTAATAAGTCAATGACATTATTTAAATCATTATACCGGAGGTTCGGACACTTACGAAGCAAATCGGACCTAAGGTAAGGGAAATATCACAATCTCATTTTTATCCGAGATTGTTTATACTTTAGTATTTACTGGGGTGTATTTTATCATCCACATCCATGTTTCCTCAATATTTAATATTATTTACATCCACCTACAATTGTTTAAATACAATTTTACCCTTCGGTGAGTTTTTAGTAAAGGATATGCAAGGAATCTTTTGTCGTTTTTCGTACGAAGTACTTTTTGACTTTTGCAACAAAAGTACAAAGAATGTTTTTTTAACTTATACGGAATGAATGGATTTTTAAAACATTATTTCCAAGAATCTTACTTTACAAGTTTTAAAGTTTATTTTTAATCAACTTATTTTTGTTTATAATTGTACGACATGTTAATAAAGGAAAATTGTTTTTGAAGCAGAAAGGATATTTTCCTCAAGAATGGAGTTCAAGTGTTTTATCAAAATTATTTTCCATATAAGATAATAAAGGGTTCTGTTTCTATCACTATTATTACATTTATTTGATTATGTTGTTATGGAATTATATTTTTATGAATTCCTTTATCTTATATGAATTGTTTTATGATGTCACGATGTTTAAGATTCCCATTTTTATTACATGGGTTATGCTATAATGTATGGTTTCTGATTTTTTGGCACACATAAGAATGGTATCATTATGAGATGGGTGGGACCTATATCTCCCTCCAATTCATTGGGTAAATATTTTATATCTCATGAGATAGACATGTCTGGAACGGTAGGTTATACCGGTTCAGTGAAACAGGACTGAAACGGGGGTGACTCAGTTCAGAAATGGACTTTGTGCACTATGATAGTCTTGGAAATGAGTCTTGACTAATAAGATATGATTCTCTATGATTATGTGTGTATGCCACAAAGTTTCATGTTTTAAGTTATGATTATTGGGATTTCATTTCACTACTATGATTTATCCCGTGTTATGAAATTATGCTCTCTTTTGCAGGTTAAGATTTCCAAAATATTATGTTCTTATGAATATGATGTGATTGATATTTCTTTTGTTTACCCTTACTGAGCATTTGAGCTCACCCTTTTATGTTTTCTTTTCCTCAGGATATAAAGAAAGGTTTTAGGTAAAAAAAAGTGGCAGATCTTTATGGGAGATGTTGAAGATCTTTCACCATGATTAGAAGATTATATTCCGAGTTTCCAAAGACACTAAACTATTATGATCCTTGTGTGTGTGTTTTTGTTTTGTACTAAGTATTCCGAAAAAGTAATTTAATGTCCATGTACGTCAAGCTTCGGGTCTCTACAGTTGGTATTAGAGGAAAAGTTTAGTCAACCTTGGGAAAATAGGATGCGAAAATGTTAGTGAGATCCCTAGAGATATTTCTAAGGTATGTCTAGGGAAGTCCCTAAGGATAAGTATACGTATAGGATACAGTCCTAGAACTACGGTAATGATCATAGATTTTAAACTAAGATGTTAGATATTGAGGATACTCCCCCTTTATTATGTTGTTCTCCCTAGCATGATTTTTTCCTCTCACACTATTCTTTTTGGGTTTTAGATGATGGCTGGAACCTGAAGGAACCGTGTTGATCAATGTAATGGACAATGCAATGATTGTCCTCCTGAACAAACAAATGTTATGGGAGATGGAGTGCAAATTCTTATTGCTATACTTACACAAGCTATGAATCATTCTGGACTTCCAAATGAGCAGAGAAGGGAACAACATTCTATTGAGTCCTTTATGAGGCAACGTCCACCTTCTTTTAGTGGGTCTTCTGATCCACTTATTGCTGAACAATGGATCAGTACCACTGAAAAGATATTTTCAGTTCTTCAATGTTCTGAACATGATAAAGTCATCTTAGCAGTATATCATTTGGAAGGTGAAGCTGATAAATGGTGGAATCTTATCAAGAATACGAGGCAAAGAGATGAAATTGAGTCCATGTAATGGGACGAGTTCAAGAACTTATTTTTCAATAAGTACTTCCCTCGTATTCTTCAAACAAAGATGGAGGAGTTTCTTGAACTAAAGCAAAAGGATGATGAATCTGTTGGTATATACGAAGCGAATTTTACATGGCTTGCAAGGTATGCATCTGGATTTATCATCCAACCTGAAAGTAAAGTTGATCGATTCTTTAGTGGCTTAAAACCAAATCTTCGAAGGGAATTAGCTATAAGAGACTTTAGTAGCTATGAAGAAATTTTGCGTTGTGCTATCAAGGTATAAATGGAAGTTGGTGTTACTTATCCATCTCATAGTTTTGACAAGAAACGAAAGATGGAGTTCAAGGAGAAATCTCAGAATAATGGTGAAAAGAAGATGAATGTTTCCTTATGCTCAAAGTGTGGAAATAAGCATGGTGGAGATTGTCTTAATGGGACAAGTAAATGTTTCAAATATGGAAAGGAAGGTCATCGGGCATTTGAATGCCGCAATGATGGGAAGAAGATGCCTAATGATGCAAATAAAGGAAGGGATACACAGAATGAACCTACTACACTTCAATGCTTCAAGTGCAAGGAAATGGGGAATTATGCTAATAAATTCCCTAATCCAAGGGTTAGTGATGATCGACATGAGCAACCACTTAAGGCAAAGGAAAAAAGCAAAGTCACATGCGATCACCATTGGCGATGTTGAATATGACAACGCTGTGGTGGAGTGATTAAGTGTTTATGTAATGGGATTCCAAAATAATGTTGTATATAGTATTGTGGAATATTGGAATATTTATGTTTTGGTCTATTGTGGTTTTCAATAATTTTATGGCATCGGTAACCATGTAAAGTGATTGAAATATTTTTGGAAAGCAGATGATATACACATAATGAAGGGATAAAGAGAATCTAATATGTTTGATAGTATTCATGAGCTCATGATTGATATGAGGACTAAGTGATATCGTGGTTTAGTATATAGAATTTTGAGGATTTTGGTATGTGTAAAGTGTTAACTTTTAACTACATTCATGTTTTCCCTAAGGTTCAATGGGTATTCAAGAGAATACATGATTAAGGACTTTGAATGTTTGGAATGTGACCAACAAGACATATCTTATGATATATGGTGATCAACGATGGTATTAAATCTCTGGTAATCGTTTTCACTATATTATGAGAATGGACTGCAGTATTATGGATAAGCTTAAAGATTTGAATGATTATGTTGGACATAAGTTAGTATTGTTTAAGGATAGACGTTTTTTCGATATTATTGATGAGATGTTATAGTAATATAGTTTTAGAAAAAGGACAACCTACCGGACGGGCGACAACCCATCGCGTCAGACAAGGTCGTAGGAATCGAACCCACAACCGAAGTGTGACTGGCCTTTATCGCCTACCACTGGCCTATAGGAAGTCCCTGGTTAGTAGAAACCAGTTTTATTTTATTAAGCGGTATGATATATGAAGTATAAGTTCATTTTAGGAACCATATATGATTAATCTCACTATAGATGGACTTATGTATTTTTTGATAACTTTTCTAACCTTTTGTTTGAGACAGATGAAATGACCCATCATTCTATCACATGATCTGCTAACACATCACGAATGAAAAATTCAACTTCATTTCTTTAAGATATGAAGTGGAATTTGTCCAAAGAACAAAAAACGGTGAGACTATACCAAAATCACGAAAGTATTTCTTCTAATTCCAATTTCATCAACTTTAGGGAAATGATCTTGAAAACAAAAAATGTTGTCCTAGTGCTCTTATATCTGATGAATCAGATGGTACCTTAGATCGTCACAAATTTATGGCTTTGTTATTGTTGGCTTTTCCATAGCCATGTTCTCTACCACTCTTCATCAGAACATGATGGTTAGATTTCTCTTCCATGTCAATATTTTCACCTATGTGGAAACCTAGTGATTAGTTTATTTGGGTAACCATTACGTTTCATACTTTTGTTTTTAAAGATTGGTGTTGGTATTCTTTTTTACGATGTGGGTTTCTATTAAAGAAACTTTCAAATAGTAAACCATTTATAACCCCGACGAATTTTGAGGGAGAAATTCATTTTTAGGGGGGTAGAATGTAACACCCCTAGATTTTATGAAAAATATTCTTTTAATTTCATTAATGTCTTCTATTGTATGCTACAACAAGATTACCTTGCGCTATATGCAACACCGTATTAGCTTGTAGTATACGCAACACTATTCTTGGATCGTGTTACACACAATTTTGATAATAGTTATTCTACGCAACATTGAGTATATATATATATATTCAATGTATAAATGAAATATGGTTGGATTATGTTATATGAAACAACGAAGGATTATTTCACAGCATGAAACCCTGACATGGCTGGCATTACACGGAATCGCGATCTTCCTCGATAATGTGTGTTGTACGAAATACCGGGTTTTACTAAACAATGATATATTATTATAATATTATTATGAACTAGCATTTATGAATAGTATTAACTAAATTTTGAATCTTATAACATTATTATTCGTCTTACACATTTTCTAAAACATGGTATAAGAACAAAATAATTTTTTCGGGTAAAATAAGTATTTTTCAAAAAATGTCGTTTTGCCGCCTTTTGATGGCGCACCCACTTTAAATCTAGTTTTTGACATGTTTATAAGTTCAATTTGAAAAAATAAAATTCTTCTTTGGAATCATGAAATAAAAATTTACTTTGGATAAATTTTTCATATTATTCTGGTAACTTTCATATTTTGATGAATAGTAAAAACACGCTATATTTTAATTAAAAACAACTTTTTTCATCACAACAATTTATATGGTTAAATTATAATATTGAATGGTTTCAAAGTATAAATAGAATATATTTTTACCATTTAATATAATGTATTTCATTATCATTGATTCTACCTTGAATTTGTAGGATAAATCAATTCAATCTTTTGCAATGTTTTAAAGAAAAACCTGTTTTCTTTCGACAACGGGATTAATTTTAATCTAATTTCTGCAACTTTTGTGTTTTGAATTTGGAAAATTGGATTCCATATTTGGAATCTGTGGATCCAAATTATGTTAATAAGCTACTTTTTATTTTTGGTAATTATGAATAGTAACTACGGTAAATTTTATTTACCATAGTTAAAGGTAAATCGGGTAATTAAGGGTAAATATAATATTATAAAATTACCCTAACACATGTCAAAATCCTATTGTATGACTAAACGTATACCTATATCACCTAAGGGTCGGATTATATTCATTTAATGGACTTTTGTCCATGAAAATAATTTAATTATTATTAAAATCAAAGAATGTGACAACATGTCACTTTCTTAAATCTTATAAGTATAATAATTTTAATTTAGTGATAAAAATCATGAAACTTCAAACATGAATAGTCTCCAGAAATATAATACAATTATATCCATCATAAGAATTTATTTAGAATTTTTAAGGATTAAATAACTATCATTTATTATTACACAAAGATGATGCAGTAATTGTATTATTAATGAAATATTGACATAATTGATGTTATAAATACCCAAATAAATGTAATTTAATACTTTTTATGAATTCAACTACTTTTATAGGTTAATATTATGTGTTATTATTTATTTAATTAACTTTTTTTGAACTAATCATTATGTTATGATTTTCACAAAAATCAATTACTAAATAGTGTCAAAATTGACATAAAATAGTTTTTTAAAACAAATATTATGTTATTAATTGTTATTTTATTCCTAAAAATATAAGGTTCGGCCAAATGACTTATATAAGGTTATATATATTAATAATAAACAACTTGGGGTTATTTTGGCTTGATATAGTAAGTTTATTAACCTTATAGTGTAAGAAAACAAGAAGACACGATAAAAGCAAAATTATCTAACTTAAAGTTAAATATAAATGACAAGGTTAAAATAGGAACCTAAACTTGTATAAATTCTATTGGATGAAATTATTTCGACCCATCCCCACCTTAGCTTAGAAATAAATCAATTTGGAGCTATTTAAAACAGAATTTGGCTTTATAATAAAATAATGTTTTTAGTTATTCCAAAGGTGCCCCTCTCCTCCCTTATAAAAGGGCACCCCCTCCCTCTCTTCCTCACACTACTTTGAGCCTTCAAGCTCGGCCAAAACCTACCAAATTATCTTCTACACTTCCCTAGAAACATCCTAGAGGTTCTGGTCTTCCTCAAAGACCAATATTAGTACCCTAAGAGTAGGACTCAAAGAGGCGTTTCAAAGAAGAGGTAATGTCCGTTACCGACTCTTTGAACTTTATTTCTTCTTCCACTTCTTCTTCTTAAGTTGTTTCATTATGAAGTAATAACATAAGAATCTATAATATACTGATATGTTATTATAAGTATGAAACAACCCTATTTCACCATCTATCCATCCTACAGAAAATGAAATCACCGCGCGTGCGTACGTACGGAATACCGTCTCCACGCCATGGTGTAATCTATTTTCCACCACCACCTTACTTGGATGGGTATAATGGTGTAAATAATAACTATATATGATTATTTTAACGTGATATTTATTCCTAAATAGTATACATACACTACAATACAATTCAACGATCATGAGAAAGATATCATCGCTCGTGCGTACGTACGGACTAGCGTCTCCACGACGCGATAAGATTCATTCTCCACGTTAACCATTCATGAATGATTATAAAGTATATATAATAAGTAGTCATGAAATATATTACATAATAATACTACTGGATTTATGTATATATATATTTATGTCATCTACTTAATTCCACTCAATTCAATAAGGAAACAAAAATAGCGTTCATGCGTACGTACGACCTACCGTCTCCATGAACGGTGTATTTCTTTCCATTTATCGATCCATTATATATAAGTATATTCTTAATATATATTATATATAAATCATGTTTTATATTCTAGAATTAAGAAATCATGATATAAGTAATCATGTGAATAATTACAAGTTAAAACACGAACGACAAATGAGACGATTTTACCCAAAACGCTACTTTAACATGAATTTACAAAAGAACAGGTAATATAAAGTCATAAGTGAACCATATATGATATAATAATAGTGAATATGATTCTATAATAAGTCAATGACATTATTTAAATCATTATACAGGAGGTTTGGATACTTACGAAGCAAATCGGACCTAAGGTAAGGGAAATATCACAATCTCATTTTTATCTGAGATTGTTTATACTTTAGTATTTACTGGGGTGTATTTTATCATCTACATCCACGTTTCCTCAATATGTAATATTATTTACATCCACCTAAAATTTTTTAAATCCAATTTTACCCTTCGGTGAGTTTTTAGTAAAGGATATGCAAAGAATCTTTTGTCGTTTTTCGTACGATGTACTTTTTGTCTTTTGCGACAAAAGTATGAAGAATGTTTTTTTTAACATATACGACATGAATGGATTTTTAAAACATTATTTCCAAGATGCCTACTTTACAAGTTTTAAAGTTTATTTTTAATCAACTTCTTTTTGTTTAGAATTGTACGACATGTTAAGAAAGGAAAATTGTTTTTGAAATAGAAAGGATATTTTCCTCAAGAATGGAGTTCAAGTGTTTTATCAAAATTATTTTCCATATAAGATAATAAAGGGTTCTGTTTCTATCCCTATTATTACATTGATTTGATTATGTTTTGATGGAATTATATTATTATGAATTCTTTTTTATCTTATATGAATTTTTTTATGATGTCACGATGTTTAAGATTCCCTTTTTTATTACATGGGTTATGCTATGATGTATGGTTTCTGATTTTGTGGAACACATAAGAATGGTATCATTATGAGATTTGTGGGACCTATATATCCCTCCAATGCATTGGGTAAAGATTTTATATCTCATGAGATAGACATAGCTGGAACGGTAGGTTATACCGGTTCAGTGAAACAGGACTGAAACGAGGGTGACTCGGTTCAGAAATGGACTTTGTCCACTAAGATAGTCTTGGAAATGAGTCTTGACTAATAAGATATGATTATCTATGATTATGTGTGTATGCCACAAATTTTCATGTTTTAAGTTATGATTATTGGGATTTCATTTCACTACTATGATTTATCCCATGTTATGAAATTATGCTCTCTTTTGCAGGTTAAGATTTCCAAAATGTTATGTTCTTATGAATATGATGTGATTGATATTTCTTTTGTTTAGCCTTACTGATCATTTGAGATCACCCTTTTATGTTTTATTTTCCCCAGGATATAAAGAAAGGTTTTAGGTAAAAAAAAGAGGAAGAACTTTATGGGAGATGTTGAAGATCTTTCACCACGATTAGAAGATTATATTCCGAGTTTCCAAAGACACTAAACTATTACAATACTTGTGTGTGTGTTTTTGTTATGTACTAAGTATTACAAAAAATTAATGTAATGTCCATGTACGTCAAGCTTCGGGTCTCTACAGTCGTTTCCTGGAAAAAGCTACGCGTGGTTTCCAAAATGTGCTCCACCCATGCGCCCAAAGAGGTTAACTGAAAAACACATTTTTTTTCAAAAATCGGAAATCTTGTTCGGGTTTCAACCTGAACCTTGACAAAAAAATTTAAAAACAAATAAAATAATAAAATAATAATAATAGATAGGTCGGGGAGTGACATGGGGGGGTACGGGTGGTAGGGGTGCTACAGGGGGGTGTGGGCTATCCAGGGGGTGGTCTCTCCACAACATCCCCATCACATGGACACCCCCACCCCACCCCTAAGGAAAGATCCTCACCCCCTGGATAACCCCACCCCATGGACAACCCCCCTAGACACCACCCCACCCCCTCGACACCCCCACCCCCTGGACACCCCCACCCCCACTGGAAAGCCCCCTGACCCCCCTTGGAAAACCCATTGGACACCACCCTACCCTCTGGACAACCCCAACCCCGGAGAACTCCAACCCCCTGGACACCCCCACCCCCTTAAATAGCCCCAACCCCCCTAAACAGCCCCCACCCCCTGGAATCCCCCCTAACACCACCCCACCACTAGACATCCCCACCCCCTGGACACCCCCACCCCCAGACAACCCCCCTACCCTCCAAGATAGCCCCCAAACCACTAGACACCTCCACACCTTAGACACCCCCACCCCTTGGGCAGTGTATATGATCACTCAAATAATATGCTAAAATATAAAATTTCTTCGGTCTAAAATTTACTCAAATCTTGAATAATTCTCCTCCACAAGTGTACATTTTTTTACACCCATGTATATTTCTTCAAAGAAAATTTGTTATAAATATTTTATTTTTTGTATTTTATATTATGATTCTCATATAGAGTAGTGTGTCAGTTATGGTTTCATATAAAGTGAAAAATTCTCATTTAATTAAATATATTTTAAGTGAAACTTCAAACATATTTTTTTGAAGAAATGACATATAATTTTTTTTACAAAATGGATGGAATTTGGATGTAAGAAACCAATCAAAACTCAAGTGATTTTCAAAAAAAAAATTGGAGATATTTTTAGATTTTTCATTTCACAATGTCTTAGATAGTGTTCAATACATTTCCCATGTTACAACTATGTTAGAAGACCTTGGTTGAGCCATGAAGAAGTCAGCAACCACATAAACAAATATGGTTTTCAAGCAAACTAATATGTGTGGTATCACAATGGGAGGAAAATGAAATCTCAAATTGATGATGATCCTAATGAGAGGACTAGATTAGAGAATTTGTTATATGAGTAGTTTTTTTATTTTTCATCATGAAAAATAATGGATTCTGACCCATGAAGACTTCGATATGAGCACACATGATTCGTCTAATGGAAATGATAATGTTGTTAGGGTGAAAAAATTGAATTATGCTGCCACAACTCTAGTATATCAACACTGTGGTAAAATGAAGAAGTTAGAATTTTTAATCTGATGGTTTCATGGGAAAACTATGTATGGGACTTCTAATACTACCATTGATTACATTCTTACCATCTTAAAGTACATACTTTTTGATGATTTAGATATTCCCTCAAACCACTATATAACATAGATGTTAGTTAAGGAACTTGGATATTCAAGAAACAGAATTCATGCTTACCTAAAAGATTGCAGTTTATTATTAGAGGAAACTTCTGAATGATATTATTAAATAAAATGTGGAACATCCTTCATGAAGCTAAAATCTGGTGGAACACTATCATGTCTGCCACATAAATTAATGAGGCACTTTCCATTGATCCCCAAACTCCATAATCTTTTTATGTATAATGAAGTATCAATAAAAATGAGATGGCATAATACTGAGAGAAAGAAAAATACTAATGATTTGGTTCACCTTGTAGATGGATTTTCATGGAAGTGATTTGATTCTTGATAACTTGATTTTCCAGATGACGTGCATAATATAAGGTTGAGTCTTTTATGTGATCATTTTAATCTATTTGGAAAGATTATTACTTTGAACAACACATGACTTGTTTTTATCCACATTAATAACCTTCTTCCATGGTTGTGTATGGAAAAAAACCTTTCACTTTCACGAGTTTACTTATAACTGGGCCTTTTGATCCCGGAAATGATATAGACATCTACATGAAACCTTTAATAAAAGAGTTGAAACTTCTTTGGGATATGGGTGTTCATACATTAGATTAATGTTCGAGTGATATATTCCAAAATCGTGTTGCATTTATATGGACGATCAATGATTTTTCTACTTATTCAATGATGTATGGGTGGAGCATGAAGGGAAAACTATCTTGTATTATTTGTATGAATAATACACGGTCCAAAAGACTGAAACATTTTTTGTAGTTTTAGGTTTATGGGACATCAATGATTCTTTACAATGGACCATCCATATAGAAATAATGGTAGAATATTGGACAATACCATAGAGACCGATGATCCAACTCAGCGTTTGTCTAGAACTGATATGCTTAATGAATTGACAGATTACAATTATTTATTCGGGAAGGTTCAAATTAAATATGTAAAGAGAAAGAGTGTTTCCACTGAAACCTGTTATTATTTGAAGAAGAGAAGAATCTTCTTTGATTTTCCATATTGTTCAAACAATTTTTTATGTCATTTCTTAGACATAATGCGCATTTTAAAATAGGAGTGAAATGTTGCATTCTATTCTTTTAAATGTTAAGGGAAAGGAAAAAAAATATGATTTATGGTCTCAGCATAACTTGGTGGATTAGGGCATCATACCATAATTTCATCATGTGTGTATTAGTGAAAATAAATGGAATGTTTCTTGTGATTCTTATGTGATGACACCTAAAAAAATTCTAGAAGTACTAGAGACTATTAATGTTCCTAATTGCTATTCAAGAAACATATCTAAATGGGTTAACAGAAGAGAGTCGAAGCTAAAATCTTTAAAGACTCATGATTATCACAGCCTTCTACAAGAGTTGATTCTAATAGAAATCAGTCATTATTTTCTAATAATGTATGAGTGGATTTTATTTGGTTGTGCCATTTGTTTATGGATCACGGTGCTAAGAAGTTTTTCATGTCTTGAAAAAAAATGGAATATGCCCCATTAATTTTGGGTGAGTTAGAGATAATATTTCCTCCATGATTTTTCACATGCATGATGCATCTGACTGTCTATAATCCAACTAAAACACTTATTGGAGGACTTATTTCATTTTGTTGGATGTATCCTACTGAAAGAAATATGTACACATTAATGTATTATGTCTGAATAAGGAATCATCCGAAAGGTTCTATCTTGAACGATTACTTGCCACAAGAATGTATGGATTTATGCTCTATGTTTTTGGCTAATCATACTACCAGAATGAACAAACCAATGAGAAAAATAAGAATAATATTATGAGAAAATTGATTCTAGTTTTCTATCACTTCTGCAAACAGGTGGAATTCCTGGATCATATACATTTATGACATTAATACTAGAAGAGAGGGAGATGGCACATCGCACAGTTTTGTTCAAATGTGATTTTTTCGATGACTACATTAGGTAAGTAAATTTAATATATGTATATATTACACATATCTCTATCAAACTATTCTTATTTTTATCTTCAAGGGACCTGAATTAATTATAAATAGAAATCATCGTTCATTATCTTTCAGAATGAGGGAGACTTTGCATAGAAAAGAGTTTTTTGCTTCGTTAAAATTGAAGGTAAAAATAATACGGATTAAAATAATTAAATAAATATTTAATTAAGTTTAATATTAATTTATATTTCATTTATTGAGTTTTAATTCTAAATCTCTCTCTAAGGAAATAAGTACATTGGCTTTTGGTACTAATACCGTGGGTCATGACTGTAAATCAATTGTTATCAATGGGTACAGATTTATTATCATTGAAAGAGAAAATAACACGAGAACACAACATGATGGTGTTATAGTTACTGCCACATCAGACTATTGTGCTAGTGCATCAGATAGTAGACCATGATTTGAAAATTTAGGTTATTATAAAGTCTTCGAAAATAATAATAATAATGGATTATTACTTTCATGGACGGGTCACAATGATGAAATTCCAGTGGTTTAGTTCGATGAAAAAGAAGGGAATATTTATTGATTATTGTAGATTTTGAGTAATTGAAATGACTCACACTCTTGCTACTGATTAACCATATGTATTGACATCAATGCAGAAACACATATTTTATGAAAAGGACCATCTTCAAACAGAATTTGGTGTCATTATTGAAGTAATTCTGAGAAATATTTTTGATTACGGTGATAATGAAATTGACACCATCTCTACTACCTTTGGAAATGATACACTTATTACTTTTGATGACTCCAATATCTCTATTGTTTTAGTTAATTGTGAACCTAAAGTTGTGGTGGGAATATATAAAATCATGCATCCATGTTCTCATTTCTATTGGTTTAGCTCATCTTGGGTTGTTTAGGTTGGTACTATTAAAATTGATTTAATATTGATTACAAATATGTTGTATACAACTTGACCATTATGTGAATTTTCAATGTTTATTGGTTGTGATTTTACTTGAATTTCATTTTCTATTTTTTAATTTACCCGTATTTAACGGTGTAATTTCGGCCCGGCCCTGACAGGGTCGGGCTTGGATTTTTCGAGTCGGGCCATGGTGGACCTTTATTATATTTAAAATAATAGTTTTTTTAAAACTTGGTTTAAACATTATTATTTAAAAAAAATAACATTTATTTAAAAAAATTCCATTTATTTTAAACAGATGTTTTTTCAAATGATTATTTTATTTTTTATTAACATTTTATAGTGGGTGGATATGTTTTTTTATCTAAATATTTTTATATATTGTGAATATATATATATTATTTGAAAATTGTAATAAAAATTAATGAGGGGTTTTGGGGGGTGCGCAGCAGTGGGTGAGTTTAAAGCCTTGTTATTTAAATGTTTTTTTAACATTTATTTAAAACATTTTTTTGCATTTAATTTTTTTAAATTATTTATAATTTTTTAAGCGTTTGTTAAATTTTTTTATATAAAATTTTTTATTTGAACCATTATTTAAAATATGTATAAAACGTTTTTACAATTTTTTTAAGATTAATTAAAAACATTTTTTAATTTTATTTAAATGCTTGTTGTTTATAAGTATTTTTTTAAAACATTTTACATTTTTCATATTTTAATATAAAAATTATTTTTTAAGTGTTTCTTTAAATAAATTATTTTAAGTGTTTGTTTTAAAAACTTTTTAAACATTTGTTTAAAACATTTTTATTTAAACCTTTTTAAACTATTTTTTATCACTTGTTTAAATTGATTTTACATTTATTTTTAGATGATTAATTTAAAACCTTTTTTTGAACGCATGGTTTTCACATGTATTTTTTAAAACATTTTACATGTTTTATGTAAAAACATTTTTTATTAACATTTTACAGTGGGTGGATTTGGTATTTTTTCTAAAAAGATTTATATATATCTATGAATTTATATATATTATGTGAAAATTGAAAAAATAAATATTAATTATGGATTGGGGGGTGCACAATTGTGGGTAGTGGGTTAAAAACATTGTTATTTAATTTTTTTTATAATTTATTTAAAATTTTTTTTACTATAATTTTTTAAACTTATTTATGAAAAAAAATTTAAACATTTTTTAAATTTAAAACATTTTTTAAAATATTTTTAACTTTTTCATAGGGTAGGCCCTACCTGGCCTGATCTTATTCAGGACGGGCCGAAATTACAGCCTTAGGAGGTGCGCAGTAGTGGGTGAGTTAAATTTTTTCTAAATAGATTTATATATGTATATATAGTATATATAATATATACAAGTTTCGTCATATTTAAAAAAAATAATGATGTTGGGGGTACACGAATATCATTGGATGAGTAGTTATTTTTTTGTTAATATATAATAAGTTATTATATATATATATATAATATGTGATAATTATAAAAAAATAATTTGGGGTTAGGGGTGCGCCATAGTGGGTGGGTTAATTTTTTTTCTAAATAGATTAATATATAATATATACAAGTTGCAACATATTTAAAAAAATTAATGAGGTTAGGGGATGTGCAGAAATATCATTAGGTGAATGTGTTATTTTTTTGTTAAAATAAAATATGTTATTATATATATATATATTATTAAATCATTGACACACACACACAGATAGATATATTATTAATGGATTTTTAAAAGCCACACTTAATTGATATATATTATTAATAGCTTTATATATATATTATTAATGGATTTGTTTATATATATATATATATATATCTTATCATATCATTGATATATATTATTAATGGATTTGTTTATATATGTATATAATATGAAAGTTTCGTTATATTTAAAAAAAATTAATGAGGTTGGGGGGTGTGGGCGAACATCATTGGGTGGGTGTGTTTTTTTGTTAATATATAATAAGTTATTATATATATAATGTTAAAATATTAATATATATATACATATATATATATATGTAATATGAGAAAATTTTAAAAATAATAATTTGAAGCTAGGGGTGCACTGCAGTGGGTGGGTTAATTTTTTTTCTAAATAGATTTATAAATGCATAGTATATATAATATATGCAAGCTGCAACAAACTTAAAAAATTAATGAGGTTGCTGGACGTGCACAAACATCATTAGGTGAGTGTTTTATTTTTTTATTAATATACAACAAATTATTATATATATATTATAATATTAAATCATTGATATATATATATATATATATTAATATCTTTGTTTATATATATATTATATTAAATCATATATATATATATATATATATTAATGGATTTTTAAAAGCCACACTTATTTGATATATATTATTAATGGATTTTTTATATATATACATTTACATATATATATATTATTATATATCGTTGTATATATATATACACACACACATTATAATTATATGTAATAATAATAATATGTATATATATACCCATTATTAAATATATATTATATATTATTTTTTGTTAATATATAATGATATATATATATATATACATATATATAAATTCTAGTGATAATATAATAGGCACACCGCCTGGACGCGTTTGTCCAAGCGCATCTTTGGAAAATGAGGTAGGGGGATCGAATCTCCCTACCAGCAGTTTACCATTATATTTTTTTACAACAGGTGGTCTTCACACGGGCCAGCGGGCTGGGCTTTTTCAGGCCGACCCAGCCTGGCCCGCGGGCCTTCTTGGATAAGTCCAGGCCTGACCTGATGAACCTATGGCCCGAGCTTGATCGGCCCAATGCGGGCTTTGTCGGGCCGGGCCGCTCGGGCTTCTGGGCCGAGCCTGTTGGGATTTGGTGCCACTGGGCCAAAATTACACCCTTAAATGTATTAAAACCTATGAAACCAACATTTCTAACTTGATGAACATTTCAATTCTTTATTGACGATGTATAAAATTAGAATAACTCTAAGACCACCCTTAAACATTTCACCATATAATGAACAAGATGGTGTGTCTTCTTCTTTAAAACTTGTTTAGAAACCTACATCATCTACCTGGGCTAAATAAATTAAATTTTTCCTTAATTTTGACAAGTTTTTACCCCTTATGAACATGATTTTTTTTATTCTTAGTAAATAACCCTCCAACTAAAAATTTAAAATCTTTATTACATATTTTATAACTTATTGAATTCATTATAAATCTATTCAAGATCACCTAATACATTGTAAAGATAAATTATACATGAATCCACCTATTCCTTCTCATTTATTTTGTCTTGGGAGTTACACATTAGTTATCATGTTATAATTACTTCCACATTTGTTTTCAAAATCAGGAAAAGAAACCAATTGAAGAGAGGCGACATAAAAAGATGATGGAAAACAATCATCTCATAGATAAGATGAGAATTCCACCACTAGTTATTATAGTGAGTATTTTAATTCAAATATATATAATTATATAATATATAATTTCATGTGATTGACTATGTTTTAAACATTTTTGTAGGATCCACCTCTTAGGAGAAAATTATTTGATGATAATCCTAGTAGGGGTCCTAGAACTCAGGGTGTTCTTTCAAGGGGGGGTGGTACGAGAGCTAGCTAATCTAGTCTCCATAACCAATTAGACCATGCCCCTCCCACTAACATACCATTTATCCCACATTCTGATCCCAATGTGTCGTTAGGGATACACGAGATATTTAGCCCTCCCATATTTTTTACGACCCATTACATCTGAGTCTCCTCACCCATATTTACCATATCCGATGATGATTCCTACTCCCTATCAATCATTTGTCCAGTCATCTGTTCTTTCTTCTCTTACATCGACTTTCTTCTCTATACAGTTATACATTCCATCTTATTCAACTCCTGCTCCACTAGAATCTATCCTTACAGAGCATAAATTGGGACCCACATCACCTGCACCGGGTGTTCCTTTAGTTTTTGTGGATCCAGCGGCGGCCATTTATCAGACTTCCCTAGGTATATTTATAGAACCCTAAAAAAATTTATACCATTATTTATTTTTCTTATAACACGTGTTGATAAAATATTAGTTTTTCTTCCATAACAGATACATCTACTGATAGGAGGTGGGGGAAGGGGAATACACACATGTGTGTGGTGTAGAATAGCCACACGATGTTGATGGTGGACTATAATGAAGATAGTCAAATGATTGAAAAAATAGGGCAGCAATGTAGGAGTTTTTTGTCGATGCTTGCCAAATATTCCGACATCATTTTTGTCAGCCCACTCTCGTGGAGACAGTCACCAAATGAAGTCAAGGATAATGCTTGGGAATAGGTATGGGTAAAAAAATCTATTGTATTTAATGAAATATATTATTTTTGTATTTATATGAATTAATATTTTGGTGTCAGCTTTGGTTTAATTTTCTTTGATGGTGAGGGTGCACGACCATCACGTCTAAAGGATTTAGATGATCTTTGGAGAGCCTATAAGAATGATTTGTATATTGGATGGAGTTCTAGAGTTGGAACATAGTTATAGGTGGTCCTTGATGTTGATGAATGTCATATATAACAGTATCGGTAGATGATAACTCATTGGACGACTACCTAGATTAAGGAATTAATCACATTTGAGGCATTTAAATTAAAAAGTTCATGTTTTGCGTTAATAATGCATTTTTTAATATTTAATATTATTTAGGAATCACCCTAAATTTATAAAAAACATTTATGCTAAAAATACCTCCCCAAATTTGGACATACTATGATGTCATATCATTATAGGATGAAGGTATGACAGTTGTTTATAATCTTTCATTACGACATTCAATTTATATTGTTTCCAACATAATTTATTTGATTACTAAAGTGGTTATATAATTTTAGTTATGAAATTAATTATTGGTAACCTATTTTTAATTATGGTTTCCTATATTCAATGTAATTTTAGAGGGAAATATTGAATATTGATGGATGGATGCCTCGAGAAAAACTATTTTTCTCAAGTTGAAGGGAGAAAGATGGTAGTGCGGTTAATGAACTGAAACAGCAATAGATTGAAAGTTTTACATTTTTTATTTAAAATTATAATATCTATTTATTAACTTAATAACCAATTTATATTTGAAACAATATACTTTAGAGTCCCTTGATGTAACACCCCAAGCTTTCACGATATGCTTCTCTTTCAATAATGAAATAGCATGCATTGTACGCAACTTCGAGATTCTAACACACCACAACCAATCAAACTAGCCATTATGAATAGTAATACATACTTTTTGAAATTTTATAAATTTTATATTTCAAAATGGACTTCGTTTTTGGATTCGGAATATCGAATTTAGCCTAAGGTGAAATTTTGGAACTTTTCGGATAACTTTTATATTTTGATGAATATTGAAAATTACTAAAATGTAATTAAAAACAAATTTTTTAATCCAAATAATTAATAGTGATAAATTATACTATTGAGTGGTTTTAAAGTACAATTAGAATATAATTTTACCATTTTATCCAATGGTGGTCATTAAAATTAATTTCACTTTGAAATTGGACATAAACAATTGTCAATCTTTTGATATATATTATTTCTTAAAAACATGCTATTTGGTGTGACTGCGAGAATTAATTATTAAATTAATTAATTCAACCTATATGTTTCGAATTTTATAAAATAGAAATCATTTTTGAATTCAGAATATCAATTATAGATTAGGGTGAATTTTTGGTATTTTTCTGAAAAACATCAATTTTTGATGAATAATGAAACCTCTAACTGGTAGTTAAAAAAACTGATTTTTTGTTTAAATGAAACTTTACCGCTTCTGTGAATTGAATTTCAAAAATCTGACATACATAATTGTCATTATGAAGTAAAATTTTGTTCAATGGGATTAAAATAATTTTTGGTGAATAGTTACTTTTATGTTTTATAAATCGCGATTAAAGGTAATTAGTGAAATTTAAGGTAAAAATGATATTATAAAAATATAAAAATATCTTTGACACTTGTCATACACTTATTGGATGAGTGATTTCCGACCAATACAATCAATGGGTCAACTTGGGGACCCCATGTAGCCACATGGGTTAGAAAATGACATTAATAACTTTTTATTTAAAGTAAAAATAAAATCGACACAAACATGTGTTGTTTTACTAAAACAATTATTACATGGGGTTATATAAGTTAACATTTAGAATATAAATATTAATTAGAAATATAAAAAGATTTCCTACATCATGGTAAATTTTTTTTATAATTTTTTGGAATTAAATAAATAAATTTATTTATCACACCATGATGATGCAACGATTACCTCATTAATGAACTTTTTAAATAAAATGAAAATATAATGTAAAATCTAAGACGTACACATGTCAAAAACCTATTGGATGGGTATATTTATAACCCTTATCACCTTATCCTTGAAAAATATAATTGTGGGACCTTTGAAATCCGAAAAGTACTTCATAATAATGTAACATTTCATTACTTTCCAAGAGTGCCCCTCTTCTCCTCTTATAAAAGGCCCCCACCACTACCACCTTATTCACACCATCAATCCATTTGGCTCGGTAAAAATATTCCCAAATACTCTCTAAACTTCCCTATCTTACTCCTAGAAGCCTCACTTTGGGCAGAATTCTTCCCATGGAAGCCTTTGGCTCAAATCAAAAAAGAGTTACCCGATTTTAAGGTAATGTCTTCTCTTATGTTATTTTGTTTTATTTTGCTTCCCCAACCCCTTAAACTCTTTTTATTACTTTCTATTATAACAAAAACAGTATCTTCAGTATACTAGGATGTTTTTATGAGAAGGATTTAATTTAAACTTACACACACCTTCGTCTAATGGTTAAAGAACATACTGTTTCTGTGGTTGGAAAATTTCTCCCTCACAAAATGATGATTGTTCAATCTTCTTTTAACACCTATTATGGTGAAAATTAAGATGTAACAATATTTATATATGATATATATTATGTTTATGTTTTCCTTATGATTCTGTATTTATCATTTATGGCATACCTTTATGATTTCCATTATGGGTAAATGCGATAATTTCATTTTAGGAAGTGCGGACTACCGCCCCCTCAAAGTGAGTTGAATCGTTAATGCCATATGTGGAATGTATAAAGGATGGAGTAAATGGTATTATACATTATATTATACTGGAATTATAGTATAACTTTATATAGTTATAATTTCGTACCATTAAATATGAAATAGAAATGAAATTAGCGTTCATACGTACGTACGGCTTACCGTCTCCATGAACGGAGCATTTCATTTCATAACTCTAAATGATATGTAATATTATAAATGAATGTATATACTGGATATATATTATATATATTATACCTGGAACATGAATATAATTTTGGATATAATTGATATTTTTCCACATGAACAACTTGTAATTATAAGAAGTTTATTTTTGAATCAAGTGCCAAAGATCGACAAAATGACCGTTATTAACTTAAATAATTAAATAATGTTCATAACATGGTAATAAGTGATATAAAAGGAATAATAAACTTGAAAAAGGTTCTTAAGCAAGTAGAAATTAACTCTAGTTTATTATTCATGAGGTTAAAGAATGATCGAGTCAAGTCAGACCCGAGGTAAGGGAACTTCTTAACCCAATTTCCATTCTTTGGGTTAATCTCCTACTTTCAAATTATGTCATGATATTATTATGTCCTATCTTGTATTTGTACATTATTTATGTGTAATTATAGGTAATACACATAATAGATCTATTTTATTTAAAAAAAATGATCTTTGTAAGGGACTTCGTCTCAATCTCCTTTCATTGAGGCATATTTTTTTTATACACAACTTTCTTTTATACGGTGTATAAACCCCTTTGACTTTTACTTTTATTCAAAAAGAAATATTTTTATACGAAGCATTTTTACTAAATGATAAAAGAAATGTTTTGTCTTATGTATGTGGTGACAACGACTTCTCCACCGCCATGACCATTATTTGAGTTTCAGCTTCCTCTACAAGCCATACCTTTTTTTAAATGAAAAATAAATACCAACTTTTAATTTTATTTTATTTTGGTATTGAAAATGGTTTTGATAATTTATTTATTATATCAATGTGTTTTATTGATATCTTGTGATTAAAATGTGGAAATGTTATGTTTCATTTATGCATGTTTTATGTGATACGATTATTTTATGGTTTATGACATGTTTAAACCTGTTCATATGAGGAATGTATTGGACTTAATAAGTGACAGGTGGAGCCCACTATAGCTCCTCGATGCATCGGTAGGTCTCATGAGACAAACTAGCATCTTGACATGAGGCCTTGACAAAATATTATTTTTATTCTTGCCACGAGGCCTTGGCTACGTGGTTATGATAGTCTGGCATTATGCATTCCATCATTATGATAGTGGTTATTAATAGGCGTGTGATTATTCAACTAGTAGAATATCCATGTGAATAAGTAAATGGAATTATTTCATTTTATTTTTTCCATATTATGCTGAAGTTAAATTTTAAAAGGATTTTGTTTTAGTTATACATTGCCTTAAATGTTAATGTTTATTTATGAAAGCTTCTACTATATTGTTATCCTTACTGAGCATCTGAGCTCACCCCTTCCAATGTTTTAAGTTTTCCAAGATGTGAAGAAGTATATTATGAATGACCTGTAGGGATAGTATGAGGGGATATGAAGACAAGATGTTGTTGTAGTTTTGTATTACTTTATGATGTAATGTAAAACTTATGAATGTATCTAGTGCTTCAAGGCTACTTAACTAATCGGTCTTTCGAGACTTGATCTTTGTGATCATGCCAATGTATGCAATAACGCATCGACTCTGGGTAACTGGGGTCGGGGTGTTATAGTTTGTATCAGAGGCAGTTTAGTAATAACCTTGGAAGCTAGATTTAGATAAACTCTGATTACAGCACATAGACCTAAGATAAAATTTGAGGATTAGTATAGAAGAACTTCCTAGAATTTCGGTATTATAGAGATTTTGTGCGTTTTCTGAGAAATAAATCCCTATCTAGATACGAGCAGGTAGAGGCGGCTCTGGAACAGATGTACCTAGGGGTAAAACCCAAAAACATCGCTTTGAGCTAGACTCAAATGGGAACTGCTGCACGACAATGGGCCTTGCTGCGCTATTGGTTACGACACTCCCGGGGGATATGCCTAGGATAATTCTCATTTTCTTTACAAACCACTATGAAGGGTTATGCATATATACTTCCTCAAAGAAAACATTTTTATGATTATTGATTATATCTATAAATAGTTCAATTTATGTTATGTGTTTTTCAAGTTTGTAATTATGTATTTTGATTCATAAACTAGTCTAGTTATGCCATTGAATAGAAATGGAGCCTAGTGGAAGGAATAGAAACCGTATCAATGTACGTACTCCATGTTGGGATTTCCCTCCTTCTCAAGATAATTATAATGGAGTTGGAGATACAACTGGTGCAGATCAACTTATCACCATACTGGGACAACTCACTCAAGTTATGAATAATAACCTTACTCGTATGGAGCACCCTGATCCGCAACGTAGAGGAACAATGTCAGATCGTTTAATGAGGTAACAACCACCAACATTTAATTGGGGTACAAATCCTTTAGTTGGTGGGAAATGGATAAACTCCTTTGAGAAAATATTCCATGCCTTGGGGAGTAGTGAAAGAGAGAAAGTTTTCATGGCAGTATACCGCCTCACTGAAGATATCGATCAATGGTGGTCGCTGATTCAATACACAAAGGAAGATGAAGAAGTATCAAGTATGGAATGGAGGGAGTTTAAGGAAATTTTTTTAGAAAAATACTTTCCGCATGACCATCGAGCAGATATGGAAAGACAATTTCTGAGTCTGAGGCAGAAGGAGGATGAGAATGTCGCAAAGTATGAGTCTATCTTTACACGGTTAGCAAGGCATGCTGCAGATTATATACGTAACCCAAGAAGTAAGATCGATCATTTCATTGATGGGATAAAACCGTTTCTCCATCAAGCAGTAGTCTCACAAACATTCTCATCGCACAAATACATTGTCTCATGTGCTATCAAGACAGAAAAGGAATTCTCAAAATCTTATGACAATAAAGTAAATCAAGAGAATAAGAGAACAGTGGAACAAGATACAGATAAAGGGAAAAAGGGAAAGAAGGATTTTCCATTATGTGATAATTGTGGGAATAATCACCCCGGTACTTGCTTAAAAGTAATGGGAGTTAGTTATAAATATGGAGAAAAAGGTCACCAGGATCGTGATTGCAAGGGAAAGAAAGAGGCTATCAATGTTGAATGCTACAATTGTAGGGAAATGGGGAATTATGCATATGAATGTCCTAAGCATCAGGGAAACTTACCTCATAAAAGGCCAAGAGATCAGGGATAATCTTATGTTGTTAATACAGTTGAAGTGGAATAATTAATGTGTTGGTGCTTTCAGAAACAAGGATTATATTCTGGTTATAAGAATAATGTGATATATATATAAGGATTGTACTGTAGTACTTGTTTTTTTTTCATTAAGATTTTAATATGATGAAGGTAATCATATTTTTATATGTGACAATAAGAGAAACTTTACATTGTTTGAGTAATCTGATGATACAATTGATTTTGGAATTTAGAGACCTTTTAGAGAAAGTCTGGACAGAGGTATTTTGGATAACTATAATGGTTTGAATGGATTAAGTTGAACTTTGGAAAGTATTGTTTAAGGTTAAAACATTTATGAAGATTATTTTTGGAGTATTATAATACTATAGTTTTAGGAAAAGGACAACCTGCAGGTTGGGGGGTAAACCGTTGCGTCGGACAAAGCTTTAGGAATCGAACCCACAACCATAGTGCGACAGGCCTTTATTACCTACCACTTTCCTACAGGAAGTCCCTGGTTATTACAAAATAGTTTTCCTAATCTAAATGGGATGTGTTAATATTTGGAACCTTGTACGATTTGGATAAATATAATATTTTTTATTTCTATTATCTTTTTGAGTGAAAGATGGGTTTGTGGTAAAAAAATTATTAAAGAATGAAAGTCTACATGAAAAGTATGTATATTCCCTTAAATTCTTAGTAAATATCCTAAATAAATTCCTCAACTTTATAAAAGGTAACTTGAAACAAAAACGTTGTTGGTTAACTTTTCCTACTGGGGAATCAATGATCGTTTAACCCATCACAAGTTTGTGATTTTCTTATAGTTTACTTTCTCCTAACCCTATTTTCTACAACTCTCCATCAGACCTTGATGGTCTATTTTTCCTCCGTATCCATATTTTCATAGAATCCTAGTATGGGCTATCTCGGGTGACCTTTGTACTTCTCTTTCTTTCATTTAATGTTATATTTTTATTAACCCTATTTCCAATGTGGGTTTTCCACAAAGTTATTTTCTATTTTTAACCTTTTATTTTTGAAGAACATTTTCAAATTACGAGGACAAAATTTATTGAAGGATGGGAGAATTTAACACCCCAATCTTTCACGATACACTTCTCTTTGAATAATTCAATAGCTTGCATTGTACGCAACTTCGAGATTTAACACACCATAACCAATCAAACTAGCAATTATGAATAGTAATACATACTTTTTGAAATTTTATAAATTTTATCTTTCAAAATAGACTTTGTTTTTGGATTCGGAATATCGAATTTATCCTAAGGTAAAATTTTGGAACTTTTCGGATAACTTTTATATTTTGATGAATAGTGAAAATTACTAAATTTTAATTAAAAACATCTTTTTTAATCAAAATAATTAATAGTGATAAATTATACTATTGAGTGGTTTTAAATTATAATTAGAATATAATTTTACCATTTTATCCAATGGTGGTCATTAAAATTAATTTCACTTTGAAATTGGACATAAACAATTGTCAATCTTTTGATATATATTTTTTCTTTAAATCACGTTATTTGTTGTGACAACGGGAATTAATTATTAAGTTAATTAATGCAACTTATATGTTTGGAATTTTTTAAAATAGAAATAATTTTTGAATTTGGAATATCAATTATAGCTTAGGGTGAATTTTTTGTATTTTTCTGAAAAACTACAATTTTTTATGAATAGTGAAACCACTAAGTGGTAGTTAAAAAACTGATTTTTTATTTAAATGAAACATTACCAATTCTGTGAATTGAATTTCAAAAATCTGACATACATCATTTTCATTAGGAAGTAAAATGTGTTTCAATGGGATAAAAATAATTTTTGGTGAATAGTAACTTTTAAGTTTTATTAATCATGATTAAAGGTAATTAGTGAAATTTAAGGTAAAAATGATATTATAAAAATATAAAAATATCTTGAAACTTGTCCTAAACTTATTGGATGAGTCATGGATGACCAAGAAAATTCATGGGTCAACTTGGGGACCCCATGAAGCCACTTGGGTAAGAAATTGACATTAATAACTTTTTATTTAAAGTAAAAATAAAATCGACACAAACATGCATTGTTTTACTAAAACAATTATTACATGGGATTATATTAGTTAAATTTTTGACTATAAATATTCATTAGAAAGATAAAAATATTTAATAAATCATGGTAATATTTTTTATAATTTTGTTTAATTAAATAAATAAATTTATTTATCACACCATGATGATGCAGTGATTACCTCATTAATGAACTTTTTAAATAAAATGAAAAGATAATGTAAAATCTAAGACAAAAACTTGTAAAAACCCTATTTAATGGGTATATTTATAAAACTTATCACCTTATCCTCGAAATATAAAATTGTGGGACCTTTGAAATCCAAAAAGTACTTCATAATAATGTAACATTTCATTACTTTCCAAGCGTTCCCCTCTTCTCCTCTTATAAAAGGCCCCCACCACTACCACCTTATTCACACCTTCAAGCCATTTGGATCGGCCAACCCCTGCCCAAATACTCTCTCAACTTTCCTTTATTACTCCTAGAAGGCTCACTTTGGCCAGAATTCTTCCCAAGGAAGCCTTTGGATCAAATCAAAAAAGAGTTACCCGATTTTAAGGTAATGTCATATCTTATATTATTTTTGTTTTATTTGGCTTCTCCAACCCCTTAAAATCTTTTTATTCCTTTATTTTGTAACAAAACAATTATCTTCAATATACTAGGATGTTTTTATGAGAAGTATTTGATTTACACTTACACACACCTTCGTCTAATGGTTAAAGAACATACTATTTCTGTGGTTGGAAAATTTCTGCCTCACGAAATGATGATTGTTCAATATTCATTTAACACCTCTCATGGTGGCCATTAAGATTTCAATATATTGATATATTATATATATTATGTTTATGTTTTCCTTATGCTTCTGTATTTATCATTTATGGCATACCTTTATGATTTCCATTATGGGTAAACACGATAATTTAATTTTAGGAAGTGCGGAGTACCGCCCCCTCAAAGTGATTTGAATCGTTAATGCCATATGTGGGATGTTTAAAGGATGGAGTAAATGGTATTATACATTATATTATACTGTAATTATAGTATACCTTTATATAATTATAATTTCATTCCATTAAATACGAAATAGAAATGAAAGTAGCGTTCATGCGTACGTACGGCTTACCGTCTCCATGAACGGTGCATTTCATTTCATACCTCTAAATGTTATGTAATATTATAAACGAATTTATATACTGGATATATATGATATATATGATACCTACAACATGAATATAATTCTGGATATAATGGATATTTTTTCACATGAACAACTTTTAATTATAAGAACTTTATTTTTGACTCAAGTGCCAAAGATCGACAAAAGGACCGTTATTAACTTAAATAATTACATAATGTTCATAATATGGAGATAAGTGATATAAAAGGAATAATGAACTTGAAAAAGGTTCTTAATAAAGTAGAAAATAACTTTAGTTTTTTATTCTGGAGGTTAAAGAATGATCAAGTCAAGTCAGACACGAGGTAAGGGAACTTCTTAACCCAATTTCCATTCTTTGGGTTAATCTCCTACTTTCAAATTATGTCATGATATTATTATGTCCTATCTTGTATTTGTACTTTCTTTATGTGTAATTATAGTGAATACACATAATAGATCTATTTTATTTTAAAAAATTATCTTTTTAAGGGACTTCATCTCAATCTTCTTTCATTGAGGCATATTTTGCTTTATACACAACTATCTTGTATACGGTGTATAAAACCCTTTGACTTTTACTTTTATTCAAAAGGAATCTTTTTATACGAAGCATTTTTACTAAAGTACAAAAGGAATGTTTTGTCTTACGTATGTGGCAACAACGACTTCTCCACCGCCGTGACCATTATTTGAGTTTCGAATTCTTCTATAAGCCATAACTTTTTTTAAATGAAAAATAAATACCGTGTTTTAATTTTGTTTTATTTTTGTAATGAAAATGGTTTTGATAATGTTTTTATTATATCAATGTGTTGTATTGATATCTTGTGACTGAAAAGTGGAAATTTTATGTTTCCTTTATGCATGTTTTATGTGATACGATTATGTTATGGTTTATGATATGTTTAAACCTGTTCATATGAGGAATGCATTGGACTTAATAAGTGACAGGTAGAGCCTGATATAGCTCCACGATGCATCGGTAGGTCTCATGAGACAAAAAGTGTCTTGGAATGAGGCCTTGACAAAATCTTATTTTTAGTCTTGGCACGAGGCCTTGGCGACGTGGTTATGATAGTCTGGCATTATGCATTCCATCATTATGAAAGCGGTTATTAATATGGAATGTGATTATTCGACTAGTAGAATATCATGTGAAAAAGTAAATGGCATTATTTCATGTTATTTTTGCCATATTATGCTGAAGTTTATGTTTAAAAGGCTTTTTTTATTTATACATTGCCTTAAATGTTAATGTTTATTTATGAAAGCTTCCGCTATATTGTTATCCTTACTAAGCATCTGAGCTCACCCCTTCCAATGTTTTAATTTTCCCAAGATGTGAAGAAGTATATTATGAATGACATGCAGGGATAGTATGAGGGGATATGAAGAAAAGATGTTTTTGTAGTTTTGTATTACTTTATGATGTAATGTAATACTTATGAATTTATCTAGTGTTTCAAGGATACTAAACTAATCGGTCTTTTAAGACTTGATCTTTGTGATCATGCCAATGTTACACAATAACGCACCGACTCTAGGTAACTGGGGTCAGGGCGTTACACTTGATGCCCAGGAACCTGAAAATTTTGGGCTTAACAATCACTTACAACAAGTGTTGGGAGATGAGCATCCTATCAGAGTACACTACTGAGCTAGGAAGAGTAGAGTCCTGACAAGGTATTGGCCCTTCTTAGGTACATGTTATAGTGCGCCCGAGTTCCATAAGGTCAAGTAATAGGAAGAATAGACCGAAGAAAGGGACACAGGGATGGCAGAATAGTCTGCTAGGGAAACACTGCATTTATGAAACTGATGGAACTTTTATGTCCAACACTTTCACCAGAGGCCAGCATAGCTTGTGAACTATATATTTCATCCATAATTTCTATATATGGTGCCCCAGGTGGATGTTCTAGTAGTGGTCAAGATGATGGCAAGGAGGTGGCTGAGGTGGAGGGGTAGGAGGCCGAGGAGGAGGTCGGGGCGAAGGAGGAGGGCGAGGAGGATGCCGAGGTGGGATACAAGGGTGAGGAGGAGGGCATTGAGGATGGTGGGGATGATGATGGGGATGATGATGAGGAACGGGTGAGGCTAATGATGATGGTGATGATAGTGATGGAGATAAGGTAAAAATTGATCTATTATATTTTTTACAGATATTATTGAAATTTTATGTTTGGTGATTTATTGTGTCTGAATATATGTGATTAGGTAGGTAACGTTATCTTTATTTATTTATCTATAAATAATAAAACTTGACTTGATTATTTGCTGGGCCTAATTCACCCCTCCTCTAAACACCCCCACCCCAGGACCCCCAACCCCTGGACACCACCACCCCCTTGAACATCCCCCAAACCCCATGGATAACCCCCCACCCCCGAGACACCCCCGCCTCTAGGATATCCCCCCTACCACCTTGGAAAACCACCCCAACTCCCTCGATAGCCCCCAACACCCCTGGACACCCCCACCCCCATGGACCCCCTTACCCCCATGGACAACCCCCCAACCCTGTTGGATAGCCCCTAACCGCCTAGACAACCCCCAATCCCCCGGACACCACCAAACCCCCTGGGCACCCCTATACACCACACCTCCATGGATAGTCACCCACCCCCTAGTCAGCCCCCTCCAACCCCCTATCTAGCACCCCACATCCCCCACCCCCTAGACACCCCCACCCTGGACAGCCCTCACCCCCGGGACACCCCCACCCCCGGGACACCCCCACCCCCTGGACGTCCCACCAACCCCCTGGACACCCCCTACCCCTTTGTAAACCCCCCTTGGAAAGCCCCACAACCCCATTGGACATCCCCCACCCCTGGACACCCCCACCCCATAGGCACCACCTCACCCCCTTGACACCCCCACCCCCTGCACACCCCCACCCCCATGGACAACCACCACCCCTTGGACACCCCCACCCCCTGGACCCCTCACCCCCTGGACAACCCCCTAACCCTCTGGATAACCTCTCCACCCCATGGACAACCCAAACCCTAGATATCCCCCACCCCCTGGAAACCCCATCCGCCTGGACACCCCCTACCCCCTGGACAACCCCCAACCCCATGGACACCCCTACACCGTGGACAACCCACACCCTTGGACTGCCCCCAGCCCCTTGGACAACCCCCACCCCCAGACACCGCCACCCCTTGGACACCCCCACCCCTCCTGGACAGCCCCCACCCCCTAGACACCCCCACCCTAGACAACCCCACCCCCTGGACACCCCAACCCTTGGACACCCCTACCCCCTTGGACAACCCCCCCACCCCAACCACCTGGACTGCCCCCCAAACCCCTCGACAACCCTACCCCCTCGAACATCCCCCACCCCCTGGACACCACCCCACCACCTAGAAACCCCTACACCCTAAACACCCGCACCCCCATGGACAACCCCCCAACCCCCCTAGACACCCCACCGCCTAAACACACCCTACCCCCTTGGATAGCCCCCCAACCCCCTACAAAGCCTCCCCTCCGGACCCCACCCCACCCCGTTGGACACCCCTACCCCCATGGACAGCCCCCAATACCTTGGACAGCCCCCCTGGACACCACCCCACCACCTTAACACCCCCCACCACCTGGACACCCCCACCCCCATGGACACCCCCACTGGATAGCCCCCCTCCCCCCTGTACAGCCCCCACCCCACCAACCCCCTGGATGTCTCCCACCCTCGGGACACGCATTACCCCCTTGGACACTCCTAACCCCATAAATAGCCCCCAGCCCCCAAGACACCCCCAAACCCCCTGAACACCCCTACCCGCTTGGACATCCCCCCTAACCCCTAGATAGACCCCCTCCACCCCACTGGACACCCCAATCCCCATGGACACCCCCAACCCCTTGGACATCCCCCCTCCCACCCTGGACACCCCAACCCCCCTTGACACCCCTTATCCCCTTGGACATCCCCCCCCAACCCCCTGGACATCCCCCACCCCCCTAGACACCACCCCACCCCCTGGACACACCTTACCCCCTTAAATACCCCCAACCCCTTGACATCCCCATGGATATCACCCCACTACCTCAACACCAGCCCTGCCCCCCTAGACACCACCCCAAACATCTTTACCCCATACCCACTTGAAAATCACCCCAACCCTATGAACATCCCCCACCCCTAGACACCCCACCCCCAGGACACCCCCACCCCATGAACAGACCCTCTCCCACCCCCTGGACACCACCCCACCACATGGACAGCCCCCCCCCACTGGACACCACCCCACCACCTATACACACATCCCCCTGAACACTCCCACCACCTGGACACCCCCTACCCTTGGTCACCCCCAACGTTAACAATAAACTGGTGGTATATATTCCATTTTTCATCAATATACCAATAGTTCACATTGAACTTTTGGGATATGTCTATCTCAACGGCTCCACAACCAACGGTTTGGACAACTGTTGGTATAGTTTATACCAATGGTTTTCATTCCTTTAACAACAGTTTGAAACCGTTGGTAAAGGAATGGTTTACAGTAGTGATGTTTTATTGACATAGTTGACAATTTGAGTTTTTATTGTACCCTATTTTTCAAGATTAGGATATAACACACACCCTAACAAGTCAACTATGGAAGTTTCAGTGATGGACAATTGGGTGGATTGTTTGAAACTTGTTATGGTGTGAATTAAGTAGACAACAGACATTGGTTCATGAGGTGTATAGTCCCTTAAATATTGGATGTGGTGACCCGTTTGTTTCAACCATTTAAAAATAATTATAAAACATAGAGCATGGCCAAGCCCCATCTTTTGAGTAGGTACTATGTAGTGTCTCTGGTTCATTTTAGGACTATTCCTTTTTACCCAAACCTAGTATTAGGAGTAGGAAAATTGGTGGGTCATTTTTTTTAGGAAGGATTCAAACTTCCCTATACTTATAGCTATGAGAATTTATTTATGAATATTTTATGAGGAATATGTTTGGAATTGAAGAGACAAGCCACCATGATGACCTCTTGTCACACGCAAGGAGGTTGGTGATGAACAGGTTCTAAGGGTCGTGATGCATGGGCTGCTAGTAGATCCTCATGCAGTGAAAGATGAGGTATCAGTGGATATACCACACACAGTTGGTGAGGGATAGTTCTGTGAGGGATTTCTACACTATATGTAGAATTTTCATAGTGTTCCATAGCCTAGCTTGTCTATGAAAGAGCTAACAAGTGTGTTACAATAGAATGATCCACCCACTATATTAGTAGATGGAAGTCCACATGATTTTTATCTGTGTCTTTAGACTGCATTTTTGATCTTTGAGTATCTGGATACTCCTCCTTAGCAGAGAGTGGATCTCGTGATTTGTATTTTTTGAAGAGCATAAAATCGATAGTGGGATGTTTTAAACAAGTATTATACAACACACAATATAGATTAGATGGATTTACAGTCTACATTTTATGACTTCATTTTTTATACGTCCATGACAGTTGAAAGGGCCATTGAGTTTATGAATATTGAGTAGGAAACAATGGCTGTTATATAGTATTCAATATGATATGTGGATTTGTAGTGTTTTTAACCAATTTACCTTACTAATGAGATCAATAGTGCGAGATTCTTCGAGTAAGGTCTCGGGAATTCCATTTAATAGTATTTCAACATGATTTAGTTTAAGTCTGTTAGTGAGATTGTTAATCAGACACTTAATAATGAGTGGACCTCGACGGAAGATGGGGGAATAGAGGAGGGAAGTTCAGCCTCTTAACCAAGTTTTTCAGAATCTTCTAGGTCCAAGTTCCATTTTGAGGGTTCTGATGAGGTGAGTACCATCAATGCTATTTTTCCTAGTAGTGTATTCTTCTATCATCGATTTGGGAGATGGGGACATATAAGGAATCAATGTGATCGAGACCCAGTTGAGTTTCAAGATAATGGTAATATAGGGATCAATCAAGATGATAAGATGGAATTAAGGAATGTTTCCTCAAGGTATTGGTTAAAAGAAATGGATTTGGATGTGTGATGTGGAAAGGAGAGGGGTGTAATTTTATAAGTAGGGGAGAGGATACACCTGGATTTTTCAAAAAGAATAAAGTGTAACATTTTTTTACATGAAAAAAGAATAAACATTGAAAATTATAGAACCTTAAAGGTTATAATGTTGAAATACTATAATAAAATGGGCGTTGGACATGTTAACATGTTTTTATACCACTTATCTGTTCAGTTTAACCGCTCAGTAAACCCATTTTAACTTTACCCACAGAAATTAAATTTTTCTTTTTTTATTATTCATTTTGTTAAAAATCATGATAAAATTATTATATAATTAAAATGATAATGATTAATAAAATTAAATCCATTATTTAATATTCCTTTCATATAAATTTTAAAATTTAATTTAAAATTTATTCCTACATGCACAATGAAAAATCTGTCTTCTAAAGAGAAAATTATAAAAAATTTATAAAAATTTTATATCAAAACTCAATATTAGATTGATTGTAATTGCCTATGTTGGATTAATATATATATATATATATATTAACTAATTTTACATCCAACCCCATATTAAAATAAATTTTTACTTCTAAATGCATTGGATGAAATTGAGGGTTTAAAAAACCCAGTATATTCAATATTCACTAAAAATTTTATGGTTTCATTTAATTCTCTAAAATTCACACCAATGTAATTTTGTTTTTATGATTTCAAAAATTAATGTCATTTTTTCAAAATTAATTTTGTAAAATTTTAAATTATTAATTTTGATATATGTCCACAAAAGGCAATATGGCTGCTTTTAGAAAGAATATAGTTTTCATTTATAAAATTGGAGTAATTCATATATGATACATATATATAAAAAAATATGATTGTAAAATTTATAATTAATATATAATATAAACATTTAATCAAAATAATTCATCAAAATATATTTATTAATTTTATTTAGATAAAACATGTTAGTCTAAATAAAAAAATATTTTTTCATAAAAGGATTTAAATTATCTTCAAATGGTTTTTAATTTCATCTATAATTAATTAGTAACCATATATTTGATTTTATATAAATATGTAAACCATATATTTTCATAATTTATTTAATCCCGTTCAAACCTATCATTCCAATTGATTGGAAATAAATAGAATATTAAATAATAATATTTTTTGTATGTTGGGTTTCATTAAAACTGGTTTTGCGTGTAATACAAGAAATCAAAGAAATAATTTTTTTTTGAAAAATATTTCCTAAAATATTAAGGTTTTCTAAGATCAATCCAAACATTCCCACTAAAACTAATGGATGAAAAAAAACAATAAATTCCGAAAAAAAAATATCATTCACACATCATCAAATACTATTTAGATAAAAATCACTAATTGTAAATAAAGTGTTTTAAAGCACCCTAGGCGTTCCCATAAAAAAATAAATGGCTTATTTTATTTTAATAAAATTTATAATTAAAATAAGATCATTTTAGATAATTTCCCCAAAAACCCAATTTATTTATTAATAAATTTTCTCTGAAAAAAATAAAAAAATAAAACTATTTTTGAAAAATAAAATTTATGAAACAATAAATCCTTCTTAAAATAACTTACTAAAAAAATTATGAAATAAAATATTTCTTGAATAATTAGAGAATCCTATTTCCACCAATAAAAACATTTAAAATCCCCAAACACAATATTAAACCACCTTAAAATCACTCCAATAATGTCAAACATATCAAAATTTTATTTATTTCACATTCAAAATGATAAAATCTACTATATATTGATTCAAAAATTTAAAATTGGTCAAAAAAATTTAGAACCTTCCCCATAGGATCTACATGGCTGGAAAAGATGTGTGGAATTGAAATGTAGATCTAACTATTCATCTTTCATCTCCCTGAGATATAGCAACCCCCCCGAATCACTTGTAAGTAATCGAGAATTAAAATATAATTTCCATCTCAAACACATCAAACTAGTCAAAAATAAAATCAAAAAGTAAGACACTGGACCATACTTCCCTAGAAACATAAGGCTCCAAATGTAATAGAACTCATGAAACTATCCCTTTCATTTACTTATAGAGTTATAATAACTAAAATCAATTCTACCCTCACTCCCCAAATAAAAAAGGGTTCTTTGGACATAATCCCTCTGAAGAATGTTACATATCATCGCATTTTTCAAAGAATAACCAAAGTAATACATCCATAAAACACTTGAATCATCACATGACATACATTCTGGGCATCTCTAATCCACCCAAGCTGACAAAAAGTATCAAATTAATGCAAAAAAGTCAATGGGGGCTGATTTTTACAATAAATAAATTGAATCAAAGTATAATAGAGAACATATTAATAAGGAAAATTTAGCATGAGAATCCCATAAGTTCAATTGAAACATAAAATATGATATTATAACAAGTAAATAAGTAAAAAAGAAATATAAAAATTATAAGCTAATCCCTCCTCTCACCCTCTAAATACACTCACCTAGCCATCACCCTCTAATCACCCTCAAACTCCCTCAACATATTGTAGATGCCAACTCATATTGTATAAACATAAATAAATAAATCCACTAATAAAAATAATTAATGTCCTAATTAACTTATTTAAAGTAAGGAGATGGTTAAAATTTCTATGAAAATAAAGTAATTTATTAGAAAAAACTGTAATATGAACACTTGAAAAAATTTGGTAAATAATGTGCAAACAAACCTAAATCCCCATTAGTCACAAATAATCTCTATTTCGTTGAGAACCACCCAAGGGGGAAGAGAATGAAAAAAATTACCTCAAAACTAAAATGAATAAATGCGTGAGTACACAAAACTCAGTATGTTATTACCTAATTTTCAACATGTCTAAATTTTAATAAAGAATCCAGAAAATCAATTTTCAAATACACTAATAAAAATGTTTTCATAATTATTCATATTTAAAATCAATATCAACTCAAAATGGTTTTATTAACCTTATTATTTATTTTTATTAAATTAAAACAATCAATTAATAAAATTACATAGAAAAAAAACATGATATATCACATAAACCCATATCCCATTTTACTTTAAACAATTTCATAAATAATCATTGAAATAAAACACACATATTAAGAAATTAAGTTTTAAAAAATTAGTCACAATGTCATACATAAATGTGATATAGAAATTAATTCAATTTTAGGTGCCACACATTTCAGTCAATCAAGTGATATAAAAGTGAAACCATTCAAATAACCTAATTCAAACCAACAACCATTAATTGTTTGTTATTGGATCAACCTTGAGGTTACTATATCTATGTAAACTATAATAATGTTACTAACTAAGGACTTTCCTTAGTTGGTGTAATATACTATCACATCATTGGATAGTGGAATGGATTCATTTAATTCAGTATCATAGCTAGTGTAATGGACGTTTATCCCAAATACATTATCTTTCCCTAGAACCTGGGTTCTCATGACCAAAATAAAGGCTTGAAATCAAAATGTGATTATAGTAAAAAAAATTAATGTCATATCATACTAAATAAATCACTCTCACCTCAAAATCCCTAAAAAGGAATGTCTTTGATCTCACAAGCATCATCTCATAAATAAATAAACATCATTTTTAAAGGGAAACAATCCATATTAATCGATATCAAACAAGGATCAAGTGGGTTTCAAATACACATAGATTTTATAAACCACTTATGGGTGAAAAAATGGTCTTTTTTGATACTAATCATCATGATAAGATCATTTTAAATAATTTGAAATCATTTTTAAACATCACATAAAAACATTTAATTTAAAAACACCTTTTATTAACATGTAACAAATTAATTATCCTTTTATATAACAAATTAAAAAGAAAAAACATATTTCATTTATTTATACCATTAACCTAATTGGGTAAAACCACTACTATATTGTACACTTTATTCAAAATAATTATTTAAATAATTTAACAATACTTTTAAATTTGTGTACAAAATGAAATTACATTAAAAAACCATAATATTAGATTCAAAAGCCTAAACTATTTTTATAAACAATATTAAATTTTTTAATGGGCCAATCTAGAATCACAACAAATATTGGTATTCATAGTCTAAAAAAATAAGTCATTATGTAAAATAAAGACATCCATTTTTTGTGGAATTGAAAATAAATTCAAATTTATTATTATTAATTCAAAATAAATAATATAAACTACCAATAAAAAAATCAAAATAAATTAAAAACCCATGAAAATCATGTTTCCAAAATTAAAAACTAAAACATGGGGAAAACCTACCTAGAATCCAAAACTGATTGCACAAAATGTGTTTCCTTCAATGGTGGACAACCACGCATGGAACAAGGAACCCAAAAAAATACTAGACTCAAAGAAACACAAAAAATTGGTAATTCCCAACAACCCTAGGGTTAATTTTCAAATAATCATGACAATGTGGGGAGATAAAATATTCGAAAAGGGGGGAAAGGGAAAATATATCACAAATTAAAAATATAGCCATAGCCTTTGAAGAAACCACATGGAATCATTGAGGAAATTAGGTTTAAAGGTATGGGTGAACATGAGTAGAGGTTTCATCCAAGGGTGTCGACCATGAGGCAATGTAGTAGATGGGAGGTAACTCTATATGAGATAGTCTGATGGGTACATTTATTAATGCAGGGGCTCGACCCAAGGAGGAGTTATGTGATAGAGGCTTGGTCAGAAGATAATTCATACAATAAGGAAAAGGGAATAGGTAGATAAGTAAGAAATTAAATAAAAATTTAAAAAAACAAACTAGGCAAACCACATGGTTAAAATAAGTATAATATTTAAGGAAATAAGATGTAACCCGAACTTATATCTATTGGCCTAGAAGTTATATATACTATAATAGTGATAATTACACTCATTAATAAGTATTCTAAGAGAAATTCTGATAAGATAAATCTTTATGTTTGTGGAAAATATGCAAATTATAATTTTATAGATCATTATGAAAATGTTCAAAAATAGATTATGAGTATTTATTCTACTAATGGGATGTTGGAGAACATTAAAAGTATTTATAAAGGAGTATTGAAATTCCAAGATTCCACATTAAAAATATATAAAATCATATTCAAATATATCAAAATCAAGGATGATTAAAATATTGATGATTACATTATGAGTGCCAATGAAATCATTAGAAATATCATAGGATTTAGTGAGAATAAATAAGATTATAATATTTTTTAAAAAATGATGATAAATCATCTAGATATTTTTTTATTCTTATTTTTCAACTCTAAAAGTTTGAGAGAATTATTCTATACATAAACATAATAATATTCTAGTTCCAAATTAAATTAGATAGGAAATGGCCATAAAAATGCATATTATGGAATAAACAGATTTTAAGTATATATTAAAAGTGAATCTCAGATATGGATAAATATAATAACAATTAATTTATTCTCATGTTGAGGATAATAAATTCAGCATCAGAAAAAAAAAATCTGTTCTTCATAAGAGATATGAAAAGGTAAATTGAAAAAGAAAAGATAAGAAATCTCTTAAATACTAGAATTGTAATGATAGTGGTAATTTTGGAGCATTTAGTCTTAATAAGAAGACTAAAGATTCCATGTCTGAATGATAAGATAACATGTATCAGAAACAATAGTGTAAGAAACACGAGACAAAGTTTTTTATCAAGAAGGCAAATTTTTTGAGCAAAAGATAAATGGATGACTACTAATCATGGAATGAATCTGGTGGTGAAGCCGACTTATTATCCTATGTCAGATGTTCAAGTTAGTCATCAAGAAATGATGATAATGAAGAAAAGATAATATAAATAGAGTGGATTATTAAATAGTATTTTGAAGAATATCATGATAAAATTACAAAGCCTAATAAGGTGATTTATTTAAAATAAAACGCCTAGTGAGATAACATTTAATAATAATAATCATATAAAAAATAGAATGACATTATAAAATGATATTATACCATATGAAAATAAAGTGGATGGTATATAAAAGAGGAAAGAAAATCACAAATAATCAACCGGATAACATGGAAAATTTTATAAGTAAAAAACAACACATTTTGGGAATATATGAAAAATAGATCAACATTGGATAAATTCAAGAAGTTGAAAAATGATGTTTGGAAAAATTTGATGAGAAAGGGTAAGATTTTTCTACGACACAATCAATGTGTATTATAACAGAAATTGAGTTAAATAAGATTATATAAAACTTTACCAAATCATTTTATGTAAATCATGAATCTTCTCAAGATGGTGAAATTAAATGCCCATAGGGGAAAGTTGACTCATTCTCAAAGAAATCTCACGATGCATCTAAATGTACAATTAATGTAGTTTTAGAATATTATATTTAATCACTTAAGAAAAATAACATTAGTGGGAAAGTATCTTCTGTAATGAAAGAGTATAATACATCAATAATGTTTCCCCATGAACAAAACGACCACATTTTTTAATGAGGAAAACAAAACCAACTTTATAACAGAAATTGCACCTATCTAAAATATCATTGTATATAGTCCACTACTACTGATGAGGAATATTTGGGCACAAATCCTAGACATACTAGTATAGTATGTATCTATTAGTAAATATGTCTAAATCAAGGGTGTAATGATAACCATATAAGAACCAAAAAAATAAAAAATAGAATAATGTGGAAAAAATAATGGCCATAATGTAACTAATATTAATGTTTCAATTGAGGCATATGTGAAAATGAATAATGATGAGCATGGTAAGATAATTTTATTATTTATTTTGATAAATAATATATCCATGGATATAAATATTAAGGAAACATGAAATTCTAATAAAGAAAAAGGTAAGAGATATGCATCATAATATGAGAACAAAGTTAATAAAAAATTTTCTTCATATGGTGGATTAATGATTCAGATGAAGTGTGCAATGTATAAAATGTTTTGAATTTCAATAAAAATTGTTTCACTATCTTTCTAGTAAAATATGAAAACATTAAAATTCAGTTTTAAAAATTTTTAATGAATATATTTATAAATTTTTTGATAATATAATAGCTTCATCTAAAGACTGAACATATGTGAAAAAATCCACAAAAAAATCCATTAAGGATGATCAAAAGAAAGAAAGAATATCCAATGCTAAATTAGAGAATAAAAAAATAATGATTATAGAATGATATAAGACACTCATTATGATTGTTACTTCTAAAAAACATTGAGGTTAATCCATATTATCATTATTATTATTTATTTGAAATAACATTTTGGGAATTGATAGAAAAAATGTAGAAAATATATCTCAGTGTTTTAGATGTTTACAACAAGAAAATAAATTTATCCTAAAACATTGTGATCACTATGATTAAAGATGTAACGTTACACTTCATGGGGAGGAAATGTGAAGTTATGGAATGTCTATCATACTATCATTGGTTATATAAAATAGATATCTAAGGATGAGTGATGATTGGTGGAAAAAACTATATGCATGGGGGGTTTTATTTTTATACTAAAATTAATTTTTTTTATTTTCTAAGAAGGGTGTGGGTTTTATCATAATAAAATTTCTTATATTTCCCAAATTTTAAGATTATGGAATAATATTTTGGAAATTATTATATAAATAATTTTTTATGGACAACATTTATCACCTTGATTATAAAATATTTCTTCATACATTGGGTTTTCCTCGGGTGACATGGATTTTTCTATTAATGAATATTTATTAATATTGTCATGTGATAAAATTCTTATCTCATGAAATGTTTTTCAAAATTTTGTGATGAAGGAAGTTGATATAGGATGACTCATTTGTTTCCCTTATCATTTTATAGTTAATAAGAGGATAAATAATATGAAATCATAGAGAGAATATTGACTTGGGTACACATATAGACTTCAAATTTGTGGGGGGGATTTATAGTTTACACAAAGGTTGTATTATTAGTCGAAATTCCATTGGTTGAGTTTGTTTTTAATATCTAAATATGAATTTTTAAAATATGTTAATATGAAAATTTTGGGAGGGGTTTTGTTTCAGGGTTCAGAAATATATAATTAATTAATATGATTATTTATTATTCCTCGAAATCTCATACATAATGATTTATTCAAGAAGATCTTGATTTCAAGACATGTTTGATTAAAGAACTAATGTTGATAAGGGGTATATAATATTAAGAATACTACTATATAAAGAATACTAGACTAAGGCTAAAAATTTATTATACCAGATAAAGCTCTCTAGAATGAAGTAATAGCATTAAAATGTTCATGTTATAAAGTCATACTATTGAGTTGTGGTTTTTTTAAAGTATTATATCTCAATAAATGGATTTGAGTTTAATTTGTACAAAGTTTGATCTATGATGTTATGATGACATGATCATATTTAGAATGGTCTTACATATAAAGGGTTGATAATGTACCATACATTGAAAACCATTTCAATCATTTTAAAATTTATAAAAGTTCAACTAGATAGTCTTTATAGAGATCATCAGATAGACATGTACCACATGGAGTTAAAAAAAATGATGTTATACCAGAATGAGAGATAAAATATATTTTAATGAATAGATAAATATGAAGACATTGGATGGAGAGAATTGATTATCACCAAAAAAATTCAGAATTTTTTTTAAATATCCATCAGATATAAAACCTAAAAACCCATAGATAAACTTTAATGAGTTTATTAGATTGAGGAAACAAGTGAAAATATACATACAAGGAAATCCTATGTTTTTTAGAATGAGTCGTTCATATAAAGATAATGAGATAGATAAGTTTTGTAGAAGGTACATATGATGGAAATATTGTTAGTTTTTTTGGATATAAAAAGTTAATGGTGTATATAGTCTATCTAGAAAAGTAATTCTAATGAATAAATATTATATAGAGCTACCATTCTTTTTTTATAATAGAATATGTTTTGAAGAACATTACAAAACATTGTAATGTAATTATATTTGATGATGATGATGATATTTTTTTTCATTTTTTGTAAATATACATGATATTTAATGATTTTTTTATAAATAATAAACACTAGGATTTGGAGAAACATCAATGGAGAATAAATACTCTAGAATTTCATAATCATTAAATGTGGTCAAACCCAAATTCCGATGTGTGATACATTAAAATTTGGATCCCAGGTTTCCTCATTATTTTTGGAAGAATTATTCCTATATAAAGGGGTGTAGGGTCATTATGAACAATTAATATTTCCCATGAGAAAAATAATTTGTGTTTTTAGAGGGAAAATTTTGAGGTACCAAACAAGATTATACATTCTTTAAGATGAGGAGAATTAGATTAAAGATCATCTGATAGAGTTTCACAGGACATGTAAGTATTGGATGAAGTGTTGGATGAATATGAAACACCATACAGGGGTGTGTCATTTATAAAAATTTGAACCGATGTGTAGCTGATGAAGGTACTATAGATATACCACATTGTACTCATGATAATTGAATAATGAATACTAGAATGTTTTATTTTTGGGTGGTCATTTTTTGGATGATTGATAAAAAATGTCTTTTGAATTCTATGATTTAAAATTTCTAGGTCATTCAAGATTAGAATTATTTTTTGATACAAACTGTCTTTTTAGAGATCTATTGATTATCTTGATGAATTTATATACAAGGAATCGTGATCCAACATACATGTGGAGGAAGAAATTATAATAAAGAATATCCTTCTGCATGAGATCAAGGAATAAAAGATAAAATCCTATATCTAGGGGTATAAAAAGTTGCTGAAAATGATTATTATTGTGTAGGTGTGAACAGTCATGAAGTAAGTATAGAAAAGAAGTATAGTTAGGGGGTATAACCAACTAACAAATAGATTTGGTTATTTGGGGTTCAACTAGAGGAAACTCGATGAATGATTATGGGTGTGTATAACTAGTTGTTTCATGAGCCTTTTAAATATTAATGAAGTTATTAAAGAATCTATATTGGGGGTAATAACCAACATGGAAAAGAGTAAGTCTTTATACAAAACCTTGTAAATATTTTTTGTTAATCTTTCTCCTTATATATACTACAAGTGAGCTATTTTTGAGAGATTTTTTTAGGGGAAATATACTCTAAAAAATTTCATTGGTTCAGTTATAATAAGAATTAAAAAATAAATGGTTTAATGATTCACCACTCCCCCACTCAGTGATGCCACACTAAACTTGTCAATTCACTAAACCACCCCAACGACCAAACCAATTATAGTCCAATGGCACAATAAACATCAATACCAACTAAAAATTCATTATTATTTCCAAACACATAGATAACATGAAAAATCACACAAAAATCACAAAATAATACAAATAATAACAATATTTATTACAAGACATGTTAATAAAATATCATCAAGAACTTACTCATTTCATGTAAGATCATCATATCAATTCTTTGTTCTACATAGATAGTTCACTAAAATCTTTAAAATATTATACCTTTATGAATTTTGGTTCTAGTATACAAATATTAACATCAAAAAAATGGGGAAAACAAATATTTAAACAATAAAATCAAACATGTATAAATATCAAGAGTAATATCATGGAAACAAATAAAAACATTCAATTCTCCTCCTTCCCAAAAATTTCATTAATTTTAGTTAACTAAATTTTTTATGAAATAACATATTATCCACCTAGAGAATAAGAAAAAAACTCCTAAATTAACATATAAAAAGATAATTCTATAGTCCCCTACATCATTCATAGAATTTTATTCCACTATGGAAGACAGTATAAGAATGATATAGGATAGATACCACAAACTCATAAAGGAATCCTCTATCATCCTAAGACACAACAATTCCTCATCAAAATAATATCCTTAAGATCCCAAAATCATAATTGAAATCAATATTGATAATTGACAATGGAAAATGTGAAGAAACTAATAGTTAAATAAGAGGAACTCACCATGTATCACCAACACTCAATCTCTTAAAGCTTAAGATAAAAAATAAGGAATAAAAGTTGAATGGTCTTATAAAATTATCATACCATAAAGAAAAAGATGATGTAAAAGGTGGGAGTAGAATGAAAATTGGAAGAACAACTGAATTTATAATCTGAAAGTAAAAATAAAATATTGTGACACAAAATACAGAACACACCAAAAATCTATAGATTTCCACAAAACCATGAAGAACTCTCTATGATATGCCATAATGATCTTAGAATAAATAATCCTTAAAAAATAATTTCATGGTTAAATGTTAGATCCTATAAAATTGATAAAAGTATATAATCCATGTATTCTCTCTATAATTATAGTGACCAACCATTTTTATACATGTTTATTACATCATTTTATAAAATAAAAAATGTATTAATAATATAATCTTGAATCCGAACGTTTAGTATCATAGGAAAATTATGTTCATACATCACTTGTACATAATGAATATTAAACAATATCTAAATACATTATAATATTCCACATAAAATATCTAATGTTCTATTTAATTAATGTATTCAAATTAGGATATACATAAAAAATAAAGTGAGTAAGAATCCTAGTAAGGAGATGAATAATATAGAAATATTAAGAGATATGAATCAATGGTACATGGGTGAGAATAATAATAATCGTCATATCATAAGAATAGAATAATCATCATAAGCATGATGGAATCAGTTTATACATGTGTGTATTGTTTTTTACACATAATAATTAAACATAGTAATATATTTTTCAAATCCCCCACAAACGTTGTGAATAGATCTAGTATCATGTTCATGCATAACATATGTGCAGAAATAATAACATCATAATTATGAACAAATAAAGCATCATGTTCACTCATAAAACACATAAGATCAAGATATATGTCACATTATATAATTAATTGAAGGGATATATAATTTTTGTCCCACCCATCACATCATAAATTTCCCATAATCAAGCATTCCGCATAGGAATAAAACTTATAACAATCATAGTCATGAAATAAACCCATGAAAATAAATTGGTTTCATAAATATTTTATAATGCCTAGATCAATGAGTAAATAATTTAATCAACATGTTAATAAGGGGAAAATATATTTGAGCCTTCTTTATTATCATAAATTGGTAATCACTCCAGGTTTCAAGGGGACACAAATCTGGATGAATCGTTGAGATTTTTTAGAAAATATTCATTTTTTAAAACTTAATAAGAATTCTAGAAACCTCGTTGATGAGGTCAATAATGAATATAACTATAAAATTTTTATAATGGTAATAAGAAGGATACTTTAATTTTTTTAGAATAACTATAATAAAATGATATATATTGGTATGGAAACCCCAAAGGAAATGATTGGCTTCAACAGTCCACATTCCTTAGATCCTGATTTATTTCATCTCATTTTTTATCAATGCATAATAAATTTTTTTTTAATTTAAATAAACAAACATATATTATATTCAATTTTCCTTCAATTATAATCATTATATTTTATTTAATAATTCTCTTTGTTAAATTTGAAAGGTTTTGAAATAATTTTTTCATTAAAGTATCACATCTTGATTCAATTTCATGATTTTATTTCATTGATACTTATAAATTATTAAAAATAACATTATAATATTATAAATACATATTTATATACATTTATTTGAAATAAAAAAAATTATTATATAAAAAATTAATGTAAAAGAAAAGTATAGAGTTGGAAATGTCCTTGTATGTGGTTAACAAAATGTTAATAAGACAATGTAAATAGAGGAGAGGTGAGAAATGTGTAATATATATATATATTAATATTTTAATAATAATAATAAAATTAATAAAACTATAAAATCATATTTATTTATTTTTAGTAGTTTTTTTTTGAAATAATTGATTGGTTGATAATAGAAGCATAAAATGAAAGGAAAATATCAAGGAAACTTTTATACTTCTTGGTGTCATTCATTTTATACAATCTTTATTTTATGAAAGATTGGATTTAAATGACTAGAGAACATAAATAATGATTTTATGAGGGTTGATATTTGAAATCTGGGATGTTTTTTTTCTTTTAAGAGTTTAATATAAGTGGTGTTCCATAATGAGGGACAATGTATATAGTTGTGGAAATGGGTATTTTTTCATAAAATATTGAATATAATATAATTTATAAGGTAAACCAGGTTATAATGACATTATATAAATTATAATTAAAATTTAATTTAATATATATATATATATATTACTTTAAAACAATTTATAAATATAATTAACATTTTATTAGAAAGAAAATATAAAAACCAAATAAAGAAATTAAAATGAAAGACTTTGTATTTTTTGGATTTGGAAAATATATTTTTGGTCATAAATTTTAATTTACTAATTTAAAATGAACTATCAATATTATTAAATATTATTTTGGTTGATCCACATATTATATAATTAATAAAATCACACATTATATAATTAAAATGTATCGATTACATAGAACTATATTTTTACTATTCACCTAAAATTATTTATTTTTAGAAATTACCAAAAATTTATCCTTAGATCATTTAGAAGTGTTGATTTTAAAAATGAAACTAATTTTAAAAAATAATATTATATCATAGTTAAGTTAAAATAGTAATTTAAATTTTTTCGTATATATGAAATATAGTATAAAAAAATTACACTTAATCATTCAATGAGTTTTTAGTCTTGATAGTTATGTTATTGTATTATAATATCTAATTTTCAATAAATTATTCTTTTTGAATATTATTTATTTTTCATTTTACTATCTTGTGGTCAGGTTATAATTACATTCGTTAGGTTTTCAATGCCTTATCAGTAAGGGTATCAAGATATTTTAGGATGTGATAGAATTTTCAATTGGGGGATGCTTTTCTTTGAGAATTGATCATCAAAACATAATAAATATGTTGAAACTTATTTAAGGTATATTTTTATATTTTTTTAAGGATGTATATTTTTATCTTCTATTTTTTTATGTCTCCAAAGCATCAAGTTTTGGATTAATGGTTTTTAGAATTGCAGTAGGGGTTTCACCATTAGCACATGGTTTGTTCTAAGTGTGCACCCCGACCTTGTAGAATGTTTTGTTAAGGCGCATAGTTTGATCAACCGTTTTGGAGGCCTCTGGGAAACCATGTGACTTCTTCAAAAAATTATATTGGTATGCACAACATTATTGTATGGTTTTTAAAACAATGTGCACTAACCATGGGACATGGCATTCCTTGTAGAGTCAGGGGCGTATGGTCGGAATATGTTTTGAAAAACTGTTTAACCAAACTATAAACCTAATTAAATTATTCGAAATTACCAAACATGTTATTCTTCCTTAAATGCATTTTATCAATTTTCTTACCTCCATTTGTCCAGGACCTCCCCCACATGCGCCACCCATATTCTCAATTCTTCCATGAGAGATGTCCTTTATTTTTTTTTTATATTAGATGGTATTTCTTATAATCATGATCCCATGGTGATTCCACCTCTAATATCAATTATATTATAAATCCTTTTTTCTATCTAGTTGTATATCACTCATTTCATCTAATATGCACTATTTATCAGTTGTTCGTATGATTTTTTGTTTTGTCAAGATTAAGTGTAATGTAACAGTAAATAATTGATATGTTCACTCATCTAAGGATAAGGTAGGTGGCATATAATCTTAACCCATTACCCCATTTAAAATTACTTAGCTGCAAGGTTTATTTAGTCAAACAATAACATAGGCACTGAGCATGGATTTAATAAATTTGTTTTTAAAATGGGTTTCCATAATTAAAATTACTATATGTAAAAGTTTTTCTTGTCTCGGTGAGTTTAATTTGAGTAGTTATTCCATGTTTTAATTTTTTCAACATGGGGTTTGTTTGGAACTTATGAAAGTGAAATGTAAGTTCACATTCATTGGATTATGTAAATGGAATTGGTTTCTAAATTATATATTGAAATTGTAATGGGTTGAGTAAAAAATGACCTTGTATTTTTATTTACAATTTGAAGGGGGAATTGATAAATAGTTTGGAAATGGTAATTTTTTGTCCCACAGGGTTTTAGTATCTGTAATCTAGAAAGCATGTTTTAGGAAATGATTTGAACCAGATTGAATTTTTTGTAATTTTAATTATGTAAATTTGAAATTTTGAAAGTATACCCAGATATGAATTGAAATTGGAGTTGCAAAACTTATCTTTTAAAAGTCTATCCTTTGAATTTTAATTTTTGTGAGAAAATGAAAACACCGTTGGGTGTTGGGTAGGATTTTTAAAAAATTGTTTTGAAGAGGAACTTTTTAGTATTCTTTTACTATTGTGATGTGAGTTAAATATTTAAATGTGTTAATGTTAATGGATAAATTGGAGAAAAAGTTTCCCCTAGATTACATTGTAACTTTAATTGTTAACCTGTGTGTGAACACAGACCCTAGGGGATTCAAAAAAATTATGGTAAAACTAGGGTGAATAGTCAATATAGGGGAGACTATACTTTATGTTTAACCCAATTTGAATGCATATCATGGGGAATTAAAGTCTATATGGATGCGTATATTTTTTGCAGATACCATTTTGGATAAGAGATGGACATATTTCCCCTTATCAATAGTTGTATAGTAGGTACATTCATCACAGTGTTCTCATAGACAACTTGATACAGGTCTAATATGATTTGTACCATTCACAGGGTGAATCTATACCTAGGGTTTGACATTTATATGAATTAATAGATTAATTTATTTAATCTATTTTTCATACTTTTTTCAGGACAACATTATTACATTCAACTTTTTTATGTAATTTTTATTCTAGGCGCATCATCGGGGATGGCTTATTAAATTTTAATCACACTCTACTCAAGATACCATGGAACATGGGAACCCCGATCAGAAGACAATCTTGTTATATGTTACAGGTTTGGGGAACTATCCCATTACATGTGGTTTTTCATTAATTTCTAGAGTGGATCAAGTGATATGGGACAAGGATGGACTTAGAACTACTTTAGATTATTTTTTTGTTCAACTTTATTATGTTTTTATGTTTTATTATTACTACGATTTTACTAGAAGGAGTCATTCTAACATGCAGGGATTACCCATTTATTTTTTTCATTTAATGATATATTTTCAACCATCACATTCTTGTTTATCTGTGATGGTATTTTATATTTGTATTTATTTTTTTATTGAAAATATGATACGCACGAATAGTCTCCCCAATATTACACCTATGACACATGATGGTATTCAAAAGTCACTAGTGTTTGTGGAGGGAATCCTAAAGGTATGGGGTGAAATAATTTGTCTATTATTCCTAGAGTGATACGGGGTCAAACGTTACAAAATGGTATCAAATAGAATTTTCTTTTATCATAGTGTTTTATAATGGTATAAAGGAGTATAATAATGTAATAGGTCATGGTAATGAGATTTTTCCTAGGATTTATAGAACTATGCATGGGGAAAACCCATGTCTCTAGGGATGTGACATGATATTATTTAGATTCTTCTTAGTGTAGTTGTATTTATTTTTCACATCAGTGATGAAAATTATTTCTATAGTAATAAATTATGGTAATTATACCATTATCCTAGTATGAATAGATTATTTGGTTGTGTGGGTGAATTATTGTATCATTTTAGGGATGTTGGGATTCACATTAAATATATCACATTGTTGACATGGATTTAGATTTCAAATGCATGTTGTTTTGGTTTTTTTGGATTCTATTTATATTTTTCTAAGGATAGAAGTAATATTTATATCTTCCCATGATATATTTCACTAGTATTATGGTAGTTGGTATTTAAAATTTTGGCAATGTTGTATATAGTGTTTTCCATATATGTATATGGTTATATCTTAAATAATTAATTACTATTAGGACCTCGTGATGAATTCGTAGATATAAATGGATTGATGGCGGGGTTGGTTAAAAAAATTAAAATTAAGAAAAAAATATATTGTTTTCCTTTATAGATTGGGAATGGTATGCTATTTAACAATGCCTCGTAGACTTTATTTTTTGAATTTCTATGTTGTATGAAAATTGAAATTTTAATCTTATGGGCATAGATAAATTATAGAATCAGAAATTATAAATTTTGGTTTGTGATTTTTATGAATTGGGGTTTTGAAATCCAATTTTTATTTGGAATGTTTTAAAAATGTTGGTTTTTAAATGAAAGTAAAGGAATGAGAGTTTTTTAAGAAATTTTTTCCCCATGAGAATGGTGTTGTAACTTAATATATATATATATATCATGACCTTGTGAATGGGTTTTGAGGTTACTTACAGAACCTGATTTGTGAGTTTCATGTGTTTTGTGCGAGATATATGCTTTAAGGGAGTTCAACTATGGTTGTGTAGTGTTGACCCTAGAGACAGTGACTTGTGAAAGAGATATATATAGTTTATAAAACCCAATTCAATGAGTGTGGTATTTCATATTACACAATACACATGTCAAGACCATTATGGTTTGGGATAGACCTAGGAGTTGGTTGGATCTTTGGACTCAAAATTTAGTAGGTACCCCTAGAGTGGTGTCTTTGTAGGTAGATTTCATGTCATCTTGAGATGGTAATGAGTGTCATAATTTATGTTTAAGAAAAGTGGGACCCTGTTTTGTAGGCTAGGTGGTAGAACCTATCATTTCTTGGTTATAATTCAGATGTAGTGAGATGGATCATTGTGTCCTTTGGGAGTAGCTTGTGCTAGGTGTTAGCCCATTTTTTTGATATTTGATAGTGGTGTAAGACACCACTATATTTCATGGTTTGTGTAATTATATCATGTTTCATGATGAGTAATTTTTCCATACTTATAGTGGTGCACTGATTGTATTGAAACATTTTCTCTAGGATGGTTTCATGGGTAAATATAATTCAGGTTCATAATCCCTATGGTGTAGTTGTTCTCTTGGAACACTATGGAATCTCAGTAAAATGAATTTTTTTTATTATGTAACCCTAGGTTAGTGGGTGTTCATGCCCTTAGACTTGATGCATGGAGGTTGTTAGATTGTGGTAAGAGAGAATCTCTGTTAACAATTTTTTTGGTGAAAATAGACATTCCAATAACATGTTCAAATTCTAATATAGGCAAGTAATCCTAACACTGGTGATGATAAACTAGTATTATGATGATTTAGGTATTGAAAAATTGGTTTCCCTAAGGTGTGTGACCAATGTTTATCAGTGAGATCAGATGATTTTTTAGTAAGCACACATTATTTAGTTTCATATTCCAATATTATCTTAGAGTACATAAAAACTTAATCAATAATTACAACCAACAAAATTTCAAGGAAGCCTCTAAATGATCTATTCATCATTTACATGAAGATTTCTAGGGAATTATTAAGTCTTATTAGCATAAATATGAACATATAGTCTTCATATATCATACATAGAGTAGTCATTTGAATATATTTACTCTTCATCATCGTCTGACAATACCTAGAACAAAGATCCACCTTTGATATGTTTTGAGATCTTATTATTTTATTAAACATTTCATTATCCCTTGGAAAGGGATAAATCATTTTTGTGGTGATATTCTTGAGCTCCATGTATTTCAAGAACAATTGTAAAGATTCAACCTTCTTCTTAACAAAGGGAAATGACACACATTAAGGTGATGCACTAGGATGTATAAACCCTTTGTCCATGTTCTGTTGAAAATGATTCTTTATCTACTTAAGTTCAATTGGGTGTATTCTATAAGTGATTTTGTTTTTTTGAGTGACACTATGTATGAGATATACTAATAACTCTACCCCATTATTAAGAGCAATTAAAGGAAAATCTTCTGGAATTACATCATTAAATTCCTTCTCAATGGGAATGTCTTCAAGGATAATTCCTTAATTTTACTCAACTGTATAAAAAAGATATGATTATTCATAGGGTATCAACACCCACACTGTTAAAGAATTTTATAAAAAATATTCTTGATATTTAATGAATGTTTATAGGTGTATAGGATGGCTAGGTATTTAAAAGAAATTTCATTTTCCCAACATTTGATGTGAGATCTATATAATGAGATCTAATCCCTAGATATTATAACATAAACTTTCATCAAATTAATTATTATGAACAACACTAGAATAATCATCTCTTATATACTAACTATAGAACAGTATATCACTTGATTAATAATGAACACTTTACTATGGGGTTTTAAATATATATCTACTTAAATTTAATAGTGAGGTTATCCAATAGTTCTATAAAACAGGGATGACATAAAGGAAATCATATATCCAGAACCAAATAAAAGATTATTCATTATTGAGTGAATAGAAAGTGTACATGTATGAATTAGCTATCTTTATACACCAAAACGGTGATAATGGGATAATCATTCCCTTACTACATAGTGATTACTAGTTTCTAAGGTTTATTTCCCATAAAGAACCCAGGTTTTATGCAACACTTGATTAGTTCCTGGAAACTTACCATTGAATCATTGATCCATTGAAGGTACCTTCATAACCTCTATCATGTTGGTCAAAATTTCCATGTGTATTCAATAATCATGATCATAAATCCATTATATAACACAGATAAATCCTTTCCTAATTCTTTGGAGATTGTTCTCATGGTACCTCTTTTCACATATTTTACGTGTGGTTGGTTCGATCTTCTTTCATCCTTAATAATTTAATCCCCCATCTGGAGACTCTATTATTTATTTATTATCACCATGTGCACTGTATCATTCTAAAATATCCACATATACGTTGACAAAACATCAAAATACATCTTCTTACACAACAAAAAATTAAAATATCATAATTATTTTAATTATGTGGTTTTAAACCACTAAATAATCTATCAGTTTGTTTTATCTTTTTTTTTTATAATAAAACTCAATGCATGCCTTTAAATCCTTCTAAAATTTACCTCATCAGTTGCAATAGATTCAATCTCTTTTTTATTAATATGAATAAATAATATCCTCATATTTTTTCAAATATTTTAAGGGTAATATCTACATAGAAATATATTTTTAATTTTTTTAGTATATTAATTCCCCTTAATACATTAGCTTTATATTCTTCAAAAATGTCCATAGTTAATAAACTTCTTCATCAGACTAATAAATTATTAGATTAAATTTATCCTTTTTATCACAATTAATTATGTAAAATATATTTTCCAAATTGTTCACCCATTTTTCCATGAAATGTTAATTTATGGATCCTCTAAATATCAATTTATTTTTATGAATGAAGGACTTAATAACTATTTGATCATTATAAGGTGAATGTGGATGTTAAACAATTTTTAGGTTGTTTTTTATTACCTAAAAAAGATTGATATGTAATAAAATGGTGTTTTTAACTCCACCTATATTTGATTTGGGAGTACCATTTATAGAATCATTGTATTTTACCTCACACCTATTATTGGTCTATTTTTCTAGGCTCCCACCATTTTCAAAAATATAAATGGGCATAAAAATCACATATTAATTAAACATGAATAAATAATTTATTCTCATATTTAATTAAATTATAAAGTAATATGTTATGGGATCCTTAATTTTAGTATAGGATTTATTTAACTAACCTTCTCCTTAAACTTTAAATAAAGGATCATATACTTCAATATTTTATAACTTTAAACGAACAATTTATTATATATATATATATACAAACTATAAAAGTTTTCAAAAATAATTTTATGAAACAAATAATATCCCATAGGAGTGTCAAACATAGTGTTCAATTATTCCTAAAAGTCATGCACTGATAAGAGATATATTTAATAAACAAACAACATTTTTAGGTTTATTACCCCACGATGCATCTCTGACAGGGCCTATATCAAATTCATTATATCTGGAAAGGGATGCAATTTCTATAAAACAAAAAACTATATAGTTCACCAATGTTTTAATATTTTCTCCATATTTAGTCTTATCCATTGGGTTTAAACGAATGTTTTCCAGTCCTAATTAAAAAATTAAAAAGATTTTATTTGATTCTATTTATATCCACCCTCCTTTTTTACCCCACCAGTCTTATTTTATGATTTTTAGAATAACCACTTTTAAAGGGTAGTGGAAAACTCATACAGCCGATTAACCTCATACAAAACAACCAATATACAATAATAAAAACATAAAATTCAAACTAAAAAAACAATCAAAGCCATTTCAAAATTCAATTCTCAGAACCCTAACAAGCATGCTAGGCAACACCTCAGTCCCAACAACACCACTATTCTCCTCGATCCCATTTCCTACTTCCGATAATCAAAACCCTGATGAAACTTCTCTTGATCAATATCATGAAACTCATCAGCACTAGGAAAACCAACTCTTTTACAGTAAACCAAACCATTACCCACCATCGTTGAAAATATATACCAGACAATCATAAAAAAAACAAAAGAACACGAAAAATGTCACCAATGACATAGAAAAAACCAATGAAAAACCATGAAACAGTCCCCAACATAAACTTTTCATCATGACTTGACACCAAACCATATCGAATCATACACTAAAGACGTCATTGGGGATCTTCTATCGAATCCACCACAAACACCATTGTTGACCCTGAGAACCACCACCAGAATCATATGCTCTGACCCTATCACCACCAAGTGTACCATCATCATCACCACATATCATCACCAGAAACCCTCATCAAAATAAAAGAGTGCCACCATCTGGAGACACCAACTGATGTCACCCAAGGAATCCAAAATCATCATCGATGTCCTACAAAAGAATGTCATCATCAAGGGCATCCACACCAACAATAAACACTAAGACATACAACTATAAAAAAAGACTAAAGAAGAAACATTTATATCCCACATCAAAACCCCAAAATCATACACTAGAAAGAGGATTTGGGAAAAAAGTGGCTCAAAAAATCAAAAGAGGATTTGGGAGTGAAACCCGTGGGATAAACCCAAAATAAAGAAAACCATAAGAAGATACATAACCAGAAAAAACTAGAACAAGAAAAATGAAAGTGGGGGAAAACCCAAATGGAGAAAGTGATTGAAACCCTAGGAATAACAGACAGATCCTGTAATGCCTATAAATATGTTTTCCACCAAAAAGCTGGCCCAAAACCTCAGTGTATCCCATTTTCCAAATCTGACCTGGATAGGAACTAAGGAATGCAAGATTAGAGTGAAAATAGGATTATAGAGAGAAAACTTGAGCACCATCACAGAGCTTGGATAATAGAGCAAGAGGAACTAAAAACCAAGAAAGAGCACAACCCTGAGTAAGAAGAGAGAAGAAAGAAAAAGAGAGGAGAGGCGTAGAGGAATCGTCGTCAGGGAAATAAGAATCTTAAGGAGAAATCCAAGAGCTCGGAGCAGCAAGGCAAGTGAGGCGCCATCTCCACCCGATTTTTTGAAACATAATAATTACATAATTTTTATATCAAAATAATAATATTAATTCAATATTTATTTCAAAGGTTTAGTGTCTTTTGGAAGTTCTTTTCATACATCAATTTTACATAATAAAACATAAAACTTTGTTGAATACTTCTACATAGTTTTACTAAAATCTCTCATGTTCACATTATTACATGAATTAACCACAGGTTATGAATCAAAAATATGGTGAGATAAAAGCTTAGTATAGTGAGGATAAACAAGGACTAAATATGATACATGAATCAATAGTTTATCGGTGACCATAATAATTATCACGATATAAATTTTTTTTGATCTTAATTATAATCATGAGGAAATGATTTGTAAAAGGAGTGGAATGTGGACTATTAATAATTATGAATCTCTATTATATATTGTTCAGATCCCACACATTAGTTGTGAATAATTGTATCAACATGTTTTCATATAATATTTGTGCACAAATCATAAAATCATAATTATGAACACATCTTGTATCATGATCATTCACAATATTAATGATCTCATAAAATATTTCACATTAAATAATAAATTTAAGAGATATAAAATTTCACATACACCTTTCACATTATAAAATTCTCATAATCATGTATTCCATATAAAAAGAAAATATATAAAAATTGTAGTAATGAAATAAAATCATTGAATTAAATGGAGTTTCTAATGAAATTGTAAAGAATATTTCCATTAAAAACCTTTCATATCAACATAAAATAATAAAAAATATATATTTGAACCTTTTTTAAAGGTATAAAAATATTATAGTCCATGATGATAAGGGGAAACAACTCAAGACGTGTCAATGAAGAGTTTTCTCAATTATTATATAAAAATAATTTCAATTAGGTAGAAGAATAAAAATATTATAGGCCATGATGATAAGGGGAAACAACTCAAGACAGGTCAATGAAGAGTTTTCGAAATTATTATATAAAAATAATTTCAATTAGGTAGAAGAATGCATATTTCAATAACATAAAGGGTATGTTATTTAGATTCATAAAAAATGGTTTTTATAATAATTATGATAAAAATATAGATAAAGGAAGGAAACACAAACAAAAACAATCATGTTCAAGTTTCCATGTAACTTAGATCCCAATTTATTGGGTCACCTTATTGAACCCATTATATGAAAAACATATTCATTAATAAATAAATCCTATGTAGATAATGATCATCATTTTCACTCTTGACCAATTATAATTATTGGATTTTATTTTTAAATCATATTTTTTAAACGTGTAAAATTTTGATGTTATTACTTTTTTTAAAAATATCATCTTAACTATGTTTAACAATTTTATTATTTCATCCCTTATATGTGTAAAATTAACTCTCTAATCATAAAAATTCATTTTTTTTAAAAATTTTATAATATAAATAGTTTATTTTAACCATTTATAAAGGTGTTTATGAGTAGAGAGTTGGCAATGTCCTTACATGCGATTAACCGACCATAAATGGTACATTTTTAAAATATGATAATTGGGAGATGTATAAAATATACAAATACATATAATAGGTTCATAACATAAAAATTATTGTAAAATTATATTTTAAATAATTTTTAGGAGTTAGGGTAAGAAGAAAACAGATTCCTTGAAAATTTTATGAGGAAAATGAATAGAAAAGATAAAGTAATATTACATCCTTCATAGTGTTATTACATTGTCACAATGCTTAATTCATTGAATGTATAGATTTACATGACACTAAAACAACATTAGGGATACTAAAAGGCTTATGATATAGATTTTGGGATGATTTTTGGATTTGAGATGTGTAAGGGAATTGGTTAACTAAGGGGAGGGAGATTGTGTATTTTTTACTTGGGAAGAGGTGTATTTTGTGTTATCATATTGAAAAAAAATTAATTTACTTGTTAAACCATGAAGTTGTGATATTTTTTAAATTATGAGTTATATTTATTTATAATTTTAGGGGCTTAATTATTTAATTCCATATTTTAGTAAAAATGAAATTGGAGAAAAGGAATAAAAGGAATGATTTATATTTTTAGGCTTTGGAAAATACTTATTTAATTTTAAAATTTGATTTCATTGATTTTATATGAATTATTTATATTACAAAATGTTTTTTTGGTCAAACAACTAATTTTAAAATTAATTCCATCATGAATGATATAATTAAAATATATTTTTTCCAATTTTTTTTTAATCTCCTAAAAATATATGTCTTTAAAAAATTTCTAGAAATTAAACCTTATAGAATTTTGATGCTATGAATTTAAAAATGATTTTTTTATCAAAATAACATTATATATTAAGTAAATTTATGTGTTAACATAAAAAATATTGGTTTTAAGAGATACATTTTTTCATAATTTTAGTTATGCCACCATTTATTGTAAAATATTTAAACTTATTTTATGATATTACAAAGTTTAAATTTTCATAAATTATTATTGGTAAATATTATTCAAAATCATGTTACTATTTTCGTGTTATGTTACTATTCAAAAACTTAGGATGAAATTCCTAGAAGTTATGTCACTATTCTTAATGGTCATGTTAATATTCTTAATGAACATATTACAATTTAAATGGTCATACTACCTCTTATAAATATCTCTTTATTCATTAATTCATTATTCACCTCAATTACTTCAAATGTTCTACAATTTTATTTAATGAAATTTTATTATATTACTAATTTTTTTCTATTTTTTATATTGTTGATTGTTATTGTTGTAAGTATATGAGATCAATGTGATCTATATTTTACCATTATAGTTTTTGGGTTTGTTTATTGTCATATAAAACTATTTTCAATTTTATTAGATATATTAATTCTAAAAATTTAATTTTTCAAATTAATGAAATAGAGTATTGTTGGATTTTATTATACATTTCCTGTGTTCATAATATACTATATTTTAAAATGTGACACACATATTTATCCAATAGATAATTTAAATATATATAATTAGGGGTCTTTGAATGGACCATCATTCCAAACTCTCAGACACTGCCACACTCTATTACAAGGGCCACATCATTATGGATACCATACATCAACTGTCATCATAATGCAATAATGAAGGGATAACACCACCCCATATACATAGGGTGTAGCTTGATGTCCATGTCACATGAGTCCCAAAATTTGAAGGGGTCCAAATCCAACCTCTCAGGGTCTTATGCTATAATTACCATAAGTACGCCATATTATAGCCTTTCAAATAGACCCTCATGATTTATAATTCACCTCCACACTATAACCTAATATCCTAGATAATGTTTCATTTTAAACACCACATTTAATTCCTCAAATCCTCATCTCATCACCCCATAAATAAAAAACTCTTGAAAAGTCTCACAAGGTTTGGACCATTACATTGGATTCTAATTAAATGAAACATATTTATTTTAAGTAAAACAAAACTCAATAAGAAAATCCATATATACCACTAACCATGAATTCCATGGGTGATTCTTCCCAATCATGAATATTTTATCAACCAATCATAACTAAAAATAAATATTAAATTTTATTAAATAAATACCAATTAAAATAACACATCAAAAAATAATTTTAAAAAAACCTGGGAAATTAAAAATGAATATACAAATCATGTTCTCATGTATTATTCTATACACCATTATGCCTCTACAAAAATTGAACCAAATGAATTGCTCATTTTCACAACACCATCTCCCCGAAATCTTGTATCTATAATATTCATTATATGAATGTTTTTTAACCCTTGATATCCAACTCTCCTAAATAAAATACATGATAATAGTCATTAAGATATCATTAGATATGAGATACAAGGAAAACATCATGGATCCTAGCCAAATAAGGATAAAGTGAAAATCAATTCTACACCTCACCAAAATGATGTAACAACTATAATAGAAAAATAAACATAGGAGAAATATTAATCCAGTGAACTAAACTACACTTAACATGTCTAGGGGAATCTATCAAGAAGACATGGCTTCCAACCTCAAACTTTATATCTCTCCTCCTTTAATCTATATATGACCTCTTATATCCCTATTACTTCTACACCTACTTCAAAATTTTCTGAATCTTCTCTGTTATACTATATAATCTAAATGGAAAGAGGACTTATAATACCCCTTCAAAATCATATCATAACCTAGAATGAGAGGGACACCCATAAAACCCATTATATTTTTTCATGAAAATAGAATATTGAATTATGTTATTATAAGAAAACACAACCTACGTAACATATCTCATAAATGATCAACTGAAATATTGAAAACAATCCTATAATATTTCCTCTAAAGTCATGATTTTAAACACCATATTCCCATCTATATAAGTATGTAAAGTAGTCCAAAGGATGAAATAAGATCAAAAAAACATGTTATAATATAATTACATCCTCAAAATAGCATTACCTCATCCCTTTGATCATAGTAGACTAGTGACCAAATCCATCGATATTTCCTCCCATTTCCATTCTATGATATACAATTGATACAAAAAATATACATGAACAATATGCATTTCTTTTATATGTTTGTAAACAATGAACTGGGATATTCACTCTACCATTGGTTGTTTCATCTTAGGACCCCAAGTATGACCCCTCATGGCATGATTAATCTTTTTCAGACCAGGAAGCACTACAACTACTATGTTATGAAATAAATAAGGAACCTCCCCACACACTAATAACATTTTTAATAACCTCCCCTGGAACATAATGAGATTCTAATTATCATATAACCATCCCTTTGAAGCATCATCATAAAGAAACATGTACCACATCACCCATACCTATGAGTCTCCCCATTGAGACTCTTCTACCAACAAAACTAAATAGGATTGAGTTTTAATATATAAAATGAATCATCCGCCACTAATATTATTTTCATCAATAGAAATCATCGCAAGATCCTCCATCACCCTCCAAGAATCCCTAATATCCAGAAAAAACATATCTCCTTGAATTTCTACTTAGTGTATCTCCAACTACTTTACCTTTATCTAGGGTTTAGAAGATATCATAGTTGTAATTCTTGACAAAATATATCCAACTACACTATTTATAATTCAAATACAACTGATAGAAAAAATAAATTAGGATTTAATGATATATAAAGACTATAAATACCTCACTAATGAGATAATGTGTCCACATAATTTCCGAAATACCCTCCACAAGTTACTCTAGATCCTTGCCGGAATAGTTACACTCATTGGGATGTTACTTAATGGACCCATATGGCGTTACTTCCCTCTTTTATATCTATACATATCCCAAAATTAGATGGGAAGCGTCCCAAAAAGCCTTCAACATCACTCCCTCTAATAGAATATGGAATCATGGGCACTAATAAACCACTCCATGTAATTAAATGCTACGTAAAACTAATTATTCCATGAGATGGATTAGTGTTCCCAAATTATAGCAATCTATGGGGGAATGAACCATGAGAAATCATACACAAAACTATAATGGTATCATATGAGATCAAGAAAACTATGAAACTCTAAGAAATTATTTGGTGATACCCAACAAACAACTGCCTCATTATTTGACAGATCCAATTCCACTCCTTATCGAGACACCACAAGATTATGTATGTGTACCTTCCTAATGAAAATATTATTAATGTACATACTATTACAATTATAATGGTTTTGAGTCACCTATAAAATATCCCTATCTTGCTCATTATTCTCCTCCTCTAACTTTGGTAATATGTTTATTTCATTAATGAACGTTACCACAAAATTATATAGTAAATACTAAAACATAGATTTCATGAGTCCCATGATCATGATTGGGGAATTATAGGTACTAAACGAAAATGATACAACCTAAAAGTGTCAATTTTTTCAACTAAAATCATTCTTCTGAAATCATTACACCCAAAATATCATCTGTTGATATCCAAAAAATAGATAAATCATTAAAAAATTTGTGTCTCTCTTTAGCTAGTTGAATATATCATCAATCCTTTGATGAGGGTAATGGTTCCTCACCACCACTTTATTGAATCTCTAACAGTCAATAAATAGCCTCATATCAATTTCCACATTATTTATGAACTTCATTGTAGAACCTCATGATGATACACTAGGTTATTTGACGACATTTTATAATAAATCATCAACCGAAATCCTCATACCCCAAAACTCTAATGGTTTAATCTAATAAGGGTCCATTTGAAAATGTAAATTCACATGATCTTAACTCCAGACCTAACTAAATATCACAAAAATGTGGAAATGACAAAAACCATTAAGAGAAAACATTGGCGAACTCTTCCATGACTCTATCAAACTTCACTTCTAGCAACCCCAATGAATATAAGGATTACATTTCTAGCTAAGTAAACTAAATATTAAAACATATCTAAGTCATATGATACTCATTTTCAATAATGAATACCTCATGTTTACCCTCATCATTACATAACACAACAATACAATAGAATATTTAAATAATTTCATGCGTATAATAAAATTAGTTGATCTTGAAGATGGTGTTGTATGGATATATCTGAATTGGAATAATTTAATTGAAAACTAATACATGTCCATCATCATCTCACAACCCTGGAACACATGATAAAAACTTATCTATCCTCCAACTAGCATTGTTTATTACAGGGTAGGTTGAATTCTCTCCACCTTTAGACTCAAATAAGACTATGGTTAGTGAAATAATGTAGGGTTATGCTCTTGAATAAAACAATGCATATTAAACAATAGAAGAAAAACTCACTTTACCTTAGACAATCTCATGCCCTATTGGTGAAAACATATTAATTTCATGAATCAAACAATATATGTCACCTCTGACTCAATAATGACGATCACATCCATGGTCTTACCCAACCCCATGTCCATGAGTGTAGTAAAAATCATTGAGAGAACCTATACTAGATCTATATCTTCTCTATGAAACATAAGGATACTATAATTATGGATGATACAACCTATATGGGGACTACTTATATTGGGGACGATATGGAATCAGAAAACCTACACAATAATGAGCATAATGAATATTTTGAAATTGAGAATTTTAATGTTCATAGCCTCTAAAAAATCATACTACATAAAATCTTATGAAGAGGGCATGGGAAAAATAGACATAGATAAATGGGAGACACAAAACAGTTGGAAGAATCCAAATAGACTAAAACCTCGACTACCCAAACAACTATGATCAACCACCAATATCATTATAGCTCAAAAAACCATGATCGATCACTTATAAAACTGGCATAAGTTAAAAATTAATCCAATAAATCGCATCACCTTGTTCATCACCATTAAATACATAGGTAATGTAAATGGGATTATTGTATGGTGAATCACTAGGAATATAACCTCCTTTAAGAACCGTGATCTAGTCTCATGGTCCAAAAAAATATCATAAGTATAGATAAGAATATATTTAAACATGATACCAATATCACACATATTTAGGATCCCCATTTGACAGAGATAAGCTCTTGAATATTCACTTTCCTCATCATCAATGATATAAACTCTTCATGAAACTATCATTGTAAAATGTATTAATATACATATTTCTCTTTCTTCTACCATTGATATAAGGTCTTCCATTTCATTGTTAGCTTCTAAATCTAACTAATAGATTATAGAACATGTTTCCGTTATCCCTATAATTGATCAAACTAAAATAAATATTGATCCTCCTTATCAATAGATCTATCTCCTAATCAAATTTTATCCTTTGATTTTATCATAATCCATAATATTGGATCTTTCCTCACATATTCCTCTACATATCATCCTTGTAAACTAGATCAACCCTCCTACAGTCAACTAGGTCAGACTAATGAAACTGATCAACTTGAACTACATGTAGACAATAACCAATTGTAATATCCATAAACAAGGAATGAAACATTAAATCCTAGTAGCATAAAATTTATTTAATCAACTTTATTTAATTTAATTTAATTTTTTTTAAAAATCCCACTCTTTAAAACATAATCATTGAAAAGTGTGATTAATATATTTATCCTAGATCTCTACACGGTATGAAACACAATTTCACATGGAAAATTTTTAAACTCATGGCCCATATATCTAATCATCTGTGGTCCAAAATCCAATTTTTAATCCAGTATCGATAGACTATGTCATAAACCAGGTTCATTTGGTTCATTTTTTATACCAAACTATGAATTTATTACTAGTTTATAACTCCAATATTCATTCTATATATCAAAAAAAATATCCAAAACCTCTCTACCACAACCATACCCCACTAGAAACTCATATAACACTTGAAGTGATGAAGTGTGTAATCCCCAAGTCCCGCATCCTATATTCCTCAAGATGACTACTATAAATGATTGTATAAAGCTTCAAAATGGGAGATATTTTTCCCATAAACTCATAAATTCACAAATAAACCACTGATGAACAAAATAATATAAATTAACCAAGATATAAAATAATATTTCAATACATAAATATGTTATAAAATTAAAAATCCAAATATAAAATTATGATAAAATATTATGAAGTAACTCCACAGCAAAACCCAAGATCTAATCTTGTACTATCCATCGCTTTCACCAAAATATCCATGAATAATAGAAAACAAAACTTATATATATAAGGGTGTTAATATCATCTATACACTTTAGGATCTTACTGAAGGTCTCTCATGAGAATTTGGAAGAATAATACAATTTCTATTATGGAAAATAGTAGAATCAATTAGAACCTGTTAGGTCAACTACAAACCAACATCCCTTAGGATCACACAACAAGCATCAAATCTAGGTATAATATCACAGAATCCTGAATATATAAATATAAGAGCCTATGGCCACTTCACTTTTAACACCATAATATAAATCATTTTATGCCCAGTCACTCTAACTATAATGTGGGTGAAGTGACAACCCTACCTTACCCAACCTCCTGAAATGTCTGACACCCCATAATGAAATTATAACATCCAAACCAAAACCAATACCATTCCCCAAGACTCATCCACATCATCTCCATCATCCCAATTACACCACCATTCTTCACATGTCACCCTCACTTCACAAATCCAATATAATAGAATGTCTTGAAAATAAACGATATCAACCATTTACCCTCCTCTTAACTCACACAAACCAAACATATATAACCACATTATCTATCAAGACAATACAATATACCACACATACTATGGAGAGCATGGGATAGGTGGTAACCATCCATCCATCCTCACCAACCTGATTAATGAAAAAAAAGATGGAACACAAAATATTATTGTGTAAATAAAGTTAAAAAACTCAAGTGGGGTTCATATGTAAATCATATGTATATATATATATATATATCCACAAAAAATACCATCCTAATGGTTTAAAAATAATACATAACCATGACTATGTATAACTATCACCACACTATCATTATATAACATCACAACCATTGAAAACTAAAAATCCTTAATCTTGTACATTTTCCAACAGAAAATTGACCAAAAAACTTCATATATCCTTTCTATTTGTAATATTACAACATTTTTGCACATTATATTTTCCATAAAATATACATTCATTATTCTATATTGTTAGTTATTTAATGAACTAATATTTCTAACTACTACCCATTTAAATTAAATCCATTTATTACTAAATTTTAATAATTAAAATTTTATTTACAAATGTGGTTCAATTTAATTCTAGCCAATTCCATTTTCATGTTCATCATTAACATTACCATTTTTTCTATCAATAAACTTAAAATATATCCCCACAATCATCACAACCAACAAACACCACATCTATCAAAACACCTTCAAATTACATCATCAATTCCCATTCCATTATAATCATTATAAAATTATTCCACAATACATCTCATGACAACCATTTATAACCCTACTGCATAGACAACACCAACTACCAAAAGCATTGTATCCCCACTTTCAACATCCACCGATACCCATAACCTGTCATGACCTGTCCCCAAGGGGCCCATGCCATGACTTCCTCAAGCCCGCCTCCAATAGGCCAGGGGCTAGTGACTAGAACCAAGTAGGCATATCCCTCAATGGGAGGAATTTTACTAAGTACCTACACACACACACATATATATCCAAGAACAAAATGATAAAATGTAAAAACACTAAGAAATCAATGCATAAATACATTAACAGACCAACTACAGAGTATGACTGTAGAAAACTGTAATGTAAATATGGCCAGAATACAAGCCCACTAATAGAAAGAGTCTATAAAAGTGAATGCATAAATTCCTCAAACTCATATGAAAAAACCCTACTTAAAAATAAAGGTTCCAAATAGCTTTATCAATAAATATGGGTATACATCAAATATATGGTCTCTCTAAGAACCACCTAGTCTTGGTCCACTTATGACTCCATTAAATATTTGGTCTTCTGTATAAGACTTGACATGTGTAGGAAAAGCCCATGTAGGGGTTAGTAAAACTATACCTAGTATGACATTCTAAAAACACAAATGGAATAAAAAAAGAAATAAATTAATCATTAAAACAAAGAAATAGTAAAATCATATTACATAGTTATAAATCAATATTACGAAAAAAAGAACATCAGACTTAATCCAAAACACACCCATTATTGATAAGACACATAGTTGTGTTGAGACACTCAGTCCTGAAAGGAAACACAGTCATAGTAAGACAGTTATTCATAGTATGGAACATAATATTGTTATTTCATGTAGTCTCAAAAATCACATAGTCTCAAAGTCACAACCAGATACATGATTCCACTCATATCATGCTCATTCTGAGAGAACCTACTCCCCAAGGAATTATTTCATATGAACACTTTTACAAAAACCCACTTAGGATATCTCAAAAGGATCGTATTGTGGAAAGGTTCCCAAGGCCTCTAGAGGCTCATCAAATAAACACATGATTTAAATGTTAGTTTTGTTTTTATAAAAGCGTTTGACCCATATCCGGTACGAGTCGGTTGTAACGACCTGAGTCCGGAGCCCCTCCACGGGTGCCCCGTACCCGGTGTGCCACATGACCTCAAGCACGTTTCCCCAAATGCCAGAGGCTACCGATTAGCAGCAAGGGCCTTGTTGAGTTGGTGGGGAAACTATGCCCTCATTCAGTATGGTACACAATGGAAGGAAACAACAATAAATAGTGGAAGTAGTAAACAACATGCATACAACAGAAACCAAACAGAGAAAGCAATGTAGATATATAACTAAGATGAAAATGATGCAGCAGGTACAAGTATCTAAGGAAAATAGAAAACACAACAATGTGCTGAAATACAACTGAAACCATGTGCCAAAGAAAACAAGTAAGCTCCTCAGCATCGCGAGCCACGAATCGGTCCCATGCACTCCAGCTTCAGTGCAATCAAGAACCTGATGTAGAAGGTCATTTTCCCTTATCAATACCTATAGCAACATAGTCTGCTGGGGCCCAAAATCATGGCCCAAACAGGGTGTGAGATACAATCCTAGTAGGCAATCAGCCAAAGATCTGTGCCTAATAGTCAATGAATACATGGTAGTAATAAAAAAAGTAGTAAACAAAAAAGCACAAGCAGCTACTATCCACAGCTCTAACATACAAGTGCACAAGTAAACAACCAATAATAAGAAGAAAATAAGTAACCCTCTAGGTAGCTCTCACAGCCTAACCCCTATGGTTCAACCTATAATACTAGAAACCCACTGGGATTCACACACAGTCTCACCCCTCTCGTTCAGCTACATAATTAAGAAGAATCTTTGGGGAAGAACTCACTATAAACTCCTCCTATAGTCTCATATCGTGCTAAAGGATCTCTGGGGAAGCACTCAACATCAATTCCCCCTATGGCCTGTGTTGAGGATCTACAGACTCTCTGGGGAATCACTCAACGTCAATTAAACATATAGTCTCACATCTTAATTTAAAAGACACTCAGGAGAAGCCCTTCCATCAATTCTCCCTTTGGTCTACTACTCTAGGTTCTCACAGTCTTTAGTGGGAAAGTAAAACATGCTTAGTGCACGTGCATCGTCCAAGTAAACCTCAAAAACTACTTGGCTATCAACTATGGATTCACAGCATAAAAAGCAACAGTTCCGCTATCCTACACCTAGGCATGGAAAATGGAAAAACACTAAACAGGAGAAAAAAGCATGGAAAAGCAACCTGAGCAAAAAATAAATTACTCTACTCACAAGCAATAAACATATACTACAGAAATCAAGCAAAGCAGGAAAATAGCAGGGCCAAACAGGAGACACACAATACCCCGTTAAAGGGTATTGGTGGAATTTGCACAACAACTTTCTACGGAAAGGCACAAACCACCTACCTCGATCCCAGGAGATCGATATACGTGAACAGCGATGAAATATTCCCCTTAAAAAAATGAAGATATGAGAAAACGCACAAAACATTTATCCCGCGATAACATGGAAATGAGGAGGAATCAAGAAATGCGGCTAAAGCAAAAGAAGAACTCGCTGCTACTATTCCAATGCAATCGACTGTGCTTGAATCGGAGAACGGACGACGAGGCAGAAGTTTGTCGAAGATCCGATCGTACGGTCGCTCTCGGACAGACAGAATCTGGAGAAGAAGGTGAAACTGGGGGTTAGGCGTGACCCTTGTCCATTTAATGAAAAAAAGTACACGACGTGTAATTCTTGAGTAAACGGCGTGTACTTCAGTTTTTCTGTACACCGAATTAACCGGCCTCCACCTTAGCCTTACACACCATGTGTGTGGCCTGGCATGGCCAGCACACGGCTTTGAGCCAGGGAAGAGTACATGGCGTGTACTCAGAAATTACATGGCATGTACTTCAAAAATTCCCATAAAATTCATTTTTTCCCAAAAACTCTAGAAAAAGGAAAAACGTACCTAAACATGAGATCCGAGTTCTGACAAACATCCCCCCTTAAAGAAATTCGTCCCTGAATTTCCCTAACAAGGCAGAGAAGGAGAAACAATGAATAGCTCCGGCCACTGTGATCGTACATCGGTCTCCCTCTCCCAGGTCTCGTCCTGTACTCGCCCGTGCTGCTATAGCACCCATACCAGAGGAACAGACCGCCCACAGAGAACCTTCGTACTGCGATCGATAATCTGGATAGGATGCTCCTCAAATGACACATCTGTTTCAAGCTCGACTTCCTCAGGCTGAAAGATGTGAGACGGGTCTGAAAAGTAACGTCGAAGCTGAGAGACGTGGAAGACGTTGTGCATGGCCCGATAACTCTGAGGTAGCTGCAACCGATAGGCGGCCGGCCCAACTCTCTCCAAGACCTCAAACGACCCGACGTACCGCGGTGAAAGCTTACCCTGTCTCTGAATCCTCTTGTGTCCCAACCTCGATGAGACACGCAGAAAAACCTGATCACTGACCTCGAACTCCAGAGGTCGTCTCCGGTAAACATCATAAGACTCTTGTTGAGATTTCACTGTAGCCATCCTCTTCCAAATCAGCTCTATCTACTCTAAAGTATCCTGTACAAGATGAGGTCCCAGCAAAGCTGCCTCTCTTGCCTCCAGCCAGCATAAGGGTGATCAATATAGCCTACCGTACAAAGCCTCATTTGGTTCCATCTGAATGGTATCTTGAAAACTATTATTGTAGGCGAACTCCACTAGAGGAATATGCTTCTCCCAAGAACCGCCAAAGTCTATAATGCATGCTCGGAGCATATCCTCAAGCACCTGGATCGTGCGCTCGGACTGGCCATCAGTCTGGGGATGGTATGTTGTACTCAAAACTACCTGTGTACCCAAGGCCTTCTGAAGTCCATGCCAGAACCGATAAGTTAAGCGCACATCTCTATCTAAAACAATAGATTATGGAACTCCATGCAGACAAATGATCTCTCTGATGTAAAGTTGTCCCAGATCATCAACCCTAAAGGTCTCCTTTATCGGTAAGAAGTGAGAAACATTTGTAAGCCTGTCAACAAAAACCCAAACAACATCATTTCCCTAAGGTGATCTCGACAACCTGGTCATGAATTCCATCTCAACATCGTTCCACTTCCACTCCGGAATGGGTAACTACTTCAAAAGTCCCACTGGTCGCAGATGCTCTACTTTCACCTGCTGACAAGTAGAACATCTCATGACAAAACCAGTAACATCCTTCTTCATACCTGGCCACCAGTATTGGAAATGATGGTCCCGATACATCTTGGTGATGCCAGGATGAACTTCCCATACAGAGGAATGAAAATCCCGCATCAGCTCCTCGCGTATGTCTGCTGGCACCCATACGCGTCCCTGAAAATGCAAGATCTCATCCTATCCCACTATCCATCTAGGAAGAGGGTCCCCTCCTAACACACTCTACCACAGGACTAATCCTTCTGAGTCTGATAGTTTCCTCATCCGTACCCGATCAAGTAGTGTAGAGGTAATAGCCACAGAAGATAGGAAGGTCTGTCCCTGTCTGTCGTGCACCTCCAGATGCATCTCAGAGAACAGATCCATCAGTTTCTACTCACTACTAGCCTGCTGAACTTCTTAAATCTGAGTTCTCCTGCTCAACACATTTGCCACGTTGTTTCCCTTTCCCAATGTGTAGGCAAGCTCGAAGTCAAAAGACTGTAGATACTCGACCCACCTGCGCTGCCTCAGATTCAGATCACGCTGAGTGAAGATATACTTGAGACTCTTCTAGTCAGTGAAGACCACAAAGTGATCTCCCAGGAGATAGTGTCTCCAACAGCCCAAGGCATGAACAACCATTTCCAACTCCAGATTGTGTGTAGGTTAGTTTTTATCATGTGGCCTTAACTTCCAATACCCGTACGTAACGACTCCATCTCCCTGCATAAGCACAGCTCCCAGCCCGACACCTGAAGCATCACAGTAAACAGTGTAGCTCTTGCCTAGCTCTGGCAAGACTAGTATTGGTGCTGACGTCAACATCCCTTTCAGCTTCTGAAAGGATGAATCACAAGAATTTGACCATAAGAACTTCACCCCCTTCTTGGTTAGACCTGTCAAAGGTGCTGATAGATGAGAAAAGTCCCGAATGAAGCGTCTATAGTATCCAGCTAGCCCCAGGAAACTCTGTACCTCGAATATGTTCTTCGGCTTCTCTCAGGAAACTACAGTTCTCACTTTCTCTGGGTCCACAGATACTCCTGCCTCTGAGATGACGTGACCCAAGAAGTGAATCTGATCCATCCAGAAGTGGCACTTCGAGAGTTTAGCATAAAGTCGATGCTCTCTAAGTGTACTCATAATGATCTCAAGATGTGTGGCATGGTCGTGTCGAGTGTGAGAGCACACCAAGATATCATCCATAAAGACCACAATGAAGGAGTCCAAGTAAGGATGGAACACTCTGTTCATCAGGGCCATGAAACCTACAGGTGCATTCGTGAGACCGAATGGCATGACTGTATACTCGTATAGACCATATCTGCTCCTGAAGGCTGTCAGAGGTATATCTGATGGTCTAACGTGAAACTAATGATAACCGGACCTCAAGTCGATCTTTGAGAACACCTGGGCTCCTCAAAGCTGATCGAAAAGGTCATCAATCTGCGGCAAGGGGTATCGGTTCTTGACCGTCAACTGGTTCAACTTCCGATAATCCACACAAAGCCAAAGGGTACCATATGCCTTCTTTGCAAACAGAAATGGAAAACCCCAAGGAGAAGTACTGGGTCGAATGAAACCCTTATCATGTAGCTCCTCCAACTGCTTCTTGAGCTCCTGCAACCCAGGTGTGGCCATCCTATAGGGAGGAATGGACACTGGTGTCCCTCCTGGCACGAGCTCAATAGAGAAGTCTACCTCATGCTCCAAGGGAAAACCTGAAAAGTCATCTCGAAAGACATCCCTGAAGTGATATACCATTGGAGGAAAGTCCAATTGTGGAGTCCCCTGATGATCCAGATAAATACTAGCAATCTGGTACATCACTCCTCCTAGCCCAAGATGCTCGAGTCCCGCACACCTCACCCGAACGACCCATTCACCTCTATGAAGAAAAGATTCACCCTCTGGTGAGATGAAACTGACTCTGCGGTGGTAACAATCAACGACTATCTAGAAGGGAATCAACCAGTCCATGCATAGGATGACATCATATCATATCATCTCTAGGACATAGAGATCCCATAAGAAATGATACCCTGCAACCTTGAGAGGGAACTCTCTACACTGGCGTACACTAGAAGTTCTCGTTCCCAAAGGTGTGTCTAGTGTAAATGAGTCGGCATAAGAAAAGAGGCAGAGTCCAAGGATCTCCACAACAGCAATAGAGGTAAAGCTATGGGTAGCACTAGTATCGAAAAGGGATTAAGAGAAAACTGAGGCTACTAAAATCGTACCTCGAACAGTAGAAGGGTCGGGATCCTGCTCCTGATAAGCCTGCTCCACGGCGAATGACTACCCTGTAACGCATCCCTCCGCCCCTGGATGACCACTCTAAGCAGAACCTCCCTGCTGGTGCTGAGGAACTGGTGGCTGACTACCACAGCCTCGACCCCCACCTCAGCCCGAACGGCTGGAAGAACTCCAGTTCCCCGACTGGTGAGAAACTGGTGGGGTTGCTCCTGAATGAGGAGTCATGGAAGAACCCCGATCACCAGTTGCCGGTGAGAAAACCAGACAGAAACACTTAAGGTGACCCATCTTTCCACAAGATCGGCACTCCACAGGGTCCCTCTGGCACTGTGGCCTCGTCTGCCCTGACCGGCCACACTGGTAGCATGTCACCTAGCTGCCTGACGATGCATCTCGCTTCCTTGAATCACCTCGCGTAGACTCCCTACGGTGCTTCTTGCTTTCATCTGGAGGTAAAATAAATCTGGAAGTAGAACTGCCCTGGCTCGCAGCTACGGAGTCTCTCATATTACATTCTGAAATCAGTGCCCGGTTGATGATAGAAGTTATGGAAGTCAACTAGAAGATGTTCACCTATGAGTGGATCTCTTGCCTGAGTCCCTCCTTAAACATCCTCACCAAGAACACCCCACTCCCATCCCGAAGGGGTGTAAAACACTGCATATTGGTGAAATGAGAAGAATAATCCATGACCGAAAGATCACCCTTCTCTAAGCTCATGAACTCCCGGGCTCGATCGGCCCTTAGGGTCTCCGCGTAGAAGTAGTCATAGAAAATCTGCTGGAACTCCTCCCAAGTCATAGCCTGCTGTTGACCCGCTTGTGAGGTCACGTCCCACCACCTCTTGGCGGAGTCTCAGAGCATGTAGGTGGCGATCTTGACCCGCCTCTCTGGAGGCGTCTCCAGATGCTCGAAGATAGTCAACATGGCTTCCAGCCATGACTCTGCAGCCTGAGGTACTCCTTCCCCCGAGAACGTGGGAGGATGCTGCTACTGGAAAACTTGCGTCAAGTCTGCCATAGTTGTGGAAGGAGGAGGTGCTCCCTGGAAGTCCTGCATCATCCTCATGAAGCCCTCCCCGAGCTGTGCATCAACACCCGCAACTGGTATGACAGCCGGTGCCAAGGCTGGCTCGACTAGGAGATCGGCAGGAAGTCCCTGATCAGCCCTGTCTAGCATCTGATCACTACCTGACGACAGAAGTACGACTGGAGGATGTCTCAGAGGCATAGCTCTGAAAGATCAAAAGTATACCTTATATTAGGAAAACAAAGACAGAGAACACAAGAGTACAAAATGGGAATAAGGGAAGAAAAACACAAAAGATTTCAAAACACGACTACACGACGTGTATAAAAACTACATGACATTTCCTTTTAAGCCACTAAAATGGGCGTGTACTCTCACCCTACAAGTCGTGTAACACCTCAACTACACGGCGTGTTGACCCCAACACACGGCGTGTATAAGAAAACTATCCCCCTGCCCGAGTCTCTTTACACGGCTAACCCACATGATCCGACTTTACCCGAGACTACACGACGTGTTCTAAAAAAACGGCGTGTACTAGACAAGGATTCGGTGGCCCGTGTTGTTGAGTACACGGCCTTCTACACGGATGGACCTTACATGGCATGCTCCGAACAAGCACGGCATGTATAGGCCAAGGTGACACCGTCCCGTGTTGTTTGTGACACAGCCGGGTACCTGGGAAAGACTACACAACGTGTTCCGAACAAACATGTCGTGTGGAAAGGAAGGTAACATTGGCCCGTGTTGTTCGTGACATGGATAGGTACCTAGATAGGAATACACGGCATGTTCCCACTAGACACGGCGTGTTTTACCAGTGCTTCCCTGACCCGTGTTGTTAGTGACATGGTCAGGTACACGGTTCCGAACTTCCACGACGTGTACCTACCGTACACAGCGTGTTCCTGAAGTTACTTTTACGAAACCGTGTTATTCCCACACGGTTAGTGACATGGCCTAAAACTACACGGAGTGTATCCAAAAAGTACACGCCTTGTATTCTGGGTTTTTCTGGGTAGTACCTCAGAAACTGCACACAATCCCAGAAACACTAAAAACAAGGGAAAGAGGTGCCAAATTCTGATCCGTGAGGGACCATAACACCTCAAGAACCAAAATTTGGCGTTCACATTAAGCAAGGAACAAAACAAATAGCTTTCTAACATAACAGCAGATAATTTATCAAGAAACTATCAAAACAACATGCATAATCTACACAAAGTCTATCACAACAGCATGCAATCGCTAATGCACCCTAGATGGCATGGAAAGAATACGTGGCATGTGATTCCTACAAGTGTCTATATGATGCATGAGTTGGAATACCCTCATCTCATCAGGTTGCGATAGAAATAGAACCGAAGTATCAAAACAATAATAGCACAAGTCATGTGAATCACTCTAGGTGAAATCAGATCAACCATAAAATCTCAAAACCAGAAAAATTGCAATTAACGATGTAGTATGGCTTTTCCTTGTACACAGATTAGCTACTCCCGAGAATAACTTAATACCAAGTACCAAATACATCCTATCCCCGGATAGAGTCTCCAAATAGTAAATCAAGAGAAATGAAGTCCTCTGATACCACTTTGTAACGACCCGAGTCGAAGCCCCTCCACTAGTGCCCCGTACCCGGTGCACCACATGATCTCAAGCGCATTTCCCCAAATGCCAGAGGCTGCCGACTAGAAGCGAGGGCCTTGGTGAGTCATTGGGGAAACTATGCCCTCATTCAGTGAGGTATACAAGGTAAGGAAACAACAATAAATAGCGGAAGCAGTAAACAACATGCATAAAACAGAAACCAAATAGAGGAAGCAATATAGATATATAACTAAGATGATAATGATGCAGCAGGTACAAGTATCTAAGGAAAACTGCAAACACAACAATGTGCAGAAATACAACTGAAACCAAGTGAAAAAGAAAACAAGTAATCTCCTTAGCATCGCGATCCATGGCTCGGTCCCATGCTCTCCAGCTCTAGTGAAATCAAGAACCTGATGTAGAAGGGCGCTTGCCCATATCTATACCTGTAGCAACATAGTCTGCTTGGGCCCAAAAGCATGGCCCAAATAGGGTGTGAGATACAATCCCAGTAGGCTGTCACCCAATGATCTGTGCCTAACAGTAAATGATTACATGGCTGTAATAAAACAAGAAGCAGTAAACAGATAATCACAAGGAGCTACAATCCACAGCTCTAACATACAACTGCACAGGTAAACAACCAGCAACAAGAAGAAAACATGCAACCCTCTAGGTAGCTCTCACAGCCTGACCCCTATGGTTCAACTTATAATACTAGCAACCCTCTGGGAGGCTCACACAATCTCACCCCTCTGGTTCAGCTATGTAATTAAGTAGACTCTATGGGGAAGCACTCACCGTCAATTCCCCCTATAGTCTCGTATCATACTAAAGGCTTTCTAGGGAAGCACTCAATGTCAATTCCCCCTGTGGCCCGCGTCGAGGATCTACAGACTCTATGGGGAAGCACTCAATGTCAATTCCCCGAATAGTCTCGCATCATAATTTAAAAGACACTCTGGAGAAGCCCTTTTGTCAATTCTCCCTTTGGTCTACTACTCTAGGTTGGGAAAGTAAAACATACATAGTGCGCGTGCATCATCCAAGTAAACCTCAAGAACTACTCGGCTATCAACTAAGGCTCAAAAGCATAAAAAGTAATAGTTACACTATCCTACGACTAGGCATGGAAATTGGAAAAAATCCAAACAGGAAAAACAAGCATGGAAAAGTAAACTTAGCACAAAATAAATTATTCTACTCACAAGAAATAAACCTTTACTACAACAATCAAGAAAAGCAGGAAAACAGAAGGGTAAAACAGGAAACACACAATACCCCGTTCAAGGGTATTGGTGGAATTTGCACAAAATATTCATCAACTTTCTATGGAAAGGAACAAACCACCTACCTCGATCCCAAGAGATCGATATACGTGAACAGTGAAAATAGATTCCCCTTAGAATGACGAAGATCTGAGAAAATACACAAACCATTCATCGCAAGATAACTTGGAAATGAGTAGGAATCATGAAATGAGGCTAAAGCATAAGGAATTACTCGTCGTTGCAATTCCAACGCAATCGACCATGCTCGAATCTGAGAACGAATGGCGAGGTGGAAGCTCATCGAAGATCCGGTAGTACGGTCACTCTCGAACGGACAGAATCTGGAGAAGAAGGTGAAACTGGGGGTTAGGTGCGACTCCGGTCCGTTTAATGAAAGAAAAAGAAATTACATGGTGTGTACTTCTTGAGTACACGGTGTGTACTTCCGTTTTTCCGTACTCTGAATTAACCGGCCTCCACCTCAGCCTTACACACTATGTGTGTGGCCTGGCACAGCCAACACATGGCTTCGAGCCGGGGAAGAGTACACGGCGTGTACTCTGAAAGTACAGGGCGTGTACTTCGAAAATTTCCAAAAAATTCATTTTTCTCAAAAACCTTAGAAAAAAGAAAAACATACTTGAAAAGGAGATCTGGGTTCTTACATCTGTTCTGACCCGTAAGACCGGGCCCGACCCAGCAGCCGACCTGGCCCAGCTTGGTCTGACTGACCTAGCCTGATCCACTAGGTCTGTTGGACCATGGCCCAATGGGCCTCTTGGTCCATACCACTGGACCTCTAGAGAAACCTGACTCCTCTTCTTCATTATGCACACATGTAGGCCAGTCTTCTACACCACACGTAGTCCACCCCGACCACGTGCCTCCCTGGTCAACACGGCTGTAACACCCTGAGATTTTATGGGAAAGATTATTTTTATTTGAGGTCTTGTTTTGTACGCTAAACCAATATTATCTTGCACTATATGAAACATAGTATTATCTTGCAGTATATGAAACACTATTCATGGATTACGTTACATGAAAGAGAGTCCTTCCTCGATATCTTGTGTTGTACGCCATACTGAGTTTCATTAAACAACGATATATTATTAAAATATTATTATTTAATGTGATATATACTATCCATAATGGATATTATTAACCAAATTTTTAATTTCACATAACATTAACATTCATATTATTAATTTTCTATACATGACATAAGAACATGTTCATTTTCTTCGGATAAAAGATGTATTTTTCTAAAAATGAAATTCTGCCACCTTTTGATGGCACAACAATTTTAAATAATGTTTTTAAAACTTTTATTTATTCTAATTCACAAAATAAACTTCTTATTTGGAATTGGAACATAAAAATTTACTTATGTTGAATTTTCGTATTTTTCTGATAAAATTCATATTTTAATGAATAGTGAAAAATATTGCATTTTAATTCAAAACTGCCTTTTTATCTAATTTATTTATATTTTTATATTATCTTAATAAATTATTTTTAAGTGAAATTGGTTTAATTTTTTATTATTTAATTCAATTCTTTTCTATGGAAATAATTTTCCATTGAAATTGGACATAAATACGTGTCAATCTTTTGATAGCTATTACTTCTTAAAAACAAGCTTTTTGGTTTTGAAAACGGGAATTAATTTTAAATTAATTATTGAAACTAATGTGTTTTGAATTTGGAAAAATTGTTTCCATATTTTGAATCAGGAGGTCCAAATTGTGTAAATAAGTACCTTTTATTTTTCGACATTATGAATAGTAACTTCAAAAATTATTTTATTTTCCTTGGTTAAAGGGTAAATCTAGTAAATAAGGGTAAAAAATAATATAATAATAATATTAAACTACCCTAAAACATGTACTAATCCTATTGGATGAGATATTATCAACCATGGGAATCCTTGGGTCAATTTTGGGACCACATGGTTCCACATGGAAGATAAAATGACATTTTATGAGAATTAATTTAAAATAAAGAAAAATATATCATAAACATGTATCTTTTACTAAAAAAATTATTATATAGGGTTATATAAGTTATATATGTTATATATTCAAATATAAAGATTAATTATAAAGAAAAAATAATTTTCCTGCAACGTGGTATTTTATTTTTAAATTTTAGACATTAAATAAAGAAAATTAATTATGACACAATGATGATGAATTGATTTCTTTATTAATAATGGAATCAAATAAATGATACTATATATATTTAAAAAAATCCATTTGATTTACCTATTACATACATGAATTTTATGCATTATATTGATATATTATCTTTGAGTTAATTTCTTTGGTTTGAAGAAATCAAGTTGATATAAATTTGTAAAAATGTCAAGTATGAATAGTATCCGAAATTGACATTATTCATAACTTAAAACATAAAACAGTTTATTAAATGATATTAAATACCTAAAAAACTAATATATGGCCAAATGGTTAATAAAAGTCCGAATATGTCACAAATGACTTTTTGTGGGTCATTTGTCATGATATAGAAATTACATTAAACCACTATGTGTAAAAAACCTGATGTCACTCTAAAATTAAAAAGGTTAAAATAGGTGTTAATTGAAAAATATAAGGATAAAAAAATATTCAAAACTTGTCTAAAAATTATTGGACGATGCATATTCACACAAAAATCATCTTATAATTGAATTAAACAAGTTTTGTACCATTTTTAATCGAATTTGAATTTATTATAAATTAATATTTTTAGAGTTTCCTAAAGTTCCCCTCTCTTATCTTATAAATAGGAAACTCCTCCCTCTCATATTCACCACATGTTGAGATTTCAAGCTTGGCCAAATTCTACCCATTTCTCTTTTCAACTTCCCCAATTTGATTCTAGTGGTGTTAGTCTTCTCAAAAGACTAACTCATGTTCCCTAAGAGGAAATTTAGTAGAGGCACGTTAAAGAAGAGCAGTTTCAAACACATAAAGATAAAATCAGACCTATGGTAAGGGATAATTTTTCTATCTCATTTTTATTTGATATTGTTTACGTGTAAGTTCATATTGGGGGTATATTTATCACCGATTTCCATTTTTTCTATAAAAATTCACAAAATGGTTAATATTATTCTATGTATTTTTAAATTCATTTTTACCCATTTTTTACTTTTACTACATGTTATGGAAGGGGAATTTCTTTTTTTTACCAAACATGGTACTTTTTGACTATTCAAGAAAAAGTATGACAAGAATGTTTTTTTAACATATGCAGCACGAATAAATTTTTAAATATACTTAATGCATTATTTCCATGAATATTCATTTATATGATTTCAATCTTATTTTAAACTAAATTGTTTTCTTTTAAAATTTCCTTCCATTTTGAGAAAAGAAAACGTTTTTTATCAAGAATAGATATTTTCATAAAGAATTAAGTTTAAGTGTTTTATCAAAATTATTTTCTATCTAAGATGAAACTATTTAAATATGGTTATGTTTCTATCCATATTATTACTGTGATATGATTTTTTTTAATGATGGAATAATTTATTATATGGATTATGTTATGATGGAATGATTTTTAAGAAACCCTTTTTATTTCTTGGGTTATGCTATGATAAATGATTTTTGTTTTCATGGAACATGTATGAATGATTTCATTATGAGATGGGTGGGACCTATATCTACCTCTAATGCAATGGGTATGGATTTATCACTCATGAGATAGACACAACTAAAACAGAAAGTAAATCCTTTTCATTAATAGAGGGCTGCAATATCATGTAAATCTGGTTCAGTAATACATGGTTGGAACAAAAATTAAACACAATTTAGTAATGGATTTTTTCCACTATAATGGTCTTGGAAACAATGCCTTGGCTACTATGGAAATCATATTATGTGCTTATTTTTTTCACAATTCCCTGTTTTATACCAATTCTATTTTATCATGGTTAATGTTCCTTCATAATCTATGCCTTATGTATTACCAAGACTTATTTAATGACTCAATATTTCGATGTTTAAAGATTATGTTCTTGTTTTTATTTTCAAATTTTTACAGTTTGTTTTATGTTCTCCATGTTTACCCTTACTGAGCATTTGTACTCACACTTTTTATTTTTTCTTTTCCCCAGGATATAAAGAAAAGGTTTAGGTCGGAAAACAAAAGGGGAAGATCATTATTTGAGATGTTGAAGATCTTTCACCAAGTAATAATAATATGTTCTGAGTTTCCAAAGGCACTAAACTAATATGGTATTGGGCATCAGTTTGTGTCACGTATTAAGTATTCTTCAAAAGAAATTTAATATCCATGTACGTCATGATTGGTTCGTTAGAGTTGGTATCAGAGGAAAGAAGGTAGGAATGAATTTGATCCTTGGGAACTCTCAGGTGTGAACGTTGGAGAAAGCATGGCTCTCCACCCAAGGGTTTAATGATGAAATGGATGCTACTAGGGATGGTGGTGTGTCCCACCCAAGTGGTGTAACTGCCCATAGAGTCCTCTAAAAGTTATCAATTCTAGTCCACTAGAAATAAATCCAAACTGTTAGAGTTGGTATCTGAGTGAAGGTTTATTTAACCTTTGGAAACTAGGATATGAAAACTTTAGTGATATCCCTAGAGATATTTCTATGGTATGTCAAAGGATATCCCTAATGATAAGTCTAAATAGAGGTTACAAGCCTATAATTATGGTAATGATTAAAAATAACCTTGGATTAACCCTAAGATGTTAGATATGGAATGTAATCCCCCTTGATTATTTTATTTTCATAGTCTGATTTTTCCCTCTGAAAATATTTTTTTGGGGTTTTGAAAATGGTTTGAAATTGGAGGATTCATTTTAATAGAGAATATAATGGAAAATGGAATGATATTATTCCAGAGCAACCAAATGGAATTGGAGTTGGAATGTGAAACTACATTATTATGCATGATAAAAAATATCATAATATGATCAATAATATCTTCTTTAGTGAGTTTCCTAACCCAGATATTAAGAGAAAGATGGAGTTTCATGGTGATCATAGAGAAAATAAAGTTCAATTTTCTTCATGTAAATCTTGTGGGAATAGGCATCATAGAGAATGCTTCAAAGGAACATGAAGATGCTTTGGTTGTGGAAAATAAGGTCACAAAGCTAGTAATTGTAATGGAAAAGGATTAGTTAACACAGTGGACAAGTATAATGGTATTGATAGACATCAACATCAGTTATGTTTTTTATATGTGGAATGTACGAGAATTATGAAAATCGATTCCCTAAGGGAAAATCTTAAGAAGAGAATCAGCCTGGTCATATGGGTAGTATTTATATTGATAATGATGAAAATGCTAAAAATGATATACAATATTAATAAATTGTTTAGGAATAAAATGAAGAAGCTTGTTCAATGGTTTAAGAATATAGTAGAATGATTTCATGTTTATCAAGAATAATGTTGTATAAGAAATTTTTGGTACTATCGAAAAAATAAATATCTAAGGATTGTTACAATATTATTTTTCCTTGAGTATATGAAAGTATATGTTGAATGGCACCAGTAACCATGAAAAGATATACAGATATTTTCATAAAAACATGACATGTGAATAACGATGGGATAAAGAGATAATGAGTCGTTTGATATTATTAATGAACTTAGGATAGAAATAAAGAAAATGTGATATCATTGTTTGAGTATATAGATTTTTTTGGATTTTTGATTTGTGGAAAGGGTTAATTTTGACAAAATGCATTTTTTCACTAAGGTTCTATGGTAAATAATGTCATTACCATGTTTTAAGAGAATAAATGAATTTGGTTTTCACATGTTTGGAATTTGACAACCAAGAATAACCAAATGAGATATGGGAGACAAATTTTAAGTTGATTTAGTTAACCACATTATAAAGTTTTATATTTTTAGTTTTTTGGTAGATTTTAATTTTATCCATTGATAGACAGTATAAGTTATATTCGGGTAGAATTTTGTTATATTAATGTATTATCTAACTATATGTTGAATTATTTATATTTTATAACTTTTCCAAACATTATTTGGAGAGACAGATGGAATTAACTATCATTCTATTGCATGATCTGTTAACACTTCAAGAATATAAAGTTCGAGTTCATTTCATTAAATAAGAGATGAATTAGAAATTTTTCAGGGAATGATCAACAGTGAGATTGTAATTAAATCAAGTTAGTATTTCTTCTCATTAAAAAATCATCATCTTTATGAAAGGAATGTTGAATCCAAAAATATTATCCTAATACCTTCTTATCTGATGAATCATATGGTCCCTAAATCATCCCAGATTTATGGATTTCACATTGTTAAATTTCTCCAATCCTTATTCTCTATCACTATCCCTTAGAACTTTATGGTTATATTTCTCTTCCATAACTATTTTTCCACTTCCCATATATGTTCTCCTATGTAGAAACCCAATGATGAGTTACTTTGGGAAACCGTTATGTTTATAACTTTCCTTTTTCAAAATGATGTTTTAGTATTAATTTTTACATTGTGGGTTTCTATGAAAGGAACATTCAAGTAGCAACCCATTTATAACCCTGATGAATTTTGAGGGTGAAATTAATTTTAAGGTGGTAGAATGTAACACCCTAATATTTTAATGGAATTATTTTTTATTTGATGTCATTTGTTGTAAGTTACACCAATATTAACTTGAAATATATTCAATAATGTAAAATCTTATAGTATAAACAACACTATTCTTGGCTTTCATTACACGCAAGAGTGACCTTCCTCGATAACTTTCATTGTAAGTCATACCGGGTTTGACAAAACAACGATATATTATTTAAATATTACTATTTAATGGGATATAAACTAGCCATTATGAATAGTATTAACCACATTTTGAAATTTATATAACAATAAAATTCATCTTATTTATTTTGTATACATTATATAAGAACATGTTCATTATTTCGGATAAAAGAAGTATTTTTCAAATAATGTAATTTTTCCTCCTTTTGATGGCGCACCAATTTTAAATCTAGTTTTAATACTTATATATATTATATTTTACAAAAACATATTCTTATTTGGAATAGGGACATAAAAATTTATTTATGTTGAATCTTTGGTATTTTTCTAATAAAATTCTTATTTTAATGAATAGTGAAAAATACTACATTTTAATTCAAAACTAAATTTTCATATAATTTATTTATATAGTTACATTATGTTTTTAAAATTTATTAAAGTGTAATTGGATTAGGTTTTTATCATTTAATACAATTTCGGACATTGGAAGTAATTTCTTATTGAAATTGGATATAAAGACATCTCAATATTTTGATAGTTATTACTTCATAAAAACCCACTTTTTGGTTTTGACAATAGGAATTAATTTTAAATTAATTTTTGAAACTTTTTTGTTTTGAATTTGGAAAAATGGATTTCATATTTGGGATCAGGAGGTCCATATTTTGTAAATAGGAACCTTTTATTTTTAGAAATTATTAATAGTAACATCTGTAATTATTTTATTTACCTTGGTTATAGGGTAATCTTGTAAATAAGGGTTAAAAAATAATATTATATTAATATTAATTTACGCAAAACCTGTCATCATCTAATTTTATGAGATATTTTCGACCATTGGGAATCCTTGGGTCGAGTTTGGGACCCCATGGATCTACATGGATTTGAAATTGACCTTTTATAGATATTAATTTAAAGTATAGAGAAATATAACATAAACAAGTATCATTTATTAATTTTTTTATATAAGGATATATAAGTGACATCTTTGACTACAAATATTCATTATATAGAAAAAATTATTTCCTAAATCATGGTATTTTATTTATAATTGTTTGATATTAAATAAATAAATTTAATTATGACACAAATATGATGCACTGATTGCTTCATTAATAATCGATGCAAATAAATGATATTATAAATATTAAAATAAATCTAAATTTATTTTTTTTATTCCATAAAAGAATTTTATGGATTATATTGACATAATATATTGAGTTAATTCTATTTATTTTAAGGAATTAGTTTTTTGTAAATTTTTTAAAAAAGTCAAGTATAAATAGTATCCCAAATTGATATAATTCATAACATAAAAACTAAAATAGGTTTATAAATAATATTAAATTCCTAAAAATATAATATTTATCCAAATGGTTAAGAAAAGTAAAAATATTTCCTTAATGAATTTTTTTAGGTCGTTTGGCATGATATGGTAATTACATTAACCCGTAATGTGTAAATAACAAGATTTCACTATAAAATTAAAAATTGTAAAATAAGGGTTAAACAAAAAAAACATATGAATAAAAAATATTCAAAACATGTCTAAAAATTATTGGATTATAGGTATATTAACCAACATAATATTATCTTTTAATTAAATTAATTTTTAAAATTTTTAATCAAATTTGAATTAATAATAAAATAATATTTTGAGAGTTTCTTAAATTTCCCCTCTCTTCTTTTATAAAAGGGAACAAGCTCCATCTTTTCTCCACTCCATATTGAGCCTTCATTCTTAGCCAAACCCTGTCCATTTTTCTTCTGAACTTCCCTAGTTAAATTCTAGAGGATATGGTCTTCTCAAAAGACCAACTCTAGTTCCCTATGTTGAAATTTAAAGGAGGCATGTCAAGGAAGATGAGTTTCAGGTACATACAGAAGAAATCAGATCCAAGGTAAGGGATACTTTTGAAATTTCATTTTTATCTGAGATTATTTATTTGTAATTTCTTACTGGGGTTATATTTATCATCAATGTACATGTTTTCTAAAAATGTTTTCATATAATGTTTACTATTCTTCTTTGTATTTTAAAGTCATTTTTACCCATTTTGACTTTTAATACATGGTATAAAAGGAATCATTCTTTTGTTTTCCATACGAGGTAGTTTTTGAATCTTCCAGTAAAAGTACAAGAAGAATATAATTTTAAACATAAACAGCATGAATATATTTTACATCTACCTAATGCCTTATTTCCATGAAACTTACTTGACATGATTTCAAGTTTATTTTCAACTAAATTATTTTCTTTTAAAATTGCATGGAATTTTGAGAAATGAAAACATTTTTAATGAAGAAAAGATATTTTCCTCAAACATTATGTTCATGTGTTTTATTAAGATTATTTTCCATCTAATATGAAACTATTTAAATAGGGTTCTGTTTCTATCACTATTATTACTATTATTTGATTATGTTAATTATAGAATGATATTTTATATGGATTATGTTATGATGGAATAAAGTATAAGAAACCCATTTTATTTCTTGGGTTATGCTATGATATATGATTTATGTTTTTGTAGAACATGTAGGAATGATTTCATTTTGATATGGGTGGGACTTATATCTCCCTCCAATGCATTGGGTAAAGATTTGTATCTCATGAGATAGACATGACTGGAACGACAAGTAAATCTAGTTCAGTACTATAGGACTGGGATAGAAATTAAATCCAGTTCAGTAATACATGGATGGAATGACACGTAAACCCAGTTCAGTAATGGACATTGTCCACTACGATGGTCTTGGGAAAAATTCCTTGGCTACTATGGAAATCATAATATGTGATTATTTGTTTTCAAGAATTCCCTGTTTTAAACCAATTATATTATATCATTGTTAATGTTCTATCTTGATCTATGCCTTATGTACTGCCAAGATTTATTTCATGAACCATGATTTTGATGTTTGAACTTTATGTTCATGTTTTTATGTTCAAATGTTTAAAATTTGTTTTAGGTTCTCATTGTTTACCCTTACTGTGAATTTGAGCTCACCATTTTTTTGTTTTCTTTTCCCCAAGATATAATAAAAGGTCTTATGTAGGAAAATAAAAGGGGAAGATATTTATGGTAGATGTTGAAGATATTTCATCAAGTTATAAGAATATGTTCTGAGTTTCCAAAATAACTAATCTAATATGGTCTTGGGCATCAGTTTTTTTCAGGTAATGAGTATTCCACAAAAGAAATGTAATTTCTATGTACTTTATGCTTGGTTTATTATAAAGAAAACAATAAATTCAATGTGGGTGGTCCACCAAATTTGTGTACCCTATGTTTTCCATGGCCTCTCTACCATCATTGGAAGACTCTTCAGTCAAACTGCACCCATGCGGCACCGGCGCACTGCGCATCTTGTCATTTCCATTGGTCACCAACGCCCCTACCTTCATGGTCTTCTGTTATTTCTCTTTTTCTATGTTTATTAAAACGGAGCCAGTTTTGTGATCCTTGGGTCACAATCTACACTTCATTGGGCTCTGATTCATCTTTTCATCACTCTGGGAGTCCGACAGCATATAAATCCTCCCAGTAAATTGAGTCACGGCCAAGAGGGTCCAACGATGAAGAATACCAATAATGGGTGAGGGGAGAAGCAAAAAAATTACTAGAGAGTGAATATCTACCTTTATTAACTTTGGCCAAGATCCATTCTCATTATAATGAAGAATAAAGATAAGTATAATAACAATGATATATCTTCTCTTTAAACCCAGAAAAAATTATTTATCCTGCAAGAATGATTGAACTGCAGATCCACCAGTTCATGGGTTGGTCCGCGTTTGTCATTGAATTCAATAGTGGGGGAAAATATAACAATGAAATAAATGACCTTCCTCGATTCTGGAATAGTATTTGATGAGGAACAGTTTTATTTCCATCGTTGAAAATATCATTCAACTCTGTTGGTGCGATGATCCATGATCTGGTCTCTGATCAATCTTTGTTAACTTGAGATAATTCATTGTCCACACTTCATAGAAAGTACATGGTTATGAAGTTAACCCCGATTTCTATGTCAAAGGTTTATTAAAAGAAAATGTGTTACTGCGTCACTATGTTATGTTAAATAAAATAAATATTGATTTATTTTATTCATTAAAATGCCCAAATGTTAATTTTCCTGGCTGACCCACACATGATGATGTTTAGACTCACCTAAGGAAATCACCACATTACAAACTCAACGATGGAATAATATTTTTGATCTGAGTCACCATTCTTGAGTTAGTATTAATTTAAAATAAAATAATTTTATTTAATTATTTTACTTATGATTACATCCTTGGTGACTATTTCTTCATACAACCCATACCGACTAAAGTTAAGTCACTCTTAGGGTAATGCCTCTATTCAAAGATCAATAGTTCCCTCATATTTCTGATCTCGGAACCCGTTTAAAAAATATTCCACTTTTTCCTAAAATTCGTCCACGCGTCCTATTAAAAACATAACATTTTCAACAAATTATTCTCAGCACACTAGGCCTCCAAATCACATGACATATCAGCACCTGGTCTCTAAATGTTCCCAATTATTTTATAAAAAAACCTAAAAAATATGAGTCATTACATTCTCCCCACCTTAGGGATTTGTGTCCTTGAAAGACAAAACAAGGGAAATACAAACAAAATGATGATGATAGTGAGCATTAATCTGATCATCCCACTCCTAAGTTCTCTCTTAGAGATTCTCTTTCTACCACTGATCATGCACCCGAGGAATCGACCATCCACAAAGGATCCTCTCTGTCGATCCTCAATTTCCACTAGGTACTCAGCAAAATATTCCCCCTCATCAGTGTCCATATATCCCCAATCAATGATGTGGAAAGGTTCATACACATATCTCCTTATCTATGAAACATGGAAGATGACCTACACCCTCTTAACTATGGAGGTTGGGCCAAGCGGTATTCCACCTCACCAAATCTATGTAGTATCTATAAAGGGTTGATGAACCTTGGAGATAGCTTTCTTCCCTCATCCAAATCATCATATCCCACATTGAGGAGAGACCCAATGGAACACATGGTATCCCACCTCAAACTCCACAGTACTCCATCTCCAGTCCTCGTAAGACTTATGTTGGCTTTTTGTAGTCTCCATCCACTCTTGGATGACCTTCACCTTGTTTTTAGTCACCAACACCAATACCGGGCCCATGAGTTCTGACTCTTCTTGGTCCATATAGCAAATTTCTGATTGTAGGGTCACTCGTACAGGGCCTCGAATGGTTTCATACTGATGTATGAATTGTAGATACTATTATATGAAAACTCCACTGGAGGTAGATGATCATCCCAACTGCGAACAAAATATTGGATGCAAGCACGTAGCATGTCCTCCATAACCGGAATTGTCCGCTCAGTTTAGGCATCCGTTTGTAGGTGAAATGATGTGCTCAAGCACACCTGAGTCCCAAACAACTCCTGTAATCCCTTACATAAACGAGATGTAAATCAAGCCTCACAGTTTGATACTATCATCAATGGAACTCCATGGAGTTAAACTATATCATGCATGTAGAGGTGTCCCATGCTCATTACTAAACTATGAAATCAAGTGGTTTGGAAGATGGACAACATGGTGAGCCAATCAACGACCGAACAGATAGTATCATGTCCCCTCTAGGTGCATGGTAAAACTATCATTAATTCCATCAATATTCAATCCCACTTCTATTATGGAACCTGAAGGGGTTGATTCAAACCTGCTGGATCCTGGTGCTCGGCCTTCACCTATTGACAATTGGGAAATTGAGAGATAGACTCTTCAAATTCCTTATTTATCCCCAACCACAAAAATTAACTTTAGAGGTCTTGGTATATATTTTCCACACCAGGATTTACCACCAAAGGATATGTGTGTAACTCCCTCAAAAAAATCCTCTTGCAATGACACTGGTACAACTATACACCCTCTGAATAGAATTATGTGCTCCCCACCTTTCAAATATCCATCTGAGGCATGCCCTTTTGACATCTTATCATGTAAAGTCTCACAATTGTTATCTATGATCTATTTAGCCCTAGATTTTGATATGATTGGGTGGGTGAAAACCATATATTTGAGGTAAAATAATACATCTCCATCCATATAGGATATCTACAACAAGTCCAACTACTCTGATGCCTCGTTCTGTAGCTAAAAACTGGATCTTCTACTGGGATAATCTACTACCATGTTTCCCATCACAGAAGTATAGATAATCCCAAAGTCATGGTCCTAGAGAAACTCTATCCATCACCTCGGTCTCATGTTCAAATCCTCTGAGAGAAGATATACTTTAGACTCTTGTGGTCAGAGAATATGATAAACTACTCGCCCATAAGCTAGTGTCCCCCACATCTTCATTGTGAAGACTACTACTTCCAATTCATTATCATTGGTCACATTGTTTTATCATGTGTTCTCAACTATCACAAATCATAGATAATCATTTATTTCCCCTGCATTGGGACAGAACCATGCCCTGTTCATGATGCATTGCAGAACACCACGTATTCGACACCCGCCTCTACAATATCGGTAAATGAGTTCTCATCAATAATTTCTTCAACAGATCAAAACTCTCCTATAACTTCCCTTTCCACCCAAAAGTCCCCCATTTCATGTCAAGGTATTAAAGGATGATGCTACCCTAGAAACTTCAAGTACAAACCTTTGATAAAACCCTGACAAACCAAGAAAACTACGCACCTCGGTAACACTCCTGGGTGGATTCAAAGAAACCTCTGCCTCTATCTTCGCTAGGTCCATTGAAATCCCAGCCACTAAAATGATGTGTCCTAGAAAATTGACCTCTTGAATCCAGAACTGACACTTCTAATGATTCTTTTAAATTTGATGCTCTCTGATTATGTCTAGGACCTTCCTCAAATGTATCACGTGCTCCTCCTCAGATGTCATGTTCATAAGTATGTCATCAATGAAGACCACCATGAACCATTCTAGTTAAGGATTGAACATTTTTTTCATGAGTACCACGAGCACTGATGGGGGTTTTTCACACCAGAAACATCACCAAGTACTCATAGTGGACGTATCGACATCTAAATGTTGTCTTCGGTATATCCTCATCCTGTACTCGAAGATGGTGATAGCCATAACTAAGTTCAATCTTTGAGAACCACCACACTCCTTTCATCTGATCGAAGTGGTAATCAATCCTTGGTAGTGGATACTTATTCTTCAAAGTCACTTGGTTCATGCATTAAAATTACACACATTATCTCCAGCTCCCATCTTCCATCTTGGTAAACAAAAAACGAGACTAAACATGGTGAAACATTGGGTCTCATGAAGCCCTTTCTCTACAAGTCCCCTAACTGTACCCTCAACTCAAAAAACTCGTTGGGAGTAATTTGATATGTAGGTGTATATATTGGTGCCATCACAAGGTATATATCCATTCATAAGTCTACATACATACATGGAGGTAATCCTAGAACATCATCTAGAATGATTTCCTCGTACTCCTCCACCACTGAAGAAAATTGAGGGCTTCAATAATCCATTACACTGAGGGTTAGTCTAGAAAAATCCTAAGTTAATGGATGCACCCTCCTATGTGTGAGTTTGTATCATGCTACATGGGTTTCCTTTTTACCGAAAAATAAAAATATGGTCCCATCACTATGGAAACACAACAATCTGTGCCTAAAACAGACACGCTGATCATGGAAAATGGGTAACCAATCTATTCTGAGAATGACGTTGTAAAGCCTCTATGCAGCTACAAAGAGATATGAACCAAAACTCTCGCCACCATGAGTAAGTTTACAATGTTGGAACCAGTGAATGATCATTGAATCACCTCCCATATGAGTCTCTAAATGTATTTTTTGAGTCAACAGTTCCACCATAATATTCAAATCTAGAACAAGGGTTGTTGTAAAAAAAATAATGATTGGCCCATGTGTCTATGAAAACTTTATCTAAGGTGTAAAATAAATTGATCGTAAATATAATAATACTTAGACTCTTTGGGTTTTAATACTTCATCTCATGATGCTAGCATCATCCCTTTCTATCATCTCCCTGAGCATGTCGTGGGCCCCTTAGGTGTGGTGGTTGTAATTCATCGAACCTCTGCTCACCTCCACCTACCCTACCAGTTCCAATGCCACATCCTCCACCCTAAAACCACCCTAATAATTCCTCAACCTCTGGCTCAATGGCCCTTTGATGATATCTGGACCCATCATATGAATGTTTAGAAAATCTCGATCCGTATTTCTTTGACCACTGTATGTGTAAAACAACATGTCCTTTAGCTGACTCGCTCTGACCCAGGAGCCCTACACCGATGATCCTGTGTCTTGGGGTCATACTATACGGATCCTGACCTTCATGGGTCTATACTGAATTTACATGCTACCTAACACCAAATACATAGCAACCCGATGTCTGGTGGTAGGTCCCATTATCAGCGTTTTCTCTGCTAGAAAGCTCTATACTAGTATATATCGCTCTAGTACCCCAATATATGTTGGAATGCTAATTAAAAGTATGGATTCAATGATCTCAAAGTGTAAGCTCTTCTCGAAGGTCCAAGATCTTATTAAATGGACTCATACTATATCTGTTGAAGTGTGTGAAAGATCAGTAAACCTCGCTGAGTACTCCTCCATAGTATGACTTCCAAGATACAGATGTTGAAACTCTTGTATGTGAATTTATCGCAATGTATCTTGATAGAACTCCTATTTGAAGATATTCTTTATGTCTTCCCAAGATAGGTTCACATCATCAAGTGTCTAGGTCACTACACTCCACCATCGCCTCCAGATCCTTGACGAAGACTCGCAGCTTGGAATTACATCTGGTCAGAAGGCTTCCTCACAAGGAATATGACATGGGTAACTGCCCCAACTAATCCTTATTTATCTGGGGGTTTACCTCACCCTGAAACTAGGGAGGTATCTACCTCTGGAACTCATGAAAATTTATAGTTTGTGTGCATCTTCATCCAGAAGTTCCAGTAGTAGGTACTACTCAATGGGTGGTGGTATCGCTGGTAAACCACCCAGAGGTGATATCTTTGGTACAGACCCATGTGCCAACACCTCATCTCTAAGAGGATCATACTCGTGACCACATAAAGTAATCCTAGATGGCAATCTTATTTAAGGAATCCTATAGTAGAATAAGATGTACCATGATCAATATAGTATACCTAGTGAGTTGACTCAAGAAGGACATGAAGACACACCCAAATCCTATATGATTCATGTACCATTTTTTCCTGGTAAAAACTATTTCCACATGTCGAGTTGAAATGTAGGTGTCTGAAGTAATGGTGTATGGATACATCAGTCGCTGCACGAATACTGGAATACCTATCTTGAAATCCAATCTTGAAACAATGAACATTTTTTCCTCAATCCAACCTCACAGACTCCCAGTCATTAATTATAACCAACCCCTTTGATACCACTCAGTAATGACCCATCCCAGAGGGTAATATTCCCTGACTACCCCAATACCACCTCCAATAGGCTAGGGGCTAGTGACTAGAACTGAGTAGGAATATCACCCAAATAAGAGTCATTTTCCTAATTACCTATACACACAGTCACATCTATAAGCCCCAAATTCAGAAATGTAAAAACACTAAGAAAACAATGCATGCATACACTATGATATCAACCACAGAGTACGATAGTAGAAAATAGAAATTAAATATGCACATAATATAAGCCCACTAAAAGAAATTGTATGTAAAAGTGAACACACAAGATTCTAAAATTCATCAGTAGAAAAACTTACTTGAAGGGAAAGGTAGTAGATAACTATATGAAGCCATAGGAGCACACCTCAACAATCTGGAATCTTTAAGAACCACCTCGTCAAAGTCCACCTAGGACTCTATCAAAGCATCGTTCGTCTACACAAGACACAACATGTGTAGTCAAATCCTGTGTAGGGGAGAGTAAAACAATACTCAATAGGAAACAAAAAAACCACAAAGGAATATCACTATGAAATACATGAAGTATTACCACAAATAAATAATATAGTTAGCTCACATAGTTATAATTCTATAGTTTGAAAAATAGGATCATCATATGCAATCCAAAACACAACTAGTATCAATAAGACATGTAGTCCTGATGAGAAACTTAGTCCTGATAAAACACATTATCTCGGTATTAAAATTAGTCTTTGTAATACAAAAAGTCTCGGTAAGTCATGTAAACTTAGAAATTCACATAGCCTCAATGTCATAGTCAGCCAAAGGATTCCACTCAAAGCACACTCATTCTAGGAGAACCTAGTTCTCAAGCCATTAGTTCATATGCACACATACAAAAAAACCGACTTAGAATATCTCAAAAGGATTATGTCATTGTGAGGGTCCCAAGGATACAAATATATCATCAAATAGACACATAGTTTGAATGTTTTGGAAGTTTTTTTAAAAAGGCCTGACATGGGTCTGGTCCAGGTCCGATCTGAACCGCCAGAACCGGCCTGAACTGCCTGCCGACCCGACCCAATCCAATAGACCTGGCTCGGCCCACTACAACCAGCCTGACTCATTTGGTTTTCCCACATGCAAGTAGGCTGGTTTGGTCCACCACAGATAGCTAGCCCCAACCGCATGTCTCCCTGGTCTATGCAATATGGAATTCATCACGGTTAGGAAACTACCTTCAGGTGCCCCCATAAGCCCCATATGATCCATGCCCTCTCCTCCTTTGTGGATGAGAAATTCTTCATATGGCAAATTAGCCGCACACTTAGCATCAGTGCGTTACGCCACCATATGCCACTGATCACCGCTGCAGACACTGATCATTGATGCCCCAAACTCTGTGGGCCACTAATCATGCCCTATTGGTTAATTTTTTGAAATGGAGCTAGTTCCATAATCCTCGGGTCGTAATCTACACAACCATTGGATCTGATTCATCTTTCCATCACTTTGGGGGTCCGATCGTGTTCAGATCCTCCTGAAAAGTCAAGTCACGACCACAAGTGTCCAATGACGAAGAACGCCTAGAATGAGGGAGGGGAGAGGCACAAAACTTCTTACAGGAATGAACCTTGGTCAATTTTTGTGTTGGATTCAAACATTTCTCATTATAACAAATAATGAATATAAGGATAATCACAAAGATATATCTCCCCTTTAAACCCAATAATAATTATTCATCCCAGAAGAATGATCAAATCGTGGATCAACCTGCTAATGGGTTAGTCAATGTTCATTATTGAATTCATGAATATAAAAAATGATCCCAAAGAAATAACCACCCTACCTTGAGTTTGTATTGGTCATTGAGGAGAAATGCTTGTTTTTATGTCGTTGGTGGGATCCTCCGACTCTATTGGCACAATGATCCATGATCCGATCTCCGATCAATCACAATTCACTCGATAGGATTCTTTCTCGATGCTTTAAAGGAATTATAGGGGTATAAAGATAACTCTAAATTCTTTTCCAGGTTTTATTAAAAGAAAATGTATCACTATGTTGCTGTTTAATGTTAAATAAAATAAATAATAATTGTTTTTATTATTTAAAATACCAAAAAATTAATTTTCACAGCGGACCTACGTCGGTTAATGTTAGGCTTATCCTAAAGAAAACATCACATTAAAAACTCAATGGTGGTCTCATATTTATGATCTGACTCAATATTCCCGAGTCATTTAGATTTTAATATATAATAATTTTATATAATAATTTTATTTATGATTACATCCATGGTGTATTTTTCTTCAGATGGCCCACGCAAACCAATGCTAGGTCACACCTAGGGTGTAGCCGCAATTCTGATCTCAACAGTGCCCTTATATTTCTAATTCCGAATCCAATTTAAAATATATTCCACTTTCTTTAAAAATTCACACATGCATGCTATTAAAAACATATCATTTTTGAAGGAATTGTTCCGGTCATACCAGGTCTCGGAATCACATGTCTTCTCCGCACCTACTCAAGAAAGTTTCTTAATTAATTTATAAAAATAAAACCAAATACATATATGTCATTAGATTACCAATTCATCCAACATAATACCATATCCTTAAAAACAACATGCCCAAAAAAATCACCTAACCATAGCCACAAAACCATAAAAATACCAAAGAATATATCAATAATAAGACGTCAAACTTCTCCATTTTAAGGAAGATCATTATATGAATTTGTTTCATCCTCAAAACTAGTTCACTACTATCTTCAATTGATTAGAATTTTAAGAATTAAGGTTCCAATATAAAAACCACAACATCAAGAAATAATTCCCTAAAAATGATGATTTTTAGAAACATTTCAAAACATGAATCAATATTACAAAAAATGTAATAAAAATTAACATGTTCAATTCTCCCCTTTCAAATTAATTTATTTATGTTTTATTCATTATCATTGTTAATCCAATCCATATTATCAATACAATGAATGAAAAATAATGAAACCCCCAAAATTCACATATAAAATAAGGTAATTTTTCCCTTATCTCAATCAATGATTCCAAATATACGATACAACGCAATAAAAAAAAGAGATGATTGAAATAGTATAGCTGCATAATAGAATCCGCGATCAACCTATACCTTAAGGATTACTGATCAAAATTATATCCCTAATATTACGCAATTTCATTCAACACTATAAGTGAGCATACAAAGTTTTTGAATGGTAAAAACCCAAGAGGGAAAAAGGGTAACCACTATTTAAATTACCAAAAATTGATCTCTCAGGGATGAGTATCAAATCCAAGGAAGAGGACTAGCAATGCCTCTATGAATTTCTTTAGGGTCTCTCAATGATTGATTTAGAATGTTATAAAATAATGAAATTCCGGAAAACACCAACATTAATACTCAATATATAAAAACAAAAGAACATAGAATAATCCCATAAAAAGACACAAAGCCTAGTTTTTCCATAAACCAATACATGACTATCCATGATACATTATATTGGAACAAGTCAAAATACCACTACATAATTCATTCCATGATCAAAGTTGAGAACCTGAAAAACTAGGAGAAGACCAAAACACAAGGATTCATTCTATAACACAACATTCCAAACACATAGAAACTCCCCACCCTATAGAGAAAGTGTCACATCATAGTGTCACCCAAAAGGGTAGGGCCACCATGATAACCTATCCAAACATCACACCATATCTAAAAGGTCTAGGCTGCAAACAACCACATAATGGAAGAGTAAAAATATCTTACCCCACATATACATGTGGTTCAACATGAGGTTAATTTCATAGGAGTCAATAAAATAATAGATCCACTAACTCTCTGATTCTAGGATCCAACACTAAAACCACTAGAAATATACTATTTCAAGGTCATCTAATTATCCCCTCATGATATAGAACATACCTTCACACTAAAATCTTTTCTCCCAATGGTTTTTTCTTCTCAAACACGACCTTATGTTCATCAAACATCCTCTTCGCACACCCCACTACTAAAAATCAAAGTATAATGGTCTAGGAAGGTTCAATGAATTATAGTTTGGTTTATACATATTCCATTATGGTTTTGATAATATATAGTTTTCAGTTATGGTAATATATTTACATTACATTGATTATGTGTAACCCTACTCTTCTTATTTTGAAGTTGTGAAGTAATTATTTTTAGGAACTAGACTTTTTTGGTATTGTATATTGTTTTAGGTTCTTGGATTCATTCAACATGTTATCTTTAAAGAAATAGACTATATGTGGTTTGAGGATTCTCCCTAATACTTTTGATCACCACTAACATTTGACATGAAACGAGAAAGTGGAATTTGAACACACCAGGTCTTTTAGAAAACTTCATGACTTTAGATACTTATATAATTTATTTATTCATAAATGTAATCTATGATATCATGAAATGAGGAATTACCTTTTTTCATGTTCTTCATTCCTATTAATCATATATATCTCATACTATCATATTTATTTCAATTCATTTCCCTTTATCTAATTATTGAGATGAATTACTGATTTATTATTCATTTTTTATTTTATGGTATCCTATTCGGTGTGTTTATACTCACCCCTTGATGGTACATTTCACCATATTAATTTTTTCTATGTGGATGATGCATAGTTCAATGGTGAGTTTTGTGGTCAGGGTATGGGAACAATTTATATGGATCAGAAATATAGTGATTCAAAGTGGTAATGGATAGTAGGGGATATTTTTGGATAATCCTTCGGAGGATTCAGTAGTGATTTATGGTACATGGTGGCACTTATCATATTAAAATACATTGAGAAGTTATTGTTCCTCTTATACACATTGATTTACAAGTTTTGTTTTATCTTTTGTATGGTTATCTATTTGGGTTTCACAAGATTTATGATGTTGATTAGTTGTTATACATATACACAATGTTATTTAGTGAGTTTTGCATCTATATTGATGTTATTTTAGGGTTATAATTATTATATAATATTTTATATTTGTTATAATTTAAATAATTATAAGGCCTCCCAAGTATATTTATTTAATCATTGGGTAATTCAATTGACATTGGACTGTTGAACTCAAGGTTGCGGGTGAACACTTGAATCATCACAAACATAAGAGGGATCTTAGGGGGTCAAATTTGGACAAAAATGATGTGAGATGAAATAAAATTTTACTTATCCTTCTCCTAATGAATCAGTGTGTATAATCATTTTTATCACTATTGAGGATATTTTTTGAAAAATCCATCAATAATTATCCCAAACACATATTTTTGTTTTTAATGTTTTAATATTTTGTGGAATAAATAAAAACAATGGTCTTTAAAGATGAGAATAAGATCAAACATAATACTAAACATGCAGTACAAAATATAGATAAAATTAAAGAGGTTTGAAAAAGAAGATGATATATACTGAATTTCCCTGAGAGAACTGTCATTGTCTTACAAATAGTCTCATATCTTCTTAATGAATAGACTCTATCATTTGTGGGTCATCCTATTTTCTACTCATTTTGAACATGTAGTTTACCTAGAGATCACTAAGAACTATACACATTAACTTCATGTCTAGAATGTTAATGTTATCCCTAATCGATAAAAACCTCCATCTCACCTTACCAATATGATATCATACATTTTCTATAATAAATCAATACTGATCTATTGTATTCCCTAGTGATAATGTAAGGGAGGGAGAAAAGTGAAAAATAATAAATCAAACCTATTAAAATTACAGTGATGAAACAATGACATTGTTCCCCATTATTAATCAGACACATAATAACCCTAAGAAGATAAGAAATATTTAATAAAAATACACAAAGAATCAGTTTCACTCTCATGGGAGAGGATTTGTGAGATAGATTCAGGTTTTTTTATTAACACACATTTCACAGAGTGGTTTTGAATATTATTTATATTTATCATACTAAATTAATGTTTTTGAACACTAAATTTATTAATTAATTAATATTTTAATTAATTATAAATTCTTTGAGGAGTTATGGAGGAGATTATTTTTAATTACAGGTAATTTTAAAGTAATTTTATTGTCTCACTATTAGTGCACTGTTATGGATAAATATGCAAAGGTCATGAAAATTAGTTTTTAGATTTATCAATTAATTTTTCTTTTTTGGTAAATGGTTTCCGAAAATATGTGATCCAACCAAGTAGGGTGCCAAGAATTATATAATAAGATGCACATGGTTGGTGGATGGATTGAGAAATTTTGTGGGAAAACTTTTTAATGTTCCTAGTGGATTAAAATTATGAAAATATAAAACTCTCCCTCCTCTTTTCTTAAACTCATGGAAATATCCCCTCCAACTCTTTTATCTTTTTTTCATTTGGATAACCCCGCTAATGGGAAACATCCCCTACCTCCTTCCTCTTTGTTACATTGATTTATTATGTGATTTCAAGGGGAAATATGTTTGGGTGAGTTTCTTTCTCCTCCTCATTCCTATTCCACTTCTTCCCCAATAAATTTTTCTTATCTAATTTGTTTCCCCTAAATTAATTCATTCCCTATAAGGGGGTTTGAGTTCTATAATCATTTGTATTGTGTTCCAAAGTTATGTGCTCTTCTTTTGGAGACATACTCTAGATATTTCTTAATAATTTTCATTATTAACACACATTCAAGGTAGGGGTTTTCTTTGAATTGTATTTTCATTAATATACCACATGTTTTTGTAAATTTTATACAAGTGAATTTAAATTTATAGATTCTAGTTGGATTTATTTTATTTCAATATCCATTTCATTAATAGTTTTTAGGTGATTTCAAATACTTTCAAAATGGATTTTTGGGGGATTTGGATCCATCTTTTGACTATATTTAAAACTAAATTAAGGATTGGGAAGATAAAACATTCTTGGGGGTTTTGAATGAAAAAAAATATTTTTTTAAAAAATATTAGATATTGTATCAAAACAATTTTGGGTGATGTGTAGAGACCCGTATCTTGATGTACATGGACTTTACATTACTTTTGCGGAATACTTAGTACATTACAAAAACACACACATAAGGACCGTAATAGTTTAGTGTCTTTGGAAACTCGGACTATAATCTTCTAATCGTGGTGAAAGATCTTCAACATCTCCCATAAAGATCTTCCTTTTTTTTTACCTAAAACCTTTCTTTATATCCTGGGGAAAAGAAAACATAAAAGGGTGAGCTCAAATGCTCAGTAAGGGTAAACAAAAGAAATATCAATAACATCATATTCATAAGAACATAACATTTTGGAAATCATAACCTGAAAAAGAGAGCATAATTTCATAACATGGGATAAATTATGGCAGTGAAATGTAATCACAATAATCATAACATAAAACATGGAACTTTGTGGCATACACACATAATCATATAGAATCATTTCTTGTTAGTCATGACTCATTGCCAAGACTGTCTTAGTGGACAAAGTCCCTTTCTGAATCGAGTAACCCTCGTTTCAGTCCTGTTTCACTGAACCGGTATAACCTACCATTCCAGCCATGTCTATCTCATGAGATATAAAATCTTTACCCAATGCATTGGAGGGAGATATAGGTCCCACCCATCTCATAATGATACCATTCTTATGTGTGCCACAAAATCATAAATCATACATCATTGCATAACCCGTGTAATAAAAATGGGATTCTTAAACAACATGACATCATAAAAACATTCATATAAGATAAAGGAATTCATAAACATAATTCCATCACAACATAGTCAAATCAATGTAAAAATATGGATAGAAATAGAACCCTTTATAATCTTAGATGGAAAATAATTTTGATAAAACACTTGAATTGAATTCTTGAGGAAAATATCCTTTCTTCTTCAAAATCAATTTCTTTTCACAAAACATCATGAAATTTTAAAAGAAAGAGATTTTATTGAAAATAGTCATTAAATATTTTAGAGGAAGCTTCATGAAAATAAGGCTTTATAAAACAGTAGAAATCCGTTCGTGCCGTATAAGTTAAAAAAACATTCTTTGTACTTTTGTCGAAAAAGTCAAAATGTACCTCGTACGAAAAACGACAAAATATTTCTTTCATATCTTTTACTAAAAACTCACCAAAGGGTAGAATTGGATTTAAACAATTGTAGGTGTATGGAAATAACATTACATATTGAGGAAACATAGATGTGGATGATAAAATACACCCCAGTAAATACTAAAGTATAAACAATCTCGGATAAAAATGAGATTGTGATATTTCCCTTACCTTAGGTCCAATTTGCTTTGTACGTGTCCGAAGCTCCTGTATAATGGTTTAAATAATGTTATTGACTTATTACAGAATCATACATATTGATATGATATCATATATGGTCATATTCTTAGCTTCTTGATAGTAATATTTCATTGTTACTTGTTACTCGGGTCTTTATTGCCTTTTGTTCTTATGCGTGTTTTGCCGAATACATTCTTATTATTCTTTTAAGGTTATAGATACCTTATATCCAGAATGGTATTAGTGTAACATATATCATATTTATTCATTCAATTTATATAATTACTATGTAATGATGATCATGTAGAACAAGTCGCATCACATCGTGGAGACGGTATTCCGTACGTACGCACGAGTGATGATATCATTCCTATGATCATGGAACTGTATTGGAGTATATATATATTATTTCAGTATCAATATTACTTTATAATAATCATAAATAGTTACTCATTACACCATTATACCCATCCTTTTAAAGTGATGGTGGAAAATAGATTACACCACGGCGTGGAGACGGTATTCCGTACGTACGCACGCGCGGTGATTTCATTTTTCCGTAGGTTGGATAGAAGGTGAATTAGGGTTGTTTCATATTTATAATAACATATCAGTATGTAAGTAATACTGATGTTATTACTTTATCATGAAACAACTAAAGAAGAATAAGTTGAAGAAGAAAGAAATTGAAAAGATCGGTAATGGATATTACCTCTTCTTTGGAACGCTTCTTTGAATCCTTCACTTAGGGAACTAAGATTGGTCTTTGAAGAAGACCAGGACCTCTAGGAATATTCTAGGGAAGTGGAGAAGGGATTTTTTCAGGGGTTGGCCGAGCTTGAGTGCTCAATTTTGTGTGAGGAGGAGGGGGAGGAGGTGCCCTTTTATAAGGGAGGAGAGGGGCACCTTAGGAATTCTTAAAAATATTAATTTATAATAAATCTAACCCCACATAAAAACCTCAAAAAATGACTCATATTCTAATATTAGATGAGATAGGGTTGTAATCTCATCAACCAATCAAATTTATACATGTTTGGATCTTATTTTAAACCTTATCATTTTGATTTATCCTTATTTAATCTATTTAAGTTTATTTGTGGTAATAAAATTCTAAATTTTAAATTATAACAAATAATTACTTATTTGTTGTTAATTTTCCATAATTGTTTACTTTATAACATTATAGACCATATAAATATAAATTTATAATTTTTAAATATTTTTTGTGATTTTTAAACAATTTTATAATATGTTATTTTTGTAAAATAACAATAGTGTCAATTTTGACACTATTCATTTATTTGAATTTAAATAAAATATATACAGAAGATATGTTCGAACTAAAAGCTTTAATATATTAATAAAAGGTCATATGTATCTATAAAATTAGTGTATCACATTAAATAGTTCATATAATATTTATTTTATTATTTTTAAAACCATTTATTTGGTTTATCTCTTAATAAAATAATTACTACATCATTTTTGTATAATTATTTAATATACTTATTTGTTGTATAAAATTTAAAATAAAATTCTATGATGAAGATAAAAATATTACCTTTCACAATAATACTTTTACTCGAATTTATCATCTTAAAATCACAACATTTAAATTGTTATATTTTTTAAATTATGAAGGTGACAACTTTGGCATCATTTAAAATAAAATAATATAAGTGTCATAATCGCTTTTATAAGGCTCCAAATGGTCAAATATTCTACCATTGGATGCTTATGGTTTACATTTACATGTCCAATAAGTTTTGGTTAGGTATTTGTGCATTTTATTGTCACTATTAGTTTAAAAAAAACATTATTCCTGATTTTTCACTAGATAAACAATTTCTGCATCACTATTGTGTCATAATTAATGATAATTATTTAATCCCTAAAAATTATAAATAAATTTATATGATGTAGATAATTTCATTAGCTTTCTGTATACTATTCATGTTCGAAGTTTCATGAAGTTTATCACTAAATTAAAATTAATATACTTATAAATTTAAGAGAGTGACATGTTGTCACTTTCTTTGGTTTTAATAATAATTAAGTTATTTTCATGGAAAAATGTTCATTAAATGATTCTAATCTGACACTTAGGTGATATGGGTCGACTTTTAGTCATCCAATAGGATTTTGACATTTGTTAGGGTAATTTTAAAATATTATATTTACCCTTAATTACCCGATTTACCTTTAACTATGGTAAATAAAATTTACCGTAGTTACTATTCATAATTCCCAAAAATAAAAAGTAGCTTATTAACATAATTTGGACCCACGGATTCCAAATATGGAATCCACTTTTTAAAATTCCATACACAGAAGTTGCAGAAATTAAATTAAAATTAATCCCGTTGTCGAATAAAAATGGGTTTTTGTTTAAAACATTGCAAAAGATTGAATTGATTTAACCTACGAATTCAAGGTAAAATCAATGCTAATGACATACATTATATTAAATGGTAAAAATATATTCTATTTATACTTTAAAACCATTCAATATTATAATTTAACCACATAAGATATTACGATGAAAAAAAGTTGTTTTTAATTAAAATATAGCGTGTTTTTACTATTCATTAAAATGTGAAAGTTCCCAGAATAATATGAAAAATTTATCCAAAGTAAATTTTTATTTCTTGATTCCAAAGAAGAATTTTATTTTGTCAAATTGAACTTATAAACATGTCAAAAAAATAGATTTAATGTGGGTGCGCCATCAAAAGGCGGCAAAACTGCATTTTTTTGAAAAATACTTATTTTACCCGAAAAATTTATTTTGTTCTTATACCATGTTCTAGAAATGTGTAAGATGAATAATAATGTTATAAAATTCAAAATTTAGTTAATACTATTCATAACGGCTAGTTCATGACAATATTATAATAATATAACATTGTTTATTAAAACCCGGTATTGTGTACAACACACGCTATCGAGGAAGGTCGCGATTGCGTGTAATGCAAGCCAAGTCAGGGTTGCGTGTTGTGAAAGAATCCTTCATTGTTTCGTATAACAGAATCCAACCATATTTCATTTATACATTTAATATATATATATATATATACTCAATGTTGCGTAGAATAACTATTATCAAAATTGTGTGTAACACGGTCCAAGAATAGTGTTGCGTATACTGCAAGCTAATACGGTGTTGCGTATAGCGCAAGGTAATCTTGGTGTAGAATACAACATAAGACGTTAATGAAATTAAAATAATATTTTTCATAAAATCTCGGGGTGTTACATTCTACCCCCCTTAAAATGAATTTCGCCCTCGAAATTCGTCGGGGTTATAAATGGTTTACTATTTGAAAGTTTCTTTGATAGAAACCCACATCGTAAAAAGGAATACCCAAACTTATCTTTAAAAAACAAAAGTATGAAACGTAACAGTTACCCAAATAAACTAATCACTGGGTTTACACATAGGTGAAAATATGGATATGGAAGAGAAATCTAACCATCATGTTCTGATGGAGAGTGGTAGAGAACATGGCTATGGAAAAGCTAGCAATCACAAAGCCATAAATTTGTGATGATCTAGGGTATCATCTGATTCATCAGATATAAGGGCACTAGGACAACATTTTTGGTTTTCAAGATCATTTCCCTAAAGTTGAAAATTTGAATTACAATAAATACTTACTTTATTTTGGTACAATCTCACTGTTGTTCGTGCCTTGAACAATTTCCACTTCATCTCTTAAATAAATGAAGTTGAATTTGTTATTCGTGAAGTGTTAGCAGATCATGTGATAGAATGACGGGTCATTCCATCTGTCTCAAACAAAAGGTTAGCAAAAATTATATACATAAGTCGATCTATAGTGAGATTAATCATATATGGTTCCTAAAATGAACTTATACTTCACATATCATACTGCTTAATATAATAAAACTAGTTTTCTACTAAACAGGGACTTCCTGTAGGTCAGTGGTAGGCGATAAAGTCCAGTCGCAGTTCGGTTGTGGGTTCAATTCCCACAGCCTTGTCCGAAGCGATGGGCTGTCGCCCGTCCTGCAGGTTGTCCTTTTTCTAAAACTACATTACTATAACATCACATAAATAATATCAAAAAAAAGTTCTATACTTAAACAATACTAACTTATGGTTAACATAATCCATTACAATCTTTAGGCTTATCTAAAATACTTCGGTCCAAGCTCATAGTATAAAGAAAATGATTACTTGAAATGTCACCAACCAAGCATGTGAATACCATCATTTATCCCCCATATATCTTGTTGGTCACATTCCAATCATGTGAATACTTTAATGATGTATTCTCTTGAAAAATATGAATACCCATTAAACCTTAGTGAAAACATGAATGCTGTCAAAATTTAACTCTTTCCACATACCAAAATCCAAAAATTCAATATACTCAAACCATGATATAACCTTCTCCTTATATCAGTCATGAGCTCATGAATACTATCAAACATTTTATTTTCTCCTTATCCCTTCATTATGCGCATATCATCTACATTCCAAAAATATCTGAATAACCTTTCATGGATACTGGTAACATTAATCAGACAACAATGTAACAATCCTTACATGTCTCTTTATTCCATAGTGCCATGAGATTACTTATACAACATTACACATGATAAACATGTAATCATTCCACTACATTCTTAAACCATTGACCGAGCTTCAACAATTCTTTCATCTCACTTATCATTTGTAGTCTCTTCATCATCATCCACATAAATACTTCCCATACGACCATACTGATTATCTTCATGAGACTTTCCCTTAGGGCATTGGTTTGCATAATGCCCGTACATTCCACATTTAAAACATTTAACCATTGTTGATGTCGTAGCAATACCATTATCCTCATCCATGTTGTTAACTGAACCTTTTCCTTTGCATTTACTTGCTTTGTGTCCTTCTTTTCCACACCCAAAGCATCTTCCAGTTCCTTTGAAACATTATCCTTGATGCCTCTTCCCACATGATTTACATAGGGGAAATTGAACTTTCTTTCCTCTATGATCATCATGAAACTCCATCTTTCTCTTATTAGCCGAGTCAGGAAACTTACCAAATTTTACTTTATTGATCATATTATGAGATTTCTGATTCGGCATAATAATGATGTTTGGACTTCCAAATCCCATTTCATTATGAAGAATATCATTCCATTGTCCATCATATCCTCCATTATCGTGAATCATCTTGTTTCCAGCCATTTTCTAAAACCCAAAAGAATAGTGTGAGAGAAAAAAATCATAATAAAGGGGGAGTAACTTCAATATCTAACATCTTAGGTTTAATTCTATGATCGTTAGCGTAATTCTAGTACTATAACCTATACGCATACTTAACCTTAGAGACATCCCTAGACATACCTTACAAATATCTCTAGGGATCTCACTAAAGTTCTCGCATCCTAGTTTCCAAAGGTTGACTAAACCTTTCCTCTGATACCAACTGTAGAGACCCGTATCTTGACGTACATGGACTTTACATTACTTTTGCAGAATACTTAGTACATTACAAAAACACACACATAAGGACCGTAATAGTTTAGTGTCTTTGGAAACTCGGACTATAATCTTCTAATCGTGGTGAAAGATCTTCAACATCTCCCATAAAGATCTTCCTTTTTTTACCTAAAACCTTTCTTTATATCCTGGGGAAAAGAAAACATAAAAGGGTGAGCTCAAATGCTCAGTAAGGGTAAACAAAAGAAATATCAATCACATCATATTCATAAGAACATAACATTTTGGAAATCATAACCTGCAAAAGAGAGCATAATTTCATAACATGGGATAAATTATGGCAGTGAAATGTAATCACAATAATCATAACATACAACATGGAACTTTGTGGCATACACACATAATCATAGAGAATCATTTCTTGTTAGTCATGACTCATTGCCAAGACTATCTTAGTGGACAAAGTCCCTTTCTGAATCGAGTAACCCTCATTTCAGTCCTGTTTCACTGAACCGGTATAACCTACCATTCCAGCCATGTATATCTCATGAGATATAAAATCTTTACCCAATTCATTTGAGGGAGATATAGGTCCCACCCATCTCATAATGATACCATTCTTATGTGTGCCACAAAATCATAAATCATACATCATTGCATAACCCGTGTAATAAAAATGGGATTCTAAAACAACATGACATCATAAAACCATTCATATAAGATAAAGGAATTCATAAACATAATTCCATCACAACATAGTCAAATCAATGTAAAAATATGGATAGAAACAGAACCCTTTATTATCTTAGATGGAAAATAATTTTGATAAAACACTTGAATTGAATTCTTGAGGAAAATATCCTTTCTTCTTCAAAATCAATTTATTTTCACAAAACATCATGAAATTTTAAAAGAAAGAGATTTTATTGAAAATAGTCATTAAATCTTTTAGAGGAAGATTCATGAAAATAAGGCTTTATAAAACAGTAGAAATCCATTCGTGCCGTATAAGTTAAAAAAACATTCTTTGTACTTTTGTCGAAAAAGTCAAAATGTACCTCGTACGAAAAATGACAAAATATTTCTTTAATATCTTTTACTAAAAACTCACCAAAGGGCATAATTGGATTTAAACAATTGTATGTGGATGGAAATAACATTACATATTGAGGAAACATAGATGTGGATGACAAAATACACCTCAGTAAATACTAAAGTATAAACAATCTCGGATAAAAATGAGATTGTGATATTTCCCTTACCTTAGGTCCAATTTGCTTTGTACGTGTCCGAAGCTCCTGTATAATGGTTTAAATAATGTTATTGACTTATTCCATAATCATACATATTGATATGATATCATATATGGTCATATTCTTAGCTTCTTGATAGTAATATTTCATTGTTACTTGTTACTCGGGTCTTTATTGCCTTTTGTTCTTATGTGTGTTTTGCCGAATACATTCTTATTCTTCTTTTAAGGTTATAGATACCTTATATCCAGAAAGGTATTAGTGTAACATATATCATATTTATTCATTCAATTTATATAATTACTATGTAATGATGATCATGTAGAACAAGTCGCATCACATCGTGGAGACGGTATTCCGTACGTACGCACGAGTGATGATATCGTTCCTATGATCGTGGAACTGTATTGGAGTATATATATATTATTTCAGTATCAATATTACTTTATAATAATCATAAATAGTTACTCATTACACCATTATACCCATCCTTTTAAAGTGATGGTGGAAAATAGATTACACCACGGCGTGGAGACGGTATTCCGTACGTACGCACGCGCGGTGATTTCATTTTTCCGTAGGTTGGATAGAAGGTGAATTAGGGTTGTTTCATATTTATAATAACATATCAGTATGTAAGTAATACTGATGTTATTACTTTATCATGAAACAACTAAAGAAGAAGAAGTTGAAGAAGAAAGAAATTGAAAAGATCGGTAATGGATATTACCTCTTCTTTGGAACGCTTCTTTGAATCCTTCACTTAGGGAACTAAGATTGGTCTTTGAAGAAGACCAGGACCTCTAGGACTATTCTAGGGAAGTGGAGAAGGTATTTTTGCAGTGGTTGGCCGAGCTTGAGTGCTCAATTTGGTGTGAGGAGGAGGGGGAGGAGGTTCCCTTTTATAAGGGAGGAGAGGGGCACCTTAGGAATTCTTAAAAATATTAATTTATAATAAATCAAACCCCACATAAAAACCTCCAAAAATGACTCATATTCTAAGATTAGATGATATAGGGTTGTAATATCATCAACCAATCAAATTTAGACATGTTTGGATCTTATTTTAAACCTTATCATTTTGATTTATCCTTATTTAATCTATTTAAGTTTATTTGTGGTAATAAAATTCTAAATTTTAAATTATAACAAATAATTACTTATTTGTTGTGAATTTTCCATAATTGTTTACTTTATAACATTATAGACCATATAAATATAAATTTATAATTTTTAAATATTTTTGTGATTTTTAAACAATTTTATAATATGTTATTTTTGTAAAATAACAATAGTGTCAATTTTGACACTATTCATTTATTTGAATTTAAATAAAATATATACAGAATATATGTTCGAAATAAAAGCTTTAATATATTAATAAAAGGTCATATGTATCTATAAAATTAGTGTATCACATTAAATAGTTCATATAATATTTATTTTATTATTTTTAAAACCATTTATTTGGTTTATCTCTTAATAAAATAATTACTACATCATTTTTGTATAATTATTTAATATACTTATTTGTTGTATAAAATTTAAAATAAACTTCTATGATGAAGATAAATATATTACCTTTCACAATAATACTTTTACTCTAATTTATCATCTTAAAATCACAATATTTAAATTGTTATATTTATTAAATTATGAAGGTGACAACTTTGGCATCATTTAAAATAAAATAATATAAGTGTCATAATCGCTTTTATAAGGCTCCAAATGGTCAAATATTCGACCATTGGATGCTTATGGTTTACATTTACATGTCCAATAAGTTTTGGTTAGGTATTTGTGCATTTTATGGTCACTATTAGTTAAAAAAACATTATTTTTGATTTTTCACTAGATAAACAATTTCTGCATCACTATTGTGTCATAATTAATGATAATTATTTAATCCCTAAAAATTATAAATAAATTTATATGATGTAGATAATTTCATTAGATTTCTGTATACTATTCATGTTCTAAGTTTCATGAAGTTTATCACTAAATTAAAATTAATATACTTATAAAATTTAAGAGAGTGACATGTTGTCACTTTCTTTGGTTTTAATAATAATTAAGTTATTTTCATGGACAAATGTTCATTAAATGAATATAATATGACACTTAGGTGATATGGGTCGACTTTTAGTCATCCAATAGGATTTTTATATTTGTTAGGGTAATTTTAAAATATTATATTTACCCTTAATTACCCGATTTACCTTTAACTATGGTAAATAAAATTTACCGTAGTTACTATTAATAATTCCCAAAAATAAAAAGTAGCTTACTAACATAATTTGGACCCACTGATTCCAAATATGGAATCCATTTTTTAAAATTCCATACACAGAAGTTTCAGAAATTAAATTAAAATTAATCCCATTGTCGAATAAAAACGGGTTTTTGTTTAAAACATTGCAAAAGATTGAATTGATTTAACCTACGAATTCAATGTAAAATCAATGCTAATGACATACATTATATTAAATGGTAAAAATATATTCTATTTATACTTTAAAACCATTCAATATTATAATTTAACCACATAAGATATTACGATGAAAAAAAGTTGTTTTTAATTAAAATATAGCGTGTTTTTACTATTCATTAAAATGTGAAAGTTACCAGAATAATATGAAAAATTTATCCAAAGTAAATTTTTATTTCTTTATTCCAAAGAAAAATTTTATTTTGTTAAATTGAACTTATAAAAATGTCAAAAAAATAGATTTAAAGTGGGTGCGCCATCAAAAGGCGGCAAAACTGCAATTTTTTGAAAAATACTTATTTTACCCGAAAAATTTATTTTGTTCTTATACCATGTTCTAGAAATGTGTAAGATGAATAATAATGTTATAAAATTCAAAATTTAGTTAATACTATTCATAACGGCTAGTTCATGACAATATTATAATAATATAACATTGTTTATTAAAACCCGGTATTGTGTACAACACACGCTATCGAGGAAGGTCGCGATTGCGTGTAATGCAAGCCAAGTCAGGGTTGCGTGTTGTGAAAGAATCCTTCATTTTTTCTTATAACAGAATCCAAACATATTTCATTTATACATTTAATATATATATATATATACTCAATGTTGCGTAGAATAACTATTATCAAAATTGTGTGTAACACGGTCCAAGAATAGTGTTGCGTATACTGCAAGCTAATACGGTGTTGCGTATAGCGCAAGGTAATCTTGGTGTAGAATACAACATAAGACGTTAATGAAATTAAAATAATATTTTTCATAAAATCTAGGGGTGTTACATGATGCATAAATGTTAATGGGTTAATTGGCTAAGATATATTTTCCTGATATATATTTTTATGCTCCATTAGTTATTATATTATTGTTGACTTTGATTTATGTTATCAATTAATATTGATATATTATTCTTATAAATATATTTATGGTTATATATATACATGTTCACATATTAACATGATAAAATTTGAATGCTTTCCTTGAGGTATGCTTATAAACATAAATGTAATTACATGTGTGTATAATGATAAAGAATTAATTATTGAAATTTAAATAGAAGTTAAAATGTTTGTTTTAATTTTTTTTAAAGGTTCATTTAAATAATTTTATTTTCATTTAAAAAATAGGCTTGAGAATATGAATTTTTTTCAAATAGCCTAAATAAAAATGATTGATTTTAATGGGAGGTTTTAAAAGGATCTCTGAAAGGATACCTTGTTTTAAAATCATGTTTTGTTTCTGTGTTTTTATTATTAATGAATTGTGTAATTTCATTGTTACGTGTTTAGTGGTTGGAACATGGGGGCTAAAGGTAGGTGGGTACTAGGATTAGTGTTTCCCTAGTAATATGAATAATGCAATCTATGATCAGTTTTATATGTCTACATGACAGACCCAAATGTATTATTAGGTGGTTATTATTGTCCAGCCTAGTGTTACTTGAAGATAGTCTTAATAATTTTTGGAACTTATTAGTCATATATCATTCCCTTTTCATTGGATTATTCTTTTTATGTTTCATGTTATTTAGTTAATATTCTAGATCTTTTTGTTGAGATTAGATTATCATTAATTATAATTTTCTATCCTCCTTGGTTACTTTATTATTTTCATTAGTTTTTATTTATTACTATTTTTTTATTTCATCCATTATTTCTCTATATTTATTAGTGTATTTCATACATTATAGATTCATTTTAATGTAAAACTAAAATATGATAATTAGAACATAAGAGTGGTTTACTTGTGTTTTCTTTACCAAATGATTTTATAGTGTTGGTTTTAAAGTGGTATATAAAAAATTAATATGGTGATTTTTAATGAAAAAATATAAATTGGGTTCCCCCAAAAAATACAAACTATTATTTTATAAATACATTTAATAATATCATATTTTAGTTTATTTTCTTAAAAATTTATAGATTATTTGGAGAGTTCCTCCTAGATTACCAAGCTCACACGCTACTCAAACCACACATAATGTGTATACTGAGTGTCCATTTATAAGTTATGGCATGGATTCTCATAATTAGTTATAATATTTTTATAGAGAGTCACCTTGGTCAATAAGGGATCATTTAATAAGGTATTTTAGTGTTTTATATTATGTGTTTTGTTCTAATTTCCCATATATTCCATTTACCACTTTCCACAGTTGGAGGTGTAGTTATATTGTAGTGTCCAAGGATGGGAACAATTGGATTAAATTCTATATGGAAGGTTGTTCCGAGTGTTAAATGAGATTTTATTATTGTATTATTTTGTTTTATCTATTTTCTATTTATAAAAATTATTTTTCTTTCTGATGTGGACATCTGAGATACATTTGGGTTATGGCATATTTTTTGGAGTAATGTTTTTGGTCTTAAACACTAATATAAGAGATAAATCTACCAAGTAATTTTTTTATGACTATAATGATTTTTATTAAATTAGGGTGTTGGGGATTCCCCTACTCTATGGGTTAGTTTTGATTTTTTGGGTTCTATTTTGGATAAAATATCATTTAGGTTCGTTACAAATTGTAACACATATTAGGTTCTTATAAAAACATATGTTTCATAGTGCCATTTTTTATTTAGGATTTCTAATGGGTTGTGGTAGGACTATTGAGGCTTGAGAAAGATGTATTTGAAGAGTTAAGACAACCTAGTCTCATGATAAACCCTTGGTCACCATGATAATTTGGGTTTAAATTCTTATTTTATAGTTATTGGTATGATCAATTTTATTTTTAAATATTTGTTTTTCATTTTATGATGAATCAAAATTTGGGATGGAGGTACATGAAGAGATCACATGGCTTAGTGACCTTTATGTAGCCCACTAGCATGGCTCTTTTGTACACTCTATGACTACAATGTTATTGGTACATTATCCAATATACTATGATACCAATTCATGCATGGTCACAAGTCCCATTTGGATTCACCTAATATTTTGTGATTTTGATTGTTTGATTTATTATTGGTTAGTTTTGGATCAATATCATTTCTGGAAGTATGAAAAATCTTTCAAGATATTTTTATATATTTCTAAATGGATTATGGGTTTAAAATAGTTTTAAATGGATGCTTCAATGCTTTAAAATGGAAAAGATAATGTTAAAATGATTTTGGATGAGAAATTTGGGGAAATATATATGATTCGTAATGGATTTAAATAGAAAAATAGGATTTTATAAGAGGGATTTGATTCTAAAATTTTAAAATGGGGGGTTTTATATGGAAAATTTATTATAGAAGGGTTGTGTTTTCTGTTAGATATTTTTAAGTTTTTTTATTAATTAATATTGTTCTAAAATTTGATAAGAATATTTTTTAAATAATATGTAAAATAATATATGAGTTTGGGAATTAGTAAAATTTTTCAATTGATGATTTGTAGAGGTTTAAAATGGGTCTCCAAATAAGTAGATGAGGCCTTTGAGTTTTTTCATCGATTAATCTCAGAGTAAAACATTTTGGACTTACTTATTTTTGTATATTCCTAGTTACTTCATCTGGATTTAGTCACTTTTGGGTTCTTGTATCACAAAGTTGTGGATGAGGCCTATGGGGTTTGAGTGTTCCATTGGGTGGTGATCTTTGGTTGTGGTCCCCTGATTTGGGGGGTGAGACAATTGGTGTGAATTAGGTTGCTAGTATGGATATTGAAATATTTGATATTACACACTAACAATTATCCATTTTATTGGATAGGCTTACCGATATTGGTGTTGTGAGTATTATGTCCTAGGTTACTACTTCATTATTCAACGACTTGAGGTTCAAACCCATGTTGTTTTAAGAGGTATTTTTTTTCATGCCTTCTTCAATTTTATTATATGTTGATGGATACTGAGATGATTTTTTTCAAATCGCGGGATTGTCATTATGGGATGTAATTTCTTTTGAGAGTGGTTCAGTTGAATTTTCGTGATGTGTCTTCCTCCATTATTTTGTCTACCAATGATCAATTATTGGAATTTAGGTGGTTTCCATTGGGATGTTTTCATTTGGGTATTTTTTTAAGATTCCTATTTAGATATTTGGATGTCTTAGAAAATTATTTATTGTTTTTTGTTCGGGTTATTAGTTTGGGTTATCTTAAATTGAAACTCACATCTTGTTTGGTAGTGATATTTCCAAGTGCCTTGTTTTGTTGACCTACTATCCAATGATAATTATAAATTGTGAAGAGACCAACTATGGTATTAATTTATATTAATATTGATTATTGTTCAAGTATTATGTTTTAAACGAGCCATTATAGAATTATAGGGGATTTTGTAGATGCATTTTATCATCTAATGTTGAACTTGTGTTTACTAGATTGAGTCTTTGGATGAAATTAATTTTCATTCAAGGTTATTTTTTATGTCGTTCTAGGTATGGTGGATTTATGGAGGTACAAAGACTTATGTTTGGGAGGATTGTCACACTATAAAACTTTAAATTATTTAATTGATATATTTTTTGGTATTTTTCTATGTTTTGAGGACTATTTTTTTATTTATTTTTTAGAATTTTTAAAATAATTGGATTATCACATGGATAAAACATTTTTGGTCAAAACCATATAAATTATTTTTAAAATCTTATTTTTCATTTATAAAGTCATTTCTTATGACTGGTGAATGTTTTCTCAATCCATTTCATCTAACCAGGAGTACTTCATAGACTTTTCCAATAAGAGGTAGAAGGTTAGTGAATAGTTTGGGAAACTATGTGGCTAAACCATTTGATGTGCCTATTGACATAAAATATTGAAAATAATAAAATTCTCATCCTATTATTTTTAAAATAACATTAATAACCCCTACCAATCTCATCTATGTTTTTCACATGGTCTCCCCCCATATAGAATTATCCTTATTACTTTGATCTCCTCTTTCAAATCATTTCTCATTAAATTTCAATGGGAAAATAGTATGGGTGAGTTATTTTCCCCTATTCCTTCCTATTACTCTTCATTTTCTCTATTTTTTTCCTCTATATATTGTTTTTCTATGAATAATTCAAACCTTAAAGGGTTTTATATTAAAAAATTGTTCAAATTGTGTTCTTGGTGTGTTGGACCTTCTTTGGGATTCTTCATCAAGTCTTTTTTCTAGGTTTTGTGCTATCTTCACATGTATCTGGTATGAGATTAAATGATCTATATTATCTTCAATATACCTCATGATCAAGGACACTTGAAATTAGTTCCAAATTTTTTATAAAATCTAGTTTTTTCAATGTATTTAAATAAGTATGTCATTTAATCTTTTAGGTGATTTATACTGATTTTGAAATTAGTTTTTGGGATTTTTGGATCTGTATCCCATCTATTTTTTATGTAAATTATGGTCTCAAATGATGAAATGTTATTAGTGGTTATCAAATAAAAACATGGGTTTTAAAAATTATTTGATATTGTTCATAATTTTTTATTTGGTGATGCAAGAATCTTAATAGGTTAATCGACCAATATTCATTTGTTTGAAAAATTTTACAATGTTCCTTATTATACTGCCATATGGTTGACTTTTATTGATGTATGTCTCTTTCTATATTGGTGATATAAATATACTTATGAGAATATATATATATATATATTGTAATTTTCATATATTCACCTAAGAATATGTGAATATATGTGTTATGGGATGTTTATAAATATGTAGGTTATTATATATGTGTGTAACTTTTAAAAATACAATTCATTAAATTTAAACAAGAATTTAATTTTTTTTAAAACCAATCATGATCATATAAGGGATTTAGTTTTCATTATAAAATATTTACAATGTCATTAAATATTTGATAAATTTTCTCAACAATAATGTATTCATTAATATGAGGTTTCAAAATGAATTTTGAAAGGATGAATTGTTTTAAAATCTTGTTTTGATTAGGGCTTTTTATTTTTAATAAATTATATGATTAATTTATTTACTAATTTATGTATATAAATTAGTAGACCATAATTAGATGGGTATAATGATGAGTTATTCCTTAGTTTTAGTCATTAGGATAAATAAGGTCTATTTCAGATGTCATATCGAGAGTCCCTCAGATATAATTATTAGTTTCATTTAACATGACCTAGTTATCATTTATTTAGTCCTTATTACCTTATATATTAGATGTGAGATCTTATTAAAGGACCCTTATATAATTCTTGTGATGTTTCATGATATTCTGTGAAAATTAAGGATCTTATGGTTGATGTTGAGTTATGATTTATTGTCCTTATATAATCTCCTTTATTACATTATTCTTCATTATAGTTGTTATTTTTCAATATTTAATTATTTCTTAGATTATTGTTCTATAATTATTATTATATGTCTAACATCATAGTATTTTTTTAGAGTGAAACTATAAAATCATTATTTGAAATTGTTTATGGTTATCTTGGGAAGTATTTTTTAATGGATTTATAATGTTGGTTTTAAAACGGTATTTCAAAAAGAAAATTTATTTTTCATAAATTAAAGAGGATTTATGAGTTTGGTACCAGAAATGAAAATAAAAGATATTATTTTATAAATATATTTGAAAATAAAAAATATTTTTTTGGATGAAAATGATGGGTTCTATGGTTCTTAACTACTAGGTTGCCGATCTCGCACCCTACATGCACCTTTCTATATTTGTAAATAGAGTACCTTTTTAGGATCTTTATAGGATTATTGGAGTGGATTATCTGTTTTGGATGGGAAGTGACCTTGAGTCATACATGACATTTGATTAGGTATTTTAATGCTTAATTTTTATCATTTACTTTTCCTCATTAATCTAAGACATTAATTATTTTTGAAACTAGGAAGTCTAATGATACTATTATTATCTAGGATATGATCTATTGTGGGGATATTGGAAAGGTATGGTGTTCTCAGTGTGAGATGAAATTTTATATATGCATTTTCTATATGATTTCAATTTATTTACTTCATGTTTATTTGTTTTTCAGGGGCTTCAGACTAATGGATGAGTCATGATAGATTTTTTGGAGGAATTCCATTGGGAATATATAATGATGTATGAGATATATTGACCCCACTATTTTTTTGATTCCTATGATGCTTATCATTAGAATAGGATGGTCATATATGTATCTATGGTTCAGTGGCAAGTCAGATTGGATTCTGATTCAGATAGAGGCTTTGGGTGGTTCATTATAATAGTGGATTACAAAGGTCATTTGTATTGAGGAGATTTTTAATTATAATTCAATAACTTACTATCCCCAAAAGTAATTGTATTTTTTTGGATTTTATATTTATGAAAGCAATAAAATAATGTATATTGTAATAAGGGAAGGAGAAAAAAATAATATTAAATATATAATAATGAATGTAGATAAAATGAATGAGGCTGGAAGAAAGAACATGTTATAAAGATAATTATTTAGTGTGAACAATAATTATCTCATATATATTTTTGGATTAACATAATGAACACACTCTATAAAAAATGTTGTCATAATATTCTAACCTTATTGTGAAGATAAAATTTACCTACTGATTTCCATGAACATCAATCATCAAAATAATCTAAATATATAATGTTAATGGGATTCACACTCATAATTATCCTCTAACTCACCTTCCTTATATGAAATCACACCCATTAAAGACATAATCATCAAAGTTATATCATATTCCATAATATATATAGAAGGTATGGAGAAGAATGAAAAATAAAAAACTAAATCAAAGGAAACTGTGATGAGGATGAATGTTCACATTTCCCCATATATAATAAACCTTTAAATAACCCTAATTAAACAAAAAAATCAATATTAATTGGATGGGACTCAGAATCACTAATGGATCCTTCTATAATGAGATCCTATATATTAAGTACTCATTATCAAGATAGTATTAGAGATAAAATTAAATAAATATTGGGGAGTGTGTGTGTGTTTGTGTCTGTGTGTGAAAACAAGTTGTATTTAACCATGCATATAGAATATGATTTAAATAAAAGTATAATATATAATAAACTATAAACTATTTCACAAATCCTCTATTGTAAGAGTGTTTTTTGAGTCCCCCTTTTGAAATGGTTTTAAATTTTTTAAATTTTATTATCAAGTAATAGTACGTATTTGATTCCCATGGGGATGTTTCCACACATATGAATGAGATCTGAAGTTTTATTCCCCCATATGGAAGAGTGTTTCATTATAGTTTTGATATCAACAAAAAATTCCCTATAATTATGATCCTTCAAGTATTACTCTCTCTAAATATTCTATGTGATATTTTTCCTGTGAAATTAATTATCAGGATCATCCAAGGATATAAAATTAATTATTTTGAGGAAATTATCAGGAATTCATCACAGAACAATATATATCATAATGGTGTAGAAATTTTTTTATTCAATGCTTAAAAAATTAGTGGTACTTTAAAAAGTAGTGATTGACTTTAAAAATTATTGTTTTCATTTTATCATCTATGTAAATTAAACTTACATTTGAGACATGTCCATATTTGATCTCAGTTCTGATCCTTGTGTTCCAAAAAATTCATCTTATATTTCTCACATTTTACCATATTTATGAGTTTACTATTGCAATAAGTATTTTTTTAGGGATCATAAATTGAATCTAATTTACTAGTTTAAATAACTCATATATGAATTAATATGACTCATATTCTCAGTAGAATATCAATTTTGTTGAGATTTGTTTTACTCTTCAAATCCATAACTCTTAGAAAAATTCTCACCAAAACTTTACAATGAATCTTATGGAAGGATATATTTATATATACATATATCAGGGTCTTAGAATAATGTCCACACATTAAAAAAATTCCAATATATACTTAATAGTATAAAAATGTCACATGCTACCATCAAAATATAGTAATTCAAATTATCTAACATATAATATATTAATATAATAATAATTAAAGTAATAAAAATTTGATATTGTTCCATTTATATAATAAAGTCCATTATAACATTATATTCTGAATATTCAATAATTTGGAATAAAATTATTAAATTGTGGGGATTGAGACATTGAATTAAGAAGTGAAAATAATAAAAATATAATATTTTTCAATTCCCCAAAAAATGAAAATTTCACTCATGGGAAATTTTATGATACTATGGCCTATCCAGATATATCAAAATATTAATAGAGGATCTATTCAATTACCACATAAAATGAAATTTTAGGATTCTTATATAGATCTTGACTCCCAATTTATACAATAGATAAAAATTTTCATTCAATATCCATATAATATTATTTATCAATTTTTACAAACCCCTTGGAAATATATTTCTCTCTCCTTCAATAAATATTCATATTGATATTTTCTCACTCTCGAGATCATGAAAGATATTAAAAATCATGTTTCCTTCTGAATATATCCATATAAATAATTCAAAGAAATATTTAAATATTTGGGTATTTTACGAGATTTGTTCTATTTATAATATTTTATAGTTTTTAAATTTTAGGAACATAGATTCATACTAAGAATTATTTGGTTCAATTGTAAAGTAAATTCATGATTCACGTTTTCTTAAATAACGATTTGCTTCTCAATCCTCTTAAAAAATTTACCACCAATCGACTTGTTATTATCCTGGTAAGTCAACGAATTAAAACATTCATAAGAATTATTTTTATTTAATTTTAGTTCTTCTATTTTCATCCATTACAATTTTTTTAAAATATTTAATGTTAATTGAATATTTGAATTTTTTCAGGAATATATATGGTTTTTAGTTATTAAAATATAGTCAGAAATTAGAGTAAAAATTTTTAATGATATTTTGTATCCCCTAATATTCCTATCATTTATTTTTCTTCTCCAAAATAGAAGAATGTTTTTTAGAAATTGTCAAATAATCTCTTAAAATAGAGTGTCTATATGATTTAGTTCACAAAACACCTTCTCCCTCACCTCCACTTTATTTCAACAATAATCATGCATTAATTTTTAATGAATCATGTGGATGGATTAATTTTTTATAATTATTATACCAAATAAGTATCTTTATGGCTACTAGGGGTGTGATAATGGTTATATGTAAAGGGAGATCCATTATAAGTGTTTAATTTAAAAATAGATTACAAGTGGTGCCATAATTATATTTGAAAAAATCCATGAAATATAACATCACTATAAAAGAAAAAAATATAATGTTAAAGATATAATTACATGCCTCAATATGGTCATGAAAAGTAAAAACATAAATAATATGTAAAATATGTTTACAAACATCTTTTGTTTGGGATTATATTCTATCAGAAAAATTAGTTACCCAGAGATTCATATTTTATAAATGTTTTCATATAAATAGATTAGAAATCAAGAAATAAAAAATATTATATCAATAATTTAAAACCATATAAATTTGATAAAAATAGTTTTCATAAATAAAAATATGATCTATGTTTTACAAATCATTTAATAGGTCTAATGGTGTCCTAAAAACACTATAAAATTAAAAATAGAAATCAAAACATGCAATCCTAAAAAATCACCAGGTCTACCTCATAAAGACTATTATTATCCACTTATTGGATCAAACATGATCGAACCAGATTTATATATATAATTTAATTATCTAGTAAAAAAAATAATAGGTTAGAGAGAAATATATCATAATTTACTATTAGTTGAGTAATTGTGTTAAGATACTACTTGGTTCCTACTTTATAAAAACATGTAAGATAAAAAAGATAAATTCATATTAATAAAAATAATTAAGAATAAATTGAAAATAAAATGAAAGAAATTAAGTGATAGAACATGGTGTATCTCGTAAGTTTGTAATAGTTTTGAACTACCCCAAATAGGGGAGTACCAATTACTTTATGAAATCTGATAGTGCGTGGGTGTTTTTTACATAATCCACCACAAGTTTTTTCTTCTAGAGTGAATCACCTCAAATTGATTGGTGAGGATATCATGGAAAAAATAATGCAAATCCATCAAAATTTTACTTATATTTTGCTTCTATGGTGGGGATAGGAAAAGGCATGGATCCTAATTTTCAATAGTTATGACACAAGGACAAACCACTTAGTATATAATGATTTATATTAAGAGTTTATTCAAATTCAATTTTACTTGATCCGATTGTTTATCATGAAAATACAAAAATTTTTCAACTCCTACTTAAATATTAGTTGAAAACTATAATGTCTCTTCCATTACATCCTAAATATTTTCTATTTATTAGTATTATTTAATTTATAATAATTCATATATTTCATTAGTGAGGATAATTCTACATGTTTATTATTAGTAAGTCCAATTATAAAATTATTATTAATTTTTTTAATGAATTAGTTCAAATATGGTGAATCAACCTCCCTTTTCTCAGCCATAAATCTTTCTTCTTGACCATGTCTCTTAAAACTCATCATCAAGGATTATCAGTGGACACTCTAGACCCACCTTTATGCTCATTACCTATTTCTCATCACCTTATTCTAAGAGATATAAAATAAATTATGAATCGATTTTTCTTAAATTATGAGTTTAAATATTCAAATGAATAGTGAATCTAGAGTTCTTTTTCTAACTCTAATATTTTATCAAAATCATCTTATTCATCTTTGAGAGCTTGTATCTAGTTCTTAAGATTGTTGAGAAATGGATGGTCTTCATGTATATCCTTAAAAACTGTAATCTATTTAAAAAATTATGAGAAACATGAGAACATTTTTTGTTTCATGGATACTTCAAGATGGAAATATAATGAGTAATTCAAGAATGTAATTAATTATTGGGTTAAATATTTTAACACTAGGTACTCTTGGTCCTACTTAAGTTAATGAATGACCTATTTTAATTTTTCCTCTATATAATTTAAGCTTCTAGCTCTAATCGACTATCTATGAAATAAAAGAAAAATATATTACATGGGTTAGGGTGAGTTAAAAATTATTAAAACAAAATAAATTATTTAGGAATGAAAAATTTATTTAAAAATTATAAAGTAGTTATGATTGATTATCTTGGTGGATCTCTGGAAATGATGCCAAATTTTTATGTTCTAGGCATGGGGTGATAAAAAATATTGTTTATATTTCCCTTAGTGAAATATTTTGGTTGCATAATGTCTTATATCCCTAATAACCTTTGGTTTTAAAGTCACTCAATTATAATCCCGAACACTTATTGTATTTTTGGTGTTTTTATATTTTTTAGAAGCAATAAAAAATGGGGGTTTAATTAAACGAAAATGTGAACATGGAATATTGAATATAGACATAATGAATGAGATTTGAAGAAATAATATTCTTTGAATTAAATTACCCAGTGATAACATGTAACACCATGAGAATTTATAAGAATAAAATTATGTTTCATAGTGAATATAGTACTTGCAACACTAAACCTAAATGATCCATGAAATATAATTATTAAAATGTGAGTGCTATAACCAGCGTTTAAATTGGGAGGTATAAAAATGATTATCAACTTTAATATATATATATATCCTACTAAATTTAAATTTATGGGTTAATTCTTAATATGTAACACCCCGAGATTCCACGATACACTTCTCATTCAATAATGCAATAGCTTGCACTGTCCGCAACTTCGAGTTCTAAAACACCGAGACTAATCAAAGTATCTGTTATGAATAGTAATAACCACTTTTTAAAATTATAGAAATTTTATATTTCAAAATGGACCTCATTTTTGGATTCGGAATATCGAAATTAGCCTATGTTGAATTTTTGGTATTTTTATGAGAACTTCTAATATTTATGAATAGTGAATAATACTTAAAAACAACTTTTTTAATCAAAATAATTTATAGTGATAAATTATACTATTTAGTGGTTTTAAAGTATAATTAGAATATATTTTTACCATTTTATCTAATGGTAGTCATTAGAATTAATTTAACATTGAAATTGGACATAAACAATTGTCAATCTTTTGATATAAATTGTTTCTTAAAAACACACTATTTGTTGTGACAGCGGGAATTAATTATAAAATTATTTAATTCAACTTATATGTTTGGAATTTTTTAAAATAGACATAATTTTTGAATTCGGAATATCAATTATAGCTTAGGGTGAAATTTTGGCATTGTTCTGAAAAACTTCAATTTTTGATGAATAGTGAAACCACTAAGTGTTAGTTAAATAACTGATTTTTCGTTTAAATGAAATATTACCACTTCTGTGATTTGATTTTCAAAAATCCGACATACATGGTTGTCATTAAGATGTAAAATGTGGTTCAATGAGATTAAAATAATTTTTGGTGAATAGTAACTTTTAGGTTCTTAATCGCGATTAGAGGTAATTAGTGTAGTTTAAGGTAAAAATAATGTTTTAATAATATGAGATGAGCTTGACACATGTCCTACCCTCATTGGATGTGCCATGGCCGACCAAGAAAATCCATGTGTAAACTTGGGGACCCCATGGAGCCACTTTAGTTGGAAAATGACATAAATACCTTTTATTTAATGTTAAATTAAAAAAATGACACAAACATGAAATGTTTTACTAAAAAAATTTTTACATGGGGTTATACAAGTCATATTTTTGACTATAAATAGTCATTGGAAAGCTAAAAATATTTCCTACATTATAGTATTTTTTTTATAATTTTGATACATTAAATAAATTAAATTATTTATGACATCATGATGATGCAGCGATGACCTCATTATTTAACGATTTAAATAAAATGAGAAGATAATGTAAAATCAAAGGCTTACACTTGTCCAAAGCCTATTGAATGAGGAGATTTAGAACCCTTGTCACCTTATCCTTGAATTATACAAGTGTGGGACCTTTAGAATCCGAAAAGCATTGTATAATATAATAACATTTCATTACATTCCAAAAGTGCCCCTCCTCTCCACTTATAAAAGGCCCCCACCACTCCCACCTTATTCACACTTTCAGACCATTTGGCTCGGACAAACTCTGCCCAAATACTCTCCCAACTTCCCCCTCCTACTCCTAGAAGCCTCACTTTGGGCAGAACTCTTCCCAAGGAAGCCTTTGGCTCAAATCAAAAAGAGTTACCCGATTTTGAGGAGGTTAAAGAACGGTCGAATAAGTCGGACACAAGGTAAGGGAATTTCATAACCCAACTTCCATTCTTTGGGTTAATCTCCTACATTCAAATTATGTCATGATATTATTATGTCGTATATTGTATTTATACTTTATTTATGTGTACATATAGTGAATACACATAATAGATATATTTTATTTAAAAATGATCTTTTTAAGGGACTTCGTTTCAATCTCCATTCCTTGAGGCATATTTTGTTTTATACACAAATTTCTTTTATACAGTGTATAAACCCCTTTAACTTTTACGTTTATTCAAAAGGAATCTTTTTATACGAAGTGTTTTACTAATCGACAAAAAGGGAATGTTTTTCTTTCTGTACATATGCGGCGACAACGACTTCTCCGCCGCCATGACCATTATTTGAGTTTCGGCTTCCTCTACAAGCCATCATTTTTTTGATAAAAAATAAATACAAAGTTTTAACATTCTTTTATTTTGGTATTGAAAATGGTTTTCAAAGTGTTTTTATTATATCAATGTGTTGTATTGATATCTTGTGATTGAAATGTGTAAATGTTATGTTTCCTTTATGCATGTTTTATGTGATACGATTATGTTATGGTTTATGATATGTTTAAACCTATTCATATGAGGAATGTATTGGACTTAATAAGTGACGGGTGGAGCCCGTAATAGCTCCTCGATGCATCGGTAGGTCTCATGAGACAACTAGACGTGGAATTGGCCGAGGCCCTTTCCCAATTTGATTTATGGTTTTGAACGAGGCCATAATCATTTTAGACGTCTTGGCCGAGGCCTTGACAAAATGTTTCAGAATGTCTGGCATTATACATTCCCTCATTATGAAAGTGGTTATTGATATTGCGTGTGATTATTCGACCAGTAGGATATCCATGTGAAGAAGTGAATGGAATTATCTCATTTTACTTTTTCCATATTATGTTGATGTTCAAGTTTAAAAGGCTTTTGTTTTAGTTATACATTGCCTTAAATTTTTATGTTTATTTATGAAAGCTTCCGCAATATTGTTATCCTTACTGATCATCTGAGCTCAGCCCTTTCAATGTTTTAATATTATCCAGGATGTGAAGAATTATTTTATGAATGACCTGCAGGGATAGTCAGAAGAGGATATGAGTGTGGACTATGAATACTTTGTTATTAGTTTTTCACCTTATGATATAATGTAACATTTATGAATGTATCTAGTGTTTCCAAGGCTACTAAACTAATCGGTCTTTCGAGAATTGATCTTTTGTGATCATTCCAATGTTACGAAGTAATGCACCGACTCCGGGTAGCTGAGTTCTGGGCGTTACAGTTGGTATCAGAGGCAGTTTAGTACTAACCTTGGAAGCTAGATTTAGATAAACTCTGATTAGGGAACATAGACAAAAGATAGACTTTGAGGATTAGTATAGAAGAAATTCCTAGAATTTTTGTATTATAGAGATTTTGTGAGTTTTCCGAGCAATACATCCCTGTCTGGATACGACCAGGTAGAGGCGGATCTGGCACAGATGTACCTAGGGGTAAAACCCGAAAACACCACTTTGAGCTAGACTCGAACGGGAACTAGTGCACGAAAATGGGCCTTGCTGCACTCTTGGTTACGACACTCCCGGGGGATATGCTTAGGATAATTCTCGTTTTCTTTACAAACCACTATGAAGGGTTATGAGTATATACTTTCTCAAAGAAAACATTTTTATGATTATGGATTATATCCATAAATAGTTCAATTTATGTTAAGTATTTTATAAGTATGGAATTATGTATTTTGATTCATAAACCAATCTAGTTTATGCCATTGTATAGAAATGGTGCCTAGTGGAAGGAATGGAAACCGTATCAATGCACGCACTCCGTGTAGGGATTTCCCTCCTGCTCAAGAAAATTATTGTGGATCTGGAGATACAACTGGTACTGATCAACTTATTACCATACTGGGACAACTCACTCATGTTATGAATAATAACCTTACTCATATGGATCACCCTGATCCACAACGTGGAGGATCAATGTTAGACCACTTCATGAGGCAACAACCACCAACATTTAATGGGGTTACAAATCCATTATTAGCTGAGCAATGGATAAACTCCTTAGAGAAAATATTCCATGCCTTGGGGAGTAGCGAAAGGGAGAAGGTTGTCATGACAGTTTACCGCCTCACTGGAGATGCCGATCAGTGGTGGTCGCTGATTCAAAACACAAAGGAAGATGATGATGTTTTGAATATGGAATGGAGGGATTTCAAAGAGCTTTTCTTAGAAAAATACTTTCCTCATGACCATCGAGCAGATATGGAAAGGAAATTTCTAAGTCTGAGGCAGAAGGAGGATGAGAATGTCGCAAACTATGAGGCTAACTTTACAAGGTTAGAGAGGCATGATGCAGATTATATACGTAACCCAAGAAGTAAGATTGATCGTTTCTTTGATGGGTTAAAACCATTTCTCCGTCGAGCTTTGGTATCACAATCCTTCTCATCGTATGAAGATATTGTCTCGTGTTCTATCCAGACAGAAAAGGAATTCTCTAAGTCTTATGACAACAAAGTAAAGCAAGAGAAGAAGAGAATGGTGGAATAAGAGATAGATAAATGGAAAAAGGGAAAGAAAGATTTTCCATTATGTGATAATTGTGGGAAGAATTACCCTAGTACTTGCCTAAAAGGAATGGGAGTTTGTTATAAATGTGGAGAAAAAGGTCACCAGGCGCGTGATTGCAAGGGAAAGAAAGAGGCTATCAATGTTGAATGCTACAATTGTAGGGAAATGGGGAATTATGCAAATGAATGTCCTAATCATCAAGGAAACTTACCTCAGAAAAGGCCAAGGGATCAAGGCCAATCTTATGTTGTGACTACCATTGAAGTGGAATAATTAATGTATTGGAGCTTTTGGATTAATGGATTATATTCTGGTTATTAGAATAATGTGATATATATATGAGGATTGTACTGCAGTACATCTTGTTTTCATTAAGGATTTAATATGATGAAGGTAATCATATTTTTAGTATCTGACAATAAGAAAAACTTTACTTTGTTTGGGGAATCTGAGGTTACAATTGATTTTGGAATTTAGAGACCTTTTAGAGAAAGTCTGGACTGAGGTATTCTGGATAACTATAAAGGTTGGAATGGATTAAGTTGATCTTTGGATAGTATTGTTTAAGGTTAAAACATTTCTGAAGATTATTTTTGGAATATTATAATACTATAGTTTTAGGAAAAGGACAACCTACAGGGTGGGGCATAACCCGTCGCGTCGGACAAAGCTGCAGGAATTGAACCCACAACCATAGTGCGACAAGCCTTTATTACCCACGACTAGCCTACAGGAAGTACCTAGTTATTAAAAAATAGTTTTACTAATATAAATGGTATGTGTTAATATTTGGAACCTTATACAATTAGGATAAATAGAATATTTTTGAGTTCTATTATCTTTTTGAGTGAAAGATGAGTTTGTGGTAGAAATTCGTTGAAGGTTGAAACTCTACTTGTCAAGCATGAATATATATACCTATCTCTTATTCTATGAATAAATTAATTCTTAAACTATAATAAAGGGATATTAAAACAAAAAATGTGTTATCCTAATACCATATGTCTTGTTGAACTGTTAATATTTTAAATCAACATAGATTGAAGGCTTTGAGGCCCTCAATTTTACACTTGTTTGTGATTGATGACCTCAATCAATCCCTAAAAATATTTATGTTTTTCCTCCAATTATATGTCTCTAATTTCCACCAATGTTCTCCTTATCGAGATCATAGTTTGGTGGCGACTTTTTCATTTCCCTTTCCCTCTTATTAAGGCTAAATTTTATTAATATTATTTCCGAAGTGGGTTTTCCACAAAGGTATTTTCTCTTTTCAACCTTTTATTTTCAAAGAAAAATTTTCAAATTGCGAGGACGCAATTTATTGAAGGAGGGGAGAATGTAACACCCCGAGCTTCCACGATACACTTCTCATTCAATAATGCAATAGCTTGCATTGTACGCAACTTCGAGTTCTAAAACACCGCGACTAATAAAAGTAGCTGTTATGAATAGTAATAACCACTTTTTAAAATTATAGAAATTTTTATATTTCAAAATGAACCTCATTTTTGGATTCAGAATATCGAAATTAGCCTATGTTGAATTTTTGGTATTTTTATGAGAACTTCTAATATTTATGAATAGTGAATAATACTTAAAAACAACTTTTTTAATCAAAATAATTTATAGTGATAAATTATACTATCTAGTGGTTTTAAAGTATAATTAGAATATATGTTTACCATTTTATCCAATGGTGGTCATTAGAATTAATTTAACATTGAAATTGGACATAAACAATTGCCAATCTTTTGATATAAATTGTTTCTTAAAAACACGCTATTTGTTGTGACAGCGGGAATTAATTATAAAATTATTTAATTCAACTTATATGTTTGGAATTTTTTAAAATAGACATAATTTTTGAATTCGGAATATCAATTATAGCTTAGGGTGAAATTTTGACATTGTTCTGAAAAACTTCAATTTTTGATGAATAGTGAAACCACTAAGTGTTAGTTAAATAACTGATTTTTCGTTTAAATGAAATATTACCACTTCTGTGATTTTATTTTCAAAAATCTGACATACATGGTTGTCATTAAGAAGTAAAATGTGGTTCAATGAGATTAAAATAATTTTTGGTGAATAGTAACTTTTAAGTTCTTAATCGCGATTAGAGGTAATTAGTGTAGTTTAAGGTAAAAATAACGTTTTAATAATATGAGATGAGCTTGACACATGTCCTACCCTCATTTGATGTGCCATGGACGACCAAGAAAATCCATGGGTAAACTTGGGGACCCCATGGAGCCACTTTAGTTGGAAAATGACATAAATACCTTTTATTTAATGTTAAATTAAAAAAATGACACAGACATGAAATGTTTTACTAAAACAATTTTTACATGGGGTTATACAAGTCATATTTTTGACTATAAATTGTCATTGGAAAGCTAAAAATATTTCCTACATTATAGTATTTTTTTTTATAATTTTTAGACATTAAATAAATTAAATTATTTATGACATCATGATGATGCAGCGATGACCTCATTATTTAACGATTTAAATAAAATGAGAAGATAATGCAAAATCCAAGGCTTACACTTGTCCAAAGCCTATTGAATGAGGAGATTTCGAACCCTTATCACCTTAGCCTCGAATTATATAAGTGTGGGACCTTTAGAATCCGAAAATCATTGTATAATAGAATAACATTTCATTACATTCCAAAAGTGCCCCTCCTCTCCACTTATAAAAGGCCCCCACCACTCCCACCTTATTCACACTTTCAGACCATTTGGCTCGGCCAAAATCTGCCCAAATACTCTCCCAACTTCCCCCTCTTACTCCTAGAAGCCTCACTTTAGGCAGAACTCTTCCCAAGGAAGCCTTTAGCTCAAATAAAAAAGAGTTACCCGATTTTGAGGAGGTTAAAGAACGGTCGAATCAAGTCGGACACAAGGTAAGGGAATTTCATAACCCAACTTCCATTCTTTGGGTTAATCTCCTACTTTCAAATTAGGTCATGATATTATTATGTCGTATATTGTATTTATACTTTCTTTATGTGTACATATAGTGAATACACATAATAGATATATTTTATTTAAAAATGATCTTTTTAAGGGACTTCGTCTCAATCTCCATTCATTGAGGCATATTTTGTTTTATACACAAATTTCTTTTATATAGTGTATAAAACCCTTTGACTTTTACGTTTATTCAAAAGGAATCTTTTTATACGAAGCGTTTTACTAAACGACAAAAAGGGAATGTTTTTCTTTCTGTACATATGCGGCGACAACGACTTCTCCGCCGCCGTGACCATTATTTGAGTTTCGGCTTCCTCTACAAGCCATCATTTTTTTTGATGAAAAATAAATACACAGTTTTAACATTATTTTATTTTGGTATTGAAAATGGTTATGAAAGTGTTTTTATTATATCAATGTGTTGTATTGATATCTTGTGATTGAAATGTGGAAATGTTATGTTTCCTTTATGCATGTTTTATGTGATACGATTATGTTATGGTTTATGATATGTTTAAACCTATTAATATGAGGAATGTATTGGAATTAATAAGTGACGGGTGGAGACCGCTATAGCTCCTCGATGCATCGGTAGGTCTCATGAGACAACTAGACGTGGAATTGGCTGAGGCCCTTTCCCAATTTGATTTATGGTTTTGAACGAGGCCTTAATCATTTTAGACGTCTTGGCCGAGGCCTTGACAAAATGTTTCAGAATGTCTGGCATTATACATTCCCTCATTATGAAAGTTGTTATTGATATTTCATGTGATTATTCGACCAGTAGGATATCCATGTGAAGAAGTGAATGGAATTATCTCATTTTACTTTTGCCATATTATGTTGATGTTCAAGTTTAAAAGGCTTTTGTTTTAGTTATACATTGCCTTAAATTTTTATGTTTATTTATAAAAGCTTCCGCAATATTGTTATCCTTACTGAGCATCTGAGCTCACCCCTTTCAATGTTTTAATATTATCCAGGATGTGAAGAATTATTTTATGAATGACCTGCAGGGATAGTCAGAAAAGGATATGAGTGTGGACTATGAATACTTTGTTATTAGTTTTTCACCTTATTATATAATGTAACATTTATGAATGTATCTAGTGTTTCCAAGGCTACTAAACTAATTGGTCTTTCGAGACTTGATCTTTTGTGATCATGCCAATGTTATGAAGTAATGCACCGACTCCGGGTAGCTAAGGTCGGGGCGTTACATAATAAATAATCACACAAAAGTTTAGTAAAACCATTTTATTCATAAAAAGTAGTTTTCTTAAAAAAATCATCCTATTACCTTTTTTATAAAATATTATAATAAATTTATAAAATATTTATAAATTTTATATTATAAAGATGATACTATTTTATAAATCATCATATAAAAATGAACATAGCATGAAATTTTTGTTTTTTTTAATGAATGATTTTTCAATGAAAATTACCGACTTATCAAGTATGTTCATTTGTTTCATTTTAATTAGGAAATTTAAGAGTTTGATTAAATTTTTAAAATTTTATTTACGTGAAATATGTTCCAATTCATTTATAATAATCTAATTCATTTTATTTTAATCAATAATTATCATTATTTTTGTATAAGTTTATTTTTATGCTTAGAAATTCAGTTTTCTAAAAACTATTTTTAAGTGAATAATGATTATATATTCTAATTTATTAGAATAACCACTAATATGGAAATCTATAAATGAAATTTATATGACATATATCTATTTTGAGGATTTTTAATTCATTTATCCATGATATTGTGTATCATTATATTAATATTTTTATGTATTACTAAATTCTAATTTTGTATCATTTTTTGGTTGGTTGACATTTGGGAGTGTTCGGGTAGATATTTTGAATATTTTGGAAAATTGTGGAATAATGCATGGTTGGCACACAATTACCCAAATTGTGTGTCCTCTCATAGTAAACCATGGAATCAAAGGTTGTGGGATTTTACACAGTTGGTTCATGGTTAGTCATGTAATGAGACCTATTAAAAAAAACCATGTGGCCCATTTAAATTAGGCACATGATCAGTTTACACAGTTTTCCAAACCATATAGCTCTATCAAGGAAAATGTGCATATGGGTTTTTAATTAATCTTAATTTATTTTTGGAAATTATCAAAACCCGCTTGTTAGTCCCTAACAGACAGAAACGACCTATAATCATTTTCCCCATCCATGGGGCTCCCAAGACGAGTTTTTGGATCCTTGTATCCCTCCCAAATGTAGTTCAGAGCTTCAGGAATGCCCTTCAATATTCTCATAGATAGTTTTCTCACCTAGATCTCTATCTCCCATGATCTCTCTCTTCCTCCCTTGGGGTTTTTAGATCCTTATATTGATTTTTAGACTTAACACCCTTTATTTTGGATTATAAGCCTAGATCTTCTCATTTTTTCCAAAATTCTATGATCCTCAATATTCTTTGTCTATTCTCATCTATGGTTTGGTTAATAAATATACATTAATCACAAGTTAGGTAGTCTCATCATGATACCCAATTTATGATAATGCTAAATTGTTTTATTTAATTTAAATTGATTGAATTAAATGAAAATTTTTGGTTTCAATTAAATGGATTTCAATTGATTTTCTAAAAAAATTCCTTTTAATTGGGGTTTTAAAGTGGGTTTTTGGAATGAAATTGGAAAACCCAAAATTTAATTGAATAGGGGTGAGTTATGGAAGTTTTTGAAATTTAGATAGTTTAATTTAAATTGTTGATTTGTTCGAAATTATTTCAATTAAATTTTTGAATTTAATTATGGAATTGTATTTGGTGGAAAATTTATAAAGACACCCAATTGCATTAAATTGGGGTTTATTGTGAAATTTAAGGAATCTCGTGAAAACATAAATTGTTAAATTTTATTTGTGAAAGTGGATTGTTAAATATAATTTTGAATTGGTTTCTAATTCTTGTATTTTAAAAATTGATTTAAATTTTTTTGATAGAAACCAATGAGTTCAATATTGGAAAATTGATTTTTTTATCAAAACCCCGTGATATGACTTTTTAATAGAAATTTCTATATTTTAATTAGAGAATGGGACTAATTTTATTTTAAGGTTTATTGAAATAAATTCTACTTCATTTTTTGTACTAGAGGAAATGAAATCCTTAGGTAGTTAGTGAGTTATATAATCATTACATTTTGCTTTACAATATTCAAAAACATAAATACAGCACATAACATCCTTTAGGTGATGGTCATGAGTCTTCTTTGGCCTGAGTTAAAAGTGATATATATATATATTATCATGTCACCTTGAGTGTGGATTCCCTATTTCTTGAAACTACCATACCTTCTTAAGAATATGTCAATTTAGGTCATCTTTTTTTATTTAAAATTAATATATTCCATTGTAATAAATTGTTTTTACATGACATATAATTTAAATAAACTATTTTACATGTCATCTTTTTACCATAAGAAGAACCATTACTATGGATTCTTCATTAGTGAATACTCTATTTAATACTGGTGTGTCTCATTCATTTATTTCAATTAGTATTTTTAATCTTCTAAATATTCGTATGAGAATTAATATTGTGAAACAGATATTACAACACCCCTTGGTACAAAGATAGAGAAGGGTCTTCTAGTCCCTCCTGTTTTTTCACTCTATCAAATGTTGAGCTTTCTTGGAGTTTTCTAATTCTCAACATGAAAATTCTTGACATCATTTTCAGGATCTATTGTAACATTTCCAATAATACCCTTATTGATTGTTATCTTGGATAGGTCTCCTTCACTTTACCTGATGGTTTGTGTCATTTATTCCATGTAGAATGGGACCCAAGATCAAGTAGAGCTAGAAATTTTTATCTGTAGTTAGGGAATGTGAAATTGGTTGTTGTCATTGATCTAGATTAAGAATCATTAATTGTTGGTCTTTCACATGTTTTCATCATGATTCTAAATCTATTTCCATCAGACTTATCTGATTTTCCCCCATTAATGGTGGTTGACTTTTCTATTGACATAATTCTTTGAAAACAACTAGTTTCAATTCCCTCATACCATATGACACCAGTTGAAATGATATATCTAAATTCCAAGTTAGATGATCTTCTTGAGAAAGGATTCACATGTCCAATTGTATCACCTTGAGCAGTGTTGGTTCTATTTTCGAGAAAGCATGACAGTTCACTTCAACTATGTATTTATTTCTAAAATCTTAATCAAGTTATGGTGAAGAGAAAATATCCATTACTAAGGATTGATGATCTATGGATCAGTTCAAAGGGGTGAAGTGTTTGTCGAATAATGATCTTCGTTCTTGAAACCATCAATTGTGGTTAAAGGAATATGACATTCATAAAACTACCTTTCAAATAAAGTATATAAATTATGATTACCTTTTTAGTCCCTTTCTTCAAACCAATGCTATTATATTTTTCATATAATTCATTAATTTGAATATCCACCAGTACCTTGATACCTTTGTGGTGTTATTTGTGGATGGAATCATTATTTACTCTAGGTCTAAGGTAGATCATGTGAATCATCTAAAAATAGTTCTATGTTTTTAAGAAGTCACCAACTTTATTCCCATAATTAGAAATATGATTTTTTGTTTTTGGAAGTGGGTTTCTTGGGAGACATGGTGCCATAATAAGTAATATCAGTTGATACTAAGAAGGTGACGGCTGTTTTGACATGGTAGAAACCATAAAATGTCTATGAGATTTATAGATTCTTAGGATTAGTTAGATATTATCATGGATTTTTGATTTACTTCTCGAATTTTTCTTCTCTAATGACTTCACTAACTCAGAATTGAGAAATGATTTCCTAGAATATGAAATTTTAGATTCTTTTATTGAGTTGAAATTAATTTTGACCATTGAGATGGTGTTGTCTATTTTAGAAGTTAGGTTGGTCTATGTGATCTTATTTGATGAATTGGGTCTAGTCTTGGGTTTCATTCTCATATAGGGTGATCATGTTGTTGTTTATGTCTTCTTAGGTCACATGAGATGAACTATCTAACCCATGACATTGAACGTGCAACTCTAATACATGTACATAATTTTTGTTGGTATTACCTTTTCATATAAAGTTTTACCATGTATTCAAACCAAAATAACATGAGTTACATCTTCTCTCAAATATATTTAAATCCCCACCAAATGAATTTAGTGTAATAAATATAGTCTTTCTATTTTTACATTACCTATACCTTGAAAAAAGGGAATGTCTTTGCAGATTATTTGAGAAAGAAACTTATAACCCAAGTAGTGAAAGAATAATTGGAAAAGTGGAACGTGATGTTTTTTTTCATAGTTTCATATTTTTGTCTAGGAATCTGTTGAGGATGTTTCCTTGGCCAGTCTTCATTCGACATCTTCTCTTCACAAATTTACTCTTCAGGAACAACAACATGATGATGTTCTCCATAGCATTAAATACTCTATTAATAGTGGGAATATCATGATTGATTGGTCCTTGTACAAATAGATAATTCTATTCTCTTGGAACCGTTTTTTGGTACCATATTTGGTAAATAATTCTATAATGTTGGATTTTCATAGTCCTGAGTGGGCAGTGAAAGCAGGATCTATGATGTTGTTCTCTGACATATGGAGGTTGTTCTGGTGGCTGTGTATGAGACTGTGTACTTTTGTGTTTGTTTCTCATTTTTATGCATGAAAACTAGTATAGTACGGGTACTATAAACCTTCATGATTACTTTATACATATATATTCCTAACATAGATGTGGGATGAGATCTATATAGACATTTTATTTGGGTTTCCATGTACCTAGATAAAGATGAATGTGATATTAGTTGTGATAAATAGGCTGACTAAATCGAAAAACTTTATATTCATCCGTGATACAACAAATTTTAATGAGTTTTAAAATATCTATGTGAAAGATATTTTTAGTTTTCATAGATTTATTTATATTCTAGTTACTAATTGGGATCCCCAATCCACTTATTTCTTTATGAGAGGCCTTCAAGAGGAACTGGGGTCTCACATCCATTTGAGTACAACATACTATCAAAAGTTGACTGTCCAACTACAAAGAGCTATACATATTCTTGAATATGTGATTCATGAATGTGTTATAAAATTTTGTGAAGCTTAGCATGATCACTCAAGGATGGTTGATTTTTCATTTAATAATAGTTAACATTCCATGTTTGTAATGGATCCTTTTGAGTCATTGTATGGAAGACCTTGTAAAACTATATTGTGTTCTTCAAATATTTGTGAGAGTTCCTTATTTATACTGAGCTTGGTCCAAGAGATGAGATAAGAGATCCAGTTTTTAATCAATGAAAGGTGGTGGTATAGATATGATATAAGTCTTATGACTATCATCTCTATAGACCATTTGAATTATTATTTGATGATTGGGTTTTCTTGAAGGTTCAATGTGGTTGGGTCATCAATATCCTGGGAGGAAAGGGAATCTTGCTCCACAAATGGTGGGAAATTTTTAGGTTTTTTAGAAGGTGAGAAAAGTTTCTTACCAGTTAGAACATCCACGATATATGACATTGGTACATAACGTGTTCCATGTAACTCATCTTCGAAAGTATCTATCTGACCTGTCTCATGTTCTATGGGGGATTGAGGTTGTGTATGAAATTGATTTATCCATGACTAAACAGGTAGTCAGGATAGTTGATTCTGAAACCAAGGCACTTCATTGTAGGAAAATACATTTGGTTTGTCTGTAATTACTTCAAGATTATGATTCTCATGAGATGTGGGAGTGGGAGGAACTCATGGGAGAGAATTTTTCTCATCTTTTTTCATGTATACATCTTTGTAAGATTTTTGGGGATAAAATTTTTCTCCAGTGGGGAGGTTGTAACATCATGTTACTATTTTTAGGTATTCTTAAACCCCTATTTTTAATGTTTCTTTAGTTTAGTTCTATTTCAGAGTGTTTGGTTTAAAATATGTAATGTTTGTTTAAATTTTGTGCTACTTTATAGTGGGAGCACAATTTTCTGAAATTGTGCACCCTATTAGAGAAATCCATGTAACCAAAGTCAGTGGGATTTGTAATGATTGTAAAATGGTTAATCAAGTTCTTTTATATCTTAAGAAAAAATATAAGGACTATTTAAAATAGGAACAACATTAGTATGCACATTTTTTTAAATCGTACTACTATGCCTAGAGAACCATGTGCACGGGATTTTAATTAATCTAATTTTAGATTAAAATTTCCAAAAAAAAAACTTTTCCATCCCTGACTAACCAGAATGACCCATAATCATTTTCCACCTTATAACTCTCAAGAAGATTTTTTGGCCCCTCAGATACCTCCCATAATTACTTCTAATCTTAAGTAATTCCCGTTTACCTTCTCCTGATTAGTTTCCTTAGAAAAATATCTACCTCTCCCGATATCGCTCATCATCCATAGTGTTCTGTACATCCACATGTTGCTTTTTGGATCTAATACCATTTGGTTTGGATTATAAACAAAGGTTTTATCCATGTTTAGTAGATTCTGTGATCCTATATCACTGTTTTCTAATCCCAGATAGGGTTTAGGGAATTGAGATTTTTTAATCATGAGGTGTGTGGTTCCTTCATGATGCCCAATTTATTTTAGCCCTAAATTTTATTGTTTAATTATAATTTCTTGATTTAAATACAACTTATTAGTTTTAATTAAATTTATTTCATTTGGTTTGTTTGAAAAAATACCAAATTTCTTTTAAATTGGGGTTTTTAAAATGTGGTTTTTTGCATGATCTTAAAAAACCACAAATTCCATTGAAATGGGTTGTGTTTATGAAAATTTGTGACATTTATATTTTTTAATTTAAATTGTTCATTTGATGGAAAACTTTTCAATTAATTTTTTAATTTTTTTGTAGATTCTGATTTGATGGAAAATATTTGAAACCCCCCAATTCCATTGAATTTGGGGTTTACTATGAAATTGATGGAATCTTATGGAAAATGAAATTGTTGAATTTAATTTGTGACATTGGATTGTGAAATTGAATTGTGAATTGATTTCTAATTCTTGTATTATGATTATAGCTTAAAATGGTTTTGATAGGAACATTTGGGTTCTATCTTGGAAAAGGGTAAGTTTTTTTTGTTAAAAACTCTTCTTGTGGGTTTTAAGTTGAAATTGGAATATTTGAAATAGAGAATAGGACTAATTGTATTTTTGAGGTTTCTTGAAATAAATTTCCCTTCATTTTTTTACTACAGAACACACAATCGTTAGGTAGTTTTTGAGTTATTAGGGTGGAACATTACTCTTCACAAGGTTCCAAACACATGAATGAAACATGTCACATCCCTTATGAGGTAGTGATAAGTCATCTATATCTTGATTTAAAGGGGGTGTATGTACATATTTTTTTGTTACATTGAGTTTGGAGTCCTTATATCCTATAAATATCATTCTTTATTAGGCATATGACCATGTTTCTCTCTTTTTTTTATTTCAAAATAATGTATTTCATTATTATAAACTGTTTTTATATTCTTTATGATTTATTTAATTTTTATTATATTAAAGAGTTTTTTTAATACCTTTCTGAAAGGTTCCATTTATTTTAAATATTCAACCACCTAATAAGTAAATACTTTTCTTAAAATATTTCCACCATTTGATGTGTAAAGTGTGAATTTTGTTAATTATGATTCTGAAATTCCTAACCAATTTTTTAAAATTGAAAGTACTCTATTTGGTAAATTTAAAACTTGAATTTGTTATGTAATCATTGTTGAGATACTACTAGGATTTTAATATCACACCCTACCTATGAATTCATGGGTTTATATATTATCTCTTTCTAGGCTTGAGTAGGGGAAAAGCACTACTTGGACGTGGTTCTTGTTGTTAATTCATGGACTATGTGAGAATCATATGTTAAGACTTGGGAAGTTATTATAGTTTTCTGGTAATTTGTTGTAGTACTTTGGATTGTTATTCATGTATGACTTAAGGTACATAACTTCTTATAGAGATCCTATTGTATTTATGTTGTCTTGTTTCTTTTACTTCTATAATGTTTATAGAAAAATAATTCACAATTTCCTTTTTTTTAATTCTAGGTGCTAGTCGCTGACCGATGAGGATACGGAATTTCTTATAGGCTATATGAGGACCAGCCTAGTTATTGGATTTCTAGTGTACCCAAGCTAGTTTGTGATATTTCTAATCAATTAGTTAATATAAGATCATTATTCTCTTGAAAATATATATTTTTCTAAAAAACTACTTTTAATCACGCTTTGTGGGGTTATTATAAAATGAATTTTTCCACTAATATGGAATTATTTTGGTTAAATATATTCTATATTAATAATTAGTATTGTTTTTATTATTAAATAAGGAAAAATTATTTTTTTCCATTTTGAATATTGAAAAAATAACAATAAAATTCACCATGGTAAAAGGGTAAATCGGTTTAACCTAGGTAAATACTGTACAATAATGACACCAGTTTTCATATTAAATATTATTAGATTAAGGAATTTAGACCATTATCACATTATCTCAAGGTTTAATTGTCCACTGGTTATATTTCCAATTAAATCACTTATATAATATTTTATGTGATGAAAATGAAAAAAATGTCACTCTCTTACTTTTAAACATCTCTCATGTGTTCAAAAAGGGTCAAAAGAAATTTTTTATTGATTATTTATGATTATTTTTATAAAAATTAAATAATATTTATTATATTCATTAATTAATACATTTTATAAATTATTTTGTTACTTTAAATGATTATGAAACACTAACAGGGTATTTATTCGATTAATAGAAAAATAAAATAAATGATTTTAAAAATATATAATGTAATATAATATGAAATAATTATTATGAAATGTGAATTTTTAGATAAATATAACATTTTATATATGTTTTAATTTAATATATAAATTTTCCTTTTCCAAAATTTTGTTTTCAAAGTTAAATTAAATAAATATTTTAAAAATTGACATTAATTATATTTTATGATAAATAATATTTTATTAAATGATTAAAAAATAATAAATATAACATCATTGGGAATTTTATTTATACATATATAAAAATATCATTTATGATCAATTTATGCCCCATTATTTGGTTTATAGTAACTATCTTGACCTATAAATTGTAAAAAAAAATGTTATCATACTAATTATTAAAAAGTGTTAATGAGAGTTAAAACAAAGAGATAAGGGTAAAACACAAATATAATGTTTTAAAAAATTTAATTGATGATATTTAATCTAACCATAATAATTTTATATTCTAAATAAATCATTATGGAGTCATTGTTTCCTAAAAAAATATTAATTTAATATTTTTTGAAATCCCAAAAGTGTCCCTCCTATCACTTATAAAAGGGATCCTCTTGTATTATTTTATTAATTCTTAAAAATAATTTAATTTCATCCAATTAGGACCCAAATAACATCCTTAAATACCTTCCCTAATCCTAGAATCATTTTTTCCTTATGAATCCCACCACGGAATGAATTGGGTGTACACCTAAAGAGGTTGTCTGAATAAGTGGTATCATTCATAATTGATCATTTTTTGTTTAATTTTTTATACACCACAATGAAATATTTTTTAACTGTGATGATATAATAAAATTAGTAAATCCCATACTCTAATATATTTTTTATCTTACTAACCTATATCAATCTTCTATTCCCTTAAATGGGAAACTAAATCTTCTTTCATGTGTATGGTAGACTACCTCTATGTGAACTGATGTATTTCATTTTCCTTCAGCGCCACTCATAGATATTTATGATGATTTATTTGATATATAGGTATATATATATATATATTATATTATATATTTATCATTATTTAAAATTAATATATCATATATTTTCTTACATTTCCATTCATTGAATAGCGGTAACATTGTTCGTGTGTACATGTGGATTAACACATTTTCATAGTGATACGATTCATTTCTCATTACAGGATCACATTGATGGAATATATAACTATTTTCAAAAAAATAATATGATATTTAAAATAAAACTATCAATATGAAAATATTAAATAACACCTATATTCTTTCCATTGCAATTTTTAAAACATAGAAACGTTACTCATGTATATGTATGACTTACTGTATTCATGTGGTACATTTTTCATAACAATATATCATTATTCGTTTAAAAAAATTATAATTGATGAATGAAACTGAAAATTATTCCATAATTATTATTCTAAAGATTACGAAACAATGACCACTTCTTCCATAATCAATACACTAAATTTATTTTATACATATGAACTGGATATCATCAAAACATCAGATGTGAACATAAATGGTTAAGAAAATAAATAGAAAATTTTATTAAATAAAATAAATGGAATAATAAACATAAAAATATTCTTCATAAATTAAATAATAAAAATAATATTATAATTTTTAAAATAAAGAATGAATTTTATGAGTTGGACCTTAGTTAAGAGATTTTTTCGCAATCACCTTTCCTTGAGGGACATATTAATTTTCAACACCAATTTATTTAAAATATTTTTTATACCTAAATTTTACATATTATATATTAAATGCTACATAATTCAAGGTATTTCATGTATTATCTCAAATCATTTCATCCATGGTGATTTTAATTTAATGTTTCTTAGTTTTAAAGAGTTTCTTAACCCAATTTCATTTAATTAGGTTATATTACTTATTCACTGTCTTTGATATTATAATATTATCTGGGTAACTATTTTCGATTATTTTATGTTGTATTTAAACTTTTTATATTTGGATTTATATTTGATGCATATAATCAATTCGTTGATTAATTCCCACTTCAATGGTATGATCTTTGTAAGATATTTCGTTATAATTTCTACTCTATTGAGACATATTTTATATTATTCCCATATTTATTTATATGTGGTGAATCTATTAAAATTTTTATATTTTATATAATTAATATATCTATATTAAGGGTATTTAATGTTTTATATTAACTAATTTCTTTCATGGGGGTTATGATTCAAATGTTACCAATGTGGTAAGGTTTTAATTCACAATGTCATTATTATATGGGGTTATTTATATTCAATATTTTATGGTGTAAGAGATTGATAATTATATCTATATAATAATTATTTTCATATAATTTTATTATTTATTCAAATTATATGTTTTTCTTTAATTTTACACTCTTTAAGTATTCATGATATTGAAATAAAATTTTCAATGAAAATCGACTTTCTAATATACTCATTCAAGATATTTTTCTTCCATATCCATATTTAACTTAAAATTTATTAATAAATATATCTAATAATATCAAAATATTTATTATAAACATTTTTACCAATTTATGATGCTTTATAAAATGGTTCAAAATGAATCACCTTATAATTTTCCAAATAAGTTACTATTTTAATTTTTTATTGAAAAAGTGAAAGTAAAAAATATTTTAAGATACATGGTATGAATTAAATTTTCTTATAGTAATGACCAATAATTACTTTAAATTTTATCTTACAAGTATACATGTTTTTTTCAATGAAATATTGTCCCTAATATTCAAGAAATGTTTAGTTTTTAAAAGTGTTTTTTAAAGCGAAAATGGTATTTTCCTAAAAGGTGTTTTAATGATATTTTTATGGTAATTATATTAACCAATTATAAAAAACCATTATTATAAACATAATTCACTGGTGGTATGTTTTAATGATTATATCCATATTCTCTATTTGGATGTTTGATGATATAGTTGAAAAGAATAAGTATTTACATTCACTTTATGGATTAAATTTTTAGTCATTTACATTCCAATGAAACATTCAATTTATTGTGATAATTGGACATTTCAATTAAATTAAATATAATTTATTATCTATCATGGATATTATTATGTATTAAAATTTACATCATTTATACAAATGGTGTCTTACTAGGAAAGTTATTTGATTGACTGTATAAATTTTGATAAATATGTATTCTTTAATCAATATAGCTATATTTTGATAAGGCATATTGTCTATTAATTTAATTGAAAATTAAATATATGATTAATTCATTAGTCATGAAGTGAAAGGTGGGGAATTATTATATTTATCCCCTTAATGCATTGACAGGTCTCGTGAGAAAAATAATTAAACGATCATTAAATGGGATTCTATTATATACCTACTCATTGATTAAATTGTCTTGTCATACAATCATGAATGTATTGATATAATGATGTTTGAGGTAATGATGTTCAATATTAATTGTCTCCATCATTGATAATTTAGTTATTTTAATCCTTGAGATTACTGAATTTATATTATCCAGAGATATATTTTTTTCTCGAACTATTGATTAAATGGAATGTGTCTTTATTTATTTTCCTATCAATATTGATTCTGATTTATTGATTCATGATTAATTCCACTATAAATAACTGTTACTAACCATCTGATATCGCCCTAATTTTATTTTTTTTCAAAATGATATGAATATTTAATATTTAAAAGAGTTCAAGGATATAGAATATTTACATTAACTATGTTATAGCTTCTGTCAGTATGATATTTTTTTAAACCATTTAATTGATAAATATTAAGTAGATTTTGAAAACATATTAAAGGATATAATATTTTTTATTTTTTGCCGGTTTGAAGTGATCAATTACATTTTGGGAGACATTTTATAGGTCCTAGGTATATATAAACCTTATAATTAATATAAACTATTATTTGGGTATAATTCTATTACTTTTTGGAGTTTTGAGGTGAAGGTTTTTAAAGATAAATACATCTAGAATTGATTAAGTTAATCTTTGGTTGTTACTATTGAGGTCTTAGAAGTTAATGTATTATATTAGATAAATAATGCTATTCATTTTTGTTTTCATAAATATTTAATGATAGGATGAAATACATTCACCCTTATATTGATCTTATAATACATTAAAAGTTAATATTAGTTCTTTAAAACTAAAAAATAAATATTGGATATTCATTCCATGGTCTAAGAAATTAAGTGTAAATTAAATGAAGCATAACCAAATGATGAAATTGTTCTTAGGAAATAATATATATTAGGTATGTATATTTTCTATTGTTCTCTATCTTGATTGTAAATTAATCAATCAACATTAGGGAATGAATCTTAAAATAAAATTGTCATACATTTACCTAGAATTTATAATAATAAATTTTATTTTTACCCATCATAGATTGATGACTTTTTGGTAATTAACTTTATCTTAACCATTTTATATATTAATTTATATTAGTCCTTTGATGTTATTTTTCTCATCCACATCCATATTTTTTCCATCCCATTAATGGTATTCTATTTTAAAAAATATTTTGTTTGTTATTCAGGATGACCTCTTAATTTTCATCTATCTCTTTTTAAGGGGATTTTTTATTAACCCTTTTAGGATATAGGTTTTACCCAGAGTAATTTCCAAATATAAATCCCTTAATTTTTTAGAGAGGTTCATATTGTGAGGATGAAATTTTATTAAATTTTTTAGAATATAATACCATGATATTTTAAAAGTGGAAAATTAGGTTTGAAAGTATATATGACATACAACATTGACCTTAAACAAACCATGAAATATTATTATTTATATATGATTTTTATAACCTAGCCATTAAATTTGTGGGTATAAATAGGTTTAATTACTATATGAAATATATATAAATCTCATTTACAATAAAAAATTGTTGATAAATTATTTGTAAATAACCACTCAAATTTATATTAGTCATTGTATTCGTAAAAATAAGTTTCCTTCATAATTGGGTTTTGTTGTTTTTTTGTGATAAAATATTTAAATTATTATCATGAAATTTGAAAAATATTATTTATTAAATATTATATAATTTTTTTAAAAATCATATCAAAATTAAGTTAAGGTGAATTTGTGGGATTTTTCTAAAATGATTAATTCATTCAATAAATAGTGAAAATTACTAATTTTGTAAATACTGTCATTACTTTTTATTAAATGATATAATTTAAAGGTACCATTATGTTTTTAAATTGGTAATAAATTTATATAATAAATATTTTATTTATAATAATTTAATTAATTTTATTTGAATCTGTAATTTTCATGATTTTTGTATAAGTTATTTTTTATCCTTAAAAAACATATTCCAAAAAACAATTATTAATAGCATAATGGTTTTGTTGTTTAATTTTTTGAAAATAATGGAAAATAAGTAATGATTTAAAATTTATTTCTATATAATATATCTTTATATATGAATTTAAATCCATAAAATTATGACATTGATTCATTGAGTTAATATGAGATTATCTTTTTCTTGAAAATACATTTTCTAGAAAAACTTCTTTTCAAAATGCTTTTCCATATTATTGTAAAACTAACTTATCCAAATTATAGGTATTTAATTTGTAAAAAATGATTAAATTTTATATCATCATTATACAAATTATTTAATAAGTCTGACTTGATATTTTTTCATTACAAATACTAAAAACTGTAAATAAAATTGTCAGTGTGACTAAAGGGTAAGTGAGGTTAACATAGGTTAAGACTATCTACAAAGGAACAATTTTTTATGTTATATATTATATAATGAATTTATTTTAACCAATAACTCTTTATGCTCTATATATACTTGTTAATTTGACACTTTTCCTTTTAAATGATCTGTGTAATACTTTAACTAAAAAGCGTAAAAAAAATTACACTCTCTTGCTTTTACATATCTATCATGTGATCACATATAAAAGACAGAATTTTTTTAATGAATAAAAGTAATTATTTTTAGAATAATGAAATTTTTTCAACATAATAATATTTTTTAAATAGTTATTAATTGTCTAGTAACTTTGAGTTGTTATTTAACACACACAATTCAATTAAAAAAATATTTTTAAAATTTTAAAAGTAATATAATATAAAAGAAATAGTTTGTTCTATTAATTTTGAAGGTAAATATACAATTTTATATAATTTGAATTTAATAAATTATAATTCCTTTCTAATAATGTTGTTTTCAATGTCAAAATTAATGAACAGTTTCAAAAATGGCATTAATGTAATTTTATCATATATAATATTTTATTAAATGTTTTAGGATTCCTAAAAATATTATCTTAGATAAAGTGATTTTTATATGTTTATAAATATAATATACGATACATTTATGTACCAATATTCCTTCTATATTAATTATCTTGAACCTAAAATAATAAAAACATCATCATAGTGGTTATTGTCAAAAAGGGTTCATGTGGGTCAAAACAAAGAGATAAGGGTAAAAACCTAATCTAAATTTTTCCAAATTTAATTTTATGGTATTATTTTTACCAATAATAAACTTATATTGTAAATATTCCAATTTTTATATTTTTTTCGATGAAAAATAATTTATATTAATATAATACTTTATGAAATCAAAATATTTCCCCTCCCCTTATTTATAAAACAAGACATGGTCTTCTATTTTCATCATAGTTAAAAAATAATTTTTTAGTTGGAAAATTCCTTCTCAAATAACTTCTTTAATTTAATTCTAAAATCCAAGAAGAAATTTTTTATAATATCCTTCTGGGAAGTATTTTTTTAAACCTAAGGATGTTTTTTGAAGAATTTGTGTTTTTCTTAATCAAACATTTTATATATTTCTTTATCAACATCCATAATGTATTATTAAAACATGATGAAATAATAGCATAAATATATACATAAAAGTATAATTTTATATGTTAAAATCACAACCTACTTCCATATCATCTTGAATGGAATGGGAAAAAAATCATCGTTTGTGAGTATAGTGGACTACTGCCACACGAACCGATGTAATTAATTTTAAATCAGAACTTCTCATTACTATTTAGGATGATTTATTTAATGTAAATATACTACATTGATAACATATTAATCATTAATTATTAGACAATATATAATCCTACTTTTCCATTCCTTAAAAGACAATGACATCGTTCGTGTGTACATGTCGAATACCACCACCATGAAGCGATGTGATTCATTTTTCAACACCGCATCACATGGATGGTATATACAAGTGTATTTAAAGAAATAATATGATATTTTTGATATAATGATAATTATGAATGGGTAAAAAAACTATTACATTATTTTAATCATGATTATTGAAAAATGGAAATGTTACTCATGCGTGTGCATGGTTTACCAACTCCGTGATTGTAACAAAGTTCATTTTCAATATCCATATTTAATTGCTGGTTTAAAAGTGTATTTTATTTATGAAAACAATAAATATTCCATGATTATTATTCTACATACTATGGAACAGTGAAATATTTTATTGTAATCAATATACCAAAGACATCTTGGGTATATGAATATAATATCATCAAAACATCCAACATCAAATTAATTGATTAAGTAATTAAATATATAATGGTATTAAATAAAATAAAAGGAGGAATAAACAAAAAAAGTTTCTTAATTAAATAATTAACATAATATTATTATTTAGTAAGATAAAGAACATGTGTGATGATTCAGACTTCAGGTCAGGGATTCCATCAAAATTTACATTCATTGATACTTATTTTAATGTTATGATCCAATTTATTTTATTTTTTCTGTATAATATCATTTTACATGTTGAATCATGAATCCTTCATAAAAATGGTTTTTTAGGTTTCAGTTAAAATTATTTAATCCAAGGGTAATTTAATTTAATGTTAGCAAGATGTGTGGGTTTTCCTAATTCAATTTTTTTCTTTGGGTGATATTACATACTCAATGTATTTGATATTATAATATTATTTGTGTAATATTTTTTTTATTTTTTTATTTCCAAAAATTTTATTTGTATTTACATTTAATACCCATAATCAACTAATTTAGTAATTCTCACTTCAGGAGTATAATCTTTGTATTAGATTTTGTTTCAATTTCTGCTTCATTAAGACATATTTTGTATTATGCACCTATTTATTAATATGAGGTGAATCTAAATCCCATTTTATTTGTTATATAATTAATATCTTTATATTGATTCAAATTATTTATATAATAGAAATTATTTCTTTCAAATGGGTTATGAATCAGATGTTACAAAAGTGGTAAGGGTATATTTTTCAATCTCATCATCATTCAAGATTATTTATGTTTTTGTCTCGTATGGGGGAATTATTTGATAATTATACAATATAAAAAAATTAATTTTTTATCATACTATTATTTCATAATATTATATGTTTTTCATTCATTTTCCACACTATAATTTAATAATATATTGAAAGAATATTTTTAAGGAAAATTGAATTTTTTTCTTCTCAGTCGGGAATATTTTTCTTCCATATCCATATGTTCCGTTAATATATTAAAGAAGGACTTTAATTTCCTATGATGATTCATTAAAAATAATTTTACCCATTTTTTCTTTTTTAAAAATGGTTTAATATTAATATTCTTCTCCTTTTCTAGAAAAAGTATATTTTTTTATTGAAAATGTTAAAGGAGTCATTGTTTGGACATACTCGATATGATTTGAATTTTCCCACCATCATGTCCACTCGTTTATTTGCTGCATACATTAAAATCATACATTGTTTTTTGAAAGAAAATTATTCTCCTATTATTTAACAATTTTCTAGTTTTTAAAAGTGATTTTCAAGGTGAAATGGGTATTTTTTCCAAGATTATTTTTAGTGATGTTCTTAGAGTATATTTGTTCATCAAGGAAAAAACCCATTATTTTACTTATACTCCATTGGATTTATACTTTAATAGTACCATCATTATTCTTTCCCTAAATGAGATTTTATTTTTTTACTAGGGAATGTATTGACATTCAAATAATTCATTTATTTTATAGTCCATAACATTCCCTTGAAAAAATCTATTTGTTGTGATAATTAGGAAATAAATTTCAATTAAATATACATATTAATTATCATACATATTATTATTCCTTAAACCATATATCATTTATAAAATTTTTTTTTTCCAATAAAAGTTATTTGATTGGCTAGGTAAAACATTGATAAATATGTATTCTTTACTCAATATGGATATTTTTTGATAAAAATATTGTATATAAATTGAATTGATCATTAAATAAATTATTAATGCATTAAAAATGTAGTTAGGGGTGGAACAAGGTTATAGATTCCCCCTTGATTCATCGACATGTCTCAGGAGAAAAATCATTAAGATAGAATTAAATTTGATTCTACTGTATTCCTCACATTGGTTAAACTATCTTGGTATAAGGCCATGAGAGTATATATATCATGATGTCTAAGATCATGACGTCCAATATTAAGCATTTACTTCATTAATAATTTAATTATTATTATCTACAAAATTAATTCATTGAAATTGTCCTTCTATGAATTCCATACTCAAGATAATGATTAAATAAGATGTTTTCTTAGATATTTAGATTACCATATTTTTTATAGTTTATTGATTTTTGATAGATTATAATATAATTTAACCTTACTGATCATTTAAGATCTTACTATTTTTCTCTCCCATAATATGATGGAGTAATATTTAAATGAGTTCAATGATTCATAATATTTACATTCACTATGTTGAAAATTGTGTTTTCAAATGTAATGTTAGATTCTAGTATATATAAAGTTTTAAAATAATAATAAATTATTTAGTTCATCAAGATTTAATTCATTGTATCTAGTGCCAATTGAATAGACTAATCATAATCTCAGAGATACTAGGGAAATGGTCTATAAATAAGCTTTGTTATCTCATGTATTGTTATAAATATATATAATGAAAAAAAATATTATATATTCTCTCATAAAAATATACCCTAATTTTGGACATGTAGTGTACATTAAGATACCCAAGAACATTTCACATCTACCTCTATTATGGATAAAAAGTTAAAGGGATCATCAATTATGAGAACATTATAACACTCCTTACTTGTATGATATCTCATCTCTTCAAGACAAAATAACACAAACCAGGATGGGTCTCCATTCGACCTGGCACCCGACATAGTTCGCGGAATTTCCCAAAGGGAATTCCCAATCCCCACGGTCTTTCAACAGGTTCCCATGTATCAATATTTCAATATAGAAATGATTTACCAAATTTCATAATAATAAACAACACACATGATAGATAAACCAAAACTAAATGAAGACATCCAAAACATGCCATTAACAACTTTCGTAGTTAACGATTTACAACATTAAACAAAAATATAATGTATTATGAAATAAGGAATACAAATATCTATACCTAAGATCCATGAAATGTGAGGAAACACATCGTGATGCCACCCCCAACAATATCCACACAGAAAGTCACAATAAATTCAAACTACCAACACTATAGTCATGCCTTACATAGAAATAAAAGACAATAGGGTCTCCATACACCCACATGTGTATGCAGGGTGTGAGCTAAAGCTCAGTAGGATAACACTTGGGTAAAAATGTTCCATGCCAAATCAGTCATAAGATAATTTAACATGCTCATTTAAATTAATTTTTTGAAAACATTACAAGAAAATAATTTGTGAGTAAAAATTTTAATAAAAGAAATTTCATACAAAAGGAAACTAATATAACCACTTTCATAAAATTAAAAGGGCTTCTAAAGGTATATAGAAACACACACACACACACCCACACACACAAGAGTTTCACTTTATAATTATGGATGGAACCCCAACATATGAGGTAGAACAAGATGGGTAAATGTCGAGGGTCAAACTAGCTCAAGTGGGATTCTAGGAACCATGCATCTCAACGAAAATGGTGAATAAAGACCACGACAACCAGCATTGTTAGGCACAAGCCACTAGTAGGGGCATCCCCATAATCCAATAAGTCTCTAATCACCATCCAAATATGTAGTTAGTGTTGTAGTCATCAATCCTGGTAAATAAAACTAGGCTGTAGCCACTTTCGAATCACCATCTAGATAGTCCTAGTCCATCCACCTAGTTACCTAGGATTCCCTCTTTGTACTCCAACATGTTTTACATTCACATATCACACACACCACCATTTTCATAAACCAATGTCAAGAATATCAAGAATTAAAAAATTTCATAAACAAAACCACTTTTCATCTTACACATGCCAAATTCATTTTCCAAAAAACATTTTAAATTAATAAAACTATATTTGGAAATACAAAAAAGAGGCTTGCAATTGCTCAGTCATAACCATGGGCTAAGACCCCATATTTTAATCCTCACGTAAAATATGTTCATTTCCCAAAAATCCATCCCATTATTTGAACAACTCCTCACTCATACTAGAAGTGAAGAAAAAAAGTATATACATGATAATACTAAACCATCTATTTCTATTTTACTCGCACAAAAACCCCCTTTCAATGCTTTTACAATCACCTATAAATATCATACAATTCACTTTTATCAAACTAATGAAAATAATATAATTAAAACCAACCAATATAATGGCCCAAACCCTTTTTAAAACAAAAAGAAAACCAAAGTCAAATTTCTATAATTATTTTCATCATTTAAAAAATGTACACATCATATTTACAGATTTACAAAATAACCATCACCCCAAGGTAATCAATTGTAAAAACATTTTCACATCAAAACTCTTTTCGAACATAAACAACACCACTCTCATAATTTAATAAATCATTTAAGACATTATAAATAAATTACAAGAAGTTCCATAGTGTTTTACACCATACACGCACTCTAAATTCACTTTTAAAATTAAATGTGAACCAAAATCATTTCACAACAAGATTTTCATCACATGCATAATTTAATAAATCTTGTAAATCATTTTTAAAACATTTATAAATTGTTATTCAATAGTTTTCACCAAAAATCCAACAATTTGATGCATAGATTTCATTTTCAAACCTAATGGACATCAAAGCCATAGTAAAACATGTTTTTAATCAATCATACAATTTAGATTTCAACTTTAAAGGTGAAAAATATGCCCAACACCTCAAAACAGTCCATCATCCACTTATAGGAATTCCAAAACACTCCAAAAATATATTTTACCCCACAAAATTAGATCATAGTACTTATTTATAAAATCAAATAATTACTTTAAATTAATAAAATAATGCATCACCATGGAACCACCTAGATTAGGTGTAGAAATTCCAAAAAATGGTGTGAAGTCTTCAATTACAACCATGTCGTACCATGAGGAACCAATATTGGATCATATTTTAGGAATTTGAACCAAAATAATTCAAGACCAAAACCTAAAATGAACCCCATACCCATGGGAAATCCAATAACTGAAAGAGAAAGAGGATAGATTACTTAGAGGGGTTACGCCATCAAGGCGGTCTCACGAAGAGGTGGTTGGTCGTAGGCCGCCGGTTGGCTGGACCGAAGGGAGGTTGCTGGTGGAGGTGCAAGGGAACCCAAGCATTGCACTAGAGAATGTTCAAGAAAAGGGATATGGGGCATCGACTATATGAGCAGCCATGGGGGTATGGTGGCACAATGTGGGAGAGGAAAGAAGGTGGGGGTGCAACGGTAGATGGACAATGGGATAGGGTAGCATGATGTGTAAGAGGGAGGATCGTTGGGGTGCAATGCAAGGGGTGTGGGGGAGGAGATGTGATGAGATAGGGGAGCTAACCTTAACCAAAACAAAGAAAAAATGATAATAATAAGCTAATAATAATAAAATTTATAATAATTATAACTATAACAATATTGTACTTAACAACACAGACTATAATAATAATAATAACAAAAACTTAATAAAAAGTTAATAATAATGATAAATGATAACAATATTAATGAAATTAATAATTTAATATTATTATTAATAATAACTTAATTAAAATATTAATCATAATGTTAACTATAATAATAATTATAATTAGTGGTAATAATAATGGTAATAATAATTATAATAATACTAATTAAAATATTAACAAATATAATAATAATAATAATATTCATAAATAATAAAAATATTATTTTTATCATTTAAACCATTATGAATTCATTTTATTTTCATTCCTTCTTTTATTCTGTGTTCATGTTATCATTCATTTAATTAATTAATTAATTAATTAACCATGCACTGGGTAGTCCGCATAGTGATTAAGTGAAGCCATGTGGCTTCAACCGTGCCCTACCCATTTTCCAGGCGCTGACAATCCTAGAGACTTATATTAACAATAAAAACAAAAAATTATCAATCAAACTTTTCCCTCACCTTGATAAAATATTTCTAGGCCAGTTAAAATAAAAAAATAAAATTATTTCAGAAGTCTGGGTGTAACAATTCTCCCCACAATAATGCTTTCTTCCCCCAAAAAACCAATCCCATGGGTAATCCGAAATGAGGAACTGTTACTCCGTTACAACATAAGAAGATTACCAAACGATCAACAAATGAGTGTGAGGCAAGAATACAACCAACAAAGAAACAAAACTACCATGGGAACTCTGAGGCCAAAAAACATCCCAAGTGTCACCCCCAAGAAAAATAGCCTCTAGTTGATTAATCAATGGAACATATCCTCTCACCGTACACAATTCAACACTCTAGAAAACACTTCAAACATTCATGAGTGATATTTTAGTCCACCAGAAACGGATAATGAATCATAATTGATGACATACGGACACCCTAACAGACACCCCACCATAAGAAACAACCCACACATGAGGAAAAACCAGGGCAATAACATGGGGAAGCCCGAAAGGACTCCCCACTATATGAATTAGACAATATTTGATTCAGTCTAGAATAATTGTAGTGATACTCATGATGGGTATCCCCACCATAAAAACTTGTCAGATTGTTCAAACTCAAGTACTTCTTTCCATGAACTAAGAACCCCCACCACAAGGGGAGGTAAGGGAAGGGGCCCATTAAATTTACCTACAAGAACACCATAGATACATCCCAATGTCTTATTTCCTTTGAAAGAACACAAATCCATCTACTCTCTATTTATAAGCATGGGCCACACATGGACCATTAAAAGAAGACCCACATTTGGTGAAACATAACAACTGATATTCTAAGTAAACAAGGCAACTATACCTTCTTATAACTATTGAGAAACTACTACACCCCAATGGGTAATAACATGGAAATGAGGTCCTCCCACCTCCTTCCACCAAATTGGAACCATTAAAAAATACAACTACATCGGAGGAGTAATCTATCTCTATCTTTGACACTGAGAACTGAACTCAAAACCAAACCTCTCACAACATTGGGGTTCTCTTAACTATGTGCCAACTTTACTCAGAGACCTATGGAATGAGATTTGATGATTGAATAATCTCATTCCTCATACTTAGTCTTTAGAAACCCCCTTGAATGAAACTTCTCCTTCATGTTCCACAAACAACCACACTATGACCTAAACAGTGCCATCTGACACATCACACTTTAGTGTCTATTTATTTTAACACAACAATTCACAGAAAAAAAGTATTAGAATACATGTTGTCATTGCCCCACTTTACTTCAAATAATAAACTTTTATAGGAAGGACACATGGAAGAATCCTTCGACTAAAATAGATATATTCATTATTTTTTGAAGGAAACTCGTCTTAATCAGAACTGAGGTTCTTAGAAGGGTTCACAACCTTCACTTCTATTGTCGAGTGAGAACATGTCACCATAAAGTGTCACCAAACATGAACCATGAAACCAATAAATAAATTTCAATGAGAGGGACCTTAACATGATTCTTTAATAGTATAAGATTAATACAACCAACCATAACTATCTCTTATAAGTATATTCACTATATAGGTGGTTTAATGCAAGCGATTACTTTAACGAAACCAATGAAATACCCAAAGGCCCTTTTAAAACAACATCCATCACCAACAACTCCATATTACTTCTACTATTCCCCATTTGAATTTCTTACACCACTACATACAAGACCTACAAACTTAATGATGTCAAACTCCATAGTCAACAACACATGCCACCAATGTAACCAAAGATTCTTATAACTCCTCTCGTATCTGCTCTCCCACTACGAGAAGATCTTCTAGAATTATAAAATATAGGAGGATTCATATTTCAATGTTCAAGAATATGAAGGGTATTATACTAATCAACTAGAGGATCTGCACATCTAGATTCACCCAGGGCCACACATCAACTATGCACTAACTCTTTATAGGGGTGTATACTCACTGAAAATGAGACCCAAGAACTCAATCAAACCGGTCCATTGGCTAATAATTCCACAAAATATCACCAGAACACAAAAAGGTAACCACCATAATAACTCCCTTAAACACTCCTCGAAAATTTCCCTGAACTAACATTCCAAAACAACTTACCAACGAAATAAAAACCAAAAAATTACTCCATTAAGAGGGGTTTTCAAAATCACAACACCCCACTACAATATTCCCAAAAACACAAAGGACACCACATAATAAATGATTATCAAACTCCCCATCTTTTCTTGAAAATTACATTTAAAACAAGAACAAAGACTATGGGTTCATATTTACCTAATGTGCCTCATGGGTCTCACACATTCATGTTCTCATGCCACAATGTGAACCCATCTTCTTTCCTCACATAACACATGCATGTGGTCACCTATGAGAACACCAGGGTTTAAAACAAAAGCTTTTCATATTCCAAAACAATAATAAACCCACAAGTCTATGTTATGAAAAACAGATACTGATAAAATTAACCTCATTTACTCAAAACCATTTCTCCAAAGTCCACTTCTCCAAAGCATTATTCAAAACAATCCAAAAAACCCATTTTACATCCCTTGAAAATATAACCATTTCTTTTTAAAAAATAATATTCCATCACTTTTTAAACAAGGGTTTTCAAAAATAATTCTTAGAACCTAAGGAGTTAGAAGAGGATTCAAGTGGAAACTAGTACCGATGGGAGTATCAGATATATGGTTGGATTCCATAAGCCAGTCACAACTCCATCATAGAGAGTGTATTGGAAAATATCCCTGAATCCCCATAGATATCCAATTTTTATGATCTCATAGAGACAATTGACCCAACACTTTTTTCACTTCCAAAACATCAATGATCTGCAAGGACCAAAAGACTCACATGATACCCAACTTCCTAGGGTGACTTGGATCCCATCACAAGGTGAGCTGGCGAGGCACCGTACTCGTTACTAGAACATCATGTCCCAACAATCCTAGATCTTTTCTACCCAGAATCATTCCTAAGGAAAAAGACTCAAATTATCATAATGAGATATGATATCGATTTTTCAAAAACAAAGCTGGGTAGCTATCTGACTAGGCACCCAACCCAGTCTACAAAAAGGATTAAAGGGAATTCTTGATCCCCAAGGGTTGGAAACAAGTTCTCGGGTATCAAAATTTCAATATGGGAATGAAGTACATGATTTCATAATAATAAACAACTAAAAAGACAAATAAACCATAACTGCAAACAGACAACCAAACAAGCCCTTAACAACTTTAATATTTAATGAATTTCAACTTTAAACAAAAATATAAAAGTATTATGATAGAAGGAAAACAAAAATCTATACCAAAACATCATACAATGTTAAGAACCAAATCCTCAAGATTTCCAAACCAAGATGGACATTGAAAGCCACATGAAACTCAAACTACCAACACTAACATCTTTCCTTAACTTGAAGCCAAAGAAAATAGGGTTTTCATACCCAAAAAGGTGTATGCATGATGTGAGCCTAGGACTAGTAGTATTCCACTATGGTAAAATGATTCCATGATAAAGAATTCATAAGATAATTTAACATTCTCATTTAAGTTAACGCATCAATAACATTAGTAGAAAACCATTTTTGAGTAAACATTTTAAGAAAAGAATATACATACAAACAAAACTAATACAACCACTTTCTTAAAAATAAAAAAGGATTATAAAGGTATAAAAAACACACACACAATTAGTCCATTTTATGCGGATAGATAGCTCCCCAACATATAGGTAGAGCAACATGGGTAAATTTTTATGGTCAAACTAGCTCAAGTGGGATTCTAGGAACCTCGTGTCTTAGCGAAAATTTTGTATAGAAACCACGACATCCTTAGTTCTCATGAACTACCCTCTAGTAGGTGAAATCCATATAACCCTAGTGGTATCTAATAGCCATCTAAATATGTAGTTAGTGTAGTAGTCATCAACATTGATATGTGAAACTGGGTTGTAGCCACTTATGAATTACTTTCTAGCTATTTCTACTATGTTCCACCTAGTTACCAGGAATTTCATTTTTGTGCCCAAAAAAGTTTTACATTGATATATCACACACACAAACACATTAATAAACCAATGTCAATAATTTCCAAAAGTTTCCAATTTCATGAAAAAATTGCTTCTCATCTTACAAACACCAAAATCCTTTTTCCAATACATTTTCAATTAATAAAACTCTATTGGGAAAAAGACAATAAAGGCACAAAATTTATCACTCAAAACCATAGGCTAAGAACCCATATTTGAATCCACACATAAAAAATGTTCATTTCCAAAACATGTTTCCCATTATTTTAAAAAATCAATGATCATACTAAAAGTGCATAGAAAATTATTTACATGCTAATACCAAAACTTTTATTTCCATTTAATCACACTGAAAACCCCTTTCAATTCTTTTACAATCACCTATAATGTTCATATAATTCCATTTTAACAAAAATAAGAAAAAAACAATTAAAACCAATCACATTAATATCCCATTCCCTTTTTAAATCCACAACAACAAAATGTCATATTTGAAACACGTGTTTCAGTATTTAAAAAATGAACACTTCATATTTAAGGGCGTAAAAATTAACCCTCTTTCCAACATAATAAATTTTAAAAACATACGCACATCAAAACTCTTTCCGAATATAATCTGCACCACTCTCATAATTTAATTAATCATTTGAAAACGTTATAAATAAATTCCAAGAAGTATTACATGGTTTTACATGATACACACACTCAAATTATTTTTTAATATTAAATGCACACCAACATCATTTCACAACAAGATTCACATCAAAGGCGTAATTTAGTAAATCTTTTAAACAATTTATAAAACATTAATAAATAGTAAATCAAGGGGTTTCACTACTAATTCCCTCAATTTCATGCATAAATGTCATTTTAAACCCTAATAGACATTAAAGAGACACTAAAACACGTTTTCCATCAATAAAAAAATTAAAGTTCAATTTAAAGGTGTGAAAAAGGCTAATACATCAAAACAATCCATTTTCCACTTGAAAACATGAGAAAACAAACCAAAAATATATTTCTTACCACGAAATTGGATCATAGAACATATTTGTAAAATAAAATAAACATATTAAAATAATCAAATAATATAGGGGCTTGGAAAAACCTACCTTAGGTGTAGAAATTCCCATAGTTAGTGAGAATTCTTAAATTGCACTGTAGCCGCACCACAAGGAACTGAAATTTGACCCAAATTCAATAATTTGAACCAAATGAATTCAATATATAAACCTAAAATGAACCACATACCCATTGGAAAACCAAAAAAATCAAATAAAAAGAGAAGATACTTACCTAAAGGGGTTGCGCCGGTAAAGAGGTCGTATGGAGAGGTGGCTAGCCAGACAGAATGGATGATGCAGGTCGTAGCGTGAGGGTTCCCGAGAGACGTTTTAGAGCATGTTCCACTGGAGGGATATGGAGTGCTGACCATAGGACCCATCAATGTGGTAGGGCAGTGTGATGTTGGAGAGGGATGAGGATTCAGGCATGATGGCAGCAGGCCAAGAGGATAAGGCGATGTGACGTCGGGGAGAGAGTAGGGTCGGGGTGCGATGCGAGTGGGTGGAGGAGGAGACCTAATGGGATAGGGGAGCTAACCCTAACCAAAAATAAAGAAAAATAATAAAAATAAGTCAATAATAATAAAAATTATAAAAATTATAATTATAATAATAATTTTCTTAACAACAACAACAATAATAATAATAACAAAAACTTTATAAAAATTTAATAACAATGAGAAATGATAACAATAATAAAAACATTAATAATTTAATAATAATACTAATAATAAATTAATTAAAATATTAACCATATTTTTAACAATAATACTAATAATAAACTTTTAAAATAATAATTGTAATAAAAAAATGATATTCTTAATTAAAATATTAACCAAGATAATAATAATAATAATAATCTTAAATAATAAAAATAACATTATTATCATTAAAACCATTCTTAATTCATTTTGGTTTCTTTCCTTGTTTTATTACATTTACAATTTTTCATTCATTTTATTAATTAATTAACTAACCATGCATAGGGTTGGCTGCATGGTGATTTAACGACGCAGTGTGGCTTCAACTATGTCATGCCCGTGCGCTAGGCACTAACAAGCCTAAAACCATCATTTATCAACAAAAATTAAAAATCTCTATTGGACTCGGCCATCACCCCGACAAAATATTTCAATGTGAGTTAAAATAATAAAATAAATTTTTTCCAGAAGCTTGAGTGTGACACTAAGTCATCAATGATCCATCCTATTCCTTAATTTTTAAAAAATGGATGGAGAATAGTGTAAAATAATGTTTTAATCCTATGTAAATTACATTAAGAAAACGCTATCAACTATCCCCGCTAATGATTATCCACAAAATAACCCTAAGAAGATAAAAATGTTATTTTTCAATAAGTGGAGACATGGATTCAAAACCGGATTCCTCTCTCCATAGATCCCTTAAGTTAGAAACTCATTATCATTAGTAATGGAGATCATAATGAAAAAATATGGATGTGTATAGAGAGAGAAACAATAATCAATTTATATTAAAAAATACATGAAAAAATTAGAGTAAAACATAAATCTAGCATAAGCCCAAAAGTATTTCAAAACTCCTCTCCAATGAGAGATAGTTTAAGTCACTCTTTAAAAATAGAAGAAATTTATTTTAGTATTAGTAGGGATCATTAGGTATTAAGTGTTCATGGGGAATATTTATCATATATTCATTTGAAATAATCTTAATCCATCTAGAAAATGAATTAGGATAATTTCATTAAATAATTCCCCCATTATAGAATTTTTAACAATAATGTTTTTTGATGTCAATGCATTTATAAAAAAATTACATGAGTGTATAATACACGATAAGTAACTATAGGGAATCCAAGATCCATTCACACTATCTTCATATTATAGGTCCGATGGGTGTTTTATCCCCTTAATAGGGTCTATGTATGATGTTTTTTGTGTGTTTGATGTAAGTGTACCCCCAAACACATAATATATAAATATAAAAAGTGATCACACAAAAATTAATGCACTATATCCCTTTGTAACTCTATAGTTAATAGTGATTTTTATAGAGTAATACTAATATGGGTGACATCCTAGGAATTACTCCTACTAACCCATTTTCTGTGAAAATATGTCTTGGTCTGGTGGAACCATGTTACTAATTTCCATTGTAAAATTTTGGGATTGTCTCCTAACATCCTCCAAGTTTAGAGTATCCCATTGGCATGAAAATCACTATTAATTTTTCCTCTAAATCAGATCGCAATTGTGTTTTTTTTAATGTTAATAAGATTAATAATAGAGTTACTACTTATGGTAGTGTGTTACCTTCTAGTTTTTAAGTATGTGAAATATTATCCATAATCACTATCTTTAAATTATTAATATCATTAATGAAATCTTTTTCACTTGAAATTACTTCATGTGGTAAACAAAAAATAATAAATTAATTAACTTTCCTATATTATTAGAAATTTCTCTAAAGTGAAACAAATATTGTTGTGGTGTGGTAAAACTATTCCGTAATATCTTTCAAAGGATATACCCTTTAAAGAGTATTTATTACATTAACACATTAGCCTCCTAATTTTCATGTCCAATTAAATTAATCTTATATATGATAAATTCCCATATTTTCCTTGAACCCTAATCTTTATGTTCTAGAAAATTTCTCACACATTCCCCATGGTTATCCAAAATTTTGAGGCTAGAATCAGAATGAATCTTATGTTTTATAAGGAAAAAATAATTTACTCTTTACGTACTAGTAAAAATTACTCCTCCATGGATAAATATAAATAGTATTATCAATGGAATGAATATTACATGATTAATATAATTCCTATTATTCTCTATAGTACTTTTTCAAATTCTCATCCTTTCTTGACAATGACTCTTATTCCTAGAAATATTTACTCTTACATGTAATACAGGCTTCGCATAATAACCATTACACTCTAGGTTTTTTCCAATATCTACATCCACCTACATCTAGAATACCTGCTACCATCAAAATACTTGAATTAAAAACATTGAAAAGGAAAATAAATAAATAATATTAATTAAATAATTAAATAAATATATTATAATATCTAAAATGCCCCAATATACTAATTATATGATAATTTTCCACAAAGTGATAAAATGGATGGAATTCAATTAAAGAATTACAAAGTTAAAATTCTAAAATTATTATATCTATTATATGTGTCAGATGATAATGGTATTAGATAATTTTGTGTCATGTTGATAGATTTTATAGATAATTAATTTTAAGGCCTGGATTGAGAAACATAGAAATGTGTTAATGGTATTGTAGTCCAGAGAACCCAATATTAGTGTGGTGGATGAAGTATCAATTCACTAGGATCCTAAGAATCTATTGATCAATTCAAGATCTTAATTAAGAAGTTGTGTAAAATCACATGGTTCATGTATCATATATGGTTATGTGATTTTCACTATGTATTTCTATATCATCTCACCCTTATATTCATGATTCAATGGGATTATATCTTATAAAATGAAATATATCACTCATACATAGCCTGCTCTTATATACATGTAGTGTTAGGAGATCCCATTTCAATCCTTGATCACCACACCATTTTTCAGCTAAGTGATAAGGCATTGATAAAAAGTTTTAACAAATTTGCATCCTTACATACATGCATATGTATATTATTTTTCTTTGGCATGGTAGAAACCTCTATATAGACAAGATGGTAGTTCCCATGGATTTAGATTATAATTTATATATATATTTTACATTATGGTAGTTCCATTATGATAAATTTTTTAGAAGCTAATATGATCTTAATACTCTCCTAGCATAGGAGAAGTTGAATTTAGTGATTCTCTCATCCCATATAGTTTAGGCCCCCACCAACTAGATTGTTGTACTTGCCTGAATCTCTTACATGGTGGTTATCCATTAGTTGATGTTGTTTTTCTCAAAATAATAATAGCACTAACCTAATAGGGTTTTATTTATAACAATTTTTATTATTTGGTTTTATCTGAATAAGTTGTTAATTATTTGGGAATATAAGATAATATACCCTATAAAAGGTAATATGTTGATGTCCTAATACCCATCCAAAAACAAATACCTCATGAGGTACTCCCTATACACGATTTTTAGAATATTTTTATGAACATGTTAGTTATTATAGATATTATAAATAGATTAATTTGGATTGGGTTATCCTCTTATACATCCAAAACTACGATATAGTCATTGAGTGAGTGTTATTAATTGGAAGTTTCTTATTAGATATGCACTCTAGTTTCAGAGTAGTTAAATGTTCCACCTGAAGATATCCCATGTGGTTTTAAATATATAACTCTATATCAAATATAGTATTGATACTAGAGACCCTCTTATTGTATAAATGGTTTGTCAATGGGGAGAACCGGTTTTGTTAAAGGGTCAGTGGTGAAAGAGTAATTAAATATGGATGACCTTTTGATTTTTTCCAACCAGTATAACCCTTATATAATAATTATTAAAGATGGTGTGTTGAAACAAAATTATGTGTGTAAAAATACATGATGGATAGATATGAACAAATAATTAATGAGGTAATATTAATTCCTTCTCCCTATGGATCCTTTTCATTATCGACAAAGATATGTGTTATTCATCCTACATGAGTTATTCTGTTGTTATAGATTATATTGGACCTCTTAGATAAACCCATAACATCTATAAAATATCCACTAATGGAATCATATATAATTCACCTTCTGATAAATTATGTTTTACCCAGATGTAAGAACAAATCTTTCATGGGGTTACATCAAGGAGATGATGAGGATAAATGTTATAATCCACATTAATTATTTATTACCCATTACTAGAATTAAAAGATATTGTGTGATTGAGAAAATGAATTTATTTCTTCCCTAGTGGTGGCATTGATTGAGTGCTCCTAAAATGTCATATATTCCTACACATTAGACCAATATCTTAATTTCTGATGGTGGAGAGGACATTATCCACATTTCCTACTAGATAGTTTTTTTTCAATTTTAAAAACATTGTTGTATACATGTATATCTTGAGTGAGGATCACCCTGGTAGAGCACAAACCATGATTTTGTATGTAATGTATATTTTATATTTATTATAGATATATAGGGTTTTAACTATGTGATGAATAATATTTTCCACTGGTTATAGTTTTAGTCACATTATATTGGAAAGAATTATTTTGGGGTATAGTGTTGATACAGTTGGTAATAAGAATGTTTAGGACCATCTTATTCAGATTACGGTGGAATGGGTCACTAAAAAATGACATTCATCTAGGTAAGTTGAGAATATTTTGGTATTTTACTAGGGTTCTCTTCAATATCTTAAAACAATTAACACAAAAAAATAAGTTATTTTTGTGGGAAAATAATTTTTTTAGAGGTCAATGTGTAGAGGGTAAACTCTCATTAATGTTTTGTGTTACCATGTTCTCCTTTAAAGTTAATCTAGGTACATTTATATATAAATCTTGACAGTTGCAAATGAAAAATCTAAAGAAGACCCTAGAAAACATTCTTCCCTATAATTCTTCTAGATTTTTTAGAATCTTCATAGTTTTTTTGGTAATAGAATATGATTCAATGAGTATATTACTATACAAAAGAAATCTATAACAGTCAAAAATGTAATGTGTTTAATGCCTAAATAGGAGGTATATTCTGTGATGAACCCTTTGTTGTAGATATTTAAAATAAATGGTGTTGTTTCATTATTTGTAATTAGTTAACATATATGTGAGGAATGAGTAATGTATGTTTACATTTATGGAGACTCATGGGAATAAAAATTATTCTTTCACTAAGATAATGATTTAGGGAAATTTTGATTCAATGTATCTATAGATTTTTTTGTATCTCATTGATAGAAGTTCCAACTTGTGTGGGGAAATAGTATTTCACTTCCTATGTAGTTTTAGTTGATTTCTCTTAGATTCTAAACAACAGTGGATGATAAAATATGTGTGTGGATATGTTTTTTTAAAATGAGATAGTTTTTCAAGCATCAAAATTAGTATCATGGGTTGTATTATTTTCAAAGAATAAAAGGTTTAAGGTAAGGTAGGATGTATCGATACAGATTTTTTCATGGCCAAGAATTGTATTTTTATGAGTATTAACGTCTTAGGTCTTAAAAAGTGTAAAATGGAAGCATCACCATAGTAAGTGTCCACAAAATGATTCATTTTATTTTTCTATTGTTCATAGAATGATATAATTTTCTTTTGATTCATTTTATGTTAGTTCTGAGATACATAAAACCTTATGGAATAGAAAATAATTATTAATCAAAAATAGTTATTCTACCAACATGAATAATATTATGTTTTATACAAGAGATCATATGAAAATTTCCACACCATGATTATTTTTGGATTTGTGATATTTTCCTAGGATTGGTATAATTTTTGTGGAAAAACATCAAAGCCTCAAGGATTTATATTTACACCTAAAAATAAAATGAAAATAATTAATTTTTTTATTTGTGTCATTCAGAGTGCATTGGTAGTGAAATTTCATAGTGATATTGAATATTGTGTGACACATTGAGATAAAATGGTATGTTTTATTTTTTATGGGGGACTATTTGTTTTTGTGTAGTTTATTTTAAATAATAAATGATTTATATTTTTAATTGTTTCAGTGTAAATTAATGGGTCAATTAAGAAGGGAATTAAAGAGGGAAATAATTTTCTTCTCATAACCCTCTAATTTTATCCATCATTGGATAATTAGAGATGAAATAATTTTCCTTATGTTTTATATTGGAAGTATAATAAATTGGGTGAAAACCCATCTCTATTAACACAATGGTGGAAAATAATCCTTGCATTATCTATGTTATTCATGAAGGAGGAGCAATAAAATCCATGGTTTGTGATGATAACATCAAGATTCATGAAAATTCTAATGATGGACACATTATTTTAATTATTCCTTGTTAAATTTTTTGAGATATGAAACTCTTCCCTTAATGATTATATCACATTGTTTTCTATAGATACAAAAAAATTGGGATATTTATATTATGAATATTTTGCAAATGGGAATTAATGCTATTTTGATCAATGGTTGTTTTGAGGAATGATTCTCATAAAACAAAAAAAAATTGGGAATTGAATTCCAATAAATTTTACGTTGTACCATTGAATAAATAAAATTAATCAGTTTTTAAAATTATTTTAAAAAATAATAATTCTCCAAAATATGAATATTATTAATGAATATAAGTTGGTTTTTTTCAATATTCGAAAGAAGAATTATTTTGAGAATATATAATTGTTCTTAAATTTTTTTTATCTCATCTCACATGATTAATTGATTTATTTTATTCAATTTATTATGATACAAGGTTAAAATTGTTTGATATATAATTTTTAGAGTATCATGGGATGGGTTTTGTGGAATATAGAATGAATGTTTATAAAATAAAAAACATTCAATGTTATTTTGAATTCACCTAAATAATTGATATTAATATTAATTTATTTTTTAATCATGTGATTTCATTATTTACAATATAATTTTAATAATAATAAAATTGAGATTTTTATTTCCATTAATTTTATATAAATTATATTTCATTGAACTATTTTGGAGTTATTTATCATGGAGCATGCAGAATTTACTTAAGATATTCAGTAATTCATCCTATTTGATCTTGTGTATATAGATATATAAACATTTATTTATTTATTTTATTTTTCGATCATGTGCTAAAAATATGGATAAATATTCTTTTTTTTTTCTAGAATTTTTTCTCCCAAATTATCCATGGTTTTTTTTCCACATAGAGTTTTCCATGTTGGGGATTTATATTATTAACATTTAATATTTTTAAATAATTATTATTTTTTATTCTCAAAATATCAATGAAGAAATTAAACATTGATAGATTTATCATTTTCTACTACTGACATTCTTCAAAAAATCATATACAAGATCATTCTTGTGTGGTTGGTTATATTTAAAACCATCAAATTCTAGGTTATTGTTCTCTTTTATAACATCTTGTTTTAGATTGTGTTTTTTCTATTCCACAATAAAATTAAACCATAGAATCATGGGATTATTATACATTGGATTTGTTGATAGAGGTGAGAATAATAGTGGTGTTTGAGGTAATGAGATTAATATTTTCTATTCTTGAAACATTCTGACCACACAACACAAAGTCTTTGGTCACATTCCATGTACGTCATGAGCCTCAGTTTCTATGAGGAATTTTATGTCACATTGAATGTATCTTTGAGATATGCACCATGTGAATCACAATTTTATGTGGAATTATTAGAATATGTTTTTTTAATTATATACCATGGTACTCTAGGTAACATATTATATATCTCCAAACTCATTGTCAAAATGTTTACCCTATATAAATGCCTGATCCATATGGTAGGAACCAAACATTTCATACATCACCTATACATGATATTTATTCTAGTTTATATGAGTATAGTTTAAATTTATATCTATGTATGTATGATGTAATCATATATAATATTATCCATTTGAACTACATAATGTGTACTTAGAGAACATGTCATCTACTTATTATATTAAATGGGATATTTCATTAACTCATGGATAATTCAACCCGAACGACCCACTCACTATATACCCCTAAGGATACATCATGTAACATGTCTTCACATGGGTTGAGAATTGGAAACACATGACCAACCATTCCTAAGATCCCTATACATCATGTTCCTTACAAGACATGCTATTTACTTTGATATTTATAGAATTCTTCATGATTTATCATCAGAGTACTAGTTTTAGACATATAATAAATCCATTCTATGTGTGTTTCCTTATATAAAAAAATGTTGAATTTATTTTTTATTCTAATGTTTATATTTTTTGTAGTTATATTTTCATATAATCGTATAGCCAATTCCATATTTTGGATGATTACAAGAGAATACATGTTATTGGTAACCCTTTTGAACCATATTTATCTCCAATGTATGGTTCTTGTATTTATATAGTGTAGTATTTAACCCTCTCGTAAGGATAGGGTATGTTTGGTATACTCATAGAGTTGGTTACCATCTAGTATGATACCCACTACACATGTTGGGGTAAAGGTCCTCAATAGGGGTTAGTTACACTCTTGACTAAGGTTTCTTTTAGTGGGGCATAGATCCTCTTTTATTGATACTATTGAAGGACGTTATATAGGTGAAAAATGTAAGATAGATCAAGAGAAATAGTAATTATAGTACTATAGGTACTCCATATCTCATTCCAATATCTAGAATCTATAATGATGAGTTTTGGAAATCAATTTATTATACTCTTATAAGGTGAAATCCCACACTATATCTTATAGGGTAATTACACAATTATTCTGAGTTTTTGGATTTTTTGGGGAAGGTATATTATTCATTATTCTTAGAATCCTTCAGAACTCAATCTAGGAGCATCTAGATTATTAGGGATTTGAGGGTTCTTCTAGTAAATGTTGACCACTATCAAGTAAATACATGAAGTTAGACAATAGAATTAAGACACACCGAGTATTCTACAAACCTATGTGACAATGGATAATTATATGATATATTAACATAATGATTTTTGTTGAATTATATTGACATAAGACATTTCGTATCTGCCTATGTTTCAATCATTTTAAGAATATAATTGTTGTTCTATTATCTTATTTATCTATAAGTATCTTATATCATGCCTTTGACCTAAATTGGTACTTTTGTCTTTATTTTATATTTTATGAAATCTTATTAGTGAATTTATTCTGACCTCTATATGGGGTTTTTTATTCACATGTTCTATCTATGAAGAGAATGAATAGTTTAGATATTGTCTTGGTGATCATGGTGTTAAATCTATTTATGTAGAGAAGATACATGGTGACATGTGGTGGTACATCATGATGATGTTTTTTGTTTTAAAAGACATCTTTAGGGTCCTTTTTTCTTTTTGGTACACAATGTATCTTCTTAGGTTTCCCATATTTGAGGATATGGTATTCACTTTTCACATGTCTATTGCGTAGTATAATGTTATCATTTGTAATGTTAACTTTTTTAGTTTTCCCATGAAGTGTAGTGTTTTGTAGTTATTATACCTATGCACATTTCTATTAAGTGTATTTTTATATTAATAATGATGTTTTAATAGTTTTATTATTGTATTTTTTTCTTATTTATTGTTGTTTGATAATGGATAAGGCCCCACATATATGGTTATGTATTCTTAGGGACATTATCTAGACTCTAACCTAATGTATGTGGGATTGGGGTGTCACACATGGCTCATTTTCAACCAAAGTGGTGTCTTTGTTGTTTCAGTCATATCATATCATGTGTGTGTTAAGGATTATGGATGAGATTCTCCTTCATCATGATTTTGAAATATACTTTCTTCAAGAAATCTATTTTGAGTGAGAACTCCAAAGTGATATTTGATTTGGGGTTTTTTATTTCAATGTAACCCACCTACATTGTACACATGAACTGAGATCTGGTAGTTGATAATATTTTCGTGGGGGAGATGCATCCTATTTTTGGGACGGAACTATTTTTCTCATGATTTTACAATTCATTTCCAAGGTTATACTTCCTTATTTAAGACAAAATCCTAATCTAGGGCCTTACTAGTTTAGGTTTAGTGTCCTTGTGAGATTTAATTTGAGAAATGGATCTAGTGGTGTGGGAGAATCTAATGATGGTGGGTGCATTAAGTCATCTCTACCACCACCTTCATATGATCTTTATCACAATATTTGTGATTCAAACTAGGTTATAATTGGTAATATGTGATAAATAAATCTGAGTATGAAGAAATAAATTGAGTTTTATGTATGATTTGTGTCATCTCCATTGAAAATCATGAATTTTTATTGCAATGGGATTCATTAATTTATTTTATTGTTTTCAGTCATTAGTTGGAAATTCTGTTGGAGCTTCTCATCAATCCCATTTATCTAAATAACCCCACTAGTGATGGTAATCCCTTCACACATAATGATTGATAAAGTGAGGGTATGCATAGGTGAAATAAATTATTTTTTGGGATTCAATCCTATTAGGATTAGACCCTATGACATCATCCTTGGTGTGGATTAGATGTTTCATTATTGTTGTGAGGTAATTTGTTTTTTGAGACGGTTTGTTAAGGTGTGACTTTTATGGAAATAGGGAACATCTATAGAATGTTCTAGGTTTTTTATTTATAATAATTTATCTTAGGTAATAACTATATAGTTTTAGTGATATAATAACTCATATCATTAATCCACATTATTTTATGATTTATTACATAAAGATACATTTAATAAAACCCCAAAAGATCATCCAAACTAGTCTATTTGGGTAATTTCATACATAGAACAATATCATGAATCATTGGTATGACAACATTATTTGAAAACTCCAAAACCGTCCCATTTAATCTATTTATCTTCTAATACTACACAGTATATCATGGATATGTATATAAGGAAGGTTTTAGATATAAGTATTGATATAATAATAATCAAAGGACATCATGATTAATGCAATATATGTGATTCAAGAGGCATATAAAGGAGACATAAAAGGGTGAAAATCCTAAACTTGAACATTAAATAATGATATAAATTTAAAAAATCAATATAATATAAGAATTTAAAATAACATAAAACATAATGTTATAAGAACAACTAATGGATAACCACTGATAAAAAAACATTGTGGGCTTAGGCTAACTTCTCATAGACCATAAATTATATAACATTATATAGATACAATACCCAACCGATTATAGGGTTATATAAATTGATGTTCTAAATAAATTAATCATATTAATATCTAGGAGAATACCATTGAGTGGAAATAAGGATAGTTATTCACAACAAAAATTTTAGTATGAACAATCATGGGATAATTTTGATATCAGAAAAGTTATATATAAAGGTTCATGGAAGGGTTTAAGGAGAATTAAAGGGGGTATATCATTACATATGAATCGTAAAGGAAAAAAGGGATGTGTAAATACTCATTAAAACATTAAAAACTAGAAATTTAAAGGTATAATACAAAGAAATTACTTGAAAAAAATGAAGAGGAAGAAAATTCCATGCATGAGAGGTTTCTTTTAAATTATTGGGATGAGCATCTAAAGATATTTTCAACTCTTTAGGAGGGATTTCATGAGAAATTTTTAGATTAAATATATGATTAATGGGTTTTTAGTGAATAGTATTTGGATTTTGGGAGGTAATTTATAAAAAAATATAGGGGAATATTTTATTAATTTCTAAACCATGGATTTTGACTATGTGTAAGAAACTAATAAAGTCAAGAAGACATCACATGATTTCAGAACATGGTTTCTACCAAAGTGGATTGGTTTGAAATATTTTATTATTTGATGAAATTGAATCCATAAATTAATTCTATTTTTTATGTTGAAGTGAGTTGTGTTCATAATGAATATATTTTAAAACATAAAAAGTATAATATAGATTTTGGAGGATTAATTATAGTTTAGAAAATTATTCAAATAATGTAAAAAATTAATTATATTAATGAGGAAATATATTTTTCATTATTTATTTTCTTTATATTATTTATTAAATCATTCTTTGGTTATTATGATGTCATAAAAAATAACGTATATTTTTACCGTATTCAATTTTTACACAAAAATTTGACTATCTCAGCAAATTATGAAAAAAATCAACACTTGAAAATTTTGAAATGTAGGTTTCAAAAATAAAATTTATTTTACAAATATAACTTTCTAAATATGGTAATTTAAACTTTAAAATAAGAATCTTTAATTACTTGAAAATACTACTTTTTCGGACACTAATTACTATTTAGCCCTTATAAAAAATGCATTAGAATCTATTAAATTATGTCATAAATTATATTTAAATATGTATTATTTATTATTAATTTTTAACGAGCATAAAATTTATTATTAAATAATTAAATTTATCAAAAAGTGTGTTTCAATTGAAACCAAATATTTTCCAAAAATATAATTCATGATTCTTTGTATCAAAATCAAATTTTTTTCGAACACATTATATAATAATATAGACATAATTTATATATGAATGGGATAAATATAATAATTATTATATAAAAAATAAAAAATAAAAAATTATATTTCTATGTCTAGATATATAACCACTTATTACATCAGCGTACACCCTAAGGGTAAGGATTGGAATTGTGGTACATTGATCGGGTGGTTCGATGAATAGGGTTGGGGTCAGGATCTCAATATGCTCAAAATTATCCTATAAATGTTTCACTCATGTATTATATATTTAATCTAGGTATTACATTAGTGAATTTTAATTCTCTATGATTTCATCTCCTTTAGAAGCTCCGATAAATGGAGTTCATTGGGTATGATCCTACTAGTTGTGGTCATAACTTCATCATTTTATGTCAATTAGTCATTATCATAATCCTTAATATACACTAATTTATTGGTAACTTTTAATGACTATATTATCAATTTTTATTATGTTTAATGGTATTTTATGATAGATATAAAAATTATGGCCATATTTTTAATAGTCCAAAATAAAAAAATGTAAGGAATGCGTTTCCTAAAATTATTAATATGGTATTAATTCATTAAAAATGGAGTATTATTTATAAAATTATGGGTCATTACATTATTCCCCCATTTATAAATTTCACCCTTTAAATTTCATTTTATACAATAAAACATATGGGAGACATTTTTTTCATCACGTCATCTAGTTCCCATGTTTCCACCAAAAATATGTTGTTCCACCAGAGTACTTTGAGTGGATGAGTTATCTTACTTCATCAAAATTTGTCTCTATGATCTAAGATCTTAATATACTACTCATCTTATAAATGAAAATTATCCTAAGGTACCACCTCTGTATTTAGCACTTGTGAGGGGTCTCCTGTGTACTCCCTTAATATAAATACATATAACACATGATATCCTTGAGATTGGTTTGACGGGAGTTTTAGTCAGTAGGTTGCAGCTCTACGATCATCCGAGATCTCAAATGGAGGGATGTGTCTAGGAATAATATTTCACATCTTCAAAAACCTTGTGAATTTATTCTATGGTTTTATATTAAATAATTTTTATTCTCTAATCTCATACTCTGGGTCTCATTGATGATTGTCTGCAGATCTTTTATGTAACATTTTCATGAAATTAATGTTAAATCGAATAGTCTGAACCCTCTCTACCATATATTGAATTATATAAAGTCGCATATTCTTTATGTATCTAAATTTATCCCATAATATTGTATTCTAACCCTACTTCTCATACAGTAGCTCATGAGGTTCAAATTGAATTTAATAATAGAAACCATTATTGTGTGATAACTACACTAGGGGGATTTGTTGATCCCAACATCCTTGTAAATCGATTAAATATAATCTCAACATATCCTCTATATTTTAAATAGTTTTTTCAAAATAACCATCCATGTGATGGTGATAATAAGTATCTAATCTTATATTTGTATCCACCACTTTGCAAAAAGACTCTCCAAAACCTCAACATAAACCTCAGATCTCAATCAGATACAATTGAGAGTGGAACTCCATGCTGTCATAAACTTATCTTATTTATATCATGAAAATTTGTTCAAGAAATAATTCTCCCTTAATAGTAATTAAATTTGATAAATTTTTACAGTGATTGAATATTATAACATCTCGAACTGAATGAATGCTAATATGATAGATGGACCGGTGGTCCACATGGCCTCAAGCATTCCTCCCCATACAACTGAGGCTACCAACTAGTAGAAATTGTGTAATGATGGTGTATTGGGGATATTATACCCTCATTTTAGAGTATCATGAAATTATATAAAAAACAATAGGTAATAAGGGAATTATTAATAATTGAAAACAGAGTAGCAGAGGAATAATATAATAACTCAATAATAGTGTCCAAGGCTAATTTACAATAATGCATGTATGATAGATGATGATAAAGGTTCATACAGTAAGAACAAAAAATATGAAATAAAATTTAATAAAAGAATAAAAACCCAATGAAAAGCTCTATGATCATCTCAATAACTGGATCAATCCTCTTCTCCAACTATATTCTAGTAATGTAAATCAAACATTTCAAGTTTCATTCATCTCATTATCAATACATGTAGACATAAATTCTACTCAAATACACATGGTTCCCCGAGAAGGGTAAGAAACACAATATCAGTAGTCTAGTTTCCTTGGTGTTTATCCAAATACATTTCATGAAATATAAATTAATCAGTGTATAGGTAATATTAATAAATAAACAAGAATTTAAAAACAATATCCCGCTCATGTTCCTCAAGGAAACCTGGTGTCTCTACCTACTTGGATCATGCCAATTATAAGACGTATGACTGGTAACTATTTATAGTAATAATTATATATGTAGGTTAGTTATATATTTTATAAACCAATATGAACGAAGTAAATTCGGACGTGTGCGGCCAAATACCTAGAATACTAGTTATTAACTAGACCGAGGTATAACTCAGGCATCCAAATCCAATCTAAAAAAACTATAATATCATGTAAAAGGGTACACTCCTAATATCTCAATAGAGTGAGACATTACAAGCTACAACAATAAGGATAGCTAGTGACCCTCAATGGAATAAATATGATCATGGAAGACGGATCATAAATCCCATCACCCATATTGTATCACTGGTGTTAGATTCCATTATCAAAAATCGATGTAAGGGAGTGTATTTATCTTTCATGCTCAATACCCCTTAAAATCGTACACATCTTATAACAAGGTGTATCATCCATTAACTATACTAAATCGTGTATCATTTATGCTACAAGTCAAATCCACAATGATTCATCCATACGTGTCTCCATCCCTACATCATCTCCCAAAATCCTCTCCCACCCCCCGACAATCCTCTTCCTCCCATCCAGATTCTTCATCTACCTCCCTAACTCCCCTATCAACTCTTTCCTATGACTCTACCTACACCTCCTCCTCCATAAAAACCCTTCTCCTCCACCACCTATGTATTGATCGTCTCTTCCTCTACTGCCTCTACATAGATCTGCGCCTTCGACTAGTCATTCCCCTATGACTTCGCCTCCACATCTAGCACCTATACATTGTTCTTCGGCTTCTCCACCACCTCCACTTTGGTCTCTAGATCATCCCCCACCGACTATGAATCCCCCACCAACTAATAACCTCTACAAATTTTTCTAGGAAACCATTTCCTTGGTCTCCACTAATAGAAAATTCTCCTCATCGATATCTAATTTCTCATTTTAGGTAGGGTTTCATTGTTTTCATATCTATATGTCGATCTCTGATTTTGTTCCTCCACCTTTGTATATCCCCTGGTAGCAATTCCTTCATTGTTCCCTCAACCATGGGAAAAACTACACGATGGAGAGAATGGATGATCTGGCATGGATGATTTCACTAGAGATGTCCACCATCCTCTCAATGTACAGGTGCATAAACAGTAGTGTGGAGATTTCGTACTTTTAAATCTACATGGAGATGTACATTCATCTGTTGGCAGTTGGGGAAGGAAATATCGCGGTGCTGGAGATTGGTAAATAGAAATGTTTCAATCTATTTTCCTCCATGACTAATCACATATGCCAATTTTCATAACAAGACATCATTCTCACACAATGGGGAAGAGGCTTCAATATTTTAGGTTATTCGGCAAGAATTCACATTTGGTTAGGGAATGGTTGCTACTTGAAATTTCACATGACATATAAGTGATGCTTTTCATGTAATCTATTATGAGTTGTTTGTTAGATGATGTTCATTTGGGTATGATAAACTCTAGATGGTGATTTTTTTACTCTGAATAATTTTATTTAGCGACTGGTGTGAAATTGTTTTCACCGATTTACTGCCACCCAAGATATGAATAAAATCTATTACTCTAATTTTACCTCATTTTTTATTTATCAATAATTTGAATAAAATCTTACACTCTTATTAATTCTTGATATCTATTATACTTAATATCATTGATTTGTAGTCTTTTAGAAAAACATGATTTTGGTTTGAAATATATTCCCACAATTTTAGTGTTTATACTTTTAGTCTCCACCATAAGTTCTATTTACTTTTATATACCATACAACTGTATATGTTCAAACTCGTAATGTACTCTGGTGAAAATTACATATGTTATGTGTTTAAATTACATATGTTTTTCATCTGTTATAATTACATCTGTTACAATTACATCTGTTTCAATTACATGTGTTTTGTGTCTCTTTCAATTACATATGTTCTATGTGTATTTCAATTACATATGTTCAAACTGGTAACATTTTCCAGTGACATCATAAAATAGGCCCCATACATATTAGTTTAAAATTATGTCTTGTATATAATATTGTTCTTAAATTCCATTAATCAATTTCAATTCTTTCATGATTATTTAAAAGTGATAAATAGAACATTCCAAAACAAGAAATGAAAAAACAAAATATTTGTATAATCACTTTAAAACGAATGAAATCTAGGTTTTCTAGGAGATTAGAAATAGTGAAACATCAAAGTAAAATATTAAGGAAACTAAATTGGGAAAACCATCTTCCCTAGAATGATTGCTTGAGGGTATATACCCCATTACTATATACTAAAATAGTATATATATATGTGTATATATATATATTGGCCATTTATTCTATAAAATCCACCAATTATAGTATGCATAATTCTCAGTGAGTGAATATACAACTGTATCAATATTTATAGAGTTACATTTATATAGTTATGTAGTTATATTTCAGGTAATAAATCTGTATATGTATGGATAATTATAAATTTAAATGATTACATATAAGTTACTATGACTAAACCAACATGCATCAATTCTTATGCCACCTCCCCTAAACCTTTGGTGCTTCAATAGGTTTCTATTACATGTGGTGATGTTGATTTTTTTCATGTTCTTCTTTTCCTGGGTGATTCACCATGGCTGTGAAAGTATGTTAGTTCTAAAACAATTTAAAAAATTTCACTGTTAGTTTATTGATTATAAAAATATATTTTTTAATTTGTTATTTTTTATTTATTGTGTTCTAATAATTGGTCACTTCCCATATTTTTCAAAAAATACTTATAATGATTCTATATTTATCACTCAATTTAATTGCATCATCTAAATCAAATTGTTTATGAATAATGGGGTTTCTACTATATATTTTTATGTTAATTTATTTATGGTGCTCATTCAGGTTTCCCACTTCATGAAGACCTACTAGAAACTATTCCCTTAACACATGGCATAAAATTTCACTACATTAACATTTTTATATTACTAGATGTGGAATTAATTTATTTCAAGTTATTTTTTTGTCTATGTGAATCTCCTTTTTGTGAAGGTCTATTACTGCTATAATAATTTCATTTTCTTAATTGATAGTTTATTCATTTTAAAATCAACTAATTTAATTATTTTTTTGAACAGATAATAGTTTACTTGAAAAAAAATCTTATTTTGAAGGATTCTATATTCCCCAACTCTATTTAATCACATCACATGAATGAAGTGGTTCATTATTTATTGGATCAATATTAAATAATGTGATGTTACTTTATTTAAGTTTCTTCAGGTTTCCAGCATCATGGAGACCATCTGCTAACCATTCCCTTACAACATAGGCAAAACCATTATGGATTCAACGAGTTTCTATTAAAGGTGGTGAAGATAATCTCATCCACATGTTTACTTCTCTATGTGTCTCCTTGAATTTTAAGGTATATTACTGCTATAATAATTAAATTTCATCATGATTAATTTTTTATTTTAAAATAATCTATTTTCATTGGTGACTTTTTATTTTTTATGACATGATAATAGCTTAATTTATATAATTTAAATTAATATTTTGAATTTTCTACTCAGTAGTATTCCTGGATTCATATATCTAATGCACAAGGCATGATATAAAGGTACTAAATAAATTTATTCTTGTGAACAAGATGTTTGAAACTCAATTTTTAGTACTATTGAATCCCTGTCTTTACCCATAAGAAATATTTCCTCTAATAGAAATGTGTCATTCAATATATGATCCTATAAAATTATGTAATTATTTCCAATTTCACTTATAATAATTTTAAATGGTAATATATTTAATCTATATAAGGGGATAAATAGTAAATTTTTTAAATATGATTGGGAGTTATAACTAACCAAGGATATGAATTTTATAATAAAATGAAATTTAGAAAATATAGGATAATGATTAGTTTAATCTATATATCCTTAAAATTCCATTTCAAAAAACATGTACACTTATTTTTGGGGTCTAAATTTAAATTTAATTTCCTTATAGGAAGTGTCTTCGAATGCAACCTCCCATCGATCTATTTCATGTACAATAATAATGTCTTATTTATACCCAATGTTTGATATATTAAAATTACTATATGATTAAATTTTATATTGAAAACACATTTAAAAACACTTAATTAACCATGTTTTTCTTTTTGTATAAGTACTTTCAATGAATTTTAGTATAGTTATTTAAAACTCTAATTTCTATCTACCACTATTTTATACCAACCTGTGTATATTTTCTTCACAAAAGTCTAAAATCTTAATTTTATATTATTCAACATATACAGTAATTTTTTAAGGTTCTATATTTAATTTAAATTCCGTTTACTTAATTTGTATTAAACTCTTTTTTTAAAATAAATTGAACATTTAATTCCCTTTGTTTACATGGGATTAATCACTTTTTTATACCAACTATGCTTTATTAAACCATGTTTTTCTTGTTTATAATAGTGTATATACCTCTTTGATCCTTCAATACTATTAGATATATATTTTAGAATGGATTGAATTTTTATAATATACTTATCAATATTTAGGTGCATATACTATGCATTGATTCTTGACCTTTATAAATTATTTTTTATAATTTAATTTTTATATATTGATTCATTTCACTTTGAATGTTAATATATTAAAATGAATTATGATGTTCAATTATGCATTTAATTGATGAATTTGATTTGAATTAGTAATCTGAAACTGTTAAAATTTTGTCTCTTTTTTCAATTATCACTATCTACATTTTACTTAACATATTTTTTATAGAGAAATTTTTAACTTGGATTTGATCGAGGATTCTTACATTCATGACAGCATTCCTGGTGGTTTTATTTTTCTAATCCATTTTAAACACCTCTTATGATGGCTATTATCATCTCCAAATTTTAACGAGTGAATTATCCTAGAAAATGTTATACTTTTAATAACTGTCTACTGAAACTAACTCCATGAAAATTAAATAGTTACATGCATTTTTTTCTATTTAAATTTTTTAGTCATCCTAGAATAGTTACTTAATATAAAATAACACTATGAAAGTACTAACAGTTTGTTTGTAATGTGATTCAAAAATCATTGTACTCCCCCAGTAGACTTCTTTTCCCTTTTCATGTTCTAATTTATTTTATGAAATCTCAATTAAGTGAAACCTTTTCTTTATTTTAGTTCATCTATTATATATATCAATCCATGAAAAAATAAAAAATACACATTATAGGCTTATGTATTATGTAACTGAGGTGGATAGAAATACTTTCATTTTAATATCTCCTAGATCCCTTATTAATTCTAATAGATTCAATGAATTTGTAATTATTAATTCTACTGTTATTTAAAAGAATGCATGAAAATTATTAAAATTGAAAAGTAATTAGTTGTACATGGGGATTTAGTTTGTAAATACTTTAAATGAGTTCTTCCTTGGTTGTATTATTTTATGGTATACTCTCATTTAACCTATCTATTTTCATGGGGTTGTATTATCTTCAACATGATATTATTTTCATGATGTCATTATCCCACTAAAAATGTTTCATGTTGATGCTAAAATCATCATTCAAGAGTTTTGTTTTTTTATTTCTCTCGTATCATGTTCCTCCAACATGGCACCTTATGTTCCACTGTTTATGAATCTTAAGTTCAATGTATTTTTTTAACTAACACAGCTCTATATTTCATGGTTCGATTAAGGGGTTAATGAAATGATGCAGCAAAAATGAATGAACAATAATATTTTTTGAAAAAAGGTAGGTTACCTACATGTTTTTTTATTAATGTTTTCCAAACATTGATCTGCATTGACATTGTATTTTCTATGGATTTTAACTATATTTCAATTTAATATAGATATCATATTTTCATACTAAATTTAAATTTATTTTGCCTTTTTGGTTTTCCATTTAATTTATATAATTAACCCATTCAATACTAGAAAACCCAATTAATATATTATAAGTTTAAAACTACAATGCATGTCATGTTATGCCTATTCAGTTGCAATAACTTAAATTTGATTCATTAAATTTCCTTTTTTACAATATATTTTTAGTTTCCCATTTCCCCCCTAAAATACACCCTTCTCTATGAACCCCCATCTAATCCCCTTTAATTCATTGAAATCCCTTGTAATATGACCAATAAAACTCCAATAATTTGCAAATTATTTTTGACACATTGTTTTCTACATATAATGGGTCACATCTCCATTGATCATTCTAACTTGGATAGTATCAATTTCTACTTTCTTATGAATTCCTTTGATCAAAATAAATAATAATATCTCCCAATTTCATGACAATATTGTATCAATAGAAGACAACATTGAGTGACTGTTTGAAATGGTTTATATATTCTACACTTATTTCAATATGGGTTTTATGTTTTAGAAGTTCAGAATTTCATAAATATTCAAATGGTTTTCAAAAGATTCAGTGTTAAATCAAATAAAATATCCCTACAATTTTATTTTATTTGATTCTTATTCTTTCTTTTGGTGTAACATTGGGGATAAATTACTTCCATTTTCCAGAATAAGTAATTTAACATGACATTAATATTCATTTCCTTATAAAGTGATTTTATGTTTCAAGATGCTGAAAAAACTAACTAAATAATATATTGATGTCATCATTACACTAAATAGTATGTAATATTTTATTTCCTCTGTCATTTACTTTAATACTAAATTCATTCAAATAGATGAATTTCCCTATTTATTTTCATTTTTTGACTACTTTTAATTTCTATGCAAATAAATGTTTATGCACAATAAATTCTCCACAAAATTTAAACTTTATGAAAATAAATTATGCATACAGGTCAAATATTATGAAATATATTTTTTCAAATGAGTTATGTATTCAGTATTACAATAACCTACTAGATCAAATCCAGGTGCTTTATTATGTATGATCTATACATTCTTTATAACCAATACACTATTTTATTATTCATGTTCTTCATTTTTCAATTTATTTTACATATAATTCTATACAGTATATGTAATAATTATTCATATATGTTATTATTCAATATCACAATTTTCAACACCTTTATAATTATCTTAACCTATTATTCTAACATCAACATCCATTAGGACCACACATTTTACTCCATTATTATATATCATAATAGATGAAAAACTTATTAGATATTGGTATATGTTTAGAGGTAACTTCATACAAAATGTAGTTTTAAATTCTTATTTATATTTAAAATTCTTCAGTTATTTTTATTTCCAATTTCTACAGAGTATTTTTCTTATAATACATTCCATACTACATGGATTTTGGATCCATAGTTTTATTTATATTATAATGTAAACAATTTTAATATAAATGGAACAAAGGCCTTCAGATTTTTGTTTCATAGAGAGGTCATGGTCCTTTCATTGTATGAAAATCAATGTCTTGGTTGTCTATGGTATGAATGATTTGAACGTCATCCTTAGAGGTAAAGTGAATCTTTATTTAATCTGTTCTTATAATATTGTCACTTAGTGTGGAAATTAATAATAATATAAGACCCAGTTTTATTTATATTTCATAATGATTTCTGGATTTCATTCTGTTTATAATAAAGCATCCAAATACAGAAAAATTGATACAACATCATGGTTTGAACTACACCATTTGGAATCCCTAAAATCTATGTACCTATGCAGCTTTCATTGGAATCCATCTTCATTTAGATGATAACTTGTTAACTATGTTTGGCTTCAATGTGAAAATAAACTATTTTTTATTATTAAATTTCATTCTATTTCAAGTGTGGATGACTACCTTATAATAAGGGAACTAATGATTTCTAATATTGAAATGTATTTTGATAACAATCCCAATCATTAAATTTCTAATATTCTCGCAAAATGAGTTATTTTTTCTCATATATTGGTCCTTCTGGTTTCATTAGTATACAATGTTCTCTAATATTTTTTCTCTTCACTTACTGATATGAATTTCTCATGTTTGTATTATGTGTTCTCTACTGTCTACTCATCATTTCTATTTTTTCACTGGTTCTGTGTTTAAGGATGTTCCTTGGTTATCATCTGTTGAAGGAGTTTATTTATAATCATCAATAAAAGGTAATGAAAAATGATAATTAATTAAAAAGTAATTAATCTTGATATGGTACTAGTTATTTTTAGTTATTAAACTGATTATATATATTCTATGAACCAAGACACACATAAGGGATAATGATGAGATTTATCATAGATCATTGATTATTTTAATTTTGATGGCTATGGATAGTTTTCTAGAGAAAAGTTGAGGATTTAGTGGAAACTTGAATCTAATGGTATTTTCTCCAAAATATTCCAAGATCTTGGATAGAAATTGACCAGTGGAGATTGGTGGCTTATCTATTGATCCCAAAGGTAATGGTAGTATGAATTATTCATTATTAAATTTTATATTATGGATTCTTTGGAAAGTTGGAGTTACTTCTAGTTATTTCAATGATTTATTATTTTCATGAAATATATGAATATATAATCTCAAATTTATTTTCCATCACTTGAACCCTTAATTTTGTAATATGTCAAGTTATATAAAAGTGTATTTAATAGGATATATACAGGTCTTACATTTTCAAGAGGGTGTGACGACATTCACTTACCCTTCACTATCCCTCTCCTTGAGAACCTAACCCCTAACAGAGACTAAAAGAGCCTCATAGAGGATAAAATTAGTACCAAATATTTCATGGTGTGAACTATCATAGGATCATACATCCTCACTACCCTCTTGGGTGAATTGGGAATTTTTAGAAAGAATCTTCCCATCTATAACTTTTGGGAATCTGTTGATTTGTCTTACCAAAAGGATGGGAAACATCACTTGAAGTTATAATATTTTCATGATCATTAATATGGTCATATTGGGTATTAATCACATAACCTATTAAGTCCTTGAGAAAATAATTCTATTCCATTTTAAGATGAGAGAGTTGCATACAATCATTAATCTTCACAGGCATGTTGACACCATTAGGGTTTTCCTTGTGGTCTCATATGATAATTCCATAAATCCCTAAAATATATATAATTCCAAAAAGGTTATCTAATGTATTTGAATCTTTTTCAATTTTTCTACTTTTAGTATGAAAACTTGGTCTAAAATTTTACATAATATATAATTTGCAAAGAACATCTTGGCTTGAATGGAATATATATTCGTATCGTTGAAGTAACCTAGAAGGTAGAACTAGAAGACCTCATAATGTGTAGTGATGACACTAATCTAGATCCATAGATCAGTTTTGATGTGCCGAGGAATATCCCTCTCCAGCCTTTAGAATGGAATCTTTCGGAGTAGTATCTCCATACACTTCTGCTACATCCTGATCTCCTTTAGCACCTCCATTCCAAGCTGGAAGCGGTGAGGCTTCTTAACACCACTGTTTTCTAGAGCAGGCATCTGATCATATTTGGTAGCTAGATACTACCTGGGTGCCTTTACTCACGTGGGTTTGTGAAATCTCTCTCAACCGAAAGAATGATGTTTCTTTAGAGAATCAATTTTGTGGATGGAAGTGTTTATTTCTTTATTTATCCCAACGTTTTCTTCAACATAATATATTGATTATATTTTTTTGTGGGTTTGGGTAGTGAATTATTGATAACATCATTCATATTATTGAATTTGGATAGAGTGTTCTGATTAGTGATATATATGGCGATGTTTCTTCTATTTTGATTTGGCTGGGACAATATTTCACTACTGTAAATATAGATACAAATTATAAATATAAATAATAGTATTGTTTTTTTATTTTTTTGAACAATGTTAGTTTATGGTCAACATAAAATATGGAAAATTTATTAAAGAAGAATTATTAGAAATTTTTATTCAATTTTTATTTTATTTATTCATCTATTGATTATTTCATTACAAAACTGGGTATTTCAATTTTCTGTTAAATTAGTGGGTCAAGTTGATAATTAGGACATCTAAAATTTAATGGAATTACTATTTGAATAACTTGTGTAACCATTAAAAATAATTTTATATAAAATTTATTTTTCTGGAAAAGCACGAGTACATTTTTCTTTGTTATGCATTCCATTAGAGTATGTATGCATGGTCATAATTGTGTACATTTATGGATAGTTTTAGTTTTATTTGATTAATTTTTTATGGTTCATTGCCAGTATTCACTCTGTCACAAAAAAACCCATTCAATTCAATTCTTCTAAGTTCATATCAATGGGTGACACATATTCCAGAGGCCATCTCCCCAAATAATCTTAAAAATAAATTCAATGAACATCAATATAAGATGGAAAAATATATAATATGTCGACCCAAAATCAATTATTGTGTTAAAATGTTATACGTGATTTAATTTTGATTAATGTGTAAAGACCCAGAAATTCCATGGAATTTTTTTTTCTTAAATACATGGGAATTTTACGAGTCCACTAAAATTGGCGATGCATGATTCTGAGGCCCGGTGTGTCCAGAATCAATTTCTGAAATTTTTTTCGGGTATGTTCAGTAAACGTATGAGCAAGTTTTTATAGCTTTTGAATCAATGCTCGGAATTGAAATTCGAGGGCACCGTTGAACTCGTAGCACTGATATTCGCTTAAGGAGACTTTCACTTTGACGACAGTGAGTCGAGAATAAAAGATAGTTTTTGAGTTTTCGTGGTTGGTAATAAAATAAAGTGAGCTTCACTTTATTTTTATTTGAGCTTCAGTGTGGGTGTTTGGAGGTGGGTCCCACCAGATCAATAACCTCTTTATGGAGGTTGGAAGTTGTAGGTGGGACCACCACACCTTAACCTCCCATGAGAGGTTATGATGGTGGGGCCCACCCGAACCTATCCTCCCATGACAGGTTACGACAAGGGGACCACACGAGACTAAACCCCCTATTAATGGAAGGAGAGGAAAATCTCTCAACTCCCCTCATTAATGAGGGGGATCCCCTTGACCTCCTCTACCATTTATGTTGCCACCACCTCCCCTTTAATTGTTTAAGCCAACACATAATTTATTAGGACAAATCCTTCACATTAATTTGGTGGAGCCAATTAAATTAATTTATCCAATTTGAATATAGTGCCAATGAATTAAAAATATTTCACAATCTCTTATTGTTTTGGTTTTTATTTCTCTTTTTGTGGAACTTGGGAGAAGAGAGAAAATCTCCCAATGAAGAATGAAGAACGAAGAACGCTAGTGAGGAGCGACTTCGACTTCCTTCCTTGGATCCTACCGACGTGTAGCATCTTCCACAACAGATTTTCAAGCTCAAGATTTGATTTAAAGACCTGTAAATTTTAAGGACATTTTTTTTTCTTAAATTCTTTTGAATTATACGATTACGCGGTTTCTGAAAGAACCTGATTCTGAGGCCCGGTGTGCCCGGAATAATTTTCTAAATTTAGCCTGGGTACGTTCAGTGAAAGAATGAGCAGATTTTCTATCTTTTCAAGCAGTGCTCGGAATTGAAATCTGAGGGCACCGATAAACTCACAGTGCCGGTATTTTCTTAAGGGCACCTTTACCACAGTTGTGTTTTATGTGGGTTGAAAGTTAATTTTTCGGGATTAATCTTAAACTAAATAAAATTGTGTGGTACGCGATTTTTTTTGTGAGATGGTAATTTCCTCCCAAGTGTGGATAATTGTGGGGTGGGGCCCACACGAACCCCAACCTTCAACTCCCCATTAACTCCCTATTGTTTCCTTTAACCACTCCTCATTAATGGTAGAGCCTTCCCACCTCCCTCGTTACATTAAATGTTCCAAATCTTTTATTTAATTTCAGCGTTAATTTAATGGCACCACTATTGAATTAATATGAATTGCATGGAAATTATATTAATTGGTGAGCCACATTATTATTTTTTAATTGGAAAAACACTTTGGGAAAGGGCTCTGTAGAATTAAGTAGAGGAGATCCTTCATCGACGAAAAACATCATTCTTCGACGAAGAACACCCCCAGCAAAGAACTCGAAGAACTTCTTCCTCAGATGCGGCTCGACGTCAAGGAGCCTAAGTCACCTATGATAGTGACCCTTCCTCCATCGTTGATGGAAAGGCTCTGTTCTTATGTGACACCCATCTACCACAATGCTCGTTTTCTATGGATCGACGACGTACGACAACAACTTCGAGGTAGGGGGAATTTTTTAATATTTCGTATACGTGTTTATTACTCTCGAATATGGAATTTAAATTTTTGGGTGATGTTGAAACCACTAACGCAGTGGGTATGGACTAACGAACATGTACAGACCCACTACTATTTTGTTCTTGATGCGCAGTGTGTTTGGCGACCACGGAACGGGACTGCAACGGTGATTGGGGGTCTTCGTAGTGAAGTACGGATCCCGACATGACCGCAGGCGCAGTCAGAAGCAAATACGGACCACCAGAATGACTCTGGTGGCCCGTGGAAGACCCCGGAGGTGCGGACCATAGGCACCTCCACGCCGGCGTCCAGAGGAGGCAGCGCCTTGGCGCGCCGCCGGCAGGAGCTCACCGTGACGGCGAGCGGCGGATCCCGCGGCCGCACGGGATCCCAGGAGACCCCCAGCGCCAACCTGGCTCCGCGTTTGCGGAACAGGGGGTCTCACCCCTTGCTCGGCCAGCTGGCCAAGCTGCACCCCCCCCCCCCCCCGTCCAGGCCGCGCCATGCCGGGCCGGACCCGGACCCGAGTCGGGTCGACCCAGGTCAGACCGGGCCCAGACCCCCACTTCGGACTGTTTTTTGGTCTTTTGCCCATAACTTGAGCTACGGACCTACAATCAACACAATGTCAGTTGCTTAGGAACCCTTGGATCAAGACATTCATTTCTTTATATTACACTTGGTGTTTTAGTGAAGTTTTGGTATGTCTAGGTTGGTTTTAACCTGAAACCAACCAGGCCCGTGAAGCAGAAACCCTTATAACTTAAGGACCGGACATCCGATTGACGTGTCGTCCACTACATTGAATTAATTATGATGAGACGATTATTTTGGAATACTCAAATTGAGTTTTGAACGTAGATGGAATGCGGTCAGGTTGGTTTTAGCTTAAAACCAACCGGGACCCTGGAACGGAAAAGTCAATAACTCTCAGACCGGGCATCCGATGGACGCACCGTCTGTCACGTCGAGTTTCTTTTGATGAGACGGGACTTCGGGATACATCAACTCTGGACTTCATGACAGTTGATGTATCAACCCCTTGGATCTAAGAGTGTACCCTTCCGTAATTGAGCATGTTGTGTGATGGAACCGTAGAGATGGATGCAACGGAAACGACTGTACTTGGATCCTTCGTGGGTTCGGTAGCGATGACGACTGTACTTGGATCCTCTGTGGGTTCGGTAGCAATGATGACTGTACTTGGATCCTCCGTGGGTTCGACAGAGATGACTACTGTTCTTATATCCTACGTGGGTCTGGTAGTATGACCTCTGTACTTTTATCCTTAGTGGGTCTGGTAGAGTATGTAGTCTTGTATCCTTTGTGGGTCCAACAGCTTAGCTGGTCTTGTATCCTATGTGGGTCTAATAGATTAGATGAATCAGTGGATTCATCTAATCATCTCTATCGCTATATGAAAGATGTGTAACTGTTTGAGCTGATTCTTAACTTTCAATCATTATCATCGATGTGATTAACTTTCTTTCCTATGTGGACTGGTTTGTGCTTGGGTTTGGGAGTTGGAGCCGAGCTGTAATTGATAACATAGGTATATGTATGGGCATATACGTAAGTAGAGTTGGTTGATATTTCGTGATTGTATCTTTCCTTTGTGGTTTATACTTTGTGGATTCTGAGAGACCTTCAGGGGTGTCAGGGTCCCTACTGAGTATCGTATACTCAGCCTAGCATGGGTTATACCCGCACTACATTGTGTTGGTTGAAGACGACAGACAACACTGACCGTGGAGGAGTCTTGTGGAGTTGGATGGTACCTGAAGTTGGATCACCTAGTGAGGAGTGTACGGAGCGGACGAGTGGACCCGAGGTGCCAAGGATACCATTTTTACCCACCCTTCAGGTCGGATTCCTGGAGGATGACTCAGTGGTTACTGCTTTACTTTACTTCTGTTGTACTTCCCATTCAGTTGTACTGTACTTTCAGTTGGGTTTTTATACTGGCCCATTTAATTTTCAGCACTTACTTTTGTACTCAGTTTTACTTAGTGATTACTTCACTTGCGTACTTTGTTGTGTATTTTACTTATATAAAAAGGCAATTCCTTCCCTTTATCAGGATTTACGCCTTTGGTACTAGTCCCCAGCCGCTGGCCTATGGAAGGTGGGCTTTGGGTAGTCACGGCACGGGCCCTGAGGGCGGGTCGTGACAAATTGGTATCAGAGGAGTTGGTTCTACTACAAAACTCATAACTCTGATCTTTCCATTATGTGAAGTAATAGTGTTAAGAGTAATGAGTGTGGTTTTCAGTCCAGGGAGTCTAGTGTTGGTGCGGTGGATGACGTATCCATACACCAGGACCCTGATCTCTGATTTCCGACTCAGTGCATGAAACCACTGATTGTGTGTGTGTTTCATTCCAAAAAAATTATTTATGATTACTTTGTGTCATCTCACAAGGTATACTATTTGACCGTGGCACACCTTTTTTTCAGGATGGCCCTATGTAGGCATCTAGCTAGGGTTCCGAGCTATGTGAAAGATGGTATCCCACCGAGCGACGAGGCATCGGTGCCGGCCCCCATCATAGCGGAGGCACTAGCGGTACCACTAACCGCTGATCCACTGATGCTACGAGCCCCAGTAGCAGTGAGTGCATGATGCCTGAGTGCATTGCAAGAGTTTCAGTGACAGAGGCCACCCAGGTTCCATGGAGAGACAGACCCTCAGGAATCCGAGGATTGGATGGAGGCTATCATCTGAGTCTTCAGATTAGTGGGGACACCAGCTGACCTTATAGTGATCCTTGCTGTGAGTCTCTTTCATGTAGCAGCAGGTAGATGGTGGAGCTTGATGCTCTAGGTGCACGACGAGGCATCTCTACATTAGACAGACTTCAATTGTCTCTTCTGCTCGGAGTTTGTTCCAGCCACCCTCCGTGCGATGTGCATCCAGGAGTTACTACATCTGCGGCAGGGCATTATGATAGTAGCTCAGTACTCATAGAGGTTTAATGACCTCTCACGCTACTCCACGAACATGGTACGGGACCCATTCTTCAGGGCCCAGACCATGGGGCAGGGACTGAGGCACGAGATCAGAGCTTTGACGATTCCTCTCAGCATCCTGATGTAGGAAGGGGTGATGGATCGAGCCCTTTTTGTGGAGATCTTCCTCGCTGAGCATCCACCAGCAGTGAGACCCACCGCAGGTCGAAACATAGTGGAGTCTTATGCAGTTGGAAGTAGACAAATGTCGCAGGGGTCCACGCTGACCAAGCCATCAGGTGGGCGACCTCAGGATACAGGATCAGTTGTGCGGGGAACCCGAAATAGAGCCAGCCTTACGAGGATAAGATAGTGCTATGCATGCGGTGGGTAGGGCCACATGGCTCGTGACTGCCCGACCTTCCATGCAGACGAGCAGCAGACAGTGGAGGGACCTCCCAGGAATAGGCAGAGGTTCGACCGTGGTGGTACGCTGGGAGTAGGCAAACGAGGCAGAGGAGTTGGCTGAGCAGCGGGTGGTAGACAAATTTTCGAGGCTCTACCACCACCACCCCCCAGGAGGTCCACCCCAACCACAAGGAGCTGGAAGACAAAGGCATGCTCAGCTCCAGGCAGTGGAGGCTTATGACCATGGTGCCCCTGAAAAGATTCAAGGTACTATCTGTGTCTACTCCACCCTTGCTGCTGTTCTTATAGACACAAGTGTGAGTCATTATTTTATTTCTGCTGCCCTTTTTTAGATCTCAGAGATTCCGATAGAGTTGTTGGCTCGATCCTTATGGCTATAGACTCTTACAGGAGCTGAATCGATGATTACGCACTGGTACAGGCAGTGTGAGCTTACTCTAGGAGGCGAGAGCTTCGGCTGGGATCTTCTTGTAGCGGCGTTGAGGACTTATAATGTCATCATGGGTATGGAATAATTCTCTATAGTCCATGCCCATATCGATTGTATTTGGTGCAATGTGAGGTGTGTCAGCACAGATGGGACCAGGTTCACTTCACCGGCGAGAAGGGAGACTTTGCAGTGCATGATAGACTTATGATGAGGAGAGGGAATCCAATCACAATCAGTTGGCTAGTCTCATCCTCAGAGCAGTTGATGTGTGGAGTCTATGTTTTTCTATTTTGGTGGATCAGTATGAGGACGTTTTCCTTGAAGATGTTGTAGACTACTTCCTCGAAGAGAGGTAGACTTCTACATATACATATACCCCAGGACAACACCGATATCAACTCTAGAATATCGAATGGCCCCCTCCGAGCTTCGTGAGCTGTGGGTATAGCTGGAGGACTTACAGAGAAAGGGGTTCATCTAACCCAGTGTTTTACCCTGGGCTTCTACGATTTTGTTTGCCAAGAAGGCGGATGGGAGCTTGTGACTGTGTGTAAACTACCATCGCCTGAATCAGGTGACTGTAAGGAATAAGTACCCACTTCCTAGGATTGACGATCTCTTCGATCAGCTCAAGGGTGCATGATGGTTCCCAAAGATAGACCTCAGGTTAGTCTATCAACAGCACAGAGTTCGAGATGAGGATGTGCAAAAGACGGCCTTCAGGTGTCGGTATGGCCACTACGAGTTCTTGGTGATGCCCTTCGGTGTGACCAAGGCTCTAGCAGTGTTCATGAGTCTCATGAAAAGGATATTTCAGACGTATCTCGATCATTTTGTCGTAGTCTTCATTGACGACATACTGATTTACTCGACTACTGAGGAGGAGCACGCCTACCACTTGTAGGTTGTACTGGATACACTCCGAGAGCACTAGATTTATGGTAAGAACTTGAAGGGTCAGTTCTGGATTTGAGAGGTTCACTTCTTGGGGCACGTCATCTCAAAGGTGGGAGTTGTAGTGGATCCTGTGAAGATCGAGGCAGTTCTTTCTTGGGAGACACCTAGGAGCATGAAAGAGGTGCGGAGTTTCCTAGGTATGGCCGAGTACTATTGGAGATTTGTGCCATACTTCTCCAGAGTTTCAGCACTGCTTACAGCTTTGACAAAGAAGGGTAAAACCTTTGTGAGGTCATATAGATGTCAGCAGTGCTTTTAGGAGCTGTGGCGGAGATTGACAGGTGCACCCATATTGAGGCTACTGGAGGAGGGTGTTGGCTACGTAGTTTACTGTGACACATCATGGACCGGACATGGGTGTGTCTGGATGCAGGACCGAGTGTTGATCTCTTTCGGTTCACAACAGTTGAGGCATCATGAGCAGAACTATGCTACCCATGACCTGTAGTTAGTAGTAGTGGTATTTGCCCTGAAGATGTGGCGACACTATCGAATGGGCGAGCGCATTATAGTCTACTCAGACCACCAGAGTCTCAGGTATATCTTCTCCCAGAAGTAAATGAACCTGAGACCGTGTTTATGGCTCGAGTTCCTCCAAGAATATGACTTTCAGATAGTCTATACTCTTGGGAAGGGGAATGTTGTGGCTGATGCTCTCAGCAGGAGATCAGGCATTCAGCTGCTTGGAGAGGCGATGGAGCAGTTAGCTGCTTTACAGATATCCTTCATGGATAGAGATGGAGAAGCATTTCTATAGTCTATGATTGTCACTCATCCACTACTTCAGTGGGTCATAGAGGAACAACGTGGGGACATTGACAGTGATGCACGACGTGCTCAGATATCCTTAGGGCTGGCACCCAATGGATTTTCTGAAGGTGGGGAGCACGTCATTCTCTTCAGGGGACATACCGTGGTACCAGTTGCACTGCAAGAGGATGTTATGAGGGAGTTACACATATCCCCTCAAGTGGTACATCCAGGAGTAGCGAGGATGTATCAGGACCTCAGACGATAACATTGGTGTCCAAGTATGAAGAAGGATGTAGCAGAATTGGTTTCACGATGACACACTTGTCAACAAGTGAAGGTAGGTCACTAGGTACCAACAGGCTTGGTACAACCCATAGAGGTCATAGAGTGGAAGTGGGATGGGATATCCATGGATTTCGTGACGGGCCTTCCATGTACATCCATATGACACGACTCTATCTAGGTGATTGTTGACCGACTCACCAAGTCGGCCCACTTCCTACCGATCAGGGAGCTGGGATTAGTAGTGGTCTTGGGATGCCTCTATGTCCAAGAGATCATACGGCTTCATGGTGTGCCATCATCTATCATCTCTGATCAATACGCTCACTTTACATCCCAAATTTGGAAGGGGTTACATGAGGCGTTTGGGACACAGCTACGTCTAAGAACTACCTTTCATCCTCATACGGATGGCCAGACAGAGAGGACCATTAAGACAGTCGAGGACATGCTCCGTGCATGTGTCCTTGACTTTGGTCGCGGCTGGGAGGATCAACTACCATTGGTAGAGTTTTTTTACAACAACAGCTACAACTCCACCATCCGGATGGCACTATACGAGGCACTGTATGACCGGACATGCAGATCACCTCTGTGCTGGACTGACCCTAGGGAGTCAGCACTTTTAAGACCAGAGATGGTATAGGCTATGAGAGAGAAGGTGCAGATCATCCAGGAGCGGATAAGGACTACATAGAGTAGATAGAAGTCCTATGCTGATAGGAGACGGACACCACTAGAGTTCGAGGATGGAGACCACGTTTTCTTATGGGTATCACCACGACGTGGATTACAGATATTTGGCCAGGGTGGAAAGTTATATCTATGATTCATCGGGCCTTTCCAAGTCCTCAGCAGAATAGGCGTGGTGGCTTACCGCCTGACCCTTCCACCTCAGTTGCCCCGGGTGCATGACGTCTTCCAAGTATCTCAGATGAGGAGATATGTGCATGACACGACCGACATCATTGATCACAGGGAGATGGAAATCGATGACGGGGTGACTTTCTCAGAGGTTCCAGTGGAGATCGAGGATCGACAGGAGCGGGTCCATCGTGGATGGTCGATTTATTCTAGTGTGCATTCACTGGAAGCAGGGGAACCTTCAAGAGAGCACATGGGAGTGGGAGGCTCAGATGCATGCTCAATACCCCCTTTTTTGTTTCCCTAGTATGTTGTAGCTTTACGGGGATGTAAATCCCTGAGGTGGGAGTAATGTAAACACCCGTAAATTTCAAGGAATTTTTTTTAATAAATTATTTGGAATTATATGAGTACGCAGTTTCTGACAGCACCTGATTCCAAGGCTCGGTGTGCCCGAAATAATTTTCTAAAGTTTATCTCGGGTATGTTCTGTGAATGAACGAACGGGTTTTTCTATCTTTTGAAGTAGTGCTCGGAATTGAAATCCGAGGGCACCGATGAACTCGTAGTGCCAGTATTTTTTTAAGAGGACCTTTACAGTAGTTGCATTTTATGCAGTTCAAAAGTTAATTTTTGTGGTTTAATCTTAAACTAAATAAAATTGTGTGGTACACGATTTTATTTCTGAGATGGTAATTTCCTCCCAAGTGTGGATAATTGTGAGGTGGGTCCCACAGAAGCCCCAACCGTCAACTGTCCATTAATTCCCTATTGTTTCCTTTGACAACTCCTAATTAATGGTGGAGCCTTCCCACCTACCTCTTTCCATTAAATGTGACAAATCTTTTATTTAATGTCAATGTAAATTTAATGGCACCGCTATTGAATTAATATGAACTGCATGGAAATTCTATTAATTGGTGATCCGCCTTATTCTTTTTGCATTGGAGAAACACTTTGGGAAAGGGATATGGATAATTAAGTAGATGAGATCCTTCATCGACGAAGAACACCGTTATTCGACGAAGAACAACCCCAACGAAGAACGCGAAGAACCTATTCCTCAGACACACCTCGACGTCAAGGAGCCTACGTCGCCAACAACAGCGACCCTTCCTCCATCGTTGATAGAACGACACCGTTCTTCCATGACGCCCATCTACTACAACGTTCGTTTTCCGCGGATCGACGACGTACGACAACAACTTCGAGGTAGGGGAAATTTTTTAAAATTTCGTATATGTATTTATTACTCTCGAACATGGCATTTAAATTTTTGGGTGATGTTGAAACCACTAACACAGTGGGTACGGACTAACGAACAAGTCCAGACCCACCGCTATTTTGTTCTTAATGCACGGTGTGTTTGGAGATGACGGAATGGGACTGCAACAGTGATTGGGGGCCTTCTCAGTAAAGTACAGATCCGGAGACGACCGCAAGCACAGTTAGAAGCAAAAATGGACCACTGGAATGACTGTGGTGTCCCGTAGAAGACCCCAGCGGTGTGGGTCACCGGCGCGGTGGCACCGGTGGCTGGTACCGGCCGGCTTCCTGGAGGGGGTGGCACGCCGCCGACAGGAGCTCGCTGCGGCATCGGTCGTGGCAGCGAACGGAGGATCCCATGGCCGTGCAGGATCCGTGGAGACCTGCGACGCCATCCTGGAGCCACGTTCACGGAACAGGGGGCCGCACACCCTACTCACCCAGCTGGTCGAGCAAGCACACCCCCCCTAGTCGGGACGGGGCGGGTTGGGTGAACCGTGTCGTGCCCTGCCGGGCCAGGCTAGACCCAGACACGAGTCGGGTCGACCTGGTTCGGACCGACCCAGGGGGGGTTGGGCAGGGTTGGACTGGGCCCAAACCCCCACTTCGGACCGTTTTTTGGTATTTTTCCCATAACATGAGCTACAAACCTCTGATCGATGCACCGTTAGTTGCGTAGGAATCCTTGGATCGAGGTAGTCGTTTTGGTATAGTACAGTTGAGGTTTCAGATAAGTTTGGGTATGGCCGGGTTGGTTCGAACCTGAAACTAACCATCCCCTTGAAGCAGAAATGCTTATAACTTAAGGACTGGAAGTTCGATTGACGTGCCGTCAACTACGTTGAATTAATTATGATGAAACAGTTCTTTTGGAATACTCCACATGAGGTTTGGATGCAGCTGGAGTACGATCAGGTTGGTTTTAGCTTAAAAACCAACTGGGCCCCTGGAATAGAAAAGCCAATAACTCTCAGACCGGGCATCTGATTGACGCATCGTCTATCGCGTCGGGTTTCTTTTGATGGGACAAAACTTCGGGATACATCAACTCTAGACTTCTTGATAGTTGATGTATCGACCCCTTGGTTCGAGGAGCGGACCCTCCTGGAATCGAGCATGTTATGTGCGGGAACCCTAGAGCTGGCTGCGACTGTGACGACTTTACTTTGATCTTCCATGGGTTCGGCAGTGATGATGACTGTACATGGATCCTCCGTGGGTTTGGCAGCTTTGACGAATGTACTTGGATCCTCCGTGGGTTCGACAGTGATGAAGATTGTACTTGGATCCTCTGTGGGTTCGACAGCGATGACTAATGTTCTTGTATCCTACGTGGGTCCCACAGTATGACCTCTGTACTTGTATCCTGAGTGGGTCTGGCAGAGTATCTGGTCTTGTATCCTTTATGGGTCTGAAAGCTTAACTGGTCTTGTATCCTATGTGGGTCCGACAGCTTGGATGAATTAGTGGCTTCATCTGATCATCTCTATCACTATACGAAAGATGTATACCTGTGTGAGCTAAGTCTTGACTTTTAATTATTATCAATGTGATTGACTATATTTCCTGTGTGGACTAGGTTGTGCTTGGTTTCAGGAGCTGGATACGAGATGTGATTGATAACTTAGGTATATGTATGGGCATATACCTAAGTAGAGTTGGTTGATACTTCGTGATTTTATCTTTCCTTTGTAGATTATCATTTTTGGTTTCTGGGATACCTTCGGGGGTCTCGGGGTCCCTACTAAGTATCATATACTCACCCCTCAATGGGATATGCCTGCACTACGTTGTGTTGGTTGCAGACGATGGACAACACTGACCGTAGAGGAGTCATATGGAGCTGGACGGTACCCGGAGGTGGATCACCTTGTGAGGTGTGTACGGAGCGGACAGGTGGACCCGAGGTGCCGAGGAGACCATCTATACCCACCCTTTAGGTGGGATTCCCGGAGGATGACTCGGCGGTTTCTTCTTTACTTTACTACTATTGTACTTCCCTTTCAGTTGTACTGTACTTTCAGTTGGGTTCGTATACTTGCCCATTTAGTTTTGAGCACTTACTTTTGTACTCTGTTTTACTCAGTGCATACTTCACTTGCGTACTATGTTGTGTTTTTTACTTATATAAAAAGTCAATGCCTTCCCATCTATCGAGATTTACGCCTTTGGTTCTAGTCATCAGCCCCTGGCCTATAGAAGGAGGGCATGGGGTAGTCACGACACGGGCCCCGAGGGCGGGTCGTGACATTTGAAGTGTGTGGCGGACGCGACAAATAACGATCTCCTCCATCTTCTACAGCTTGAGTTTCAGACGTTAGATAAGTAACACACGATGTGTGACCCCGATCACACGGCGTATATTCTCTACACAGAGTGGTAAAAGATACTTCGTGAGACATGGCGTGTATTCTTGTAAATTCATGTACATGGGAAGAAATAAACATCCAAGAGGCACGACGTGTACCATCTGCGCAGAATGGACGAAGCGGCATTGGGAGACTTGGCATGTATCCCTTGGATACACAGACACGGGGTGGAGTACATGGGCATGTACTCCACCACACAGCTTGGCATGGCCAGTGGCACGAGCTACCCCGTGTACTAGTTAAACGGGTTGGCGATCATTGTTTGAGGCCGTGTATGGGCACATGGCCAGCGTACACAGAGCCGACCCCAGTTTCTTGGACACGGCATGTAACCATACTACATGTTGTGTACTTAATTTTCTACATGACCAGCCTTACGACACGGGCCATTTTACATGGGTAGTACTCGAGGTCTGAAGAAATGTCATGTTCCTCATTCCTACACGCTGTGTACTTTTTGAGAAAAGTCATGGTCATCTTGTCCTCAATATCATAGACACGTTTTGTTTGGGTTATCCCCATATGACATGGCAGACCCTTGAGATTCTTCTACGTGGGACTTCGTGACAGTTGGAGTATCAAATTGTCGCTCGTGGATCGGATCCTCCTAGAGACGAGTGAGCATAGTGCAGAGACCTATTAGCTAGCTGAGTCCAGATGACTGATGACCGATTCGACTCGGAGTGATTTGACTAGCCTTGTGGGAAGCACCTTGGTGTTGTGGCAGGCCCATATTGGGGAGCCCTTGGTGTCACGACAGAACCACAGTATTCGACAGGAAGAGTACCTCAGTAGGTTATGAGGGGGAGCACCTTGGTGACATAGCAGAACCACAGTTTGGAGCACCTTGGTGACACAACATACCCATAGTACTCGATAGGAGGAGTACCTCAGCAGTCTAATGTTAGTGGGAATCACCTTGGTGACGTGGAAGTACCACTGTACTCGATAGAGGAGGATTTCTCTAGGAGTCGAGGTTTCAACAGTGTGACTGGGGATGTTACTTGATACTACCCCTAGAATAAAATCCTGGTTTGTGCTGAGTTAGTAAACTTTGTGTTTACCACATGATTGATATGTATTACTTGATAACATAAGTATATGTATGGGCATATACCTAGGTGGGGTTATCGGTAAATTTCATACTTAGTGGTTTATCATTGTTGGATTTTGAGAGACCATGAGGGTATCAGGGTCCCTATTGAGTATCGTTATACTCACCCCTACCTGGGCTATTCCCGCACCTCATTGTGTTGGATGCAGACGACAGACAACACTGACCGAGGCTGAGTGTACCAGGATTGGACGATACCTGGAGGTGGACCACATGGCATGACGGTACACAGAGGAGACAGACGGATGTGGAGTGCTGTGGAGGCTATTGGTACCTACCCTTCGGGTAGGAATCCCAAAGGACAACCTAGTAGCTATTTACCTTTCTTCTGTTGTACTTGTTTTTCAGTTGTAATTCTTCTTTCCTGTTGGGCTTGTATTCTGGCCCCTCTATATTAATTACTCTTTTGTATACAGTTTTACTTAATTTTTTTCTTCCAACTCGTACTATATTGTGTGTGTTTTCATTTTATAAAGTCAATGCCTTCCCAGTTTAGGGATTTACGTCTTTGGTTCTAGTTTTTAGCCCTAGGGCAATGAAAGGTGGGCTTGGGGTAATCACGGCACTGGCCCTATGTGACGGTTCAAGACAAATTGGTATCAGAAGAGTCGGTTCTACCGTAGAACTTAGGACTCTGATCTTTTTAGTGATGAAATAGTGTTAAGGGTAATGATTGGGGTTTTTAGTTTGGGGAGTCCAGTGTTGGTGTGGCGACTGATGTATCCATTCACCAGGACCCTGACTATTGATTTCTGACTCAGTGCACGAAAACACTAATTGCGTGTGTGTTTTCAAAAGTTTTATTTAATTCAGCTCAACCATGTCATCTCACCAGGTATAATCATTGACTGTGTCACATCTATTTCTTTTAGGATGCCTCCCCATGGATGACCAGCTAGAGCCCTGAGATTTGTACTCACATATATCCCATCGAGTGATGAGGCCTCAGCGCAGGGCCATTTTCCAGCAGAGGCACCAGCGGTACCACTTTCTGATGGGCCACCAATTCCACCAGCACGAACAGTAGATGATGCACAGTTCTGAGGCACCTTTCATGAGTTCCAGTGCCAAATGACACCCAAGTTGAAGGGAGATATGGACCCACAGGTATCTAAGGATTGGCTGGAGACTGTGGTGAGTGTTTTCAGACTGGTAGGGACACCAACAGAATTCATGGTGATTCTTGCTGCCAGCCTTCTATAGGTAGGAGCGGGCAGAGAGTGGAGCCTGATGCTCCAGGTTCATGACAAGGTGACACTAATCTGGGCAGACTTCACGTGCCTTTTTTGGGCGGAGTTTGTCCCAACCACCCTACGTGTAGTGAGGATAAAGGAGATACTTCACCTACCGTAGGGAAACATTATGGTGGCACAGTACTCAGTGAGGTTCACTGACATCTTGCGTTACTCCACAGATATGGTACAAGAACCTTTATTCAAAGCTTGGACTTCCGAGTAGGGGCTCAAGCGAGAGATCAGGGTTTAGATGATCTCCCTCAGCTTCCTGACACGGGCAGGGGTGTTGGAGCGGGACCTCTTAGTGGAGAGTTTCCTTGCTGAGCAGTATCTAGCAGTGAGACGCACCACTATTCGACATGAAACGAAGTCTTATGAATCTGGTAGTAGAAAGATGTCGTAGAGGTCTAAGAGGACGAGACCCATGGGTGGATGACCGCATGAAATAGGACCAGTTGTGTGGGGCACCTGGGGAAGAGACATACATTCCAGGAGTGGGCAGTGTTTCACATGCGGTGGGAAGGGTCACATGGCTCATGACTGTCAGACCCACCGTTCAGTGATTAGAAGATGGTTGAAGGACTTCCCAGGCAGAGATAGAGATTCGATCAAGGCGGTCCGTAGGGCGTAGGTGGACGTGGAAGGGGAGCTGGTTGAGTAGCTGGTAGTGGGTGACGTTTTAAGGTGTTACCGCAACCACCACTAAAAGGTCCACCACGACTGCAGGGAGCAGGTGGACAGGCGAGAGCTCAGCTCCAGGCAGTTGAGGATTACGATCATGGCGCTCTGGAGATGATTTGAGGTATGATATGTGTCTACTCCACCTTAGCTGTAGTACTTATAGACACAGGTTCCAGTCACTCTTTCATTGCTGCTTCCCTTGTTTGGAGCTCGGAGATTCTGATAGAGCAGTTGGCTTGATCCTTATGGCGAGAGACTTCTATAAGAGCAGACTTGATGATTACACACTAGTACAGGCAACTTGAGCTGACTCTAGGATGTGAGATCTTTAGCTGGGATCTCTTCATAGCGACGTCATGGCCTTACGACGTCATCTAGGGTATAGGTTGGTTATCTATAGTCCATGCTTAGATAGACTTTATTAGGTGCAAAGTGAGGTTTTTCCGCATGGATGGGACCATGTTTACCTTCACCAGCGAGAAGGGAGCCTTTCCAGCACAGGACAGACTTACTTGGAGGAGGGTGCAACCAATCACTCATTAGTAGGCATGTCTTACCCTTAGAGTAGTTGATGTGGAGGGTCCGACTTATCCTGTAGTCGCAGAACAATATGAAGATATTTTCCCTGATGATGTCCTAGGTCTATCTCATCACAAATAGGTGGATTTATACATTGACCTATACCCTGGGATGGTACGGATATCTACACCAGTGTATCAGATGGCTCTTGCGGAGCTTCGCGAGCTGTGGGTACAACTAGAGGACTTTCAGGGGAAGGGATTCATCTAGCCCACTATTTCTCCCTGGGTAGCCCAAATTCTATTCATCAAGAAGGCAGATAGGAGCTTGAGGCTTTTTGTCGACTACCGTCGCCTAAACCAGGTGACCGTGAAGAACAAGTACCCACTCCCGAGGATTGATGACCTCTTTGATCAGTTAAAGGGATCATGATGTTACTTGATGATAAACCTCAGATCAGGCTACCACCATCTTAGAGTTCGAGATGAGGAGGTGAAGAAGACAACTTTCAGATGTCTATACGTCCACTACGAGTTCTTTGTTATGACTTTCGGAGTAACCAATGCTCCAGCTGTGTTCATGGGACTCATGAACATGATTTTCCAGCCATACCTTGATCGCTTTATTGTAGTCTTCATCGACGACATACTGATCTACTCGACTACTGAGGAGGAGCAGGCCTATCATTTGCAGGTAGCAATGGACACACTTCGGTAGAACTGACTTTATGGTAAGTTCTAAAAGTGCCTGTTTTGGATCTGAGAGGTTCACATCTTGGGACACATAATCTCAGAGGCTGGAGTTGTAGTTGATCCAGGGAAGATTGAGGTGGTACTTTCCTGGGAGCCAACCAGGAGTGTGACAGATGTACAATGTTTTCTGGGTTTGGCTAGTTACTACTGTAGGTTCATTCCAGACTTCTCCAGAGTTTCAGCACCACTATCAGCCTTGACGAAGAAGGGGAAACCCTTTCTGTGGTCGGAGAGATATTATCAGAGCATTCAGGAGATGAGGCAGAGGATGACTAGTTCCCCCAACTTGAGGCTTGTAGAGGAAGTCGTAGGGTACGTAGTATACTGCGACACATCAGGGACGAGACTCAGGTGTATCTTGATGCAGGAGAGAGTAGTGATCGCGTATAGTTATCGGCAGCTGAGACAACACAAGAAGAACTACGCTACCCATGACCAGGAGTTAGGAGTAGTGGTCTTCTCCTTGAATATGTGGTGACACTATCTATTGGGCTAAAGTTTTACCGTGTACTCTGATCACAAGAGTCTCAGGTATATCTTCTCTTAGAAGGACCGGAACCTGAGACAATGGCGATGGCTTTAGTTCCTCCAGGACTACAACTTCGAGATAGTCTATAGTTATGGAATGTGGAACGTTGTAGCAGATGCACTCAGCAAGAGATCTGGTATACAGATGATAGATGAGGCGATAGAGAAGCTGAACGCTTTGCAGATATCCTTTGTGGAAAGAGATGGAGAAACTTTCCTTTAGTCCCTTACACTCACTCCCCCACTTTTTCAGCGAGTCAGGGAGGCACAACATGGGTACACAGCTTCGTCTGAACACCGCATTCCATCTTCATATGGATGGACAGACTGAGCGGACCATTCAGACCCTTGAGGACATATTTCATTTTTGTGTCCTCAACTTCATTCGCAGCTGGGAGGATCATTTACCTTTGGTGGAGTTTGCATACAACAATAGCTATCACTCCACCATTGGGATGGATCCTTTTGAGGCGTTATATAGGCGACCTTGCAGACCACCCTTGTGATGGAATGAACCTAGGGAGTCATCACTAGTGGGACCAGAGATGGTACGAGCTACCATGGAGAAGGTTCAGATCATCCAAGAGCAGATGAAGACTGCACAAAGTAGACAGAATTCATATGCTGACAAGATATGGAGAACTCTGGAGTTTGAGGATGGTGAACACATCTTTCTACAGGTCTCACCCCGATGAGGTTTACAAAGATTTGGCTGAGGCGGTCATTTATATCTACGTTTCATCATACCTTGTTAGGTCCTCAGTAGTGTTGGCGAGGTGGCTTACCATTTAGTTCTTCCACATTATTTACATCAGGTGCACGACATCTTCCACGTATCTCAGCTGAGGGGATACATGAATGACCATTTTCACATCATCGACCATGGAGATTTGGACGTTGACAATGGGGTGACTTTCATAGAGGTTCCAGTGGAGATTGGGGATCGATAGGATCAGGTCCTACGTGGATGGTTGATACCTTTGGTGTGCGTTCACTGGCAGCACGTGAACCTCCAGGAGAGAACATGGGAGCAGAAGGCTCAGATGCGTGTTCAGTACCACAACTTGTTCTCTTTCGATTTGTAGCTTACGGGGACGTAAATCCCTGAGGTGGGTAGAATTTAATGACTCGGAAATTCCATGGAATTTTTTTTCTTAAATACATGAGAAATTTTATGAGTCCCCAAAAATTGACGGTGCATGATTCGGAGACTTGATGTGTCCGGAATCAATTTTTGATGTTTTTTTCAGGTACGTTCAGTAAACTTATGAGTGGTTTTTTATAACTTTTTAACTGGTGCTCGGAATTGAAATCTCAGGGCACCATTGAACGTACAGTGCCTGTATTCTCTTAAGAAGACTTTAAATTCGACGACAATGAGTCGAGAATAAAAGTTAGTTCTTGGGTTTTCGTGGTTGGTAATAAAATAAAGTGAGCTTCACTTTATTTTTATTTTAACCACCATGTGGGTGTTTGGAGGTGGGTCCCAATGGATCTATAACCTCCTTATGGAGGTTGGATATTGTATGTGGGACCACCACACCTTAACCTCCCATGAGGGGTTATGGTGGTGGGTCCCACCCGAACCTAATCTTCTATGAGAGGTTACGACATGGGGACCACATGAGACTAAACCCCCATATTAATGGAAGGTGAGGAAAATATCTCAAGTCCCCTCATTAATGAGGGGTATCCCCTTGACCTCCTCTACCATTTATGGTGCCACCACCTCCCCTTTAATTGTTTGAGACAATGCATAATTTATTATTCCAAATCCTTCACATTAATTAGGTGGATCCAATTAAATTAATTCATCCAATTTGAATATTGTGCCAATGAATTAATAAGATTTCACAATCTCTTATTATTTTGGTTGGAATTTCTCTTTTGGTGGAACTTGGGAGAAGAGAGAAAATATCTCGACCAAGAATGAAGAAAGAAGAACACCAGGGAGGAGTGACTTCGACTTCCTTCTTCATATCTTACCGACATGGAGCATCTTCCACAACCGACGTGCGAGCTCAAGATTGGAGGTGTGTGGCGGATGTGACGAACGATGATCTTCTCTATCTTCTTCCCCGCAACTCTGTCGATGAACAAAGAACAAAGGTAGGGGTATGTTTAGTTTTGAGCAATGTTGATTCTTCCTTCCATGATTATTTCTCTTGACCCGCTTGCTACCAAACTAACGTGGAAGTACCGGGCTAAACGAACATGGCCCGATCCCTCCGTCATTCTTCTGAATGTTTGGTGTTTTCATCACATTCTTCATGGGTGACAAACAACGAATCGTTGCAAGTTCGTTGTGGGATGGAACAATCCAAAATTGAAGACCCAACATCACGATGACTTAGTGGAGGTGCGACTAGGATAGTGGGTGACGGATCGAACTGAAACGGGGAGGACCATTCCTCGACCGGTCTTCGAGTGGGTGAATCAAATTGGGTTTTCAGAGTGATCAGAGGCCCGAAAACAATGGATATGACTACATGACATCGAGGAGACCTAGTGTTTGAAGATTCATGAAGAACCTACAGTCAGAAAAATGAATGGACTTTATGGGAGGCACGCTGGCCGGAGGCACCATTTTTGGAAAATTCCAGAATACACGGTGTGTACTTCGGACGAACACACCGTGTAGTGTGGGCGTTCTACAGGATTAGTTTCAGACATCTTACAAGTAACACATGGAGTGTGACCCTGGTCACATGGAATATATTCTCTACGCAAAGTAGAAAAAGTGGCTTCACGAGACATGGTGTGTATTCTGGGAAATACACGGACATGGGCAGAAATACACGGCCAAGAGGCACGACATGTTCCATCTGCGCAGAATGGCAGAAGCAGATTTGGGAGACTCGGTGTGTATCCCAGGGAAACACGGATACAGGGTGGAGTACATGGTCATGTACTCCACCACATGGATAGGCATGGCTAGTGGCACAAGCTACCCCATGTACCAGTTACATGGGTAGGCAAACACGGTTTGAGGCCATGTACGGGCACATGGCCAGCGTACACGGAGCCAACCCCAGTTTCTTGGAAATAGAGTGTTTCCATAATACACACCATGTACTTTAATTTCCACATGACCAGCCTTACGACACAGACCATTTTACACGGGCAGTACCCGAGGTCTGAAGACACGGAGTGTTCCTCATTCCTACACACCATGTACTTTTTGGGAAATGGCTTGGTCATCCTTTACTCAGTATCTTGGACATGTTTAGTTTGGGTTATCCCCCCATGAAATGGTGTACCCTTGAGATACTTCTATGTGGGATTTCGTGATAGTTGGAGTATCAACCTGTAGCTCGTGGATCTGATCCTCCCAGAGATGAGCGAGCATAGTGCAGAGACCTAGTAGCTGACTGAGACCAGACGACTGCTGACCGATTCGACTCGGAGTGATTTGACTATCCTATTGGGAAGCACCTTGGTGTCGCGGAAGGCCCACAGTAGGGAGCGCCTTGGTGTTACGGCAGACCCACGGTACTCGATAGAAGGATTAACTCAGTAGGATATGAGGTGGAGCGCCTTGGTGAGGTGTCAGACCCACGATGGGGGGCGCCTTGGTGACCTTGCAGACCCATGGTACTCGATAGGAGGAGTACCTTAGTAGTCCAAGGTTAGTGGGAAGTACCTTGGTGATGCAAAAGGCCCACTATACTCGATAGAGGAGGAGTTCTCCAGAAGCCGAGGTTTCGACAGTGTCATTGAGGATGTTAATTGATCCTACCCCTAGAATAAAATCCTTATTTGAGCTGAGTTAGTATCTTTTGTGTTTACCTCATAATTGAGATGGATTACTTGATAACTTAGGTATATATATGGTCATATACCTAAGTGGGGTTATATGTTGATTTCATACTTTTTAGTTTATCCTTGTTGGATTTTGTGATACATTGAGGGTCTCGGGGTCCCTACAATGTATTGTTATACTCACCCCTGCACGGGCTATGCCCACACCTCAATGTGTTGGATGCAGATGACAGACAACACTGACTGAGGTTGATTGTACCAGGATTGGACGGTACCCAAATGTGGACCACACGACATGAAGGTACACTGAGGATATGGACAGACGTGGAGTTATGTGGAGGCTATCTGTACCTACCCTTCAGGTAGGAATCCTAGAGGATGACCCAACAACTGTTTACCTCTATTCTGTTGTACTTCTTTTTCAGTTTTACTTGTACTTTCATGTTGGGCTTGTATTCTGGCCCCTCTACTTTCAACACTCTTTTGTATATAGTTTTACTTAATGTTTTGCTTCCAACTCATACTCTGTTGTGTGATATTTAAAGTTATAAAGGCAATACCTTTCTAGCTTAGGGATTTACACATTTATTGCTAGTTGCCAGCCCCTGACCTATAAAAGGCGGGCTTGGGGTAGTCATGGCACTGGCCCTGGGGGACGAGTCGTGACATAATGTTACAAATAATATTTACTATTAGGTTTCTATCACTACCTATATTTTATTTTTTAATGTTTTATATGAAAATGAAATATGAATACCGTTCAAAAAAGAATGAAATATATTTTTTCAAATGATGTTTTCATCTAGTATTTCAAATTAATTATGTGAAAAATTTATGAAAAAATAATTATCGAAATGATTTTTCCAATTGATATTTTATGAAAATGAATTATGTATACACATTAAAATATTTCCCTCCTATTTTATGGTTGAAATTTCCATCCAATTTTAAGAAGACTTCTCCACTTAGAATTTTGTTGCATTGGAATTGGAATATCTGAGATACCATTTACAATTTTTAGTGAGGTAAATAAATTGAAAATATATTTGATGTTAGTATTTTTGTTCGAGGGGGTTTTTTATTTAATATTTTCTAATGATATTAAATATAAAATTTAAATATTATTAAGGGTTGAATGAATTTATGTAGCCCTTTATCTATATTTTATAGTTACGTAATGGGTGAGACTTCAATAAGCACACAGTGTAGAACTTATGCTACATTGTTTAACTCATTTTTTACATGATACCTAGTTAATTCATTACAGAGGTAGTTAGAACATTATTATAATCAAGACAGCTTTGATGAAAGGGAACAAGTAAACTTTGAAATAATAGGAAATAGAATATCTTCAGAAGATATTAAAATGTAGTTCACTCCACATAAATGAAATATTATAAGAAATATTGAATAGATGGATTTAATTAAGATGATATATTTAAATGTTTACTTGAAATTCAATATGTCATTAATTGTACATCCATTTTATGGCTCACTAATACTCAACTATTTTTTATTTTGTTTTATGTATTAGATTATATTTAATCTTTCATTGTTTTATATTTCCATATTGTATCAGAATATATGAAAATAAATCATGCATATGTATCATTTTTACATTTTTATTATTATATATGATTTCCTTTGAAATTATATTCATAGTATTTTTAAATTTTTTATTATATGTTATAATTATTTTCTTAAAATTTATAATCAAAAATCACATTATATATATATCATTTTCATAGTTATGTTAGCAGTTATATTCCATTTCTATGTGTCACGAGAAACCCACTCACTTAATTTCTTCTTCAAATTTCCTCTCACTCCCAACAAGTGACATAAATTCCAAAGACCATGACCACATTTTATTGAGCTTGTGCATGAAAAATTGTAATTGAATGATCATTCTATGAAAATTCACGTGTTGGATAGTAGTTGTAATATAAATCATGAGGCAAAACCTCTCATGAAACTTATCTATCAAGTCTATATATATAGATAATAAATATTCATGTTCATAACATAAGACATGGGTCAATGTCTCTCCTATATTCCATTAATCATATTCAATTACATTCAATGAATTAAAATACTTTATATGAATTTAATAATACATAATTAAGTGAATATTAATACCATACTTTATAAAAAATATCATTTAATTGAACCAGATCATTAATGGAATCAAAACTATCATACAAATCTATTCCATTTAACTAGTGAATGAAAGATCAATTTATATATATCTAAAAGAATATTGGAGGTCTCATTGGAAAAAGTGATAATTAAAAACATGGGTAATTCCAATTAAGATTTGGCCAAAGCACATAGGATATTAGTAGGTTTATATAACATTTCCATTAGAAGATGGAAAATCGATTTCAAAATATTTAAAAAAGGGAATTCCCATGACATTCCATAACTCTAAAAATAGAAAAAAGTAACAGGTGAACCCTAATTCCATAAAGATAATAAAGATGAAAAACACTAACTATAAATTTTTAATTTTGAAGACAGCGCACCACCGTTGTGGGGTTTTATTATAAAAAGATGAAAATGTTTATGAAAAAAATAATTTAGCATAATTAAACAACATTTCAAGATTCATACTTAATTCAATTTAAAGAATAATTTATTATAAAAATAATACCTCACTAATTAATATCCACGGAAGGTGTAAAATAGATAAATTAATGCATTCTTAAATGTAAAGGAAAAATGGAAAGGGATCCTACCTCAAGAGAAGAGGATTAAACTGAAAACTTCAGCACTTGAGGTTCTTATTAGGGACCACTCGAAGCTTCTCTTTCTGACTTCTAAAAAAATTAACCTTCTCATATAAACATACACCTAGCCCTATGTACATATTCTCATTTCGATGAATTTGTTCAAGGGGATCCTTACATATATGCTTATATATGTATATACATTTTTACACTTACACACATATGATGTTTTCATATATTTAAAAAAGAACACCAAGGCCCAATATATATATATTCATCCTTATATTGGTTAATATATATATATAATTTGGGAACTTAAAAATATATATATTCCAACCAATTTATATATAGGTAAGTCACCTTTAACTTTAGAAACTTGAACCAAACTCAATGATGACTAAAACACACTATGAAAAAAATAGGAACTCAAAATCACTAAAGGAAACCAAATAAAATTGGTCTAGAAAGGGTACTGTGAGAAAATACTACCTCAAGTGGCAGTGGAAAGCTAAAATGGACTGAAGCACTTCAACATCAGTGGAGGATGTCGAAACATGCATGAAGAAGTCTTGGGAGATACACTTCACGCCCTAAAAAGGGATGAAAAAATATCTTGTCCACCCATGACCTAGGGTTCGGCCAAATTGAAATAGGGTGAAAAGATAAATTATAACCATAGGAAAAGGTAAAAATAGGGAACCATATATAATACTTTAAATAATCAAATGAGAAACCCAAAGAACCCAGGTGAAATCATCATGAATAGAGGAGGATGAGGAGGGTTCTACAGACTCAGTTGAGAGGTCAAGGGGAGTTGCATGAGGAATGAGGGGGAAGGGGTAGATTTTGTTTTCATTTGTTTAATTTTAATTTTAATTCAATTTATTTATTTTAAAAAACACACATCTCATATTAGGTTGCACGGTTATCCAAAATGTGTAGTATAAATGTGGTAAATAGTACATTCACTGCCTTAATGGTTGTATGTGTGTAGTCTAGGCGCATAGTTTGGGTAAATCGTGCACATACTGTGTGCTACCTCATGCACCCCTAGGTTTGTTCACATGGTTTCAAAAAAATATAGTTCCCTATGTAGACCCTCAAAACCTTTATATTTTGAATCCTGGTGCTTCTAAAACTCCACAATACACTTGAGGGGGATTTTGGACCTTCAACCATGTCTAAATTAATCACATATAAGTGTTACACCACTCATAATTTCTTTTTGAATATCTGTTCTTAAAATGGCCCATCCAGAAAATGTTAAAAGTAAAAATTCCCTTGTATTTTCTTATAGTTCTAAAACATGGGTTGTTACTAAGTTCCCACTATAGAACTTATTGTCCCTAAGAATCCTTTGGGAACAAAAAACACATCACCCTACTTATGATGGTCTTGATGTATCAATCAAATGGTCATGTTTTATTTCCAAGCAAACAATTCATATGTAAGAATTAACATAAGAATATTGTACATAAGCCATAAAAACACAATCCAATGCTCATATCTAAATGACACACTGAAATAGAGATTACTCAATATCCTTTATCTAGAGACATGATATCATCATCGTCTTGTTAAAATATCTGACCAAAGGCACTCTTCAGCTGAGGGTTTAACAATGAATGGGGAAAATTCTTAACCACAGAACCCGTTATGTTGGGATTTCCTTACAAGGAAATACTAGAAGAATTGTAGGGATTATCCTGGAATGATTTCTTTAAAAGGGAGAAAATTATTAATTACAATGACATTACATAAAATTCACCATAGAAAATCATTTTAATTCCAAATTAACCAAACTAAAACTAGTCTCACATGTTTTCCTGAAAGACACAGTCAGTCATCACACCACAATTGCCTTAACCCAAATGCGTTCATTTTAAATGGTTTTATCTGAATGTATACATCAGAAGAAAGGGAAATTGGTCGAGCCTCTCTGGATAACATATCTAAAAGATCCCTTCTCAGTTGGATGGAAAGTTTACAGGTAGAACCTCCATACCTACCTACCAAGGAATTTTTCCTTTGTGATTATCATGTTCACTTAAGTCTATACCTAACTTCTAGTCATGTTTACTAAACAAACCACCGTCTAGGCATTTAAATTATGATGCCTCAGCACAAACATGGGGTAAACCTAATTCATCCTACTATAATTGTTAGCCTTTAACTATCACCTTCAATCTCAAGAAAGATTCTTGGATAACCTCAGATTTATTGAAATGGGATTCTAAAGAACTAACCCAGGCAAGTCCATACTCCATATTTACAAAAATATGTTGGTTTAAGGCCAAGTCATCCACATCTGATATTGACTGAGCCTAGATATGAATCATAATGGTGGTTTATTAAAATGAAATTATGTATAGTTTCCAAGAGTACATACTAGGAAATCCTACTTGGGAACCCAAGTATCACATATGACTAACCAAGACTAAAAGAAAACACATTTGTTTACATGAAACACTGAGAAAACCACAATAAAATACCAACATATTTTGAAATATTTAACATTGAGTAAGAATAAAACACTATTTTTAAATCATGGAAGGAGTCAAGAGAGAGTATGTTATTATTTATAAACCAGAGTACACTAAGAGTATTGAACAACTTTCAGTCAATCACCACTTACTACTGGAAACAATAAAATTTGAACCGAAACTAGTCAACTTCTTAGATGAAGCTCAGGTTCTTCTATAGATGCATCTTCATTAATTGATCATAAGACTATATGACATGAGTCATCCAGTGATCATTAAATATTTACCACTTAAGTTCATCCAAGACTATTGTTGTTTATAAAATGTTGTAAATATCCAACTACATCAATGTTGTGATTCCGAGAAAGCTCCAACATGATTTCAAAACATGCAGTCCAAAATGAATTTCAAGAAAAACCAACCATATTCTAATTATCCTTTTTGGTTATGTTTCATCAACCTAGAATGGCACATCTACCATAATATGAATGAAACTTCCAAACTTAGGTGTTTTATGGTCGTTGGATGAAGACATTGACTAGCTGCTCACCATAAAACTATGTCATATTCACCTTAAACACTATGTAATAAAATTGAAAAAACAAACAAACCAAATTGGATAGCATGTGAAAATTCCAAAGTCTCTTGAATTTTATCATGATAATTCAAAAAAATAATTATATAATTCCAAGGTTAGTATACTTGAATATGAGCCAAGAATATACTCAAAAGAACAAGGCTCAACAATCTCACCAAACTCAATCAGTTCATGACATCACTAAGAACTCGATGAGTACCATGTATATCAATTCATACTACCCCGATATTTTGTAGAAAACATAAAATACTAAATACTACCCTTAGTATTATAATACCAATGTATTTAAATATCAGATGGAACATATAAGAGATTTAACCAAGTGTTGTATTGACTCCTAAGATCATTCACTTGAAGGATGACATACCAGGTCTTCCATCAATAAGGAAGAAGAAAGGGTCAAATGACCTTTGAAGTGATCGATCATGCTTGAGGCATATTTGGCCTAATGAAACCTAGCATTACTAGATGCTCATTACCACAACAAAGGATATGAAAAACCTGACCAGCCAGACAAACAAGGGTATCATTAGGAATCTAAATGTCCAACTAGGGGAAATGACTCATGAACAATTCTAAACAATCTGATCTCACAACATTTAGTAAGTATTGTAATCTCTAGTGGTGCTACCTACCACGTGCTAGCCTAGTATGAAAGTAAAAACTATGACCCTATCACTAGGTCATACCAACTGGTTTCATAATGTCCTACTTCTATTAGTAAATCCATTTCTAATAATAAATTGGCCTATGGAAAACACTCATGTTTCCATTCCATGCCTAACCAAAGGGAAACATAAACATATATTTCACATGGGTCTAAACAGTGGAAACCACAGAGGGTTCCATTTTAATTACATTACATTTATTCATGTTATAATTTTATCAGTTACAAGTTTCATGAAGAGAACTAGGTACTAATTATAAAATAAATTATTTGGTACCATATTAAACTAGGATAATAAAGAAGAACATGAAAGCCATTCAAAACATCCTTTTTATAAAATTAAACATTTATTGTAATGATATAATAATTATGAAATTTATTATATCAATTACTTTTTAATTGATAAGGTGACCTGAAAGGGTACTGTTAAGATAGCCTAGGTTAATCAAAATGTAACCCAATTGTAGTTTCATAATTATAGATACTACAAACACCCAAGTAGGTCATATCATAAGAAATATTCCCCAACTAACCTACTTGGGTCCATCTGTTCATTTTAGAATGTAAATAATCGATGTTGGATTAAAATTAAATAGCATAAATATTTATAACCATTTTAAAATATACCATGGTAAGGCCTAATTTCTCGGTTATATGGTTTTACATATAACAATCTATAAAGTTCCCATACACTTTACAGTTTGGAATTTGTATCCAGTGAATTGAAATCATTCAACTTTAGAATTTTTCATTAGTAATTTTATACATGTATAACCATTTTCAAATTCATATCCTCTTCATAAATATAATGGTTAAACTACAAGGGTTTTTATTTCCCAGTTCACAAAGTGCTCATACAATCCATAAATTTAAAATGGGATCCCATTAATTGAAAAAAATTAACTTTAACACTTAAAATTATAATCCTTTTTTCATGTTAATCATTAAAATATAAACATATTTAGAAAATTAAAGAGATGGTTCGAGTATACAGGTCACCTTTTCCCAATAATAAGGCACACATATACCTTATAATTGAAAACATGATCCTATTAAATTGAAATACATATATTTACACCATGAAACTATTTACCTATTAATATGAAACATAGAATGTTATTGTCGGTAGTAAACACTGAAAGAATGATAATAAACTAAGAATAATGGCCTATAATCATAGAAAAATATTCTAATTAAACAATAGATCAAGTTATATAATCAGACATGCTACTGAAAATAGATGCATGGAATATCACTCAAGGAACAAATCAAAATTAGCAGTCACGCTATAAATGAAACTACTTGGAATGGAATATTCATTGAATGTGAATTTTCTATGTTCCTTTGATGATTCATGTAATTTCAGTTACTTTACATAATGAAACAATGTCATACAACCATAATTCCATAAATCCATATGTAATGGAAATTTCAAAATTCCCTATATGTGAAATACTAATATAACATTATAACGAACTGCACAAACATCAATCCCAACCCTAGACATTTGGTCATTTCCCCATGGTTAGGATGATTAGTCTGATACATGACTATTTACAATGTTCCAAGACATCCCTTGTCCCCTCTAACACAAAACAGTATGAAAATTGAAAAATAAACTATGATACCACTTTGTAACATCTCAGGCCAATTGACCACTTTTTTGGTAATTGGAATAGTTGTTCAAATGACCTCAAGTGATCCTCCCCATATCCCAGTGGCAACCTACAATAAGAGAGGGTGTAAGGATGGTATAGTGGGGAGACTAGATCCTTATGTCAGATAAACACTATGGGGTTTCAAAAAATAAACTATAGGAAATAATAGAAGAGGTAATTAATAATATATTGTTCAGTGGAAGAATAAAATAAAAAATTAATAAAAGTGGCCAAATACATGATAGAAAAACGAATGTATAAAAGATGAAAAAGAAAGTACAAGCTATAAGAATTAAAAATAACAATACAATGTAACAAAATAATAACATCTGAATGATTATATCTATGAGTATCACGATCAACAACTCGGTCCTCTACCCCAACTTCATCCTAGTAATGTAAATAAGACATTAGTAGTTTGTTTCTTCCCTTTTTCAATACATTTAGACCTAAATTCTACTCGATGACCAATGGATCCCATGCAGTGAGTAAGATACAATGTCAGTAGGCCATCCCCAATGGTTATTATCTCAATCCATTTCATTTGATGTAAATTAATAATTATGTGTGTAATATTAATAAATAAATAGTAATGAAATGAATAACAATATCCTGGTCAGATTCTTAAAGGGCCCCTAGAGGCTCAACCAGATTTTCTTCATTTTTGGAATAAAATGTATAAGTAGTAACTATATATAAAGTAAAAAATTATATATATATATATTAGTTACATATTTCAACCACCTATATTATCCAAGTATGTGCTAATGTAGGCGGCCATATAAAGTGAATACTAGATGTTGTCCAGACTAGGGAATACCTTAGAAATCCTTAACTGGTCTAGATGAGCTTATAAGCTCATGCAATAGGTTACAATCCCTATATCCCAATAGAGTGAGAGATATCACGATAACACACTCAGTATTGTGAGTGAGCCACCCAAGAAACACTCCAATAATGGATCGTGGTGTGTAAATCTCATCACCTAAATAGTATCATTGGTTTGATATTCCGTACTCAACTCCCGATATGACGAATTTTGATTATCTATCATTATAAACACCCCATACGATCTTAAAAAACCTATATCAAGTTATATAAATATAATATAAGGCATGAGGAAAAACCTCTCATGAAACTTACATATAAGGAATATAAATATAGATAAGGAATATTCAAATTCATAACATAACACATTATTCAATACCTCTCATATGTTCCATTAACCATGTTCAATTCCCTTAAATGAACTAAAATACATGATAAGAATTTAATATGGCATAATTAAGTTCTAGACTTGACAGAATTCATAATCCATTTTATTCAATAGAGAAAGTTCGTTTATGGAAGGGAAAATATCATACAAATCTATTCAATTTAACTAGTGGAAGAAAAAATCAATTTATAAAACTCAAATAGAACTTTGGAGGTCTCATTGGAAAAATGGAAAATTACCTAAATGTGGAATTACAATTAATAATTGCTCCATGAACTTAGGACATTCCTTTGTCTATTTAAAAGTTTCATCAAAATAGGGAAACTCTATTTCACAATATTTAAAAAGTGAACGCCCATGACATGCCATAAATTTTTCAACAATAAAAAGAAATAGGTGAACCCCCATGTCATAAAGACAGGAAATATGAAAATAGTAATTACCAATTTATAATTTTTAAGACATTCCACCATAGTTGAGGGGTTTTATTATAAATATATGACATTGTTTATGAAACAGTTCATTTAGCATAATTAAATAGCATGTCAAGATTCATAAATAATTCATTTTAATGAAAAATTTATTCTAAAAATCATGCCATGCTAACTAATATCCAAGGAAGGTGTGAAAGTGATAAATTAATTAATTCATAAAATTAAGGGTGAAATGGAAAGGGATCTTACCTCAATATAAGAGGATAAAGCCGATAATATTGACATTTGATATTTTCATCAAAAACCACTAAATGGTTTTCATTCCTTCCTCCTAGAATAATCACCTTCACATATACATAACAAAACATATCCCATATGTACACATTCTAAAATCCATGATTATGATCAAGGGGATCCATACCTATATGCTTATATATGATTATACCCATTTACACTTACACACGTATGGATTTTTCATATATATACAAAAGCACACATATCCCCAATATATATTTTCATGGATCCATGTTTGAATATATATATAATATTGAAACTTACAGACACAAATATATATATATATATATATATATATATATATATCTACCTATTCATACCAAGGTATGTCGCCTTTGACTTTAGTGACCTGAACACACCTCAAGGATGACAAAAACAGACTACAAAAAAAACTATGAACTCAAATTCATAAGAATAAACCAAATGAAATTGGTCAATAAAAATAAGTGAGAGAAAATCCTAACTCAATAAGTTATGGGAAGATTAAATGGACTAATATACTTCACCTTCAGTGGTGGATACTAAAACATGCATGAAGAAGTCCTGATAGATGCACTACCCACCATAAAAAACGATGAAAAACCAAAAATCTGGTCATCCCATGACCTAGGGTTTGGGTGAATAGATACAGGGTAACAGGAGAGAGGAAAACTATTGGAAATTGAAATAATGGGGAACCCATGACCATAACCTAAATAAACAAATGATAAACCCTTAGAAACTAGGTGAAATTGTTGCAAAGAAAGGAGGTCGAGGAGGGTGTCATGTACTTAGCTGAGAGATCTGGGGGGTTCCATGAGAATTGATGGGGGAAGGTTATAAATTGGACTTTATTTTTTAAAAACAATTTAATTTTATATTAAAAAAAGCGCATGGTTTGGGTTTCACGATTAGTAAAATTGGGCGCCATCAATGAGATAAACAGTGCACACATACTACTTAAATTGAACTAAGCATGAGATCTATGTGAACGATTAGGGTAACCCATGCACAGACCATAAAACACCAAAATCACCATTGGTTCGTGCTACACAGTTTTCTATTGGGGTCCTTTCAGTTTTATAAAAATTGTGTGCCCTGTACGGACCCTCCAAACATTGAGATTTCGAAGCTCGGTGCTCTCAAAACTCAATGGGACACCTGATGGACCTTTCAAGCAATCAACCATTTCTATAAAATCAAATTAAAGTGTTATAAATTTTTAAATTTCATCCAAAATCTGGATTTTTTAAATATACCATTTAGTAAATGCCATAATTTCAAATTCCCTTTTATTTTTGTCTGGTTCTAAAACACGGATCGTTACAATGATAACTCAAAATGCATTATTACCATTAGATGTCTTGAGATTCTTACAAACAAATGAATGGTAAATCTATCCCATTTTCATAATATTGTGTGAAATGGTTTCATTATACCCTTATAATCTTACCATTTAGCCTTAACTTGTTTGCATACCAAGCATCGAGATACAAATTCAGTAATATCTCACATCATGTTATCCCAAAAGATAATTTTATTCAAATGTCTTTGCATCTTAGTGCTTCCTGGATTAAGATAGGTTGTATGATCTATGATAATCATCCATAATTTATCTATTTTTTACTATTTTTATGAAAAAACATATCCAAGTTTCAAATTTTATATCTTTTTCTTTAGAAAAGTTAAACACTATAATATTTGCTACCTTCCCCTGTAGATTCTCATCATATTTTTGTGCATACATGGTCCTTGAATGAATAATTGGTTCATTTTTTATTTTATCAAGGTAATATGATTCTCTATTTATGAATACCTTGTATATCCTTTGAATTTCCAAGAATATTGGGTCAATTTAAATCCTTATTATGGATAGGGTTGGGGGATCCTTTTTTAATCTGAGCATTTGAAACTTTGTTTTCCTTCTCGAGATGTTAATTGATTGAACAATAATAATCCATGATTTTTCCTAACCATATTTATTGTCTGATATTGAGATAATTTTGTGTTAAAATATACATGAGGATTTTATAAACCATATATATATCCCACGTTTCCCCATAGAGTTAATGTCACCAAATATTGAATGAGAAGATCATTCAAACCTATTTAATACCGTATGATGAGTATTTATTCTTATGTATCATTAATTTTTGGGAGACATAGGCTGTAACATTTTCATTTTGTTGATAACCTATGGTATTTTCGATGCATCATTCTATATCACAAACCCTTCCCCACTAGTGGGTAATGTTAGAATAGATGTCATGATTAGCTTATTTTTAACTCCTTAAATGTATCCTCACATTCATCAGCCTATAAAATCAATCCGTTTTAATTTTTCTTGTTTAGTGAGCCTGAAAATTGTGAAAAGTTTCTCAAAAATAAATTATAGTACCTATATAATCTGAGTAGACTACATATATCTATCACATATGTTGGTTTGGACCATCCCTCAATTGCCTTTATCTTCAAAAGATCTATAGGTATCTGTTTTTTTTTGTTCACATTATCTATAAATTTTACATCATCCACCCAAAACTATCATTTACTATACTTCACATATAACTTTTCCTTTCACAATTTCTTCATTAAAACATCCAAATGATCCTCATGTTCCTCTTTTATTTTGTACCAGATAAGAATATCGTATATAATAACTACCACAATTTTTTTGAGGTAATCCCTAAAAAAACTAGTCATTATTTCTAAGATGATATTTGGAATATTAATGAGTCAAAATTGAATCACTATGAACTCATAATACCCTTATCATGTACAAAAATATGACTTGGGGATATCTTTCTTCTCCACATATACTTGATAATATCTCAACTGAAGATCCACTTTTGAGAATTACTATGCTCCATATAATTGATCAAATTAGTCATAAATTTGAGTTAGACAACATGTGTTCGTTATTGTGATCATTTTTATGTCATAATAAAGAATGTAGTGGCGCATTTACTTGTCCTTATTTTAAAAAAAGGACCAATGAACCCCATGGTGAAGTTCTTGGCCTTATAAATGGTCAATGAATATACTCTTATTTTTTTTATTTTTCTCTTCAAGTTAAAAAATGGTCATTCTATATGAAGTATTGGATATTAATATTATCTATATATAAGTTCAATTAATAATTCAACCTCTTGGCTTCAAGGATGACTAATAATTTTTTTTGTAAATTCATTAGTATATTCACATACAATGGGCTTATCATCAAGGGTGATCTTTTCCTTAGTAACAATAATTTGAGCTAGAAAGGATTTCTCATAAAAAAATAAAAACCTCTTAAGAGATAATGATTATAAATTATATGTATCCTCCTCCTTGTACTTATAGATAATCAAAGATTGATTCATGATATAGAGGTTTATTTACTTGTCCTATAAATTTATGTTGGATCTATACAATGATATCAAATCCATACCCATAATATCATCAAATTATGATAAGGGGGGTATCATAAGTTTTACTGGGAAGTTCATCTGTAATTATTAACAAGGATAGTTATATACTCAGGATGAAATAATTCTCATATTTACCATATTCACTTATAACACAACATCCATATTTTGAGGTGAAATTTTAATAGTTTTAATAAACTTTTAGGATTTAAAATAATGAGTAGAGATAGAATAAAATAGGTTGTTTAGTTTACAAAAAATGAATAAATAGTGTACCTATTACCAATTCATTTTTAGGATCCACCTAACTAATTGAGATTGAATATTATTTCCCTTTCTATATATGCCTTATTTATTATTGTCATTGGTTATCATCTACAACCCTTTTATTAGTGTATTGGTTTCCATAGTGTACATGTTCCTGGATTTTGAAATATTGGACAGTATGTTGAGGATTGACTGGAGAATTTATTTTTTCAATCACATTGGTGGGTTTCTCTCATTAGAATTTCCTAGCTAGGCTCCCTTACTTCCAAAAGCTAAATAATTTCATTTCTCCATAACAAACATTTTGGGTTGATTCATCCTGCACATTGGATAACTGGGATGTTGGAATTTCTTAACATAAGATATTTATCCATCACTACACCATAATTACACTCTATTATCTACTTACAGTCTCCATATCCTTGAGTCCCTTGAGATTCACCAATATTTATTTTAAATTTATGGGTATTTTGTAAAATCACTTTTAAGTTTTTAACATCTCTAATAACAAAATATTTTTATTGATTCCTCTTTTTCCCATTAAAAAATAAGTCAAATTTACATTCAGGGACAATAAAAAAGCTAGAGGCATATCATGAAATTCTTGTGATATTCTCCTCTAACACCCAAATAGATTCATCATCCTTATACCTATGGCTAAATAAATCCATATCAATTTTAATATGGTGATTTAGAGGAAAATACTTTCAAACAAACATTTTATGAGATTATTTCATCTCCATCTCTTCAATAACTTAATTTGGAACCATATTCTTGATCAATTTATACTATTGATCATATTCTCCCGATATGTGATAATTAGATATCACATATTTTTCTTACTCATAGTATTGAATAACCGAGAATATGATCTCAATGTATTTGATCCACTATTCTATTATTACAGGATTGGAATATCCACTTATTTTTTGTGGCATTTATTATATAAAAGTATCAATTTTAACTTGATATATATTATGGGGATGTGGGTGTTCCTCCAGATTCGATTTTCTATTCAAAACAAGTGTTAATTGGAAAAAAAATTTATGATGTTCTTGAGTCATTTTAAAACCATGTTTGTCATCTCATTTGGTAAGTCATCACATTTTCCATCACATTAGTTTTTGAATCAGTTCTACGTATTTCCATCCATTAAATAAAAAAGGAGATCAAGGAAAAATATATTAATAATACTAAAAATATTAATGGAATAAATGAAATTTTAAGGGATAACCCATAAATAACGTGTATTCTAAAACCTATGAATTTATAGGTTTCAACATATGTTATACAATGTCTAATTTTTTACTTTAAATTCCATGGGATTTTCCCCTTCATTATTATTTATAAAAAATGAATATGATTAACCAAATCGTACCCATTATAAGTTTTTGGATAGGATTTCATTCTTAGAACACTTTATCATGCACTATGTGACAATTATGTTAATACCCATTGAACCCTTTTGAGGTTATTACCAAAAGATATAATTGTGCCGTAATGAAATCAACTTTACATTATCTAGAAAGGAATTTATTTTCTTGTAAAATAATGAACTCTATAATTTTACAATGTTTAGGGATTTCTTCCTTTGTTTCACCTTGTCACACTGTCTTTCACTATATTTTTCTAATGCTATTCAGAAAAAATAACTAGACCATACTATGATACAAACTATGACAAATCATATTCTTAATAAATGATATTTCAAGATTTGTTATATAAAATTCACATAATAAACACTAAATGACCATGAGTAATAGAGTATTTTGGTAATTAGATTCACAAAATAATTACATAAAAATGACTATAATGAAATTTTTTAAAAACTAAAAGACATTACTTTATATTCCATGGGACTTATAATACTAAATGGGAAAACATGTGGATGAACATAAGAAAGGGGTGATCTATAAATAATAGTAATGGAGTAATCAATTAATAACTTGATGAAATAAATACATGTTATTAAATATTAATATTTATATGACACAAAAGGGTGAGAATCATAAACAAGATTATTTAATCATGATATAAGGTCATAACATCAATGTGACATATGAATGTGTCAACAAAAAAATGGCATAATAAGCATAATTCAAGGCTAACCACCTAGAAATAATAAGATATTTTTTTTAGGATAATTTTTCATGAAACATATATGATATATCGATATAATAAAATATTACACAATTCATTGGAAGGATGTATAATAATAGGCCTACTAGTCATATTCATATCATATACATGCATTTGTGTTCCATATACATCATACAACAGAAGAACATAATTCTTAATTTTTAATCATATTATTATAGAAGTTGTGTTAAATCAATATAATTTATCAATTAATGAATGATAGATACCTATAGGATAATTTTCTTGAGTAGATGTAGGGATGGGTATTCACAATAAAATGTTTATAAAGGAAAACAATGGGATAAATTCAACTGCATAATGGGTGTACATACTAGTTCACTAAAGGGTTTCATGAGTATAAATGATTCTATATTAGTAATTGAGAATAATAAATATAGAAATGGTATGTGTAAAAAAAAAAAAAAAATTGGGGATAAATTCTTATTAAAAAGAATGTACTTGAATAAAAAGGAAGAGGAAGAGATTACCTTACTTGAAAAGTTTATTCTAAAATATTGTGAGGAGATTCATAAGAGATTTAGGACACCATAGAATAGATTTAAAGAGGCATGTGGTTAGTAAATTAAGGCTAATTGGGTTTTTTTATTGAAGTGAAATGTTTTGTTTGGTGAATATTTATAGAGAAAGAGAGGGGAATTGATTAATTATTTCTAAACTTGAGTTTTAGACTTTATGTAACAAAATAGTCGAACCTACAAACATTCCCATGATTTTTCCCATGGTTTATTACAAATAGAAATAGTTTTTTCTAATTTATTATTTTGTTAATAGGACTAATAATACTAATATGATTGACGTTGTGGAAGCGAGTGATGTTCATAAATAATTGTTTTTAAAACATTAAAATATAATCTAGGATATAGATGATTCATTATAGGTCTGTAAAATTAATCAAATAACATAGAAATGAATTATTTTATAGGTTAAATAATTTTTTTGTACATTTATTTAGTTTCTAGTATTTATTAAATCACTTCTGGGATACTATGATATTATAACACAATTTTATATATTTATACCGTATTAAAATTTTACACAAAAATTCAACTGTCTCAGAAAATTATGAAAAAATCCCAATTATCAAATTCCATTATGATGATTTCAAAAATAAAACTATTATTATGAAAATATTTTTTAAAATATTAGAATTTAATCTTTTAAATAATAATCATTTTTACTAGAAAATGCTAGTTTTTTTGAAACAAACTACTTTTTGACCCTCATAAATATTACATAGGACATAATTAAATTTTATTACCATTTATAATAAAATAAATATTATTAGATAATAATATTTAAGGAATATAAAATTAATTTCATAATTCTATAGTGTATCAAAAAAATGTTTTGGTTCTATTAAAATATTTTGGAAAAATAAAATTTTAGATTCTTTGTATCAAAATCTAATTTTCATAAAACTTATCATATAATTATTTATGTAAATTTATAATAAAAGGGTTGAATATTAATATTATTTCATAAATATATGAAATATAAAAATTCATTCTAGTTCGGTCTAGATCATATCACCATATTAAATCAGTGTACACCCTGCGTGTAAGGTGTACAGTTGTAGTACATTCTTGGGGTGGTTATGTAAATATGGTTTGGTTCATGATCTCAATAAGCATTGAATTATCACATTAATGATTTTTATCATCTCTTACCTGTTTAATATTTTTTTGGGCATGGTCAAGGTCAAATAATAGTGATTTCTTCTCCCTAAGAAGATCTGATAAATGTGATCCATATGATATGACCCTACTGGTCGAGACCGTCACTTCTTCCTTATGTGTAAATTAGATTTTATCATAATCCTTAATGTATTATATTCTTAATAGTAACTATAGAAAGAATATATTATCAATGGTTATAATGTTTAATGGTAATTTAAGCCTAATGTCAAAATTATGTCCATATTTTATAATGGCCTAAAATAAGAAAATGAAACATAGTAGATGTGTTTTATATATTTCTTAATATGTTTTTTTAATACATAAAGGAATTTAATTTATAAAATATCAGGTAATTATAATTTATATCTCCTTAAATTTTCTAGGTAGCTAGTCTATGATAAGAGAGTTGATAGTGTAGTTGGGAGACATATTGAGAGATGGTTTCCCCAAGATTTTTGCACCCTCTATTTCTAGTGGAATTGTTAAAATTCGTTCTTTCAGGTTGAACCTCTATAACTTGTATTGCATTCTGAGAAGGATATTTTATTGCCTACATTTTTTTATTACAACAAACATCTTAAAATCCTTATGTCCTTTTGGGGACTAAGTAATTCCTATGCGGAGTTCATTGGACCAATGGATCATTTTTAGTGCAATTAATTTATTAAACCCTTATTTAATTTGTTTTAGAGAATTATTTAGATTATTCATGTGTCAAATTCAATTGAAACAACTACATAATGAAATATTGGGGTGTGAGTTATAAATTTCAAAGATCTGTCCCTCTAAAGACAATATTTATATGGTGGTATATGAATTGATCTTCATAATATTTGTGTATGTGATGCATTTTATAATTATAATGGTGAAAAAGTTGTTTTATATATCACTCTATTGGTATAAATTATATGCTTAGTGGATAAGGGATAATTTTGAGCAGTAATCATCAGTTTTAAGAACCTGTGTTTTGGAATTGGTAGTTTTTACAAGGGTTTTTGAAATTTTGATAATTACTGGGTAAGATGAAATTCTAATCCAAGATTCAGAATAAAGTTCTATGAGGTGGAACCCTATTAGAGTGATGTTTTTGGACTTGGGTAAAGGGCCAAGAACTTTACCAAGTAGCTCAATGTGTTTTAAGATCACCGAATAGGGAACATACTTTTTTAAGAACCTACAGAAGGTGCCCGATTAGTTCATGGTATATCAAATAGTGATTCCTATAGCAGGTAACCCTAAGAATTACCTTTAGTGGGACAGAGGCTTTTGTATAGTCTACGAATGGTTAGTCTATCTGTGTGGGACAGATCGTACGAGGCAAGTTTTTAAGATAGAGGGTTCCACACGGTTTTCCAAACTGTGTGGGTTAAATCATGTGGATAGGTCTCTTTAATGAAATAAATTAATTTGAAATGGAATTAAATAAAAAATAAAAAATGTTCATCACACCCCTGTTCCTCACTCATATGATACATAGGGTGCTCCCCCCTTTAGGGTGTTACACACCTCCTCACTGACTCCCCTCTCTAGATCCGTTTTCTCTAATGATTCTATCATATCTTGGTTAGACTCTCCTATGTATGGATTTATCCTCACCCTCCTATCCATTTTTGGTCATTCCTTGGATTATCCATTTCCCTAAAGTGTGAGGCTGAACCCCTAGGGTTGGGGTTAAATCTAATTTTTGTTTTTCATCTAATTCAAGATTGTGCAAAGGATGTCTCAGGACCTGTTGTTCTGTGTTCTGAAAACCACCACCAAAGGCGAGGCGTTTCAGCCTGGTTCCCTATACCGCCATTATTTTGGGGTAATCTTTGAAAACCTTTTTTTAAACCTTATTTTGAGTATCTTATGTTGTTTATGGGTGTCAGGAAAAGTTGTAGTGAGTTTATCTGCCTTTTGAAGGCTCACAAGCATATATGAAAGTAATTATATATTTCTGTGTGTGTATCCTTCGTTGGAGTATTCCCTCTTTGCTCAGGGAGTAGAAAAAATTTGTTTAGGGTATTCACTTATATATATGGATGTATAGGCACATGGATTTATACATTCTTGATTTAGAAAACATCAAATGTCAAGCGTTGGATTGGTCTACTTGAGGTTGGGTCCTGACCTTTCCTTTTATTTAATAATGTATTAGTTGGAAATTTAATGAATCTTGATTAGTTCAATTTATATTATAGAATAAAATTATAAATGAAGATAAATTATTTCATTAAGAATAAAGTCATTTTTTTAATAAAACCCCTCTATTGGAGGTGTGCTGCCCTTAAGCTAAAAATGTAGAGAGCAGAATACCTATTTATGCTATGCTTGATAATGTGTGTTTTCCTATGATTTCGTGGGTGGATAAATCTTTTAAAATTAAAGGACTATAGATTTCCTAACTGGTATATGTATTTCCTCCTTTTCATGTTGATGCAATTTAATTAAATGGTTCCAATGGTCTAAAGTGGGATTAAATGGGTGGTTAAACCCATGTGAAATCATTAAGTGTAAATTTTATTAAATGGGAAGGTATGCCATGTGATAAGAATGAATTTTAATTATAACAATGACTGTGTATACTCCAGGGTTGTATGGGTTGTGAATGGTAATTAATGTAAGGGTGAACTCATTATAATGAACCTACTGCATTTGATGTAAGTGATGAATAATGGGTGGGTATTCTCATTATATTCTTTACATGGGAAATGGATAAACAAGTAGGTAAAATTATATGATGTATTTAAATATGAATCGTCAACATGAGAGGTAATTATCATTAGTTTACTTGTGATGTAGTTAATTATGAAATGGTGATGTATGGATGGGTATACCCATATGACTTAATTAAAAGGAAATTGACACATTAGTGTGTGTACTCATGTTATGGGTGATTTAGTGAGTGAGTATACACACTAAATGAAATGATATGCTTATGTGGGTGGGTATACACATATGACTCTATTAATCCCTATATTGGATTGGAATGAGTCAGTGGTTAAACCCATGGATTATGATGGAATGGTTTATATGAGCGGGTGTACTCATATGGTTTGATATGGTAAATGATTTTGACTGAATGAATGGTTTAAAATATTCTATGGACTACTCTCCATGGATCTAGAATGCGGTAGTTGACTCCTTGGGTGGACTATGCCCCTTCGGTCTTGTTTTCCTGGGATGACTCGGGCCATGCTACCCCGTGGATCGAGCTTTCTTGGAATCACATAGGGCATGTTAGTAAAAATGCTCCTTGGACTCCAACCACTACCTATATTCGGTTTCTACTAGGAGACCCAGGGGACTCGATGTGGATTCCTTGGATGAGTTCCTTGGATTCAGCCTTTCATGGTCTATATTTCTAATATAGATTCCTTGGATGCATTCCTTGGATCTATCCTTTCATGGTATACAATTATTTAAACATCATTGTCATGAGTTATGTGATATGATCGAATATACGACTTGGTCGTGGTAAATTGTGATACATGGTTATATAGAAATGCTAGGATGGTATGACATGTGTTGATATACAATGAGGTCATGTTAGTTTATTATTTGTGAATTATTTGGATATTTATTATTATAGAATATTTCCCATTTGTTTAGGGATCCTTTAGGGGCTGTTTGGTATCACTGTTAGCAGTTTACATGCCATGGGAATTTCTTACTTATGATTACTACTTATATACATAAATACATGATTCTTATTTTACATATTGAACTTATAGATTTGGGCATGATGACTTGGGTTTTGGACAACTGAGATGTTATCTCACACCCTATTCATGTACCATTGGTGCCTAAGTAGACTATTCTTGTTTGTAGTTCTTTGGACTTAGGCTTGTGTTCTTTCCTCTTATACTTGGATGTTAGGAGCAAAGGAATGAGAATGAACTCGGGATGCTCGTAGAGATCAACTTAAGGATTTGGGTCTTTTCTTAATTTGTGTAATAAGATGTAAATTGTGTTGTATTGTTTATTGATTTTGAATTATGTATCACCATGACATGAATACGTTGTATAAACATTCATTGACCATTTTCTATATTCAGTTGATATCGCAATACTCTTCTGTAGTTTTTAACATTCCTTTATATGAATTACTATTGTGCACATTTAATTAGATGGTATTGTCTCCCAATAGACTATCCTTCCACCCTCACTAAATTTCGGTGGCCTTTGGAATATGGGGAGAGGTGCTTGTGGTTATGTGATGACTATTCTGGATAGCGATTTAGTGGTCAGCTAGGATGGGATGTCACAAAGTGGTATCAAATGTTGTTGTTTTTCCTTTGCCTTACTATTTCGGCTTGTAGAGAGGAGACTAGAAATGTGTCGGAACTTGGTATATATTCATGCTTGGAGATGATCACCTTATGTATAGGAAATGACCAAGTGACTAGGGTTGGTAATTACTGTTATACTCTTTATGTTATAGTTTTTTTGATTTTACCTTGGGTAAATGTGGTATTTTCTTTGGCTTATGGGTTTTTTAAATTTTGGAAAAATTTCCCTTTTCCAAATTAAAAGGAGGTGAAATTACATGAATAATATTAGTAACATATAAACTCAAATTTCAAGAGTATATTTCATTCCATTTAGTTTCTATGGTTGGTTTTCTGCTAATAAAATTTTGTGCCTAGAGTGTAATTTCATTCCTTTAATTTCCTTTAGCATGGCTGCTTTAATGACATTTGTAGATTATTATATTCCATTTTTCATATACTTTTATAATGTTTTGTTGTTATTCCATGTTTCTATATTATATAATTAATTTCTATTACTAAATATGACAAAATTATAGAGAATGTTTTGATATATGAAAATGGTTATATGGGATGAAATTTGTTGGTTTCCTTTATGATGAGGAAAATTTCATTTATAAGGTGTATGTTCACCTTATAAATGGATAAAGGGTAACCCGTGTATTCGAACCATTAAAAAAGGATGCTAAAATTTAAATGTTAAATAGAATTGTATGTCATTAATGGGATCCAATTTTCAGTCTGTGATGTGTATGGGCACTTTAAGAATTAGGAAATGACAACCAATATTAAATGTAACGGAATGATGTTTTTGACATTGTGTAATGTGAAGGTTGTTATGTCTTGAAATTAAATGAAAATATTTGGGGGCCAAATGCCAATGGTAAGGTGTATGGTTGCCTTATCAATTATTAAATGGCCACCCATGTGAATGAGCCATTGTATAACCATGGGGTGTTTTGAAATGGTTATAAATGTAAAACATTTGGGTTTTGTTGTGTAATGCTTTGGTAATTTTCAGAATTTCTCACCTAGACCCAAGTATGTTAGTTGGGGAATACTTTATGAAATGAATTGTTATGGGGTCACCTTTTTAAGAACCCTGTTAGAATAAATGAGACCCTCAAATTTCTATTTCTATTTAAAAGGAATTTAAATGATAAATTCCCTATTTATGGTGGGATCCCATCAATGTTAAATGTTTAAAAAGGGATTTTGTTATAACCTTTATGTTTTTCCCATGAGGAGTTGTTTAAAACCATGTTACTAATTTGTGAAATGGTACTTTTGGTTTTGTTAAGATTAATTCTTATGTTTAAGGATGAAATGAATTAAGGAAAGGGCATTAAATTGGATCCTAAAGTGGTATCCATTTATTTGACCCTTAGTTAATGGTAGTTTACATGTTTTAATAATGTTCCATGGAACAGATCCATGAGAGATCATATGTGGGACGTTCCTTTTTAGTATTGGCTTAAATGAAATGAGGGGATCTTGAGCCAAGTGAAATTTGATTTTGTGAACAATGGATATGGTCGACGTGTATTCTTTATAAGGGGTTATCCCATGGTAGTTAGTACCCTTAGAGTTTCATACCTTGCATTCCATTTCATGATTTCTGGTGTTGGTGTCATTTGGTGTTGTTGTCCCTAGTTGGACTTCTAGTTTTAAAAGAAACCCTTTTTGGAGGGGTGGACATTGTACATTGAATCTTGATGTGGGAACAAGCATGGAGTAGTTCTTGGTTCGGTAGGTTAGACATGCCTCATGCATGGTAAGCTATTTGGAGGTTATGTGAACTTCAATTCACATTAGTTATGGATGACTCAGTACATCATCATCTGAGTTTATGGTCATTTGAGATGATGTAACATTGGATTTTGTGAACTCCGGGATGTATGTGTTGACATATTAAGTAATTTTTGAGTGTTTAATGATGTAACAAACTGGTTGAGCTTGGGTTAATTGTGATATGTGTGCATTTGAATACATTATCAGGTTAACATTATATAAGAGTTACTGGGGTGTTAAGGTATGTTCTACCCACTACTCGTCAGAATATTTTGGGACTCCGGTGTTTTAAAATTCCAAACGGTTTGATTTCGGCTTTCATATAAAATTTTTAGTGTGGTGATCATGGTTTCTAGAATGTCACACGTATGTTTAAAGTGTTTATAAGATAGTATGTTTTTTAGTGGATGCTCTTTTCTTTAGAAGGCATGTACACTCCTAATATGGGTAACATCATATCAGGTCTACTATGAGTGATGGTTCTTTCATGTCATAATGAATTCGATGAGGTTGGTTATATGTGGAACCTATTAGAAACTATGGAATTTTGGGATGAGTTTCAGTGGCAAGGCTTCAAAGAATGTGAATTCATTTGGTGGTATAGGCATTAGGGTTTGGTTGATGATGCCTTAGTAGGTGAGGTTGATTTGGGTAAAGGGTCGACCAGAAGTGGTTCGACTAATCTTCTTGGGTTACACATAGTGTACTCCTCAGAATGAGATGAGAATGTACCCTATCTTGATATTGTCTTGGATTCACTAGGAGAGCATTTGTTATATTCTAAGATAATGCTTAAAATATATGGGGTTGTTTCTTGATCTCTCTACGGGTTTTACACGGGATGTATGGTTCTTTGGGTTATTATTTTGTTCGTACCGAGCAATAATAGTTTTAAAATAGAATAGTGATGGATTGATCTGGGAAGGTCACCAGAATCAAGGTAAGGACTTCAGTGTATGTGCATGTGTTAGCTAATGGATGACTTGGAGAGGAAGTCGTTTTTGTTTTTTTAGGATGTGTCGGCCATCTAAGTCGACCACCTTTGAGAATGGATAGCCTAAGGGCATTTGGATGGTTTCCCATTTTCTTTTTGTATGCAGTTTGTGATGGAATAATTTTAAATATCACATCGTTAGTGTTGGTTGGAGTAGACTACTCACGAGGGGGGGGGGGGGGGGGTGAATAGAGTATCTATTAAAAAATTTGGTTTAAAAAATATTCTTAAAAAGGTTCCCCAATAATTTTTAATACATCCCAGTTAATCAAGGTTATACGGTTATGAAATTTTGACTGTCTAAATAAATTCTTTGAAGATTGATTAATTCTCAGTAATCTTAATATCAGTTATTAAAATTACTTTTGAAGCTATTATAATATGGAAAATAAATTATATCATCTTTCCAAGATTAACTATCAATGTAAATTTAGTGATTTCTGTATTAAACAGTAAAACAGAGAAACCTAAAATAAAAAACACATCAGATATAAAACAAGTGGTTTAGTCTCAAATAGAGACCTAATCCACTCCACTAGGTGATCACCTTCCACAAAGAAGTTTATATAAAAAAACTTGATCCTCACCCAAGATCGAGGTTACCAACAGTATATAAGACTGTCTAGGTCAGACGTCCTCTTCCACAGTTCTTCATGGGTATAAACTATCCAGTCACATTGGGACCTCTTACACACTTATATATGGGAATACATAAGTGTAAAATGATATAAGAGACAGATATCTTGTATCCATCAGTTTGATGTAGGAGACAGTGTGTGTTTTTATACAGACACACACACACTGATCGAAAGATAAAAATAATGCACAATAGATCAGAAATGATTAGATAAGATTATAACTGCTCTGAGTGTTAGTCTATGCAGCTCTAGACTTCTGGGATGAAGAACATGCAGAAATCGAGTCAACATGGGGAAAATAGAGTATCGTAAGTTAGTTAGATCTGGCTTGTGTTCTTTGTGGAGTTGATAGAGTGGAAACGTTATCGACTCTAGGATTTAAGTATGCTCTGTGTGTTCTTCAGTAGTGTTGGGTTGCAAGAATACTCGTGCTTCTTCATTATCATGCACATACTTGTTTTTCTATTACACTACCATCATAGTCACCCTGATCACACACTCTTTTCTTCTGTCCACGTTTTTCTATTTTTAATATTATAATGCATGTGTTGGAGCTGATAGGATGCATGTATTCTGCACCTCGTACCTCATACTATTAGGTGACATGTCTAAAAAGAAACATTAATTATGTTACTGCATTTAATATCATCAAATATGACCATTAGAAATTAAATTGAAAAACAACAAAACAAATTAAGAAATTGTGTCACAGTCTGTCGGTAAACGGTGTCTCCATGAGAAGTTTTTCCATGAAATGGTGTCTCATTATTTGTCTTTGAGCGGAGAGACAACTATGATTTCAAAGTTGTATAGAGATCAGGAACTGGTAGCACATTTGCGGTGTTAGGATCACAGTGTCTAAATGGTCATGGTGTCTGGACGGTTACGGTGTTTGGATGGTACATTGTTTGGATGGTCACGGTGTATGTATGGTTACAGTTTCTGGATCATCACAGTGTTTGGATGGTTACGTTGTCTGGATGGGGATGATGTATAGATGGTTACTATGTCTGGATGGTCACGGTGTCTGGACGATTACAGTGTCTAGATGATTATGGTGTCTGGATCCTTTTCCATAAAAACACAACCGGTGGGAGAATCGCGGTTTCTTAGACTTAGCTAAAACTCTATACACAATATTAAATAGTGATATTCATAGAATGAATTAAAATTACTCATTCATAGGAGGATATTATTATAACCAAAATAGTTTAAAATAATTACTTAAGGCATAAAAAAACTAATAATATGTAAACATGATTTTAGATAAATTAAATAGGATTAAAAAGATTTATAGATTGTATATGATTTGTGATCATTAAAACATGATTAAAACTTGAGGAGTCCAACAATCTACTCCTCTTGATGATCACAAATAATGTGAGTGAGATATCTATTCATATTGAATGTGCCTCTTCCTTAATGTGTCTATAAATTACATAAAACAGTAAGGAACAAAACTAAACAGGATAAAAGGTGTCATTACAAACAGTAAAAAAACAAAATTATATTAAACATCGCCATCAATAAAAAGTAATCACTATTCTTCAGCACTGGATTGTCTTTGATTTTCCCTTGGTAGGTGCATTAGAAGAAGTAGCCATAGGAGTAGTGGTAGAAGTGGAGGATGGGAGTGAACCAGTGGACAGAGAAGGTAAAGTGAGTCCTTCAAAAATATAAGGGACTAAGGTAGGTGTAGTGGAAGACCGAGGAAACGATTGATTAAAGATAACATTCCTGATCTGAATCAGAGCCTGAGAGATAGACATAGATGTGGAGGCAAGGGCATTGGATGAGAATGTAGGAAAACCAGATCACATGGGTGCAACTACAGGAGCGAAAATTGTAGTACTCTAGACCTGAAGATAAGGCCTCAAAAGCTTGATGAAGTCAACAATGATCTCTCCACCATACAACATCACTTTCTCAAAGTCATCCTTTTCTCCATAAACTTATCCAACAACGGAGTGAAATATTTATGCTTTTGGACATGAGTTTTGAAATCTTGAGTTACGTGAGGGATCATCAGATTCTCCATGAGGTACTTGAAGTGGTTGGTCATTTCAATCTTAGAGAAGACCCTATAGAATTAGAAGTCCTCTTTATTAGCAATTTCTTACTGAGAATAATTGGCAATCTTGGAATGAATTCTCACCAAATCAAGAACTCTTTCACAATTCTTTATATCTTCATATAGATATTCTTTTTCAAATCCACTAAGCATAGATTAAAGTTCATCTTTGAAAAATGTTCATAGTAGATCACTATTTAAAGAAGGTTAAGATGATTTCCAAAAGTATGAGAAGCAGTGACAGCTGAGGTAAGAGATATTAGTTGATTTAGAAATTTTTGGAGAAAACATTTATACTCATCAGCTAACTTGTTAAGACCAATAACAATCTTATGCATCTCTTGAACAATTTGATTTTTTATTTCAGCTAAAGTTTCATCCAAGGAGTTTAGATTAGGATGAATCAGTGAGGATACTTCCTGTGGGGTTTGATAAAAAATATCCTTAATAGGATAAGAAACAAGTTCTGGTCTTGTGTTCATCATTTTTTGCATATCTTCAACCATACCTCTGAGAGTATTTACTTCATCACTGAGCAGTTTATTTTCAAATATGACTTTTGAATCTCATGAAGCATCTTGGGTTGAATCTTCCATATAAACTTTTCCAACAATAGTGAAGAATCTCTTTCACATAGATTGGTTACAAGAGAAGGTTGATTATTCAAGAGATTTTTAACTCCAGCTAATAGGTTATCTCCAAATGCTTTCAGATCATACTTATAAACCAAGTTTAAAGATTCTTGTGAGGGTTCTGGAATAGAAGATGGGATAGGCTCAGGTTCATTGGTAGATATATCTTCAGGTGCAGATTCCAGTTTCAAATTAAACATAGTAGAAATATCAATTACTTTAACTGAGACTTCATGGGAATTAGTCATATAAAATTAACTGGGGAATTTATACCAATTATCCAATAAACTTGTATCAATCATAGTAGGGACATCAACAGATTTCAGATTGGGGGGATTCTCCCCCTCAATAGGTGCATCTTTCTCTGGACTGAGAGATTTAGATCCTTGATCTATTTCCAAAATCTCACCCCTTATTTCCTCATCCATTTCCTTTTTATTCAACTGAAAGGATTGATCCATTCTATCTTAAGAAGATGAAATAACGTTAGGAACAAATTGTTCCTCTTGGTGTTCCTCAAGGTTAGCTTCTTGCACAACAGACAGATCTTCTTCTAAATGCTCTTCTACAACATTCTTTTCACTTACCTTAGCAACATATTCTTTTTTTGAAGCAAGTTGTTCTTCTAGATCAACAACTTCTTCATAATTAGGCATGTTTTTCTAAAATAAGACTTGAGGAGAAGCTTCCCTATATTTCTCAACCAGGACAATTTCTCTCATATGTACAACAACCTCTTCTTCTTCTTTATCATTAGAATATTCAAAAATTTCATCTGAATCCAAACTAGGATTAGAAATATCCTTAGGTCGTGAAGGGTGTTCCACTGGATTAATATTTTCATAAACTCTATCATTATCTTCCACCCGTGATTTTATCTATGGATTCCAATTGGTTTTCAGTCTCTTTATTGTAACTTTTGAAAGATAGAACTCATAATCATTAATGGATTCTTTATCTGGTCTAACCAATCCCTTTGAATGACGCATAGCTATGATAAGACTTGAAGAAAATAGTGTGGTAGACTTGGAGGTTGTCATTATCAAATCACACATATGGTGTATGACATACATGCATAGGATGGTATTATGTCCATTTTTCATGATATGTGTAACACCCCAAGATTTCAGAGTATGTTAGTTTCTTTAAAGTAATTCAATAGTTTGCGCTACACGCAATACCAAGTTCGAGCAAACCACGACTTACCAAACTAGCCGTTCAAAAGCGGTTATGAATAGTATTAACTGAATTTTGAATTTTATAGACTATATATAATTTTAGAATCCATATTACATGTTTCTAATAAATAATATAAGAACAAATTCATTTTTTCTGATAAAAGAAGCATTTATCAAAAAATGCAATTTTACCACCTTTTAATGGAAAACCATTTTTAAAACAAATATTTGACCCTTCCATATATTCAATATAATAAAATTAAATTCTCCTTTAGAATTGGGAAATAAAAATTTATTTTGGATAATTTTTTGGTACTTTTCTAATAACTTTTATATTTTGATGAATACTGAAAAATACTAAATTTTAATTAAAAACAACATTTTTTATAGAAATAATTTATAGTATTAAATTATGTATTTCAATGGTTTTGAAGTTTAATTAGATTATATTTTTATCATTTAATACAATTTATGTGATTATAAGTAATTTCATATTTGAAATTGACATAAACACACGTCAATCTTTTGAGAGTTTTTACTTTTTAAAAACCTGCCTTTTGATTTTGACAACATGAATTAATTTTAAATTAATTAATGAAAATTCTATATTTATAATTTGTTAAAATAGAATTCATTTTTGAATTATAAATATTAAAATTATCTAAGGTTAAAGTTTTGGTATTTTTCTGAAAACATTCAATTTTTGATGAATAGTGGAAAACACTGCTTTATAGTTTAAAACTAACTTTTTATTTAAATAATTTTTTATTCTATTTAAATTTATTTTAAGTAAAAATAGTTGTATAATACCTATAAAATTTCAATTTTATTCATTTGTGTCATTTTATAAAAAATTATATGTATAAAAGTTTATAAAACGTTTTACCGTCTTTTACCCACCTCCTAGGAGAATTTACAAATTTACATAAAACATAATTTTACCACTTCTGTGAGTTAAATTCCATAAATCCAAGATACACGCTTGATATTATTAAGTAAAATTTGGTTCAATAAGATGAAAATATTTTTTTCGTGAATAGTAACTTTTTACTTTTATTTACTATGGTTAAAAGTAAATAGGGTAATTAAGGGGTAAATAATATTATCATTACCCTAACATGTAACACCCCAAGCTTCTACGGTACGTTTCCCTTTGAATAATGCGATAGCGTGTGTTGTACGCAACCTCGAGTTCTAACACACACCACAACTAATTAAACTAGCCGTTGTGAATAGTAATACCTACTTTTTGAAATCATATATATTCTATATTTCAAAATGGACTTCATTTTTGGATTCGGAATATCAAAATTAGCCTAGGGTGAAATTTTGGTACATTTCGGATAACTTTCATATTTTGATGAATAGTGAAAAATTCTAAATTTTAATTAAAAACAACTTTTTTAATCAAAATAATTAATAGTGATAAATTATGAATTTGAGTGGTTTTAAAGTATATTTAGAATATATTTTTACCATTCAATTTAATGTTTATCATTGGACATAATTTTACAATTAAACCGAACATAAACAAGTGTCAATCTTTTGATAGTTATTATCTCTTAAAAACACGCTTTTTGTTTTGACAGCGGGAATTAATTTTAAATTAATTTCTGCCACTTATGTGTTTTGAATTTAGGAAAATGGATTCCATATTTGGAATCAGGATGTTCAAATTGTGTAAATAGGTAACTTTTATTTTTACACATTTTGAATAATTACTGCGGTAAATATTTTATTTACCATGGTTAAAGGGTAAATCCGGTAAATAAGGGTTAAAAAAATAATATTATAATAATACTAAATTACCCTAAAACGTGTATTAACCCTATTGGTTGATACATGGTCGACCATGGGCATCTTTGTGTCAATTTTGGGACCCCATGGATCCACTTGTAAGTGATAATGACACTTTATTTTAATTAAGTTAAAATGAATACAAAAATGACACAAGCATATATCTTTTAGAACAACAATTGTTACATAGGGTTATATATGTTTGATTTTAGATTATAAATATTCATTAGAAAGATAAAAATATTTCCTACATAATTATATTTTATTTATAATTTTTAGACATTAAATAATTTATTTTATATATGACACAATGATGATGCAGTAATTACTATAATAGTGAAAAATTAAAATAATTGATATTATAAATACCCAAATAAATATAATATGAAACTTTTAATGAATTAAACTAATTTTCTTGGATAATATGATATATTAGGATTGATATAATTGACTTTTTTCGAAGTAATAAATCTGTTATGAGTTTCAAAAAAATCAACTATTGAATAGTGTCAAAATTGACATAAAAGAGTTCTTAAAACAAATATTATATTATTAATTGATATTAAATTCCTAAAAATCTAAGGTTCGGCCAAGAGACTTATATCATGATAGGTTCATCATTAATGTACCACTTGGGGGTCTCTTGGATGTATATAGTAAGTTTATTAACCATATTATATAAAAATACAAAGAGACATTGTAAAAGTGAAACTAATTAACTTAGAGTTAATACTTAAAGATAAGGTTAATATAAGTACCCAAACCTGTCTAAATTCTATTGGTTGAGTGGTTTTCTACTTATCCCCACCTTAACCTCTGAATAATAAGCTTTGGAGCCATTAGAAACCGAATATGAATTTATTATAAATTAATATTTCTAACTTTTCCAAAGGTGCCCCTCACCCCTCTTATAAAAGGGCACTCCTCCTTCTCATTTATTCACACCTTCAAAGCCTTTTGGTTCGGCCAAACTCTGCCCAAATACTCTCCCAACATCTCTCACTACAACCTGGAGGCCTTAGTTTGATCATAAATCCAACCTAAGGATCCCTTTTGATCAAATCAAAAGGAAGAACCCGAAGAAGAGGTAATGATTTCACCACCCTTTTCTAAGTTCATTTCTTCTTCCACTTCTTCTTCCTTTGTTCTTACCATTCTGAAATAATAACTCCAGTATCTCACATATACTGTGATGTTATTATAAATATGGTACAATCATATTCAGCATTCTATCCACCCTTTGAATAACATGTCACCATACGTGCGTACGTACGGCTTACCGTCTCCACGTCGTGGTGTAATTGATATTCAATATAATATTATTTGGATGGGTATAATAATGATGTGTAACTCATGTAAATAATAAATATAACATGTTAATGATTCTGTATATATGATATACCATCCATTTATATATTATTTTAATATCAAAAGAATGATATTGTCGCTCGTGCGTACGTACGGACTACCGTCTCCACGAACGCGATGAGATTCATTCTCCATCGTATCCATTCATGTATAATTATCATTTGATGATTTAAAAATGATGTTTAAGGACTGTATATCATTCTGGATATGAATAAGATACAACAACCATGGCTTATGTAACAAAACATATAAAAGAAAATGAGTAAGTTAACTCCCGAAACGACGATAATTCTAAGATATTATTAACAAATCAATGTTAAAAGATCATATATGATATCATATTAATATATATGATTCTTGTATAATTTAATAACAACTATTTCACCATTATACAGGAGGTTAACCTACCCCAACCAAGGAAAAGTACAAGGTAAGGGTTATTTCACAATCTCTTCATTATCCGAGGTTGTTTATATGTAATAATCTACTGGGATCTCTTTATCATCCACATCCATGTTTCTTAAAAATGTATTTCAAAACATTTTTACTATTTACAAGAATATGGGTTAAAGTAATTTATACATTTTTTTGACTTTTTATAAGAGGTTTATAAAGGAATCTTTCCGTCGTTTTCAAAACAAGGTCCTTTTTAACCTTTTCGACAGAATTGAGGTACAAATGTTTTTTTTAACTTATACGGCGGGTGCGGTTATTTTACGCCGTTATAAAATCTTCAAAGCTTTCCTTACAAGCTTATAAGAATATTTTCAAAGAAAATGTTTTATTTTATATGGATCTTAAATGATTTCAAAATAAAAGGAGATATTTCTTTAAAAAGAATTTTGATTTCATCTATGTCAACATCCTTTGATGGATTTTAAGATTATTTGAAGTTGATTTATTATGATACAAAACTTCTATATTGTATTGAAGGTTTTGTGATATGTTTGACTGTGGATGTGCTATTTTTATACCATTCATAGTTTATTGTGAAAGTATTGACATTTCGTATGCTAGTTTTAATACGAATGTTTATGTTATGTTTAAACCTTTTCATATGGGAATGCATTGGACTTAATAAGTGACGGGTGGAGCCCGCTATAGCTCCTCAATGCATCGGTAGGTCTCATGATACAAACTAGTGTCTTGGCACAAGGCCTTGACAAAATCTTATTTGTAGTCTTGGCACGAGGCCTTGGCTATGTGGTTATGATAGTCTGGCATTATGCATTCCAACATTATGAAAGTGGTTATTTATTTTTGCATGTGATTATTCGATTAGTGGAATATCCATGTGAATAAGTAAATGGCATTATTTCATTTTATTTATGCCATACCATGTTGAAAGTTCATGTTTAAAAGGCTTTTGTTTTAGTTATACATTGCCTTAAATGTTTATTCTTATTGATGAAAGTTTCCGCTATATTGTTATCCTTACTGGGCATTTGAGCTCACCCCTTTTCTATGTTTTATTTTTCCCAGGAAGTGAAGATGTAAGTTATGAATGACCTGCAGGGATATTATGAGGGGATTGTAGTGTGGACTGTGGAAACATTATGTTGTTGTAGTAGTTTTTGATTTTATGATGTAATGTAAAACTTATGAATATATCTAGTGTTTCCAAGGCTACTAAACCAATCGGTCTTTCGAGATTTGATCTTTCTTGTGATCATGCCAATGTTATGTAATAATGCACCGACTCTAGGCAACTAGGGTCGGGGCGTTACAGTTGGTATCAGAGGAAGTTTAGTACAAACCTTGGAAGCTAGATTTAGATAAACTCTGATTAGAGCACGTCGACCTAAGATGAACTTTGAGGATTAGTATAGAAGAACTTCCTAGAATTTTGGTATTGTAGAGACTTTGTGAGTTTTCCGAGCAATACATCCCTGTCTGGATACGAGCAGGTAGAGGCGGCTCTGGCACAGATGTACCTAGGGGTAAAACCCGAAAACACCGCTTTGAGCTAGACTCGAACGGGAACTGGTGCACGACAACGGGCCTTGCTGCACTCTTGGTTACGACACTCCCAGGGGATATGCTTAGGATAACTCTCACTTTCTTTACAAATCATTATGAAGGGTTTATGAGTATATACTTCCTCAAAGAAAACATTTTTATGATTATGGATTATATCCATAAATAGTTCAATTTATGTTAAGTGTTTTATAAGTATGGGATTATGTATTTTGATTCATAAACTGATCTAGTTTATGCCATTGTTTAGAAATGGCGCCTAGTGGAAGAAATGGAAACCGTATCAATGCACGCACTCCATGTAGGGATTGCCCTCCTGCTCAAGATAATTATAGTGGGGCTGGCGATGCAACTGGTGCTGATCAGCTAATCACCGTACTGGGACAACTTACTCAGGTTATGAATAATAACCTTACCTGTATGGAGCACCCTGATCCGCAGCGTGGAGGATCAATGTTAGATCGATTCATGAGACAAAAACCACCAACGTTCAATGGGAGTACAAATCCCTTAGTAGCTGAGCAATGGATATTTTCCCTAGAGAAAATATTTCAGGCTTTGGGGTGTAGTGAAAGGGAAAAAGTTACCATGGCAGTTTACCGCCTCACTGGAGATGCTGATCAATGGTGGTCATTGATTCAAAACATGAAGGAAGATGATGAAGTATCAAACATGGAATGGATGGAGTTCAAAGATCTGTTTTTAGAAAAATACTTTCCTCGCGACCATCGAGCAGATATGGAAAGACAATTTCTGAGTCTGAGACAAAAGGAGGATGAGAATGTCACAAAGTATGAGGCTAACTTTACAAGGTTAGCGAGGTACGCTGGTGATTATATTCGCAACCCAAGAAGTAAGATTGATCGTTTCTTTGATGGGTTAAAACCATTTCTCCATCGAGCATTAGTCTCACAATCCTTTTCATCGTACGAAGACATTGTCTCATGTGCTATCAAGACCGAAAAGGAATTCTCTAAGTCTTATGACTTTAAAGCAAAGCAAGAGAAGAAGAGACCTACTGATCAATCTGGGAATGGAAATAAGGGGAAGAAGGGAAAGGTTGAATATCCATCTTGTGGTAAGTGCGGGAAGAAACACCCCGGTGCTTGCCTGAAGGGAATGGGAGTCTGTTACAAGTGTGGTGAAAAAGGCCACCAAGCTCATGATTGCAAGGGGAAGAAGGAAGCTACCAACGTTCAGTGCTACAATTGCAGGGAGATGGGGCATTATGCAAATGCATGTCCTAAGCGTCAGGAGAACTTACCTCAGAAAAGGCCAAGGGATCAAGGCCAGGCTTATGCTATCACTACTGCTGAGGTAGAAACTCCGAAAGACGTGGTGGCAGGTAATTTAATGGTTTCCTCAAGTTTAGCAAATGCATTATTTGATTCTGGATCATCGCATTGTTTCATATCTTCCCAGTTTGCTAAGAAAATTAGATATTTCCAATTTGATTTAATAAGGGAGTTGTCAGTTAAAACTCCTAAGGGAAGTATCGTTGCAACAAAGTTTTGTGAATCAGTCCCCATTAGAGCACATAAATTTTCTTTATCTGCTGATTTCATCGTCATACCTATGATTGAGTTTGATATAATCCTCGGTATGGACTGGCTTTCGGACTATGATGCGAAGATTTATTGTAAGAAGAAAGAGGTTACGATTCTTGATGATAATGATAAGGAACACCTTATTTTTAGAGCAGAATCGTCACCACCTAATTCTTATTTAGACCCACCCCCAGTAGCTCAACTTAATTCAATTATTGGGGAGGAAGAGAATGAAGTAACTATCGGTGAGGAAAGGAATGTTCAAATAGAGGGTGTACCTGTTGTGAAAGAATTTGTAGATGTATTTCCGGAAGATTTACCTGGACATCCTCCAGAACGAGAAGTTGAGTTTTCCATTGATTTGATTCCTGGATCAAGGCCTATATCGAAGACCCCTTATAGAATGGCCACTGTAGAGTTAGTCAAACTAAAGAAACAACTAGAGGAATTGAGTAATAAGGGATTTATTTGCCCTAGTGTTTCTCCATGGGGAGCCCCTGTTCTTTTTGTTAAAAAGAAAGATGGATCTATGAGGTTATGTATCGACTACAGGGAGATCAATGCTATAACGATAAAGAACAAGTATCCCCTACCTCGTATTGATGATTTATTTGACCAACTGCATGGAGCTCAATACCTTTCAAAGATTGACCTTCGATCTGGATACCATCAGTTGTGTGTGAAGAAGGAAGACATTCCGAAAACAGCATTTCGAACCAGGTACGGGCATTACGAGTTTACTGTAATGCCGTTTGGATTGACTAATGCACCCTCTGTATTCATGGATCTGATGAATAGAGTCTTCAAGGAGTATCTCGATGATTTTGTGGTGGTATTTATTGATGATATCTTGGTATACTCCAAAACCTACGAAGATCATGAAAATCACTTGCGCATTATCTTGAAGACTCTGAGGAGGCATGAATTATATGGGAAGTTTAGCAAGTGTGAATTCTGGCTTCAGGAGATTTCTTTTCTTGGCCATATTGTCTCTAAAGATGGAATCTCTGTTGATCCTTCTAAGACCAAGGCAATCCAAGAATGGCCAGCACCTACGAGTATAACTGAGGTACGTAGTTTTATTGGTTTGGCAGGTTATTATCGACGTTTCGTCCAGAATTTTGCCCGATTGGCTAACCCATTAACGAAGCTCACACGTAAAGGGGTTAAATTTGTTTGGACAAAAGAGTGTGAAGAATGTTTCGAAGAACTGAAGAGAAGATTAGTCAATGCTCCTATATTGACTCTACCATCGGGGAATGATGGGTTCGTTATTTATAGTGATGCATCGAAGAAAGGACTTGGCTGTGTCCTTATGCAGAATGATAGAGTTATTGCCTATGCATCACGACAGTTGAAAATTCATGAACAAAACTATCCTACTCATGATCTTGAGTTAGCAGCTGTGATCTTTGCTTTGAAGATATGGAGGCACTACCTCTATGGTGAAAAATGTGAGATTTATACTGATCACAAGAGTTTGAAGTATATTTTATCACAAAAAGAACTCAACATGAGGCAAAGGAGATGGCTTGAATTACTCAAGGATTATGATTGTACGATACACTACCACCCGGGGAAGGCAAACAAGGTGGCAGATGCTTTGAGTAGAGAAGACCATGAAGTTTTGAACAATATGAGAATTGAAAGGGATCCAATTTTCATGGATCTAGAAAAGATGGACATGGGAATAACCAGGGAAGGTGAAACATCAATGCTTTTTCAAATGGTTGCCAAACCATCTTTACTAGAAAGGATTAAGAGTTCCCAGACCGATGATGAAGAATTTCAGAAGAAGATTAAAGCTGTGAATGATGGGAGATTGAGAGACTTTGTGTATGAATATGGACTTTTGAAATTCGGGAAGAGACTTTGTGTTCCCAATATACCTGATCTAAAAAGGGAATTGCTGGATGATGCTCATAGTTCCAATTTCTCTATACACCCTGGGAGCACCAAAATGTATAGAGATTTGAAGGAACATTTTTGGTGGGACAACATGAAGAGGGAGATTGCTGATTTTGTGTCAAGATGTATGGTTTGTCAACAAGTGAAAGTTGGAAGGCAACAGCCTGGAGGAGTCATGCAACCTCTTCCCATACCGGAGTGGAAAAGGGACAATATTACGATGGACTTTGTCATGGGGCTACCAAAGACTCCTAGAAGGAACGATGCAATATGGGTTATTGTTGATCGTCTTACCAAGTCAGCACATTTTCTTGCTATAAGAGAAGATCTACCCCTGGAACGTATAGCAAGACTATACATTAATGAAGTTGTGAGACTTCATGGAGTACCCCTATCAATTGTTTCTGATCGTGATCCCCGTTTTACTTCAAGATTCTGGAAAAGTCTTCATAAATCCCTGGATACAGAACTTCATTTGAGCACTGCTTACCACCCTCAGACAGACGGACAATCAGAACAGACTATTCAAACCTTAGAAGACATGTTGAGATCTTGCTCACTTGACTTTCAGGGTATGTGGGATCAATATTTACCACTGGTAGAATTTTCCTATAACAATAGCTTCCATTCGAGTATACAGATGGCACCATATGAAGCGTTATACGGAAAGAGATGTCGTACACCAACCTGTTGGGATGACGTTGGTGAAAGAAAACTTGTAGGCCCAGAGCTGGTGGAGGAAACGGTGGAAAAGGTGAAAGTAATCCAAAATCACATCAAAGCAGCTCAAAGTAGGCAGAAGAGCTATGCCGATAATCGAAGGAAGGATTTGGAATTTCAAGTCGGTGATCATGTTTTTCTGAAGGTATCTCCGTGGAAGGGAGTCATACGTTTTGGTAAGAAAGGTAAATTGAGTCCCAGGTACATCGGACCTTTCGAAATTCTAGAACGAATTGGGGTTGTAGCTTACCGATTGGCAATGCCGCCAAGTCTCTCCAAAGTTCACGATGTGTTCCACGTATCTCTATTGAGGAAATACATGCCTGATCCGACGCATGTACTCACCTATGAGGAATTAGAACTGGAACCCGATCTGTCTTATTGCGAAGAGCCCGTCAGGATTCTTGATACAAGAGAACAAGTACTGAGAAATCGGACGACGCGTCTGGTAAAAGTTTTGTGGAGAAATCATAAGATGGAAGAGGCAACGTGGGAACCCGAGGAACTTATGATGAAGAACCACCCGAGTCTTTTTATGCAGTAATACCCTAGAAATTGCGAGGACACAATTATTTGAAGGAGGGGAGAATGTAACACCCCAAGCTTCTACGGTACGTTTCCCTTTGAATAATGCGATAGCGTGTGTTGTACGCAACCTCGAGTTCTAACACACACCACAACTAATTAAACTAGCCGTTGTGAATAGTAATACCTACTTTTTGAAATCATATATATTCTATATTTCAAAATGGACTTCATTTTTGGATTCGGAATATCAAAATTAGCCTAGGGTGAAATTTTGGTACATTTCGGATAACTTTCATATTTTGATGAATAGTGAAAAATTCTAAATTTTAATTAAAAACAACTTTTTTAATCAAAATAATTAATAGTGATAAATTATGAATTTGAGTGGTTTTAAAGTATATTTAGAATATATTTTTACCATTCAATTTAATGTTTATCATTGGACATAATTTTACAATTAAACCGAACATAAACAAGTGTCAATCTTTTGATAGTTATTATCTCTTAAAAACACGCTTTTTGTTTTGACAGCGGGAATTAATTTTAAATTAATTTCTGCCACTTCTGTGTTTTGAATTTAGGAAAATGGATTCCATATTTGGAATCAGGATGTTCAAATTGTGTAAATAGGTAACTTTTATTTTTACACATTTTGAATAATTACTGCGGTAAATATTTTATTTACCATGGTTAAAGGGTAAATCCGGTAAATAAGGGTTAAAAAAATAATATTATAATAATACTAAATTACCCTAAAACGTGTCTTAACCCTATTGGTTGATACATGGTCGACCATGGGCATCTTTGTGTCAATTTTGGGACCCCATGGATCCACTTGTAAGTGATAATGACACTTTATTTTAATTAAGTTAAAATGAATACAAAAATGACACAAGCATATATCTTTTAGAACAACAATTGTTACATAGGGTTATATATGTTGGATTTTAGATTATAAATATTCATTAGAAAGATAAAAATATTTCCTACATAATTATATTTTATTTATAATTTTTAGACATTAAATAATTTATTTTATATATGACACAATGATGATGCAGTAATTACTATAATAGTGAAAAATTAAAATAATTGATATTATAAATACCCAAATAAATATAATATGAAACTTTTAATGAATTAAACTAATTTTCTAGGATAATATGATATATTAGGATTGATATAATTGACTTTTTTCGAATTAATAAATCTGTTATGAGTTTCAAAAAAATCAACTATTGAATAGTGTCAAAATTGACATAAAAGAGTTCTTAAAACAAATATTATATTATTAATTGATATTAAATTCCTAAAAATCTAAGGTTCGGCCAAGAGACTTATATCATGATAGGTTCATCATTAATGTACCACTTGGGGGTCGCTTGGACGTATATAGTAAGTTTATTAACCATATTATATAAAAATACAAAGAGACATTGTAAAAGTGAAACTAATTAACTTAGAGTTAATACTTAAAGATAAGGTTAATATAAGTACCCAAACCTGTATAAATTATATTGGTTGAGTGGTTTTCGACTTATCCCCACCTTAACCTTTGAATAATAAGCTTTTGAGCCATTAGAAACCGAATATGAATTTATTATAAATTAATATTTCTAACTTTTCCAAAGGTGCCCCTCACCCCTCTTATAAAAGGGCACTCCTCCTTCTCATTTCTTCACACCTTCAAAGCCTTTTGGTTCGGCCAAACTCTGCCCAAATACTCTCCCAACATCCCTCACTACAACCTGGAGGCCTTATTTTGATCAGAAAGCCAACCTAAGGATCCCTTTTGATCAAATCAAAAGGAAGAACCCGAAGAAGAGGTAATGATTTCACCACCCTTTTCTAAGTTCATTTCTTCTTCCACTTCTTCTTCCTTTGTTCTTACCATTCTGAAATAATAACTCCAGTATCTCACATATACTGTGATGTTATTATAAATATGTTACAATCATATTCAGTATTCTATCCACCCTTTTAATAACATGTCACCATACGTGCGTACGTACGACTTACCGTCTCCACGTCGTGGTGTAATTGTTATTCAATATAATATTATTTGGATGGGTATAATAATGATGTGTAACTCATGTAAATAATAAATATAACATGTTAATGATTCTGTATATATGATATACCATCCATTTATATATTATTTTAATATCAAAAGAATGATATTGTCGCTCGTGCGTACGTACGGACTACCGTCTCCACGAACGCGATGAGATTCATTCTCCATCGTATCCATTCAAGTATAATTATCATTTGATGATTTAAAAATTATGTTTAAGGACTGTATATCATTCTGGATATGAATAAGATACAACAACCATGACTTATGTAACAAAACATATAAAAGAAAATGAGTAAGTTAACTCCCGAAACGACGATAATTCTAAGATATTATTAACAAATCAATGTTAAAAGATCATATATGATATCATATTAATATATATGATTCTTGTATAATTTAATAACAACTATTTCACCATTATACAGGAGGTTAACCTACCCCAACCAAGGAAAAGTACAAGGTAAGGGTTATTTCACAATCTCTTCATTATCCGAGGTTGTTTATATGTAATAATCTACTGGGATCTCTTTATCATCCACATCCATGTTTCTTAAAAATGTATTTCAAAACATTTTTACTATTTACAAGAATATGGGTTAAAGTCATTTATACCTTTTTTTGAATTTTTATAAGAGGTTTACAAAGGAATCTTTCCGTCGTTTTCAAAACAAGGTCCTTTTTAACCTTTTCGACAGAATTGAGGTAAGAATGTTTTTTTAACTTATACGGCGGGTGCGGTTATTTTACGCCGTTATAAAATCTTCAAAGCTTTCCTTACAAGCTTATAAGAATATTTTCAAAGAAAATGTTTTATTTTATATGGATCTTAAATGATTTCAAAATAAAAGGAGATATTTCTTTAAAAAGAATTTTGATTTCATCTATGTCAACATCCTTTGATGGATTTTAAGATTATTTGAAGTTGATTTATTATGATACAAAACTTCTATATTGTATTGAAGGTTTTGTGATATGTTTGACTGTGGATGTGCTATTTTTATACCATTCATAGTTTATTGTGAAAGTATTGACATTTCGTATGCTAGTTTTAATACGAATGTTTATGTTATGTTTAATCCTTTTCATATGGGAATGCATTGGACTTAATAAGTGACGGGTGGAGCCCGCTATAGCTCCTCGATGCATCGGTAGGTCTCATGAGACAAACTAGTGTCTTGGCACAAGGCCTTGAAAAAATCTTATTTGTAGTCTTGGCACGAGGCCTTGGCTATGTGGTTATGATAGTCTGGCATTATGCATTCCAACATTATGAAAGTGGTTATTTATTTTTGCATGTGATTATTCGATTAGTGGAATATCCATGTGAATAAGTAAATGGCATTATTTCATTTTATTTATGCCATACCATGTTGAAAGTTCATGTTTAAAAGGCTTTTGTTTTAGTTATACATTGCCTTAAATGTTTATTCTTATTGATGAAAGTTTCCGCTATATTGTTATCCTTACTGGGCATTTGAGCTCACCCCTTTTCTATGTTTTATTTTTCCCAGGAAGTGAAGATGTAAGTTATGAATGACCTGCAGGGATATTATGAGGGGATTGTAGTGTGGACTGTGGAAACATTATGTTGTTGTAGTAGTTTTTGATTTTATGATGTAATGTAAAACTTATGAATATATCTAGTGTTTCCAAGTCTACTAAACCAATCGGTCTTTCGAGATTTGATCTTTCTTGTGATCATGCCAATGTTATGTAATAATGCACCGACTCTAGGCAACTAGGGTCGGGGCGTTACATAACACATGTACTAATTCTATTGGATAAGTGTAATTCGACCAAAAACAACCTTAGGAATAAAATATGATCCTTTAGGTCTAATTGGACTAGATTAGGACATTTATTATTATTTTATTTAAAGAAGAGTTAAAAGAGTTAAAATCAAAGCTTAATAACTAAAACATTTTTAATATAGGGTTATACATAAGATAAATTAGACGATAAATAGTCATTAGAGTGATACAATTATTTCCTAAATAATGGTATTTTATTTATATTTTTTAGACATTAAATAATTTAATTTATTTATGACATAATGATGATGCGGTAATTACCTAATTAATGGAATTTTAAAATAATTGATATTATAAATATAAAAATAAATGTAATTTGAGACTTTTTATGAATTAAACTAGTTTTTTAGGTTAATATGACATGTTAGTGTTGGTAAGATATATTTATTTCTAAGTTATAATTCTGTTATGAATTTAGAAAAAACAAAATACCAAATAGTGTCAAAATTGACATAAAATGGTTTTTAAAACAAATATTATATTATTAATTGATATTATATTCCGAAAAATCTAAGGATCAGCCAAAGGTCTTAAATAATATTATATATGTCATTAATGAGCCACTTTAGGTTCTCTTGGACGTTTATTGTAAGTTTATTAACAATATAATATAAAAGTACAAAGAGACATGGTAAATGTCAAACTATCTAACAAAGAGTTAAATCTAAAATATAAAATTAATATAGCAAACCAAAATTGTCTAAAACCTATTGGTTGAGTGGTTTTAGACCCATACCCACTTTATACTTTAAATTATTTATAATGGATCCATTAGAAACTGACAATTATTTTATTAAAAAATTATATTTCTAGCTTTTCCTAGGGTTCCCCTCACCCCTCTTATAAAAGGGGACTTCCCCTTATCTCTAATTCACACCTTCAAAGCCATTTGGCTAGGCCAAACCCTACCCAAATACCCTCTAAACTGTCCTACCTTTATCCTAGTGGTATTCCTTTAGTCATAAAGCCAACCTATGGATCCCTTTTGATCAAATCAAAAGAAAGAACCCGAAGAAGAAGTAAATATTTCATCACCTATTTCAAGTTCCTTTATTCTTCCACTTCATCTATCATTTTTGATTCCATTTTAAAATAATAATTCCAGTATATTCTATATATTGTGATGTTATTATAAATATGGTACAACCATATTCATTATTCTATCCATCCATTGAATGATAGGTCACCATACGTGCGTACATACAACTAACCGTGTCCACATCGGGGAGTAATTGTTATTCAATACATTATTATTTGGATGGGTAAAATAATGATGTATAATTGACGTAAATAATAAATATAACATGATAATGATTCTGTATATATTATATACCATCCAATGATATATTATCTTAATATTAAAAGAATGATATTGTCGCTCGTGCGTACGTACGGATTACCGTCTCCGCGAACGCGAAGAGATTCATTCCCTATCATATCCATTCAAGGCTAATTTTCATTATATGATTAAAAAAATGTTTAAAGAGTTAATATCATTCTGACTATGAAAAATATACATCCTATACATAAGAAATAGTACCTACGTAACAAAAAATATATAGGAAAATGAATTAGTTAACACCCGAAACGATGATAATGCTAAAATATTATTAACAAAGAAATATTGAAAGATCATATATGGTATAATATTTAAGTATATGATTATTTTATAATTTAATAACTATTATTTCACCATTATTCATGTGTTTAGCCTACCCTCGACCAAGGAAAAGTACAAGGTAATGGGTTTCTTATCTCACTTTTAATTCCGTGAGACTTCCATTGTTCGCCACTTATTTATTGCATGTGGTGTATTGTGTACTTAAATTTGATATACATTATTATTTTTCTCTTTATATTCATGGTATTATATGATTAATTTGTTGGTTATTAACTTTTTTTCATATGACTCGATTGATTGAAATGATGTAAGAGTTTTTCATCTCACTTTTTATTCCCGTGAGATTAATGCTATATTGGCCATTATTTACTTTTGTGTGGAGTTTGTATTGTCCATGATTGTATTCTTGGTGTAATATTATTTAATTTATGGGTATTTAGATCTTTGTTTTATGATCCTTCCCTTCATGTGATGTATGTTTCATAAGTTACTAAATCGGTAATGGAATTTCAATTTTAAATTTCTACTCAATGGGATTTACGCATACTTAATTAATTATTTTACTCCAAGATTATGTGCTGAATCACTATTTATTATTTTGTAGTAATTTCTAATCCCCTTATTGTGGACATACGTTTGATACACATAATCACTCCATTGATTATTTCTAAATTCATAAATATAAACATGCTCTTAACTGAATTTCAATTCAATGAGTTAAACATCCAAGTCATTGGTGTTGTTTTTACAAGAATATGTGTGAATGTACTCTAATTGATTTACACTGAATGTCCAATCATATTGAGTGTATTTATATTTTTCACACATAATTATGCCATTGATTTATCCTTTACCAAATTATATTATCTTTATAAGGGATTTCATCTCAATTTACATTCCTTTGTGACTTCTTTGTTGTTATGCACCAATTCACTTTTATATGGTGTATATACTATCCTTTGACATAATATATCATGAAATCCTTTATTTTCAAGATATTATAAAGTTTTTATTACATCAATTATTTGTATTCAATCATCTCTCATTTGGTTAGGAACTCTAACTAAAATATCATTTCAAATGTTTTAAAAATTTCTTCTTCTAAATCTTTCTCATTAATGTCCATGTTCTAAAAATGGGTTTAAGGATTTATTTATATGGACATCAATTATATGAAATTAAATTTCCTTTTAAATGTTTCAATTTGGCGTGGGACACTTTGATTAAAAATTCAATTTTTAAATGGCTTCTTGAAAAATATTGTGGCTTTTAAATGATTTCAAGAAAAGGGGGATATTTCTGTCAAATAATTTTGATGATTATTTTCATCTATGTCAATATACTTCAATATTCTCAATTGAGGTTAATATGTTACAATAAAATCTTTCATATTGAATCGAATGAGTTATGTTTGACTGTGGATGCGTTATTTTTATACCATTCATGGTTTGTGGATAATGTATTGTCATTTCGTATGCCATTTTTAATACAAATGTTTATGTTCTATTTTAAAATATTCATATGAGGAATGTATTGGACTTAGTAAGTGACAGGTGGAGCCTGCAATAGCTCCTCGATGCATCGGTAGGTCTCATGAGACAAACTAGTGTCTTGACACAAGGCCTTGACAGAATCTTATTTGTATTCTTGGTACAAGGGCTTGACTATGTGGTTATAAAATTTTGGCATTATGCATTCCATCATTATGAAAGTGGATATTGATATTTCATGTGATTATTCGACTAGTGTAATATCCATGTGAATAAGTAAATGGAATTATTTGATTTTATATTTTCCATATTATGCTGAATTTCATGTTTAAAAGGCTTTTGTTTTAGTCTTATACATTTCCTTAAATGTTTATGATTATTTATGAAAGTTTCCACTATATTTTTATCCGTACTGAGCATCTGAGCTCACCCCTTCCTATGTTTTATTTTTCCTAGGATGTGAAGAAGTATATTGTGACTGACCTGTAGGGATATTATATGGGATCTCAGTGTTATCTATGGAAACAATGTTATTGTTGTTTTCCATTTTATGATGTAATGTAAACCTTATGAATGTATCTAGTACTTCCAAGGATACAAAACTAATCGGTCTTTCGAGACTTGATCTTTTGTGATCATGCCAATGATATATAATAATGCACCAACTTTGGGCTTTTGGGGTCGAGGTTTTATAGTTGGTATGAGAGAAAGATTAGTACAATCCTTGGAAACTGGATTTAGATAAACTCTGATTAGAGCACATAGCCCTAAGTTAGACTTCGAGGTTTATTATAGAATAACTACCTAGAATTTTGGTATTATAGAGATTTTGGGAGATTTCCAAGCAATACATCCCTCTCTGGATATGAGCAGGTAGGGGAATCTCTAGTACAGATGTGCATAGGGGTAAAACCTGAAAACACTGCTTTGAGCTAGAATCAAATGGGAACTGGTGCACGACAACGGGCCTTGCTGAACTCTTGGTTACGACACTCTCAGGGGATACACTTAGATTAATTCACATTTTCATTACAAAATGATTTGAAGTATTTTAATATAAGATGAGAATAAATAACCATCATTAATACTAAGGTGTTTTAGATTGAAAATAAGGTGTTATGATATTCTCAAAATGATTTTATGACTCACACTATGCTTTCTTGTGTTATTTAATGTCTGGATTCCAAGGAAGTCATAGTAACATTGAACATGATGTACAAGGTGGGAATGATAGAGGAAATGAGAAAAAGAATGGAATTTTGATAGGTGTAAAGGATATCGTGTTTATGCTGAATCATTTTTCCAGAAATATGATCAACAACATATATATTAACCAACTCCTAGAATCAAAAAATAAGAGAAAGGTGGTGAATGATAAGAGATCCAGCAGTGGAGGCCATGGAGAAAAGAAATCTCAATTTCCATCATGCATGAAATGTGGAAAGAGACACCTAGGGAAGTGTCTCAATAGAATAAAGAAATTCTTTATGTATGGTAAATAAGGACATAAAGTAAATAATTTCCAAGGAAAAATGAAGAGTACTATGGAAGAAAATAAAAATGATCCCAAGAATCCATTTACAGTCATTTTCCGTAAATATAGGGGACCTAGTCATTACCCGAGTGAATGCCCTATTCTATAGGATAACCCCTTGGTCAAGGAAGAACCTATGTGGAAATAAATGGATGGTGAAATGTTTAAAAATATTAGTGCTCTTTGTTTATGGGATTACTTTGGAAGTCTTTTATCTTATGTGAAACCCTATCGTTTATTATGTGAAAATGCTATTTTTGGAAGAATTGTGTTTTCTATTGTTGATATAGTTATAAATAACCATTTGGGATTATATGATCCTTTAATTTGAGGCAATTACATGTTATTAAATTATTGGATGAAAATGTGAGGTATGAGATAACATTTGTGGTGAAATTATGTTTTAGTTATTTTTAGGAATTTATCTCATTCTGGGAAATTTATAAAATATAGTTTTTGAAATAGGACAACATGCAGACTGTGTTACAACCTGTTGCATTGAACAAAGTTACAGGAATCGAACCCACAACCATAGTGCGATTGGGATTTATTACCTGCCACTGGACTACGTGAAGTCCTTGGTTAGTGTGACTAATTCTTTTTACTTAAATGATTTTATTGATCAGTAATAAGTTGATTTGGGATCTTATGTATTATCAAATGTATATTTATTATAGGAAAATGATTTGGGGATTAAGTGATAAATGTTATTTTGGAAGATGTTTGCTCTGTTGGGAATACTATATGCCTATGGAAAATAGAATACTACGAGATTTCATTTGAGGAGTAATGGTGGATTTTATCTATGTTTTTATTTTGGATTTATATCCATTTGGGTTATTTATAGAAATGATTAACATATCATAGAGAATATTTGATTAGGTTAATTACATATATGTATGTGACTATAAGAGTAGTTGATGTTATTTGGAAATACAATTTAACGTGGAAGACTGCATAATCAAATTCTTCTATGTTTTGGGTTTTAATATTAGTTTGGATCATATTTATGTATTTTAAGGACAATTGTTTATTGAAATGTATTTATTGAACTTTTTTTATTATTGGTTTAATTTTAGAAATTATGATAAGTATTTATTTATCTAGAGTATTATCCTTTTTGGGGATCATCTGATCTTGTACTAACCATTTAGGTTTGGTTAATTTCTAAAGACAAGGTAAATATATTTATTTTATACTTTGTGGATTAAGTGATTCCCTAGAAGCTGATTCTAGCGCTTCAGGTGTGACCAAGTCATCTTGAATACTCGTCATTTATAAAAAAGATGATTTAGTTGTAGAAATTTATTAAATGATGAAACTATAATTAAAAAGTGTGTATATCTCTTTATGTTCATAGTAAATCTCATAAATAAATTCCTCAACTTTATGAAATAGAACTTAAAACAAAAAATATTTATCTGTTTACTTTTGATACTAGGAAACTAATGAACGTTTATCACATCACAAGTTTGTGGTTTCCTTGTTGTTAAATTTCTCCAAATCATGTTTTCTATCACACTCCACCTGAACTTGACTCTTATTTTATCTTCCATATCCATGTTTTCCTACATGGAATCCTAGTGTGGGTTATCTCGGGTGACCTTTGTACTTCTCTTTATTTCTTTTAAAGAGATAGTTTTATTGTCTCCTTTTTAGATGTGGGACTTTCAATGATGTTCCCAAGCCCAATTTTAAAATTGTGAGGAAACAATTTCCAAAAGGGGGGAATAATGTAACACCCCATGATTTCATAGTAAGTCATTTTCTTTAAATTAATTCAATATCTTGCGTTACATGCAACACTGAGTCTGAGCACAACATGACTTACCAAACCAGCCGTTCAAAAGCGGTTATGAATAGTATTAACTGAATTTTGAATTGTATATACTCAATATAATTTTAAAATCCATATTATGTGTTTCTTAAACATAATATAAGAACAAATTCATTTTTTCAGATAGAAGAATTATTTTTAAAAAAATGTAATTTTACCACCTTTGAATGGAAAACACTTTTTAAAACAAATATTTGATACTTTTATATATTTAATTTAAGGAAATTAAATTCTTCTTTAGAATCAGGACATAAAAATATATTTTGGATAAATTTTGGGTACTTTTCTAATAACATTTATATTTTGATGAATACTTAAAAATACTAAATTTTTATTAATTTTTTTTAATATAAATAATTTATAGTGTTAAATTATGTATTTGAATGGTTTTGAAGTATAATTAGATTATCTTTATATAATTTAATATAATTTAGGTGATTATAAATAATTTTACATTTAAAATTGATATAAACACATGTCAATCTTTTGATTGATTTTACTTTTTAAAAACCAACTTTTTGATTTTGACAATGGAAATTAATTTTAAATTAATTAATTCAACTTAAATTTATTAAATTTGGTAAAATATAATTCAATTTTGAATTCAGAATATCAAAATTAGCTTAGGGTAATGTTTTGTTATTTTTCTGAAAACATTCAATTTTTGATGAATAGTGAAAAACACTGCGTTATAGTTTAAAACTAACTTTTTACTTAAAAAATTATTTATTTTATTTTAATTTATTTTAATTAAAAATAGATTTATAATACCTACATAAGTTCAATGTATTTCATTGGTGTCATTTTATAATAAAATTATATGTATTAAATTTTATTGAACTTTTTACAGAATTTTACTTACCTCCTAGCAGCATTTGTAAATTCACATAAAACATAATTTTACTGCTTCTGTGAGTTGAATTTCAATAATCTGAGAGACAAGGTTGATATTAGTATGTAAAATGTTCTTCAATAAGAAGAAAATATTTTTTGGTGAATAGTAACTTTTTACTTTTATTTACAACAGTTGAAAGTAAATAGGGTAATTAAGGGTAAAAATGATATTATTATTACCATAACACATGTACTAATTCTATTGGATAAGTTTATTTCAAAGAAAAAAAACCTTAGGAAAAAAATATGATCTTTTAGGTCCACTTGTATTATATTAGGACATTTATTATTATTTTAATTAAAGAAGAGTTAAAAGAGTTAAAATCAATGTTTGATAACTAAAACATTTTCAATATAGGGTTATACATAAGATAAACTCGACTATAAATATTATTAAGAAATATAAAAATATTTCCTAAATAATTCCATTTTATTTATATTTTTTATACATTAAATAATTTAATTTATTTATGACACAATGATGATGTAGTAATTACCTAATTAACAAAATATTAAAATAATTGATATTATAAATATCCAAATAAATGTAATTTGAGACTTTTTATGAATTACACTAATTTTATAGGTTAATATTACATTTTAGGGTTGGTTAGATGAATTTTTTTGAAGTTATAATTCTTTTATGAATTTAGAAAAAACAAAATATAAAATAGTGTCAAAATTGACATAAAAGAGTTTTTAAAACAAATATTATATTATTAATTGATATTCTATTCCTAAAAATATAAGGTTCGTAAGAAGGTCATAAATAATATTATATATTTCATTAATGTTCTACTTGAGGTTCTCTTGGAATTTTATAGGATGTTTATTAACCATATAATATAAAAATACAAAGAGACATAGTAAATGTCAAACTGTTTAACTAAGAGTTAAATCTAAAATGTAAAGTTAATATAGTAACCCAAACCATTCTAAAACCAATTGTTTGAGTGGTGTTCGACCCATCCCCACATTAATCCTTCAAATAATTCTTTTTGGAGCCATTATAAACCGAAAATTATTTTATTATAAAATAATATTTCTAGTTTTTCTTAAGGTGCCCCTCACCCCTCTTATAAAAGGGAACTTACCCTTCTCTCTAATTCACACCTTAAAATCCATTTGGATCATATAAACCCTGCTAAAATACCCTCTCAACTGTCCTCCATTCATCCTAGAGGCTTTCCTTTAGTCATAAAGCCAACCAATGGAGTCCTTTTGATCAAATCAAAAGGAATAACCCAAAGAAGAAGTAAATATTTCATTAATTATTTCAAGTTCCTTTCTTCTTCCACATCCTCTTTCTTTGTTGTTTACATTCTAAAATAATAACTAAAGTATCTTCTATATACTATGATGTAATTATAAATATGGTACAACCATATTCATTATTTTATCTGTCCTTTGAATGACATGTCAACATACGTGTTTATGTACGGCTTACCACATCCAAGTTGTGGTGTAATTATTATTAAATAAATTATTATTTGGATGGGTATAATAATGATGTATAATTGATGTAAATAATAAATATAACATGATAATTATTCTTTATATATGATATACCATCCAATTATATATAATTTTATTATCAAAAGAGTGGAATTATCCCTCGTGCGTACGTACGGATTACCGTCTTTGTGTACGTGATGAGATTTATTCCCCATCGTATCCATTCAAGAATAATTTTCATTAGATGATTAAAAATAATTTTTAAAGGCTTAATATCATTCTGAATATTAATAAGATACATCCTATCCATAAAAAACATTACTTACATAATAAATCATATAAAGGAAAACGAATCAGTTAACACCCGAAATGACGATAATACTAAAATATTATTAACAAAGAAATATTGAAGGATCATATATGATATAATATTAATGTATATGATTCTCTTATAACTTAATAACAATTATTTAACCATTATACAGGAGGTTAACCTACCCTCAACCAAGGAAAAGCACAATGTAAGGGGTTTCTTATCTCACATTTAATTCCGTGAGACTTCCATTGTTCGCCACTTATTTATTGCATGTGGTGTATTGTGTACTTCCATTTGATATATATAATCATGATTATATTTGTATTCATGGTATTATATGATTCATTTTGTGGTTATTAAATTCTTTTCATATGACTCGATTGATTCCAATGAATTAAGGGTTTTTCATCTCACTATTTATTCCCGTGAGATTCATGCTATATTGGACACTATTTACTTTAGTGTGGCGTATATATTGTCCATGATTGTATTCTTGGTATAATATAATTTAATTTATGGGTATTTACATCTACATTGTATGATCCTTATTTCATGGGTTGTATGTTTCGTAAGTTACATAATCGGTAAGGGAATTTCAAATTTCAATTTCCACGCAGTGGGATTTACACATACTTCATTGATTATTTTACTCCAAGATTAGGTGTGGAATCACTATTTATTATTTATATAATAACATACAATCCCCTTTTTGTGGACATATATTTGATACACATAATAACTCCATTTATTTCTCCAGTCATTGGTATAAACTTGATCTTAACTCAATTTCCATTCATTGAGTTAAACATCCTGGTCATTGGTGTTGTTTTTACAAGAATATGTGTTAATGTACTCTGATTGATTTATACTGAATATCTAATCATATTGAGTGTTTTTATATTTTTCACACATAATTATTTCATTGATTTATCCTTTACCTAAGGACATTATCTTTATAAGGGATTTCATCTCAATTTACATTCCTTTGACACTTCTTTGTTGTTATGCACCAATGCACTTTTATATGGTGTATATACTATCCTTTTACATAGTATATCATGATATAATTTATTCTAAAGATATTATAATGTTTTTATTACATCAATTATTTGTATTCAAGCGTCTCTCATTTGGTTTGGAACTCTAATTAAAATATCATTTTAAATGTTTTAAAATTTTATTCTTCTAAATATTTCTCATTAATTTCCATGTTTTAAAAATGGTTTTAAGGATTTATTTATATGGACATTAATGTTTTAAAATTAAATTTCATTTTAGCAGATCATTTGGAATGGGAGATTTGGGGGGAAAAAGAAAGTATTTGGAACAAAGGAAATAGATTTCATTCATTTGGTGAGAGCTAGTTGAGGGAGGGAAATATCAAGTGGGGAGAAACAGGGAGAAATATTTCTCCCCAACGGTGGTTTTACAATCACCCCAAAAGTGTGCTGATTTAGAAAGAAACACTTCCAGTTCTGATACGTTTTTTAAAATTTACTACCATACCCTTGTGCATGTTTTATTTTACATAACATTTTATTGAATTAATATTTATATAAATTATCGTTGTTGTGAATATTAATAATAAAAATTAGTATTTTCATATAAATATTTTGTTTAACATAATTTGTTGATAAATTTTTTATAACCTCGACATAATTTTTATGTAATAAAATCAAACAATTATAAATAATTTTGATTATAGTTAATTTTTATTATAGTTAATTTTTATTATAAATAATTTGATTATCTTGAATTAATAATTTGTATATATAATTTATAAAAACTTTTGAGTTAATATTTTGGAATTAATATTTATTTATGAATGCATATTTATAAAACTATATATGAATAAGTATATTTAAATATAAATATAAATATATATTTATATTTATAATTATATAAATATTTATAATATATATATATATTTGAAAATCAAATATACAATTTAAAATCGTAATAATTTTTTATTTGGAATAATTAAGTATTGGAAAACTATATCTTTTAATAAGGGTTATTTTTTTCTTATATCCAAAAATTTTCTTTTATTTTATTTTAATAATTATCACCAAACAAGATGAAGAAAAATTGCAATAATTTATTTTCTTTTACTAAATTTCAAATCCAAACAAAATGAAGAGAAATGAAAATCCTTTCATTTCTTTTCTTTTCTTTTATAAATTAGGAAATCATTTATTTTATTTTACTAAATCATTACCAAACATAGGATAAATGTGGAAAAGTGTTATGAGATACTTTGATTCAAAAATATATTTTTAAATAGTTTCTTGAAAAATAGTGTGACTTTTAAATGATTTCAAGAAAAAGGGGGATATTTCTCTCAAATAGTTTTGATGATTATTTTCAATTATGTCAATATCCTTCATTATTCTCGATTGAGGTTAATATGTTACAATACAATCTTTCATATTGTATTGAATGAGTTATGATTGACTGTGGATGTTCTATTTTTATACCATTCATGGTTTTTGGATTCAGTATTGACATTTTGTATGCTAGTTTTAATACGAATGTTTATGTTATGTTTCAAAATTTTCATATAAGGAATGAATTGGACTTTGTAAGTAATGGGTGGAGCCCGCAATAGCTCCTTGATGCATCGATAGGTATGATGAGACAAACTAGAGTCTTGGCACAAGGCCTTGACAAAATATTTTTTGCAGTCTTGGCACAAGGCCTTGACTATGTGGTTATGAAAGTATGGCAATATGAATTCCATCATTATGAAAGTGGCTATTGATATTTCATGTGATTATTCAACTAATAGAATATCCATGTGAATAAGTAAATGTCATAATATGATTTTACATTTTCCATATTATGCTGAAGTTCAAGTTTAAAAGGATTTTTTAGTCTTATACATTTCCTTAAATGTTTATTTTTATTTATGAATGTTTCCTCTATATTGTTATACTTACTGAGCATCTGATCTCACCCCTTTCTATGTTTTATTTATCCTAGGATGCGAAAAAGTATATTATGACTAACATGCAGGGATAGTCTATGGGATCTCAGTGTTGTCTATGGAAACAATGTTGTTGTAGTTTATAATTTTATGATTTAATGTAAACCTTATGAATGTATCTAGTACATCCAAGGTTAATAAACTAATGGGTATTTCAAGACTTGATCTTTTTTGATCATGCCAATGATACATAATAATGCACCGACTCTGGGCTTCTAGGGTCCGGGCGTTACAAAATATATAAAAAATACATCCTGATAATTGAGTACAACAAAATCACCTTTTCTATGGCCAGTCAAATTCTGAACAAACATAAACCAGAGTCTGGTTTCTCTATCCATCTTAACAATTATGGATCTAATCTTAGTTTCATTAATAGTTAATCTTCTCAAAGCTTCTTCCAAAACAAATAACTCACTCGGAGGTGGAGGAACTCTCTGAAAGTCCCCACAAATACCCTCATGAGGTATCTTAAGGCATGCATCCCATAACCTCAAAGAAAAGGTAAAAATCTGGCCATTGATCCAACTTTGCAAAACATAGGCATCTTCTAAATCAGAAGAGAATTGAACATACTGGTAAAACAGGGCAACTAGCTTCAGATAAATAGGCCTATCCTCCTTTGTGAACCAATGTATCTGTCCTTTCTCTATTATAACTTTCAATACCAAAGACTTTCCCGATAGAAGACGCCTAGGGTGTATCTCCTTTTCAGGCACACCTACTTTGTTCACCAGATTCGGATTTAGAGGGCCTTCAGGTGCTAACTTCATCATTATTTTCAACTTCTTATTTGAAATGCGCTTCTCAAAAGTTGATGATGATGGGCATCTCATCTTGGGCATTCATTGAAGTTTCAAGATTGATAAGGGTTGAAAGAGGGGTTACAGTTTGAGAGAATAGAGCTCAAGTGAAAATTATTTAATTTTATCATTTGGGGACATCAAGTGTCACATGATCAAAAGCACGAGAATGTAAAAAAGCATAAAATAATGAATTACCATGATATGAGTTATAATGTATAAATAAAAAAATAAATAATCTTTACGGTGAGACCATAACAAGCCTTCACGGTGAGACCGTAATCAATTTTCATAGTGAGACCGTAACAAGCATTCACGGTGAGACCGTAATAGTGTGATTTATAAACTATGAGACTATATTGTTTGAGACAGTGAGTGCTGACAGTAACCAAGAAATAGTAACTGTGAGACCGTAAACCCAAAATATTAACTCTTAAGACAAAAAAACTATAGAACCATTAGAGTTATATAGTAATCTCAAGACAATGACTAGTGAAACAGTACACTGTGAAACAGTATACTTGGTTCTTATGATTTATCATTCCCAATTCATGTATGATGTAATCTATTATTTTAGAGTTTAGTGGTATGGTGAATATATCTACAAGATAATATTCAGTTCCAATGAATTCCAATGTTATGTCACCTTTTTTTATAATGATATCTCAAAAAGTGATGTCTTACATCAATATGTTTTTCCCTAGAGTGTGAAACATGATTTTTTGATATTTTAATTGAACTTTTATTGTCACAATTTATAGGCACATGCCTGAATTGATATCCATAATATAGTAAAGTGTGTTTCATCCACAAAATATGTTCCCAACAACTACCAGCAGCTATGTATTCAGCTTCTGCAGTAGATAATGCAACAGAGTTTTTTTATTACTACACAAAGATACTAGGGAATTTCCTAAAAAGTGACATGTTCTAGAGGTGATTTTTCTATCTAACTGACAACCACTAAATTCGGCTTCAGAATAGCTCACTAACTCAAATGATTTTCCTCTGGGAAGGAACAGTCCTAGATTGGGTGTATGCTTGAGGTGTTTGAAAATTCTCTTAATATCATTTAAAAGAGATTCCTTAGGATTTTCTTGAAACCGAGCGCACATACACACACTAAACATAATGTCAGGTTGAATAGAAGTTTAGTAGAGTACACTTCCAATAATTTCTCTGAAATTGGTTTGATAAACAGATTTTTCATCTTCATCATGATCAAACATACAAGTAGTACTAATTGCAGTCTCACTACTTTTAGTGTTATCCAATCCAAAACATTTTTGAAGATCTTTAGTATATTTTAATTGATTTAAAAAAATACAATGATTATTTTAAAATATTTGAAATCCAAGAACGATTTTGAGTTCACCCATTAAACTCATTTCAAATTTGTTTTTCCTCATTTTAGAAAATTCAATACATAAAGAATTTTTTGAAGATCCATAAATAATTTGAACTAATAAAACATCATTTGAAATTATTTTTATAAAATGGGTAGGATCGTCTATTCATTTTGTAAAATCTTTCGAAATAAGAAAAGTACTTAATCTATCATACCAAGCTCTTGGAGCTTGTTTTAAACCATATAAGTCTTTTGATAACAAAGTAGAAGGTTTGGAAAATGAGGGTTTGTAAAACTAGGAGGTTTCATAACAAATATATCCTCAGCTATATACAAATTTAGAAATACACTTTCGACATCCATTTGATATTGTTTGATATTCAGAAATGAAACATAAAAAAGTAGAGTTCTGATAGCTTCAAGTCTAGCTACTAGTGTAATGGTATCTTCATTTTCAATTCCTTCTTCTTGACTATAACCTTGTGCAACCAATCTATCCTTGTTTCTAACTATATTACCATCTCCATCTACCTTATTTATAAACACCCATTTTTTGCCTATGGTGAATGTGTCTTTGGGTCTATCAACCAATTTCCAAACTTTGATCCTTTCAAACTGATTATGTTCTTCTTGCATATACATCACCCAAAATTCATCATTGATAGAATCATTAATGTTTTTTTGTTCAATTTGTGACCAGAAGAATTAATGTTCAACCATATTTCTAAGAGAAGCTCTGGTCTGAGTTCCTTTATATAAGTCTCCAACAACAACATCTAAAGGATGGTTTTTAAGAGTTCTAAAAACTCTAGAAAAAGAAGGACTTGTGATTTTAGGTTCTTCAACATGGTCTGGTTCATTTTAACCTGAATCTAATGAATTTCCAGAACTGGTATTTTTCACAGATTCCATTACAGGATGGTTAGAGGATTTTGAATTAATGTCTATATTTGATACATCATCCTCTAGGTTCTCTAGTGTGGTCTTAGGCTCATGTGGATTTGTTTCATCAAATTTGACATGGAAAGATTCTTCCACACATTTAGTTATATTATAAAAGACTCTATGAGATTTACTAAAAATTGAATATCCTATGAAGAATCCTTTATCATTCTTGGATGAGAACTTGTCACGATTTTCCTCAGTATTAAGTATATAGACTTCGTAACCAAATACATTGAACTAGCTACCTTGGGGTTTTCTATTTTTCCACAAATCATATAGAGTTATTTTAATAATAGGTCTAATAAACACTCTATTGATAATATAACATGTTGAATTTACAACTTTAGAACAAAAATAAATAGTTAATTCATATTCACTAATAGAAATCTCTTGTAGGGTTCTATTTCTTCTTTCTACAACTCCATTCTGTTGAGGTGTTCTAGGGGCAGTGAAATTAAAACTATAGCCATTTTGTGAGAAAAATATATACAAACTCATGATTTTCAAACTCATTGACATTATCACTTCTTAATGATTTAATTTTAAGGCCACTAATATTTCTACAAATTTTTGCATATTTGGTAAAATGAGAGCAGACCTCATTTTTTTGAGTCAAAAAAGAAAGTCCATGTATATCTAGAAAATTCATCTACAAGAACATAAACATAGTGCTTCCCATTTAAACTAGAAAATATAGATGATCCAAACAAATCCATGTGTCCCAATTTGAGAGGTTGAAAAGTTGACACTTATTTCATTGGGTTGAAGTAAATTTTTTGTTTCTTTCTTTTTTGACCGGGATTACACACTTTATCATTTGGAAACTCAAGTTTGTGTAGGGCTTGGACTAATCTTCTTCTAGTCAACTTTATAAGGGAATGAGTGTTACAGTGTCTTAGTCTCTTATTCCAATTATATAACTCTTTGTGAAACACATTTAAAAATGAAGCATTTTGAGAATCTAAAGAATGTGAGTTAACAGAATATACATTTTCATTTCATAATGAAGAAAACACTAATTTATTTTTAGAATTCAAAACATCACACATGACATTTTTAAATTGGAAATGAAATCCATCATCAGATAATTGTGAAATACTGAGAAGATTATATTTCAATCCATCAACAAAAAGTACTTTAGAAATCAAAACTCAGTTAGATTTACCAATTTTTCCAAGGCCAATAATTTTCTCTTTGCCATTGTCACCAAATTTGACATGTCCTCCTTCAATTTTTATTATGTTCTTGAATCCTGAATAATCTCCTATCATGTGTCTTGAACACCCACTGTCCATGTACCATAAGCTTTCACATGAACTCTTTAGGAAACTTTCCTATAAAATAATCAAATAAAAATAGAATTTTGTACCCATATTTTTTTGGGTCCAGTAATATTAGTGACTAGTGACTTTAGAACCCATATCTGCCTCATAGGTGTCCTATAAGCATTATGTAATGTATTTGAAAAATAAACTCTATTTGGTCCAGAAAATCTTGAAAAGTTAGACAGTATAGCATAACATGAACTATCTGAATGTTTTCTAGAACTAGGAGTAAATCTATATGTCCTAGATGTAGAAACAAAATTAGTTCTTCCAAATTTTCATTTACTGGGTTGATAACCAATTCTAGTAGTATATTTAGGGGTAATCTATTTACCTATAATTTATACCATGGTATCATTACCATTAGTAAACCTTTCATGATCCTTTTTAAATTTCTCATTATATATTTTTATTTTGTTGTTCTCTTTGAGTAATTGAGAATTTTTCTTCCTTTCTAGAGTGTTCAGTTTTAATGGTTGAGGTAAGAGAATGGTGTTTCATTAACGACTTGTATTTTTCTTTTAGTTCATTTCATGTCTCTTGAAGCATATTAAATTAATCAAACATTTCTTTATTAGACATATTTTCAGAGTCACTCTCATCTCCAGAATAATATTAATTGTGTATAAGATATTTCAGTGTTACCTCAAATGTGTTTTTCATAAAACAAAAATTGGATTTATTATATTGTTCTTCATGTAATGATTTTGATTCACTTGAACTATCCTAAGAATCACTCCATGTTGCTTTCATTTCCTTTTCATTCATTCTATCTTGGTCCTCATATTTCTTTTTGTACATGATATTGGTATATTCACCCTTGATATTCTCTTTTCGATTACATTCTTAGCAAACAATCTCATCAAACTTGTTACTTCATTTCCAATATTTTATCCAACTTCCTTTTTGATCATATCTTCCGTTGAAGTTATGCTTTCTAAAAAAGTTATTCTTATTGTAAAATCTATTAAACCTTCTGGATAGTTGAGCCATCATCTCATTACTATTAAGTGATGATTTTCCCTACTTGAACATTCCACAGAAAAAACCAATTTCCCTTTTTCATTGTGTGTAGAGGTGGTGGTCTTAAATGTAACAGATTTTATTTTGGGTTCATCCACCTCTTCCTTATTGACATTCAGATCGTCTTCATACATCATTAGTTTGACGATGAGTTCTTTTATAGGTAGCTTGCTGATATCGCATGACTCTCTAATAGAGACAATGGTTCATATCCATCTGTCATGTAGTCATCTGAGAATCCTCATGATTTTTTCTTTGGAAGTGTCTTCTCTCCCAAGAGAAATCATTGTGTTGAAAATTTCGTTTAACCTGAGATACATGTCGGAAATAGGATCATTGTATTTCATTTTAATGTTTTCATATTTAATATTATAATTGTTAAGTCTAATTTCATTCACACTAGAAGTTCCTTCATCTGAAACAAACAAGGTATCCCAAATCTCATGGTCATTTTTACAAGCAGAGATCCTATTAAATTTCACATCTCTTAAATAGAAGAATAAATAATTCATATCTTTTTAATTTTTATTGTAGGTAGTTTTGGTAGGTTCATCCCAAGTGATTCTACTAGTTGTAGGAAAATTATATTCATCTATAATTGAATACTATATTTCAAATCACATACTTTCCAAATGAATTGTCATTTTAATTTTCCATTGAGCATAATTAGTTCTTTTAAAGAATGGTGGTTTGTTTGTCATAGAACCTTTTAATATATTATCAATAATAAAGAAATACTTTAAAAGATCTAGAAATTCAGAAATAATATAAATTTTTAGATCTTTAAAGTACAACTACAATTATAGTTGAATATGGTAAAAAACAAAGTCTTAATAAACATCCTCTTATACCAAATATTAGTTAGAGTAGAGTACTCTAGAGAGGGGGGGGGGATTTGAGTATCTATTAAAAATTTCTATTTAAAAAATATTCTTAAAAGGGTCCTTGATAATTTTAAATACAAACCTGTCAATCAATGTTTTATAGTTATGAAATTTTGACTGTTTAAATAAGTTTTTATAAGATTTATTAATTCTCAATAATCTTAATATCAATTATTAAAATTAATTTTAAAGATATTATAATAAAGAAAACCAATTATAACTTCATTCCAAGATTAACTATCAAACTAAATTTAGTGATTTTAGTATTAAATAGTAAAACAGAGAAAAATAAAATAAATAGCACATCGAATATAAAACAAGTAGTTTAGTCTCAATTTGAGACCAAATCCACTCCATGTGGTTATCACCTGCCACGAAGTAGTTTATATAAATAAACTTGATCCACACCCTGGATCAGGGTTAACAACAGTACACAAGACTTTCATGGTCACACGACCTCTTCCACAATTCTTCATGGGTATAAAATATCAGGTCACACAGGGACCTCTTCCACACTTATATGTGTGAATACACAAGTTTAAAATGATGTAAGAGAAAGAATGTCTTGTATACTTTTGTTTGATGCAGGTGACAGTGCATGTTTTTATACAGACACGCACTTCTCTAAAGATAAAAATAATACACAACAGATCAGAAATGATGAGATATGGTTAGAAGTGCTCTGAGTGTTAGTCTATGTAGCTCTGGACTTCTGGGATAAAGCAGATGAAGAAATCGAGACCTCTTGTGAAAAACAGAGTATCATAAGTTGTCTAGATCTTGCTCATGTTCTTCATGGAGTGGATAGACTGGAAATGTTCTAAACTCTAGGATTCAAGTATTCTTTGTGTGTTCTTCAGCTGTGTCGGGTTACATGAATGCTTGTGCTTCTTTTTTATTGCATACACACTTGTTTTTATATTAAACTATCATCACCATCACCATGATCACACACTCTTTTCTTTTTTCCCCGTTGTTATTTTTTATTCATCAAATGCATGTGTTGGAGCCAACAAGATTCATGTATTCTGCACCTCATACCTTTTAATTTCCGGTGAAATGTCTATAAATAAATATTAATTATGTCAGTGAATTTAAAATATTCAAATACGAGCATTAGAAATTAAATTTAAAAATGACAAAATAGATTATGAAACAGTGTCACAATCTGTCAATAAATGGTGTCTCCATGAAATGATGTCTTCTAGAAACAATGTCTCTTTCATTGTCTTTGAGCGGTGATACCGCTATGATGGAATAGTTGTATAAAGATCAGGAACTGGTAGCATAGATGCAGTATTAGGATCATGATGTCTAAATGGTCACAGTGTCTAGATGGTTACGGTGTCTGGATGGTCCCAGTGTCTGGATGGTTACGGTGTCTGGATGGTTATGGTGTCTGGATGGTCATAGTGTCTGGATGGCTACGGTGTCTAGATGGTGACAATGTATGGATGTTTATGGTGTGTGGATGGTCACGGTGTTTGAATGGTTACGGTGTTTAGATGGTTAGGGTGTCTGGATCCTTTTCTAGAAAAACAAAACTAGTGGCAGACTCACGGGTTCTCAGACATAGCTAAATCTCTGTATATAGACATAAATAGTTATATTCATAGAAATAATTAAACATAATCATTCATAATATAACATTATTATAACCAAAATAATTTACAATAATTACTCAAGGAAAAAATAAACTAATCATTTGTACACATGATTTTAGATTGATTAACCATGATTAACAATATTTACAGAATGTATATGATTTGTGATCATTAAATCATTATTAACGCATGAGAAGTCAAACAGCAAGTTTAAGGGAGAATGTGGTTTATTGGTTGGCGACACATTTCTTGGAAATCACACATAGCTAGTTAAATGATAGTACCCTTGGTTGAAGGCACCAATAGTTATGTGGTTAGAGAGATGACGAATGTATCATGTCCCTGGTTGTGTTGGCTCAGTTAAATGCATCTTTGATGTTTTGGGATGGATTTTAAGCTTAGTCAAGAGTTTTGAGGGCTTAAGTTCTTCATGCTTATTTAATGGTTGAAGGTGCATTTAGCATTGGAAATGAAACATGAACATTGAGAAAAACCTAAAAACCTATATGGGTTAGGATATATTTTTTAGTTACTAAAGGATTCTTAGAGACTATATGTCTTATGGTGATTAGATTTTATGATCCTATGTTTTGGACCAGGTTGTTTTTATGAAGGTTTTTTAATTTTTGAAAATTACTGGGTAAGCTAAATTTTTAAACCGAGATTCAAAATGAATTTCCATGAGTTTTACCTCCATTAAGAGTGGTTTTTTTGGACTTGGGTAAAATCATGAAAACATTACTGGGAAGATCAAGGAGTATTAGGAGTGTCATACTGGGAATGGAAGGTTTTTAAGAACTTGTAGAGGGTGCACAGTTGGTGAATGATCTATCGAACCATGCATCCCATAGATCTTAAAAGTGTGACTTACTTTTTGAGGGACAAAGTATTTCTCACTATTAGTCTAACTATGTAGGGCAGACCACGTGAGGAGAGTTTCTTAGACATAGGGTTCCTCACGATTGACACACAGTTTTCAAAATCATGCAAGTTAAACCATGCAGATAGGTATGTTTAATGAATTAAATTAATCAAAAATTGACTTAAATTAAAAATAAATCGAAGACACGTATCTCACCCATCTCCCTGACACAGAATATGCACAGGGTGATCCCCCCCCTCTTTGAGGTGCGATACACCTCCTCATTATCTCCCCTCTCTTACTCCATTTTCTCCACCAATTCCACTAGATCTTGGTTCAGTTTAACTAGTTGAGGGTTAATCCTCCCTCCCCTATCAATTTTTTTTCCATTTTATAGCCTATCTTTCACTCTATGATGTGCATCCAAAACCATAAGGTTGGGTTCTAATACGTTTTTTATTTTTCATCAAGTTCGAGGTTGGGGAAAGGATGTCTCTGTACCCTTTGGTTCCTGTCCTAGTAAATATTGTTGTAGGTGAGGCAGTTCAGCTTGGATTGATCCACCACTATCATTTTGGGGTAAGCTCCTAAAAATGTTTTGGGTTTCTCACATCCCTTTTGTGTATCTTATGATATTTATGGGTGTTGGTCATGTTTGTAGTGAGCTTCCATTCCTTTAGTAGGCTTGGAGGCTTATATGAAGGTATATATATATGTGTGTGTGTGTGTGTATCTTCCATGCATGTATTCACTCAAGGTACAGGGAGTATGGACAATGGGTTAAAGTTATATAGAAATATATATATATGGATGTATATGAACACGGGTGAATGGCTGCTTGAGTTAGAAAGCATAAAATATAAATAATTGGCTTGTTCTTCTTGAGGTTGGGTCCCAACCCTTCCATTTATTTAAGAAATCATTAGTTGGTTATTTAATGCTTCTTGATTAGATTAATTGATATTATATAATGAACTTCCAAATGAAGATAAATGATATGTTTAATAACAGTGTCATGTTTTTGTAGTAAAACCCCACCATCGGAGGTGTGATGCCTTCAAGCTAAAACTGTAGTGAGTAGACTATCTATGTTTTCATAGTTTGATGATGTGTGTTTTACAATGATTTCATAGTTAGAAGAAGCATCTATAATTAAAGGAATAGGTATTTCATAGCTAGTATCTTTATTTCCTCTTTTTCAAGTTGATGCACTTGGATTAAATGGTTATAATGGTCTAGTGTTGGATTAAATGGGTGTGTAAACCCATGTGAAATGATTAAGTGTAAATTGTATTAAATGGGTGGGTGTTCCTTGTTACAAGAATGAATGTGATTTGTAAAAATGAGTGTGTATACTCCTTTGTTGCATGGGTTTTGAATGTTAATTAATGTAAGGTTAAATTCATTATAATGAACCTAATACATTTGATTCAAGTGATAGAAAATGGGTGGGTATGCTCATTATATGCCTTTCATGGGAAATAGATATATGAGTGAGTAAAATCATAGGTTGTTTTGAATTATGAATTGTAAATGTGAGAGGGTATGCTCATTGGTTGACTTGTGGTGTAGAAAATTATGAAATGGTGATATATGTGTGGGTATAACCATATGAATTGATTAAAAGGAAATAGACACATGAGTGGTTATTCTCATGTAATGGGTGATTTAGTGAGTTGGTATACTCAATAAATGAAATTCTATAGTTATGTGGGTGGGTATACCCATCAGATTATGTTAGTCCTTATATAGAATTCTAATGAGTGGGTGGGTAATTCCATGGATTATGATGGAATGGTTTATATTATTGAGTATACTCATATGGTTGGTTTTAATAAATGATTTGGAATTAATGAATGGTTTGAGAGAGGACATGGACTGCTCTCCATGGATCTGGAACATTGTAGGGGATGCCTTGGGTTGACTATGACCCTTGGGTCTTGATTCCTTGGGATGCCTCGGGCCTTGCTACCCCATGGAACAGGATTTCTTAGACTCGCATAGGACATGTCAGTACATAAGGTCCTAGGACTCCATTGAGTTCTAAGAATTTGTTTCCACTATGAAACCCATGGGACTTGATGTGGATGCCTTGGATGTGTTCCATGGTTCCAGCCCTTCGTGGTCTATATTTCTTATAAGTATTCCTTGGATGTATTCTTTGGATATTGCCCTTTGTGGTATACATTTCATTATATAGTATTTATATGAGCTATGTGATATGCTCAAATATATATCTTGGCCATGGTAAATTTTTATATGTTATTATATGGAAAGGTCGGAATGGTATGACATGTGTGGATTTAGGTAGAGGTCGTGTTTGTTATTTATTTTTGCATTATCTATAGTTGTCTTACTATCATATCTGAACTGTTTGTGCAAGGAGACTTGAGGGGTATTTTTTGTCACTTTTAGTAGTTTACAATCCATATGCATTTCTTACATGTATTTATTACTTACTTCTTTAACTATACACTACCATTTTTAAATATTGTGCATATTGTATTAGGTGTTATACCTTGGGTTCTAGCCTATTATGATGTTATCTGACACCCTACTTTGGTAAAATTGGTTCTAGAGTAGACTCTTCTTGTTTTTAAGTATATTGACCTATGGTTGTGATGTTTCCTCTTGTGCCTAGAAGTTATGAGAAAATTACCATGTGGGAGCTCAGGATGCTCATAGAGATTGAAATTGGGATTTAGGTCTTTTATTTATTTCTATACTAAGATATAAATAATGTTGTATTATTTATTGATTTCTAATTATGTATCACCACGACATGCATATATTGTATAAATTGAAATTTTCAATTTTTTATATTTAGTTGATATTGAAATTTTCTTTCGCTATTTTGAATATTACTTTATATATGTTATCGTTGTGCACTCTAGATATAAGGATATAGTATCCACACTAACTATACTTACACACTCTTTACTAGTCGCTAGCCTCTAGAAAATGGAGAGACAAGCTTGGTGTCATTTGGTGACTGGTCCAGCTACTGGTTTAGTGGTTAACCCGGTCAGGAGGTTACAACTGTGTAGTAACATAAAATAAAATAGGTTCATGTTGTATGTTAGTATTAAATTGAGATGGCCTCCATATTTAAATAAGTGAAGGAGGTTTATTATAGTAGTATGGATTATAAGATCTTTTGTGATTAGGTTTTTTTAAACAAAATACTATTATATTATCTTAAAGAGTGGTTGTTAATCATTTTAGTTCATATTTGGATTGTTTTGTTTCTATAAAGTACAAATTGGGTTCTATTTTGGTTATTTTGATCTAAGGTCACCCAATGTGTTATGGAACATTATTATTGTAGGTATAATTGATCACTAGTGTACATTTTGTGACAAATCCACTTATATGGTGAAGTTTTTTTGTTCTTAGGTTAAAGTTTCTAGTTACGTGAGCTTAGCGGGTGTGTCTTGAGGTCTGGAGCTAATAGAGGATGGTTATCTAAATGGATATGACTATCTACTTCATATTTTGATGAAATGAGTCATTTTTTAGATAATAATTTATTTCATAGTGATTTAAGATGGTTTCAGTCATTTCTCCATATTCTTGTCAGTCATTTTCACAAAGAGAGAGAACATACATACCAAGTTATCTATAGTAGTGGATGAAATACAATTTGGATTCATTGAGGCAGTTTTATAGTTTTCATAGTTTGACGAAAAGGGATTAAGATTTTGGTATATTTATATTCTTATACTGGGTGTTAGTGATGTTGGTAGATTTTTATTTCATTGTAATAATAGTGAGTTGTATCATAATATAAACTGATTTTTCCTATGATAAATAATGGGATCTGAGATTAAAAAAAAAGTTATTTAAATATTTTTATTTCTTTGATATATTTTGTTATAAGCAATACTGATTTTAAAAAAATTGCAATATACAATTAAAAAATTATTATGTGTTCATTATAACTATGCCGTTAAAATTAGATATTATTAATAGGATTAATTTTTTTAAAATAAATATATTCTTCCTACTCAATATAAATTTATTGATTAATACATAGTAAATAAGCAGTCAATTTTAATTATATCTATTTTATTCTTCAAAAAATTATTTTATTCAAGAATATTCATAATTATTTAATGTAAGGAAATAATTACTATCATATTTATTGAAATTTTTGAAACAATATCTAAAAATGATATCATTTTTTGAAATCATCATATCAAAATTTTATTTGGTTGATATTTTGTTTTTTCTGAAAATATTGATTTTTAGTGAATAATAAAAAATACCGATTTTTGTAAAGATATCATTTATATTTTGTTAAAAAGTATCATTGTGATATCAATTTTATATAAAAGTAAAACAATTATTATTTAACTATATATAATATAATTAACTTTATCTAAATCACAGTTGTACATTATTTTAGTATAAGTAATTTTTTTGGCTCAAATGCATTTTTTCTAAAAATATTTTTCCCTTGATATTTTTTATTAAAATTTACTTCTAAAAATTATAGAAGTTGATTCTAAAAAAAAAGATTCAATATTTTGAATTAGGGTACCCAAATTTTTTCAACAGTTTTTTTTCTAATTTTTTAAATTGTGAATAGTGACTTTAGTAATTTTGTCACCATGATGATGGGTAAATCACGTAATTTAAGTTAAAAATAATATGAAAAGGACTGAAAATGAACATATCACTTTCTTAAGATTTATTTTCATATTATATATTGTCTATTACTATTCAAAAGTTTAATATATGTCTTTTTAAACCGTTTGGCCTAGATTTTGAAATTTCTATTATTTTATATAATGAAATGTCAAAAATGTCATTCTACTTGTATTATAATCCCTATAATTTTTATATAGGGATAAACATTGGATATATTAGGATATAAATATTATTTTAAAACATAAATTATTTATATTAATCTTATATATATACTTATACTTCTTATTAATGAAATAATTATCTTCAATGCATATGCAACACTCACACAGTGCTTGTGCAATTAGTGAAAAAATCCATAATATTTTTTTAAAAACCCTATATATAATAATATGTGAGTAATTTATTTCTATTAAATTATTTTTTAGATTAAAATGGAATATTAAAGAGGTATAGATCCATTTTATTCTAATTAGATATTTTTCATGTAGTTTTAAAAAAATTAAATGAATGGTTTCAAAATTTACATTGATGGTGTTTTATGATAAATAATATTTTTTGAAATGATTTAAAATTGATAAAAATATTAAATTAGTACAATAAAATTGTTTACTTTTAATAAAATCAAACATATCCACATTTGGTATTTTTTATATAGTAACTATTTTAATACTTTATTAGTGAGAAACGCTAATATCCCCATAATTGTCGAAAGGGTTAACAAAGGGTTAAAAAAATTGATAAGGGTAAAAAAATGATGCACAAATGTCCAAATTTATTTTATGAGACTATTTATAGCCAAAATCATCTTATATTGTAATATTTTCAATTTGTATCAATTTTTAAATAAAAATTAATTTATATTAATTTAATATTTTAAGAAATTCCAAAAGTTTCCATGTGTCAATTATATTAGGGAATCCATCCTTTCTCTTATTCAAACAATTTTGAGCCTTCTATATAAACAAAAACCTGGTAAATTATCATTTAAACTCACCTATACACATTATATTAGTTCTTGTATTTCAAAAATACCAACCAATGGTTTCCTAAGAAAATATCTAGAGCTATTTCAAAGAAGATCCAATCTATTTAAATGATCACTTTATTTTTAATTATTCTATTACCTCCTATAAATATATTGTATTTTAAAAAATAATAAATTAAATAACTTAAAATATTATTATTATTATTAAACTAGCATTATCCACCCACTTTCTCATCAAATGAAAAGTGAAAGTGTCACTAGAGCATACGTACAACTTATAATCTCCCCATAGTGATACAAAACATTTTTCATTACAAACATTTATGAATTAGTATTATCATTGGATTAAATTTTATATAAAATATTTATTACCCTATTCTTCATATGTAATTATAATATCATTTCTATGTTCTTTCCTTTCAAACTGTTACAAAATGATAATGCCGCACATGCGTACATGTGGACTAACACATCCAAAAAGCAATGTGATTCGTTTTTCATCTCCACATTTCATGGATGGTAATAAGGATTGAAATTATGAATATATATGATATATATTTAATATAAATTATTCTATAAAGGGGTATTATTATTTATCTTACTTTAATTGCATCCATCAAAAAATGAAAATAATGTTCTTGCATACGTATAGCCTATCGTCTCAATGAACAATGTAGATCATTTTTATATCTATAAATATATGGATGAATTTAAACATATTTATAATTAATATATATTAAATAAAATTCATTTGAATGATTATGGTATATAATTGTAATAAGTTTAAATTTATCATACGGGGTTAAATGAATTTTGAAGCAAGTCGATCTCAAGGTATGTTGTTTTTGTCTTACTTTTATTTTTGAGATAAACATGACATATTAACCATTTTTTTCTTTTATAAGATGTATTTAATTATCAATACGTTATTTTTTCATTCATATTATAAGATTTATGAGGTTTTAAATATCTATCTTTTTATCTCTTTTATGAGGTTTTGATTCGAGAGTTACTTGTACTGTAAGGGTTTATTTTTACAATTTCATTATTTGTGAAGATAATTTATAATTAAGTTTCAAATGATGATTTTTTTTGATGTTAATCTCATAAAAATCATGAAATTAATTCTCTAATAGCCATTTATTTAGAAATTTTTTTATCATTTCAATTTCCCCACCTTAAGTACTCATGTGACCGAAAAATATATTTTTAAGGAAAAAAACATTATTTCCCACAAAGGCCAAAAGAAATTTTTCTATATCGATACTTTTTAATAATTAATTAAATAATAATTTTACTATTCTAATATGATTATTTTACTTCATATTAACCCCTATTTCAATTTTTTATAAAATGGATTAGAATTAATCTATTTATCGTTTTCCAAATGAGGTATTTTTTTTTATTTTTTTAAAAAAAGTGTGAAAGGAATATTTATTTTTAACATATACAACATTAATTTCTTTCATGTCATCCTGATAGATCATTTTTTTGAAACTTTAGATGAAATTTACTTTGTTTATTTTCAAAGAATAAATTTTACAAAATATTTGGTATACGAATATATATTAAAAAAGTTATTTCAAATTAGAAATTATATTTTCCAAAAATAAGTTTCAAATGATCATTTAAATAAAAATTTCATCTATGATAACATCCTTTAATGTTAATTTTTTTTAATGAGGATATGAGCTAATAATATAATCCTTATTCTTTTCCTATGTTGTTTATTATTATTATTATGAGATGTTTATGAAAATAATTTTCCATAGGTCATGATATAATGTAATGATTTATGATCTTAGGGAATTTATATCCATGATTTATTATTATGTGATGTTTGGTCTAGTTAAAACCCTCCAATATATTATGTAAATATGGTTAAATCATGATTTTAATAAGATATGCATAAACTCGATTTCATGTTCATAATTTTATATATTGACCTAGTTTTCATATCCATATTTTTATGTATGGACATGAATTTAATCTCCATAAGATTATGTGTGGAACATGTTTTCATGTTAGTGAGAGTTTTCACAGGGCTAACATTCATGTTTATATGATTATCTATGGAACTTTTTCTCTCTACATAAGTTTTTTCGAGGGCCTAACATCATTAACTTAACATTATTAGTGAACTTTTTTCTATGAATACATGTTAAAAAAGTTATAAGAATATGTGTGACATGAAATAGTGTCTTATTCCAATGGTATGATCTCATGTGTCATGTTATTTTATTCTTTTATGGTTCATGTATTATGAACTGAAAATATTTAATCCTTTATTTAAGATTGGGATTTATGATATGTAGGGTATGATTTTCAAATGTTTTTCTTATTTTTCTCAAAAAAATTATGCTCATTTTATGCTAAAGGGATCATTGATATCTCCCTTTTTATCCTTAAAAGGAATATGAGCACATCCTTTCTTATATTTCATTTTCCCCAGGTTATAAATAATCATATTAAGCCTAATATGTCTAATAAGGGTTCCATTTATGAATAATTGAGGGTGATATGATGTAGATATTTGAAGAAATAGTTTTTTATGTTTTAATATTTCTAAAATCACTAGATTTAAATTATTATAGCGTGGATCATCATGTTATGTGATAAATATTCATTTATTTAGATGTGATATTTATTTATGATAAGTATTGGTTATTATAGTTGGTATTGAAGAAATTTTTTGTTATCCTTTGGATACAAATATTAGAGAGAGTAGTGAGAACCCAGGAGATAGATCTAGTTTTTATACAACCTCATGTTTAAAATAAGATAAAAATATGGTGTCATAGATTGAAAATAATGTGCCTTGATTTAGATATAAAATAAATGATTTTTTCTAGATTATATGGTGTTATATTATGATTATAATTTCTTACACTATTATTCTTGGTTTTGGTAAATTGTGGGAACATGAAAGAATTGTGTGAATGATGAATGTGACAACCAGCACAATATTTTTCCTCCTAAGAAAATAAATGTCTTAAGATCTAGGGATGCAATATGTTGTGACTATTATAAATTAATAACCTCTTGTTATTATATGTAACATGGATCATGTAGATCTTCTTAATTCACTAAGGATAGAGAAACATGTTATTGAATCTCTTATGTGATAACATCCACCCACATCTATGGGTCTTCTTATACACTGGTTTCTAATAAATATATCAATGTAATGGAAAATATATTTCTAATTATTCGGAGCTTAGAACATGAAAAAAATTTCCTAATGGATTATCATTTGGATGGTGAAGTAGATAAATGGTGGAATACTACATAGAATTTACGGGAAGATGAGAAAATAGACTATATAAAATTGGATTAGATTAAGGGGTTGTTGTTCAGTATGTACTTCCCATGTATTCTACATATAAAAACATAGAAGGAATTCTAGAGCTTCAATAGAATAATGATAAAACCTTAGTACTAATGAGAAAAAATTCACACAAATTCTAAGGTATGATTTAGGGTTAAACATTAACAATCAAGGAAAAAATTTATCAATTATATAGATTTTTAAAACAAATTTATTAAAATATTTTTTCCATAAGGGACATTTGATGTTATGAAGAAGTAATTTGATGTGCACTAAAAGTGGAAATGGATGTTTTAAATTCTCATTTTTTTTAGATAAGAAAAGGAATATAGAGCTTTATAGAACATTCAGTGGGTCTTCACATGAAGGGGGTAAAAAATTTCAACATATTAATTGAAAAATAATATGGGATGGAGAACTGATGAAAATGACTGAAGGGAAAATGAAGATGTTTAATGTGTGGGAATCTTGTCCATTGAGTAAAATAATGTTGATTTGATTTAAATAGGTCTATCAATTAAATTAATAGGGAGATATCTCAATTTAATACATCACTCACACATTAGTTCTATAATTTTAAATATTTTGGGAATTATCATAATCCATGAACTAATCCAAGGGATGATGAAAATAATATTCCACATCTACCTATGAAGTGAAATTACAAAAGAAATTATTAGAAAATTAAAATAGTAGAAGTAATTCATGATAGTTAGGGAAAATTTATTATCCATTATACAATTTAGGATTCTAGGTTGACTTTTTTTATGAATAATACATATGAAAATATTATCCTTTACTAAATTTTTATGAGATTTTGATAATTGATTAAATATCCCTACATAGATTCCATATAATGTTTTTAGATAAATAAATCTTATTTCGTACTCTAATTCAACATATAGTCATATATCAGGTTGAATATAAACCCAAACCTCCAATAGAATTTTTTTCTATGATAATATATTATTTAAAGAATATGGTGTGAATTATCATTTAGAATAATACTAGCTTTTAATATAACATTATATTTTGAAATTATTAGTATATATTGTAAAATATATGATCAATGAATATACATTTTTGTTTGAGACTTTATGAGTGATAAAAATTATAGTTAAAATTATCATAGAAGGATATTAGATCAGATAATATTTTGATTTTAGTATTGGTTAGACACATTTTGGAAGAGTATCAAGGTTCACTATTTATTGAATTTATTTTGATTAAATTTGGGTGTTATTGTATGAGATTAATGTGGGATTTATCATTTTTGATAACCTGTAAAAATAATTGTTTTTTTAAATATAGAGATATAAGGATTTAAATATCATACTTTAATAGATATTATTATTTATTATATGTTTATTTTACATGTTTGGGAATAAAAAATTCATATTTAATATTCATTTCATGGAGTTTAATATGAAGTGGAAATTACTGAGAGGAATTTTTTTTTGAAATTGTTCTTATAGAATGGGAGTATAAAAAAGTATGTATATTTTCTCAGGTTCCATATCTTAACCCCTAATCTTTTGGAAAATTATTTTTAAATAAAATGATATAATTTTACAGTCATTTATAATGAATTTATGGTCATTTCACCTATAAAGTTGTAGGGTTTTGTGGACATTAACATTATATTTACCAAGTTCCCTAGAATTCAATATCAATATTTTGGATCTAGTTTTCTCTTCCATGTCCATATTTTCACTTCACACTAATTTTACCCTATACATAACCCTATTTTTCTATGCTCTCAGGGGAACTTCGTATTTCCCATTCCATTTTTAAGAGGAAGATTTTTTTAAACATTTTTACGATGTTGATTTCTATAAAGTACTTTTAAAATGTATTACACTTCATTATTGTGCACAAGATAAAATTAAAAGGTATCCCTTTATTGAAGTTAGGTAGAATTTAATACCAATAAATCATTAGAAATATATTCTTCAACAAAATTTATTTATTTTATACCATGTGTTACATGAAACACTAAAATTATATGAACCATGGTATACTATTAAAATTTTATTATATGGTCATTAAAACCTATACATTAAAATAGTAAGCTACTAATAGGATAAAATAATTTTTTAAATACAATTAAATGTTCTACTGAATATAAATTTACTAATTGGTTCATAGTAAATAAGAACCCAATTTTTATTAAATTCATGTTATTCTTCAAAAAAAATTTTTTTTAAAAAATGTTTTATTGCCTTTTGTGAAAAAATATTTATAATTAATTTTATTGAAGTTATAAGGACTTTTTTGATTTAATAATATCTTTTTAACATAGATTTATAAAAATTATCTTTGGGTTAAATTTTGGGTTTTTCAGAATAGATTATTTTTTAAAAAAATAATGGAAAATACATATTTTTTTAAAACTAAAAATTAATTTTATTTAAAATGTATTATTATTATTTTAATGTTATATCAATGTAACGTAAGTGTTATTTAATTATATATGATCTAATAAACTCAATTTTAATCATCATTTTATATGATTTTGGTATATGTATATTATTTGGCAGAAAATGCATTTTCTAAAACCATTTTTTCATTGATTTTACGTATTTAAATTAATTGTAATTTATTAAAAAATAGAAATTTAATATTGAAAATGGATTTAATATTATGAATTAGTTTTAAAAATTTATCAATAGTACCATTTTATTTTTTAAATTATGAATAGTAACTTTAGTAGTTTCGTTACCATTACAACGGGTAAATTGGCCAACTTATGTTAAAAGTATTTTGATAAGGAATAAAAAATGATCCAAAAAATTTTATACATTTTAATGGATGATTATATCTCAAAAAATCATCTAAAATTTGAATATATGATCTTTTTTCCATTTTACCATGATTTTACCCATTATATTATTTTCTATAAAGAAAGGTCAAAATATCATACTCTGTTTTTTTATTATCTCTAAATTTTTTATAAAGTGATAAACTTTGGATAAGTTTGGTTAAAAATTAAATTTTAAAATAAAAAAGGATTTATATCACTATGTTAATTAATTTTTCATTTTTAATAACGAATCCTTTACCTTAAATTTATTTTCAACACTGACACGATGCATGTAAATGTAGTGAAAAAATCATAAAATAGTATTAAAAAATCAAAAAAAATATTGTCTAATTGAAATGTTTTATTCCACAACTTTTTAGATAAACATGAAACATTATACTTTTTTTTATTTTTTATTCTAGTTCTATTTTTTATTTCATATTTAAACGAAAAATTAAATGGATAGTTTCAAAGTTGAAATTAATGAGATTTTATGATAAATAATATTTTATTAATTGATTTAAAATTTCTAAAAAACATAACTTTGTAAAATTTAATGGAAGATTATTACATAAATAATCATCTATTTATTAAAAAATTTCCCTTTTAATGGAATCTATATTAATCCAATAATAGTACATAACACTAATGTCACTGTAAAAATGGTTAACGAAGGTTTAAAATAAATATTTGGGTAAAACGGTGATAAAAATTGTCAATTTTAATTAAAGAGGGTATTTTCTATCTTAATCATATTATTTTATAATATGATCAATTTTTACCTAAAAATTAATTTATATTATATTAATATTCTTAATAAATTTCAAAAGTGGACCTCCCCTCAATTATAAAATGGAACCCCTCCTTTCTCATGTTCTCACAACTTTTTGCCTTCAGTTTAGACAAAACACTAATAAATTATCTTAACCAATCCCATAGACACATTATATAGGTTCTGGTTTTCAAATAATACCACCATTTTTTCCCTTAAGTGGAGATCTAGAGGAGATGTTTCAAAGAAGAGGTAATCACCATAAATGATCACTTTATTTTTAAATATTATTTTACCCCTTCTAAACATATTATATTCTTAAAAAAATAAAAAATTATTTCATAAATATTCTATGATTTTATTATGATTATTAAACCACCATTATCCACCCTATTTATGCTCGAATGAGATGTCAATGTATCACTCATGAGTATATACATATTACCATATCCATGTAGTGATACCGTTCATTTTTCATTACCAAATTTTATGGATTAGTTTAATAATTGGTATAAAGTTTATATATTATATTTAGGGCCTTATATTTATTATTTAGTGATAATATAATATCAATCTTCATATCTTTAAAACCATTGGAAAACAATAATGTTTCTCTTACGTATGTGTAGACTTACACCTCCATGAAGTAATGTCATTCATTTTCATCTCCACGTTAAATAGATGGAAATAAGGATGTATTTTAGGAATATATGTGACTTGTGTTTTATAATAATAATTATTTTAAAGTGAATTATTTTTTACCACTTTCATTCTATATGTTTAAAATTGAAAACAGTGTTAATGTGAACATATGTCCTACCGTCTCCATGTAAGTTGTAATTAATTTTTATATATCTTCTTTTATAGATGAATATAAATATATATAGTTAATATATATTATATAATAATAATTTAAGTGATTATATTTTATATTTATAATAAATTATAATTTATTATATAATAATTTAAATTAGTTTTGATGTAATTTGATCTTGAGGTAAGGGACTTTCATCTAACTATTATTTCTATGAGGCATAGGTCATATTCATGGATTGGTTATTTTATGTGATGTATGTACTTACCATGAATTTATTTTATAGTAATTATTATTAATGTTATGAGGATTTAAATATCCATCAAAATATTTATCTTTCATGATTTTTTTATTCGAAATTTACCAAAACGTTATGATTTCTTAGGTTATAATTTCATTGTTCATCAGTATTATTTTATGATTAATTTTCCAATGATATATTATTGTAATCTAACTATAAATAAACTAATTAATTTTATTATACTATGTTAATTTCTTGATAATTCATGTTTACTTATATTTTCCTCACCTTAATTACTCAAGATACTAAAAATATGTTTTTAAGGAAAATAAACATTATTTCTCCCTTCAGTTGAAACACTTATTTCTTCATTATCCATATTTTCTAAAAATTATTTAAACAATTTTTTTAATATTCTCTTATGAATTTTAAAATTAATTCTTACCCTTTCTTAAATTTAAAATAAAATTAAAAGTATTCTTTTTATCATCTTTCAAATGACGTACTATTTTAATTTATCTAGAAATGTATAAAAAAGAATGTTTTTATTTAAATGTATATTTCTTGAACATAATTTCCCACCATCATGACTGATAAAGGAATTGAATACTATATAACTTAATTACATATTTATTGTCAAATAAAATTTTTCCTTATTATTTAGAATGTTTTTATACTTTAAAAAAGGTGATTTCAAGTTTAAAATTATATTTTATTGAACAAATATTTATGTGATCCTTTAATGAATTTTTTTATCTATGATAACATATTATGATGTTACTTTTGATTTTGGATGATATGATCCAATGATATCATCCTTATTTTTTTCTATAGTTGTTTTATGATTATGATGAGAAGATGCTTATAAATTCTTTTCTATGCATCATGCTATAATGTTAGGATTTATGGTCTTGTGGAATTTATGTAAATAAATTATGAATATGTGCTAGCTGGGAAAATTAAATTCCTCAAATTCTTTGGGTAAATATGAATAATTCATGAGGTAAAATTTTTTATGTGTGAACTTGATTTTAGGTTAACAATTTTATGTGTGTACTTGGTTTTCATATCCTCAGGTTTATGTGTGGTCCCGAATTTTGTGTCCATTGGATTATATGTGGAACTAGTTATCATGTCAATAGTTTTATGCATAGATATAGAATTCATGTCTCTAATATTGTGTGTATAACATTTTAATGTTTATAAGTGTATGATTGGGATTTATTTCATATGAATAACTTAATGAGTTAATGTGTTTCTATTTATTAATTCTCAAAAATATATAAGATTACTAGCACCAAAAAATCATGTCTTATTCCAGTGGTATTCGATCATTTCCCATGTTCTTTGGTTACATTGTTATTATTTTATTAAGAACTTCCAAGATTTATTTCAAGGATCAATATTATAATTTTTGATCTTCAAGGTTTTATTTTCAAATTTTATACTCATGTTTTCATACCCTTATGGTCATGTTATTCTAAAATGATCATTGATATCTCACTTTTTTAACCCTTAATTAGAATTTGAGCTCACCATTTGTTTTTTTACTTTTCCCCTGGTTAGGAAGAAAGGTATTAGGTATGATATTTCTTTTAAGGGTTTTAGTTATGATGAACAATGTGGGATATGATATAGATATTTTATGGACCTGTTTTCTTTGATTCCATTATTCCAAAGGCACATGTCCTATATTATTCAATCATGGATAATTATTTTATGTAATTAATATTAATCAATTTATATTTATATCTATGTACAAAAAATAGGGGTCTTTATGCTATTATTGTGGAATCTTTAGTTTTTTAACCCTATAATATGTTCTGGTGGATATTGATGATTTATATATTATAACATTTTAATTAATATTTAAATATAGTAAGTGTGACACTCTAACTAGTAATACCATTGATATAAACCCTTCTAAAGGTTTATTTTGAAAGACTTTGGTAGTCTATTTTTCATATGTATGGGTGATGTAAGGATGGAAATATTTTGAGAAAGTAATCATAGAAAAATTCTTGGGATATGAGAGAGTGTTTTTGTTCATGTATGTAACCTATAAGGGGTTATAGATGACTGAACCATTTGAGTAAGTGGATTAAAATGGGATTATTATTTTGATGAAGGTGGTGTAAAATAAATATTTTTATTGTATGTTTATATCATGGTTTCACAAGGATAATGGACCTTTATATTTGGATGGAGTAAACATATGTATGGGTTGTTTTCACCATGATGTTTTTATTCAGTATTATCAATCATAAGAATTTGTTTTTTTAATTTTTCATAAAATAAATGTTTAAAGTTGGAGAGGATATATAAAACTAGTATTACCCTAGTCAAGAATCAGTTTAATTTTGAGTTTTTAAGTCCATGGTACTCCAATTAGACACATGAAGGGTAATACACATTGGTGGAAAATAAGTTTATGCGGGTATTTAAATTCCCCCTTCAACTCTCAAAAATATTCAAACCTCTCTCTCCAGACTCTCTTTGGTGATAAAATAAAACTACAACAAAATATTTTTTAATGAGGTTCACCTTCATTAAAGATGACTATATCCCTTATTTGTTATTCTTATTATCCTCTGCACACTTCACACTTCGTATTATCATAAGGAACCCAAGAATGGTTAAATCCTTGAATTTATAAATCTTATAAAACCAACTAGTTAAAATCTCACATCAATATTACAAACAACTCAACATGAATTATGATAATTGGAGAATTCATAATCCTTCACATAGACTATGCATTTTTTAATCTACTTCCACTTACTCTCATATCTATGAACACCTATGAAGAGGTGTGGGAAAAGAAAATTTACATGTTTCATCTCACTTGAGGAGTTTCACATTTTTTTCTCTTACTTAATCTATTTCAACTAAGACTGTTTCTTTTTGTGTTATTATTATTTTTTGAAAACATTTAATTATCATAATTTTAAAAAAATAATTAAATTATATAATTAAAAATAGTATAAAATTAAATAAATTAAAGAAAGAACATAGATTTCATGGTTTAGTTAATAGGTTCCATAATTCTTCTTATTGTTTTTTAAAATTTAGTTTAATAGTTTAATTGTCAAATCTCACTCTTAAACAACTTTTCTTTTATTTAATGGGTGAAAAATATTAAATACCTAGAAAAATTTAATTCCACCTCCTCTTGTAATCTATTTTTATGGAATGTGTAAATTGTGAGTGTGACACCATACAAAGAATATCTTCATTGTATGTCATTTCATCCACTGAATGACTCAACTCCATCATAAAAAGATTTAGCTTCATGTAGAAATGATGAAAAATTATTTAAATAAAATCATTTTTATGGTTTTGATTTCAACTTCATAGTGTAAAAAATACACAATCATTCACTTCACCCTTGATCACAACAAACAGAAATAAAAAATAAGAATTTAACTACATAATTCCAAAAAACACCACATACCTCACCTATGACAAGCCTTGGGTCACCACCTCATTATCTAGGGTAAGTGATCATGATGGAGAGATTGAATAAAAGATAAGAATAAAAGTAAATAAATAAACTAAATATAATAATGATGAAAGAATGTTATATAGGGAGTGATATTGAGAGAAAATAAAATTAAATAAACCAAAAAAGATAAGATTAAGAAGAATAAGAAAAATAAGAAGAAACTAGTGTAAACACATATAATAGGAGAAGAATTAAAATTCATAAGTTATAAAAACAAATTAAAATAAAAATACATAAAGAATAAAACTAATAAAAACAAAAAAACAAAAATAAAACATGATTTGTATCTCTGGCTAAGAATCCATTGGTGGTGGCCTCTCCCATGGTGTCGAATCTCCCTAGATGGGTATAAATACCCTATATTTATATAGGGTTTATTCTACTCTTTTCATTATGCCAATGTTTCCTTGAGATAATGATTCATAGTTTTAATATGTATATATATATATATTTATTTATTTAATGATTTCCCCAGGACATGGAAATGTGAGGTCTGAAACACTCGAAGATTTACGGTGTTTAAAACATTAAATCATTGGCTGGTTTCTTTGGAATGGAATCAAATTATTGTGTGGGATTAAAATATTATTGGTCATGGTCTTCTTTATAGAATCGAAATGGTTACAGTGAAGGAATGAGAATTCCTCATTGAGACCTTTAGCCTTCACAGTGTCTAGAGGGGTGTCAGTCTTATTTGAAACATTCCCCTTGAGTATTTTTTGTAGTTATAGTCATGATACATGGAAAACATGGGTGGTGGAATAAGTGGGAGATCTCGTTCCTGGCATTACAAGTGGTGGGGATGGAAATCTCTAATGATAACAGTGGTAGATGGCTAGTGTCGAGCAGTGGCACAATACATGATTCAACCACATGTATTGTCCAAGGTATGTGGTCACTAGAGAGAGTAGGATGACTCTATTTTATTATGTGTGGAAAGTAATAGAAGTGAGTTTTTCCCATATCGGTTTTGGGTCAAGAAGTTTTTCTTATTTATAATCCAAGGTGTGTCTGTCTACATGGTTTCCAACATTAGGATAGGCTCCTAGATACACACATGAACACACACATTGTCCACACCACACCTACACAGCCTAAGTAGGCTTATGTCCAAAATATGATCTCCTAGGCTCCTCTTGTATTATCACATACCGCATGAGCCAAGTCCCCCATGTTGTCTTACCAAATTAGGGCAGCCTTCTCACTGGTCTGGCATAGTTATCTGGACCTTTAAAGATTGTCTATTTGACTTGGTGCTAGTTTTTTGAGGGTTGGCCATGATTTTCCAAATTTCTTGAAAAACACTTGAAAATGTGAAATACATAGACTGATTAAAATTTACTTCAAAATATACCTATATAAAATTCAAAATTATTTTATTCAAATAAATAACATTTAACTCTTTCTTTGTAAATTTCCAATTATGATTAATACATTGTCATTAATGAGAACATATAATTAAAACCACCCAAAATCCATAAAATATGTTTATCATTGTCATGAAAATATTAGTGTTTCAAGTACCCCCCACTCAAACTACGATTTTACTCAAGAATAAAATCTTAATATAAAATTAAGAGGGAACCAATGATACTATTATTAAAATATCAAATCAATAAACCAAAATATCAATTGGAATTAGAATATCTGAATTCCAAAAAAATAAATGAATTTAATTTATCAGTTTTCAGAGAAACAATCAGTTCATGCATTTTAACATCTCCATTTTGAAATTTTTGGAACTTAACCTTTCATTAATTCATGTTCCTTAATTAATTCTTATAAACAATACAAATCATGACTTATAAACATTTTAATCTTTTCTCTCATCAATAATGAAACAATTCAAGTAGATTTGTGATCATTTCATGAGAACATTACCCATATACATAATCTTTTAAAGGAAATACATTATCTAATTTTAATAGGAATAATTAACATAAAATTAGTAGGTATTTCAATAAACATTCAAATGAATCTGAAGCTTAAGCTTGGTAGGAATTAATGTTTAAAAATTAAGTCCCAACAAAGAGTATAGTATCTAATGTATTAATCATGATATCAAAATAAAAATCACAATGAAATTATCCACTTCCGAATAACAACTCCCACTTCCCATGCTCAAAGTTAAGGTTATAAAAAATTGAAAGGATAATGAATGATGTGCATCCTATTTATTTTTAACTACATTTTTATTAATTTTTTTTATTTTTCAATATAGTTTTTTTATTTATTCAAATATATTTCCTTGAATAAACCACACATCCCACACCTATCCACATATGGTAAAAATCATTGGTCTATTTATGGTGATTTTTTTGTCTTCCAAGTCACAATACTTTTCTACATTTTTCATTTTTTTTCTTTCAAGAGGAGAAACAAATAAATTATAATTAATAAATCACAAACGCTTCTAAAAATCACAATTAGCACACCCATGATTCTTATTTGTATTTCATTTCATCCCTTTAACCTTGAATTCCCCAACCCCCACACTTCAGTTTTAATATATCATGAAAATTGTAAGAGAAGGGTAAAAATCAATAAAATTGGTATATAATGTGAGTCATCCCTATTAAGGTTATTCGTGGTATCTATGGGATAAAAAGGATTCATTTATAAGATTATATCAAGGATTATGTATTTTAAAATGATGAATTGATAATTTTAAATGTTTTTTAATATATTCATATCTTTGATAAGTTCACATGAATGTTCTATAAGGTGACATGTACCAAGTTCACTCACCAAATATGATCAAGATAAAAATAATAATAATAATTCATAGGATTTATCATTGTAATGTGAAATATAACATTGAAAAATCACTCATAGGATAACTAAAAACAAAAAATCAATTCACATAAATTTCATAAATTCATATCGTAAACAATTTTATGGATATTTTATTTATAATTTCTGAAAATCATGATTCCTAATTATAATATCCACACTTCACATTAATAATTAAATTATATATTTTACTTATTAAATTTTATTATCATTGAAATCCAAAATAATGAATCCCTAGTCGGGGAACGTGCGGCATGCTTGGCATGGCGGGGCCCCCAGTGGGAGACGAGCGTTACCCTTACACATGTTTTGCCCATGGGGCGTTAGTCGAGTGGTACCCGCTGGTTGTACCCCTTTCCCTCTGTGGGAACTGACCCAGGCTCGAGTCCTGCCAGACTCGGACACTGTGCGTATTATGCACAGGGCGATTCAAATCCATTTTCCTAGTCAGGGAATGTGCGGCGCGCTTGGCATGGCGGGGCCCCCAGTGGGAGACAAGCATTACCCTTACACACGTTTTTCCAATGAGCATGTACCCTAGTGGTACATGCTCCTGCTCGGCATCCAAAAGACTCAGGATCGAATTCGGGAAGGTGCAAATTTGTAACAGCCCAAGATTTTATAAAAAAATATTCTTTTTAATTTTATTAATGTCTTGTGTTGTACGCTACACCAAAAGGAGCTTTCACAACACACATCCTTGACTTGACTTGCATTACACGCAATCGCGACCTTCCTCGATAGCATGTGTAGTACGCAATACCGAGTTTCACTAAACAACGATATGCTATAAAAATATTATTAAAACTAGCCGTTATGAATAGTAATAACCACTTTTTGAAATCCAGTAAATCTTATTTTTCAAAATGAACTTTATTTTTGGATTCGGAGTATCGAATTTAGCCTAAGGTGAAATTTTGGTACTTTTCGGATAACTTTCATATTCTGATGAATAGTGAAAATTACTAAATTATAATTAAAAACAACTTTTTTAATCGAAATAATTAATAGTGATAAATCATTAATTTGAGTGGTTTTAAAGTATATTTAGAATATATTTTTACAATTTAATACAATGTTGGTCATTGGATGTAATTTCACATTTAAACTAGACATAACTAAGTGTCAATCTTTTGATAGATATTGTTTCTTAAAAACACGCTATTTGTTTTAACAGCGGGATTTAATTATAAAATTAATTAATGCAACGTTTATGTTATGAATTTGGTAAAATAGACTTCATTTTTGAATTCGGAATATGAAATATAGCTTGGGATGAAATTTTGGCATTGTTCTGAAAAACATCAATTTTTGATGAATAGTGAAACTACTAAGTGGTAGGTTAAAAACTGAAATTTCCATAAAACTTAATTTTACCGCTTCTGTGAATGAAATTTCGAAAATCCGAGAGACACGGTTAATATCAAGGACTAAAATGTGGTTCAATGAGATGAAAATAATTTTTTGGTGAATAGTAACTTTTTACTTTTTTTACCACGGTTAATAGTAAATAGGGTAACTAAGGGTAAATATGATATTAATATTACCCTAACACATGTCCTAATTCTATTGGACAAGTGTAATTCGACCAAAAACAAACTTAGGAATAAAATATGACCATTTAGGCCCACTTGGATTAGATTAGGACATTTATTATTAATTTATTTAAAGAAGGGTTAAAATAGTTAAAATCAAAGTTTAATAAGTAAATCATTTTTAATATGGGGTTATACATAAGATAAATTCGACTATAAATATTCATTAGAAAGCTAAAAATATTTCCTACATAATGGTATTTTATTTGTAAATTTTAGACATCAAATAATTTAATTAATTTATGACACAAAGATGATGCAGTAATTATCTTATTTATGAAATATTGACATAATTGATGTTATAAACACCAAAATAAATGTAATTTGAGAATTTTTTTGAATTCCACTAATTTTATAGGTTACTATGATATATTAATGTTGATTTAATCAACTTGGTTCGAACATTTAATTCTGTTATGACTTTCACAAAAATCATATATCAAATAGTGTCAAAATTGACACAAAATAGTTTTTAAATCAAATATTATATTATTAATTGTTATTTTATTCCTAAAAATCTAAGGTTCGGCCAAATGACTTAGATAAGGATATATTTATTAATAATATACAATTTGGGGTTCGTTTGGCATGTTATAGTAAGTTTATTAACCATATAGTGAAAGAAAACAAAAAGACACGGTAAAAGTTAAATTATTTAACTTAGAGTTAAATATAATTGATAAGGTTAAAATAATACCCTAAACTTGTCTAAATCCTATTGGTTGATAGAATTTCGACCCATCCCCACTTTAGCTTCGAAATAAGACCCTTTGGAACCATTATAAACCGATTTTGACTTTAATATAAAATAATATTTTGAGATATTCCTAAGGTGCCCCTCTCCTCCCCTATAAAAGGACACCTCCTCCCCCTCCTCCTCACACCAATTTGAGCACTCAAGCTCGGCCAAACCCTGCCAACTTATCCTCTCCACTTTCCTAGCAACATCATAGAGGTTCTGGTCTTCCTCAAAGACCAATTTTAGTGCCCTAAGAGGAGGTCTCAAAGAGGCACTTCAAAGAAGAGGTAATTACCGTTACCAATTCTTTCATCTTTATTTCTTCTTCCACTTCTTCTTATTAGGTTGTTTCATTATGAAGTAATAACATAAGTATCAATAATATACTGATATGTTATTATAAGTATGAAACAAACCTATTTCACCATCTATCCATCCTACGGAAAAAGAAATCACCGCGCGTGCGTACGTACGGAATACCGTCTCCACGCCGTGGTGTAATCTATTTTCCACCACCACCTTACATGGATGGGTATAATGGTGTTAAGAATAACTATACATAGTTATTACAACATCATATTGATTCTGATATATTGTATAATCCACTCCAATTCAATTCAATATTTATAGAAATGATATCATCGCTCGTGCGTACGTACGGAATACCGTCTCCACGACACGATTAGATTCATTCTACATGTTAACCATTTAAGAATGATTATAATGTATATATAAGAAATAATAATGAAATATATGACATTATAAAGCTACTGGATTTATGTATATATATACATATGTATGTCATCTACTTACTTCCATTTCAAGACAATAAGGAAAGGAAAACAGCGTTCATGCGTACGTACGGACTACCGTCTCCATGAACGGTGTTTTTCATTTTATTTATCTACCTATTATATATATATATACTGAATATATATGATATATATATCATATTTTATATTCTGGAAGTAAGTAAATCATGATATAAGTAATAATGATGTCAAGAACAACAAGTCAAAACACCTACGATAAATGAAACGATTTTACCCAAAACGCTTCTTTAACATGGAATTTACAAAAGAACGGGTAATATAATGTCATAAGTGAACCATATATGATATCATAACAATGAATATGATTCTGTAATAAGTCAATAACATGATTTAAATCATTATACAGGAGGTTCGGACACTTACAAAGCAAGTCGGACCTAAGGTAAGGGAAATATCACAATCTCATTTTTATCCGAGATTGTTTATTCGTATGTATTTACTGGGGTGTATTTTATCATCCACATCCATGTTCCCTCAATATGTAATATTATTTCCATCCACCTACAATTGTTTAAATCCAATTTTACCCTTCTATGAGTTTTTAGTAAAGGATATGAAAGGAATCTTTTTTCGTTTTTCGTACGAGGTACTTTTTGACTTTTCCGAAAAAAAGTACGAAGAATGTTTTTTTTAACTTATACGGCACGAACAGATTTATACTGTTTTATAAAGCCTTATTTTCATGAAGCTTCCTCTAAAATATTTCATGACTATTTTCAATAAAATCTCTTTCTTTTAAAATTGCATGATGTTTTGTGAAAAGAAATTGATTTTGAAGAAGAAAGGATATTTTCCTCAAGAATTCAATTCAAGTGTTTTATCAAAATTATTTTCCATATAAGATAATAAAGGGTTCTGTTTCTATCCATATTTTTACATTGATTTGACTATGTTGTGATGGAATTATGTTTATGAATTCCTTTATCATATATGAATGGTTTTATGATGTCATGTTGTTTAAGAATCCCATTTTTATTACATGGGTTATGCAATGATGTATGATTTATGATTTTGTGGCACACATAAGAAAGGATTCATTAAGAGATGGGTGGGACCTATATCTCCCTCCAATTCATTGGGTAAAGATTTCATATCTCATGAGATAGACATGGCTGGAATGGTAGGTTATACCGGTTCAGTGAAACAGGACTGAAACGAGGATTACTCGATTCAGAAAGGGACTTTGTCCACTAAGATAGTCTTGGCAATGAGTCTTGACTAACAAGAAATGATTCTCTATGATTATGTGTGTATGCCACAATGAGTAATGTTTTAAGTAAGGGTTTCATTTTCACTACTATGATTTATCCCATGTTATGAAATTATGCTCTCTTTTGCAGGTTAAGATTTCCAAAAATGTTATGTTCTTATGAAAATTATGTGATTGATATTTCTTTTGTTTACCCTTACTGAGCATTTGAGCTCACCCTTTTATGTTTTCTTTTCCCCAGGATATAAAGAAAGGTTTTAGGTAAAAAAAAGGAAGATCTTTGTGGGAGATTTTGAAGATCTTTCACCAGGATTAGAAGATTACGTTCCGAGTTTCCAAAGACACTAAACTATTACGATCCTTGTGTGTGTATTTTTGTTATGTATTAAGTATTCCGCAAAAGTTATGTAATGTTCATGTACGTTAGGCTTCGGGTCTCTACATTTGGTATCAGAGGAAAGGTTTAGTCAACCTTTGGAAACTAGGATGCCAAAACGTTAGTGAGATCCCTAGAGATATTTCTAAGGTATGTCTAGGGATGTCCCTAAGGATAAGTATACGTATAGGTTATAGTACTAGAACTACGCTAACGATCATATAATTAAACCTAAGATGTTAGATGTTCAAGGTACTCCCCCTTTATTATGTTGTTTTCCCTAGCATGATTTTTGCCTCTCACGCTATTCTTTTTGGGTTTTAGAAAATGGCTGGAAACAAGGTGATTCACGATAATGGAGGAAATGATGGACAATGGAATGATATTCTTTATGAGAAACCAAATGAAATGGGATTTGGAAGTCCAAACATCATTATTATGCCGAATCAGCAATCTCATAATATGATCAATAAAGTAAAATTTGGTAAGTTTCCTGACTCGGCTAATAAGAGAAAGATGGAGTTTCATGATAATGAAAGAGGAAAGAAAGTTCAATTTCCCCTATGTAAATCATGTGGGAAGAGGCATCAAGGAGAATGTTTCAAAGGAACTGGAAGATGCTTTGGGTGTGGAAAAGAAGGACACAAAGCCAGTAATAGCAAAGGAAAAGGTTCAGTTAACACCAGGGATGAGGATAATGGTATTGCTACGACTTCAACAATGGTTAAGTGTTTTAAATGTGGAATGTATGGGCATTATGCAAACAAATGCCCTAAGGGAAAGACTCATGATGAGAATCAGTATGGTCATATGGGTAGTATTTATGTGGATGATGATGAAGAGACTACAAATGATATGTGAGATGAAAGAATTTTTGAAGTTCGGTCAATGGTTTGAGAATGTAGTGGAATGATTACATGTTTATCATGTGTAATTTTGGAATAAAGAGACATCTATGGATTGTTACACTGTTGTCTTTCCTTGTGTTTTGAAAGTGTATGATTAATGTTACCAGTATCCATGAAAGGTTATCCAGATAATTTTGGAATGTAGATGATATGCGCATAATGAAGGGATAAGGAGAAAATTAAATGTTTGATAGTATTCATGAGCTCATAATTGATATAAGGACTAAGTGATATCATGGTTTGAGTATATAGAATTTTGAGGATTTTGGTATGTGGAAAGTGTTAACTTTTAACTGCACTCATGTTTTCACTAAGGTATTCAAGAGAATACACGATTAAGGACTTTGAATGTTTGGAATGTGACCAACAAGACATATCTTATGATATGTGGGGATCAACGACAGTATTAAATCTCTGGTAATCGATGTCACTATATTATGAGTGTGGACTGCAGTATTATGTATAAGCCTAAAGATTAGACTGGATTATGTTGGACATAAGTTAGTATTTTTTAAGGATAGAAGATTTTCGATATTATTGATGGGATGTTATAGTAACGTAGTTTTAGAAAAAGGGACAACCTGCAGGACGGGCGACAGCCCATCGCTTCGGACAAGGCTGTAGGAATCGAACCCACAACCGAAGTACGACTGGCCTTTATCGCCTACCACTGGCCTACAGGAAGTCCCTATTTAGTAGAAACTAGTTTTATTATATTAAGCAGCATGATATATGAAGTATAAGTCCATTTTATGAACCATATATGATTAATCTCACTATAGAATGACTTATGTATATTTAATAACGTTTTCCAACCTTTTGTTTGAGACAGATGGAATGAACAGTCATTCTATCACATGATCTGCTAACACTTCACAAATAACAAATTCAACTTAATTTATTTAAGAGATGAAGTATAAATTGTTCAAGGCACGAACAAAAGTGAGATTGTACCAAAATAAAGTAAGTATTTATTCTAAGCAAATTTTCAACTTTAGGGAAATGATCTTGAAAACAAAAAATGTTGTCCTAGTGATCTTATACCTGATGAATCAGATGGTACCTTATATCATCACAAATCTATGGATTTGTGATTACTGGCTTTTCCATAGCCATGTTCTCTACCACTCTCCATCAGAACATGATGGTTAGATTTCTCTTCCATATCCATATTTTTACCCAGCGATTAGTTTATTTGGGTAATCGTTACATTTCATACTTTAGTTTTTAAAGCCAAGTTTTTGTATTCCTTTTTACGATGTGGGATTCTATTAAAGAATCTTTCGAATAGTAAACCATTTATAACCCCGATGAATTTCGAGGGCGAAATTCATTTTAAGGGGGGTAGAATGTAACAGTCCAAGATTTTATAAAAAAATATTCTTTTTAATTTTATTAATGTCTTGTGTTGTACGCTACACCAAAAGGAGCTTGCACAACACACATCCTTGACTTGACTTGCATTACACGCAATCGCGACCTTCCTCGATAGCATGTGTAGTACGCAATACCGAGTTTCACTAAACAACGATATGCTATAAAAATATTATTAAAACTAGCCGTTATGAATAGTAATAACCACTTTTTGAAATCCAGTAAATCTTATTTTTCAAAATGAACTTTATTTTTGGATTCGGAGTATCGAATTTAGCCTAAGGTGAAATTTTGGTACTTTTCGGATAACTTTCATATTCTGATGAATAGTGAAAATTACTAAATTATAATTAAAAACAACTTTTTTAATCGAAATAATTAATAGTGATAAATCATTAATTTGAGTGGTTTTAAAGTATATTTAGAATATATTTTTACAATTTAATACAATGTTGGTCATTGGATGTAATTTCACATTTAAACTAGATATAACTAAGTGTCAATCTTTTGATAGATATTGTTTCTTAAAAACACGCTATTTGTTTTAACAGCGGGATTTAATTATAAAATTAATTAATGCAACTTTTATGTTATGAATTTGGTAAAATAGACTTCATTTTTGAATTCGGAATATGAAATATAGCTTGGGATGAAATTTTGGCATTGTTCTGAAAAACATCAATTTTTGATGAATAGTGAAACTACTAAGTGGTAGGTTAAAAACTGAATTTTCCATAAAACTTAATTTTACCGCTTCTGTGAATGGAATTTCGAAAATCCGAGAGACACGGTTAATATCAAGGACTAAAATGTGGTTCAATGAGATGAAAATAATTTTTTGGTGAATAGTAACTTTTTACTTTTTTTACCACGGTTAATAGTAAATAGGGTAACTAAGGGTAAATATGATATTAATATTACCCTAACACATGTCCTAATTCTATTGGACAAGTGTAATTCGACCAAAAACAAACTTAGGAATAAAATATGACCATTTAAGCCCACTTGGATTAGATTAGGACATTTATTATTAATTTATTTAAAGAAGGGTTAAAATAGTTAAAATCAAAGTTTAATAAGTAAATCATTTTTAATATGGGGTTATACATAAGATAAATTCGACTATAAATATTCATTAGAAAGCTAAAAATATTTCCTACATAATGGTATTTTATTTGTAAATTTTAGAAATCAAATAATTTAATTAATTTATGACACAAAGATGATGCAGTAATTATCTTATTTATGAAATATTGACATAATTGATGTTATAAACACCAAAATAAATGTAATTTGAGAAGTTTTATGAATTCCACTAATTTTATAGGTTACTATGATATATTAAAGTTGATTTAATCAACTTGGTTCGAACATTTAATTCTGTTATGACTTTCACAAAAATCATATATCAAATAGTGTCAAAATTGACACAAAATAGTTTTTAAATCAAATATTATATTATTAATTGTTATTTTATTCCTAAAAATCTAAGGTTCGGCCAAATGACTTAGATAAGGATATATGTATTAATAATATACAATTTGGGGTTCGTTTGGCATGTTATAGTAAGTTTATTAACCATATAGTGAAAGAAAACAAAAAGACACGGTAAAAGTTAAATTATTTAACTTAGAGTTAAATCTAATTGATAAGGTTAAAATAATACCCTAAACTTGTCTAAATCCTATTGTTTGATAGAATTTCGACCCATCCCCACTTTAGCTTCGAAATAAGACCCTTTGGAACCATTATAAACCGATTTTGACTTTAATATAAAATAATATTTTGAGATATTCCTAAGGTGCCCCTCTCCTCCCCTATAAAAGGACACCTCCTCCCCCTCCTCCTCACACCAATTTGAGCACTCAAGCTCGGCCAACCCCTGCCAATTTCTCCTCTCCACTTTCCTAGCAACATCCTAGAGGTTCTGGTCTTCCTCAAAGACCAATTTTAGTGCCCTAAGAGGAGGTCTCAAAGAGGCACTTCAAAGAAGAGGTAATTACCGTTACCAATTCTTTCATCTTTATTTCTTCTTCCACTTCTTCTTCTTAGGTTGTTTCATTATGAAGTAATAACATCAGTATAACTCATATACTGATATGTTATTATAAGTATGAAACAAACCTATTTCACCATCTATCCATCATACGGAAAAAGAAATCACCGCGCGTGCGTACGTACGGAATACCGTCTCCACGCCGTGGTGTAATCTATTTTCCACCACCACCTTACATGGATGGGTATAATGGTGTTAAGAATAACTATACATAGTTATTAAAACATCATATTGATTCTGATATATTGTATAATCCACTCCAATTCAATTCAATATTTATAGAAATGATATCATCGCTCGTGCGTACGTACGGAATACCGTCTCCACGACACGATGAGATTCATTCTACATGTTAACCATTTAAGAATGATTATAATGTATATATAAGAAATAATAATGAAATATATGACATTATAAAGCTACTGGATTTATGTATATATATACATATGTATGTCATCTACTTACTTCCATTTCAAGACAATAAGGAAAGGAAAACAGCGTTCATGCGTACGTACGGACTACCGTCTCCATGAACGGTGTTTTTCATATTATTTATCTACCTATTATATATATATATATACTGAATATATATGATATATATATCATATTTTATATTCTGGAAGTAATTAAATCATGATATAAGTAATAATGATGTCAAGAACAACAAGTCAAAACACCTACGATAAATGAAACGATTTTACCCAAAACGCTTCTTTAACATGGAATTTACAAAAGAACGGGTAATATAATGTCATAAGTGAACCATATATGATATCATAACAATGAATATGATTCTGTAATAAGTCAATAACATGATTTAAATCATTATACAGGAGGTTCGGACACTTACAAAGCAAGTCGGACCTAAGGTAAGGGAAATATCACAATCTCATTTTTATCCGAGATTGTTTATTTGTATGTATTTACTGGGGTGTATTTTAGCATCCACATCCATGTTACCTCAATATGTAATATTATTTCCATCCACCTACAATTGTTTAAATCCAATTTTACCCTTCTATGAGTTTTTAGTAAAGGATATGAAAGGAATCTTTTTTCGTTTTTCGTACGAGGTACTTTTTGACTTTTCCGAAAAAAAGTACGAAGAATGTTTTTTTTAACTTATACGGCACGAACGGATTTATACTGTTTTATAAAGCCTTATTTTCATGAAGCTTCCTCTAAAATATTTCATGACTATTTTCAATAAAATCTCTTTCTTTTAAAATTGCATGATGTTTTGTGAAAAGAAATTGATTTTGAAGAAGAAAGGATATTTTCCTCAAGAATTCAATTCAAGTGTTTTATCAAAATTATTTTCCATATAAGATAATAAAGGGTTCTGTTTCTATCCATATTTTTACATTGATTTGACTATGTTGTGATGGAATTATGTTTATGAATTCCTTTATCTTATATGAATGGTTTTATGATGTCATGTTGTTTAAGAATCCCATTTTTATTACATGGGTTATGCAATGATGTATGATTTATGATTTTGTGGCACACATAAGAAAGGATTCATTAAGAGATGGGTGGGACCTATATCTCCCTCCAATGCATTGGGTAAAGATTTCATATCTCATGAGATAGACATGGCTGGAATGGTAGGTTATACCGGTTCAGTGAAACAGGACTGAAACGAGGATTACTCGATTCAGAAAGGGACTTTGTCCACTAAGATAGTTTTGGCAATGAGTCTTGACTAACAAGAAATGATTCTCTATGATTATGTGTGTATGCCACAATGAGTAATGTTTTAAGTAAGGGTTTCATTTTCACTACTATGATTTATCCCATGTTATGAAATTATGCTCTCTTTTGCAGGTTAAGATTTCCAAAAATGTTATGTTCTTATGAAAATTATGTGATTGATATTTCTTTTGTTTACCCTTACTGAGCATTTGAGCTCACCCTTTTATGTTTTCTTTTCCCCAGGATATAAAGAAAGGTTTTAGGTAAAAAAAAAGGAAGATCTTTGTGGGAGATTTTGAAGATCTTTCACTAGGATTAGAAGATTACGTTCCGAGTTTCCAAAGACACTAAACTATTACGATCCTTGTGTGTGTATTTTTGTTATGTATTAAGTATTCCGCAAAAGTAATGTAATGTTCATGTACGTTAGGCTTCAGGTCTCTACAAAATTTCCCAGGTACGGTAGCAGTACTATAGCAGGTACTGTTGCAGCGGCGGCACTGTAGCAGCGGCAGCACTGTAGCGGTGGAGGGACTGTAGCTGATACTGTAGTGGTGGCGGTACTGTAGTAGGTGCTGTAGCAGCGCGGGTACTGTAGAAGTACTATTCACCGAGGAGTCCTTTGGGCCAAAAAATGGGCTTTCAAGCCTTGTATTCAGGCCACTTGGCCTTGGGCCTTTGGGCTATGTAATGGGTCTCCCTCTACCCAGTCTAAAGAGGTCTTTGCTTTCAAATAATAAATTGAGGCTTCGGCCCCAACCTTAAAAAAAATAAAGTTGTTAGGATGAAAAATAAGTGATTTTTTAGCTGAAATCCTTGAACCATTAGGCCAATTCCTATTTTCACCTTCACTATTTTGGACTACCTGGGTAAATTATGGTCCTATATAAGATAATCAATTACTAAAACTCAGGGAATTTTAAATTTAATATTAAAATAATATGGATAATAAGAACTATTCTGGAATAATCCTAAAAATGAAATTGAAATCTAAATTCCTAGAAATAATATAGTTATATAATATTTGGCTTAATTCCCCATGTGGGAATTGTATTTTTACTTCCTCTAAAAGGGAAGTGCTAATAGTTATTAATAATACGATGGTGGGTGGATATTCTTGGGTTTTTACCACCACATGTGGATTTTCCCATCTTGTAGTTATTTTTTGGTGGTTTGGTGATGTGGGCAGGGGTGACATAGGTGGGAAAAAGGCATGCTGATGCAGGCAACATGATATAGGCATGACGTTGCATGATGTTTTCATTCCATGTTTTGGATTAATGCAAACTAGGCCTATGGTCCTTATACTAAATAATAAAGGCTTGTTGGGTGTGTTATCTCTTTAGGGAGGCTATATCCTGCATTTCTGGCATGTGTGTTTGCTGTGTGTGTGTGTGTGTTTAAATATCATTGTACCTCCAATAAACCTAATATATATATATATCATGGTGGTTATAGGATGAAGTGTGGATAATCCTCCTTCTTGGTTGATAATCTTTCGACCCTATCTTTCTTCTCCAATTTTGCCTCAATGTGGAATTCACGGGTTAAATGATTAAAGGGAAATAAATCAGGTATTTTTAAATTAAAAAAATTAAAGATTAATTATCAATAAGATAATTCTATCATTAAATGTGATAGGCATATATCATGGTTTACTAAAGCTAAGAAACTTGTATATCCTCATGGACTTACTAAAATGTATGTTCAATAAAATATATGTGCTCTATGTTTTCCTTTGCATATGCAGGTGTTGTTTCTTCATCTTCCTATAAGGAAAACCAAGGATAGACTGAATCTGAAAATTAAAATTAGTTTTGAGTGATACTCAAATGATATTGAAGTAAATAATAAAAGTAAAAGTATAAAATAATATATTATTTCATTGTTGGTTCTATTAAAATAATTTCTTCATTAGTAAGTTCTTCTTGATGATGGATCCATTTAGATGGAAGAATATGGTTAGTGTACAACATATTTTATTCAAATTTTATCAGCTTTTTGGATTCATCCTCTTCTATTTATAGAGTGATATTAAATTATTCCCATTATTCTACTTTATAGGGAGTGGGGAGATCATATTTTACCATATAGTCATTCCAAAAATTTTATAGACCATATCGATCCCCCACATGTATCTATGAAGGAAAGCCTTTCACACCAAGAATCCACTCTAGCTCATCACGGCCATCTTACATTTGGGTCTGAAAATAGTTGGGAAGTTTATGTTCCTCAATTTTTTCATTAATATATTATATATCTTCATAAAAAGTGGGGATTTATAGTGGTAATTCTTCCTCATACTTCAGTCTTTGAATATCATCCTTACCAATATTGACCATATCTATTATCTATTTAAATAACATTCATCTGTGATTTCCATTCAATATATTCTGGTTTGGGTTAATCAATTAAGAGATCCTTTGTAGGAGGTCCTTCTTATCATTGTGTAGAATTTTTTTTCACCCATGAGTAACTAATATATTGAATTGATAAAATGGTTATTTGAAAAAACATGAAAAAATTATGGTATTCATAATAAATAAAAACTAACTAGTATGAGTGAAAAAAATATATAAAAAAATTATGATTATCTCCCCAAAAATGGAATTTGTTTTTACAAAATATATACCATGAGGTGTGGGAAAATAAAATATCTATGTTTTCCTAGTGTAGAACAGTGGTTGATCAGGGTTATCTCACTTTAGGGTAATTTCAATTTATTCAATTAATCTAATACAACCAAGACTACATTTTTTGTTTTTATTATTGTGTGAAAATTATTAATTTTGAGTTTTGTGATTTAGAAAATAAATAAAATTATATAATTAAAAATAATATTCAATAAATTGAAATTATTAACTACCATGGCCTTTATCATTTGGTTAATGGGTTCCATTATTCTTGACGTTGTTGTAGAAATTTAGTTTGATAACATAATTGTGAAATCTTACACTAAAACTACTATCCATTTATTTAGGGCGTGTAAATTTTTTAATTCCTAGACAAAAAAATTTCCTCCTCCTCCTTTGATAAAGGTTGATAGTGCACCTCAATCAATATTATCACACCTTCCATGACTTGACTCCCTTATATATCATCTCACCCACTAAATAGCTCAACTAAAACATATACAGATCTTGTATCTAGTATAAAGGAGGTAAAAAGAATTAAAAAAATATGGATGGTTTTGATTTTAGTTTCATGGTGTAAAATGAGCAGACTTGTTCACTTCACCATTTTTCACCAAAAAAATAAATCATAACAGTATAAGTGTAACAGTCAAGAAAACTACACATACCTATCTTATGAAAAGCCTTGGGATATCCCCTCATTATCGAGTGTAAGAGGCCACTATAGATTGAATGATAGATAGAGAATAAGAAGAGAAAATAAATAAATAAAAAAGAATAATGATGAGGGAATGGAATAGAAAGAGAGGGGAAATAAAATTAAATAAATAGAATAATATAATAAGAAAAATAAAAAGAAAAAATACGGGGGTGGATACACTATAATATGTGAATAATAAACAAGAACGTGTCATAAAAAAATATAATTATATAAATAAGGGAACTAAAAAAGAGAAAAAAACAAGATTATTAGCCTCGGTCGAGCCTCCCTTTTGGGTTGCCTCTCCCACAGTTTTGACTCTCCGTCAATGGGTAGAAAGACACTCAATTTACGAAGGGGATATTCTAATTTAATTAGTACTTCAAGATATCTCTGATAACTATTTTAAAAGATTTATTATGTATAGATATAGTTTTATTATATTTTAGTGGGAATCAGAAATGTGAGGTTTTAAAATACTGGAGATTTTGAGTGTTCGTACTTTTAAAATGTTGACTTTTTTCTTTTTCATGGATTCAAATTATTGTGAGTGATTCTAATGTACATGATAATGGGTTTCTAAATGGGATCTATAAAGAAATAATTTAAGGAACTATCCATATTCACTGAGCCCTCTGAACTTCACATGGGATAGAGGTAGTTGATCCTCTTAGAAATGGACCCTATGGTGATCATCTTCAGTTTTATTCCTGGTCCATGGAAAAAAAGGGGGGTGGAATAATTAATAAGGATTGAGTCTTAGTATCCCTATCATAGTGATGATGGAATCAAGAGATAAATTTAATGGTGGGATGGTGTCGAACAGTGTCACAGTGGTGGAGTTGACCATATGTAATTTTTGAGGTGTGGGGTCACTAGAACCTTCAAGATTTCACCATTTTATTAACTGTGAGATATAAGTGAAGACATCGTGTCCCAAATAGATTTCATGATGAGATTACATGATTATTGTTTATAATTTAAAGTGTGGAATATTTTCTTTATTTATCTATAACTGGGTAGGCATCAGGATATAAATTCACAAACACATGGGTTGCACCTCACCTGATCCCAAGTAGACTTAGTCTCAAAATATACTATCATATGATCCTCTCATGTTCTCACATGACACATAGGAATAGTCCCCTATGTAACCCTACCTGATTATAATATCCGACCCACTAGTCCACTATGTACAGTTATCCCTTTAGGGACATCCATGTGACATGGTGCAGTTTGGTTAAGGGTTCGACAATCTAGGCCTAATTGTTTGTTAAAATCCGAATGAATTTTAAATACTTAGAATAATTAAAATTAACATAAAAATACCAATCCAAAATTAAAAATTATTTTATTCAAATAACTAAATTTTTACTACTTATTTTTAAATTCCCAATTTTGACTACAACATATAATTACATGGATATTTCCATTGAAACCCAAAAAAAAATGTAAAATATGCTGACAATACTAATGAAAATATTAGTGTTTCTCATAGAATAAATAAGAAGGGTATTCCCCATTTTTTGAGTTTTTTTTAAATAGGTTTATTTATTTATTTTAAACAAGATTGGTGAAAATAAATTTAAAAAAACACCATAAAGGTGGCAGTACAGTTGTCACCTTTAGGCTATAGGCGATTGGCAGCAGCGGTGCTACCGCATTTTGGGTTAAGTTGAAAGGCGGAAACCTCATTGCCTCCATTCTTCTAAAACAGAAAAACATTAAATATTTTTTTTTATTTTAATATTTTTAATTTTTAATTTTAATTTTTATTTGTTTTGTTTATATATATATATAAAAAATTATTAGCAGAATTTATCTTCTATTTAATATCCAGCTGCACTGTCATTACAATATTCTGGATTCTAACAGAAGCTCTGACTTAGGGCTCCCTTTTTTAAGAGGGGTTACCCTTAAATCATTCTACATTTACAATGTGGGATTCTGGTTCTCCCTTTCCTATACAAAACATTCTGCATTTTTGATGTGGGATTGGGTTTCAAGTACGTGACTTTGAAAGACTATAAAAATATATACTATAAGACCAATATAAATGAAACATAAAACATGAATTAAATATATAATAAATTGTTTAAAACAAATAGAATTTAATAAAAAATGATGACAAAAATTTATTTATAAGCTTTCAAATCCACCTACTTGAAACATAAAAATGTTTCCAGGACTTGACTTTGAAAGGATATAAAATAAAAACTATAACACCAACATAAATGAAACATTATACATGGATTAAATATATAACAAATAATAGAAAATAAATATAATTTCTTAAAAAATTGGTGAAAAATAATTTATATGTTTTCAAAGACACCTACATGAATCCTAAAAATGTTTCATGTACGTGACATTGAAAGCCTATAAAATTGAATCTATGATACCAACAAAAATAAAACTTAAAACATGTATAAAACATATAACAAATAGTTGAAAATAAAAAGAATTGCATAAAAATGTCCATCAAAAATAATTTATAAGCTTTCCAAACTACCTACTAGAAACATAAAAATGATTCAAGTATGTGGCTTTGAATGACTATAAAATATAAACTATGAGCCCAATTTAATTGAAAGTTATAACATAGACTAAACATATAATAAATAGTTAAAAATTAATTAATTAGTTAGTAATATAATTAATAATAATATAATTACTAATTATATAATAATTAATTGGGTAATCAGTAATATAATTATTAATTATTAATTATATTATTAATTAGTAAACCAATAATATCGTTATTAATTATATAATAATGAATTATTAATATAATTATTAATTATATAATTTCTAATTATATTATAATTAATTAACTAATTAGTAATATATTTATTAATTATATAAAAATTAATTAGTAAATTATTAATATAATTATTTATTATATAATAATTATTTAGCTAATTAGTAATATATTTAGTAATTTTAAAAGAGTTAATTAGTAATATAATTAATAATTATAATTATAATTATTAATTATATAATAATTAATTAGTTTATTATTAATATAATTATTAATTAGAATTATTAATTATTTATTATATAAAAAATAATTAGTTAATTATTAATATAATTATTCATTATAAATAATAAATATATTACTAATTGACTAATTAATAATTTTATAATTAATAATTATATTACTAATTAAATAAATAATAATTTATAGAATTCATTATTAATTATTACTAATTAACTAACTAATTATTATATAATTACTAATTATATAATTAATAATTGTTTTACTAATTAACTAATAAATAATTATTAATTACTAATTAATAATTAAAAATTAAAAATTATAATGAATAATTATAATGAATAATTATATTAATATTTTACTAATTAATTATTAGAAATGAATTTTTAATAAATACTAATAAATAATTATAATTTATAATTATATTATAAATTAACTAATTATAAAATAGGGCTCAGTTCTATCTTTCTAAAAAAAATTAACTAATTAACTATTATATAATTAATAATTATATTACTAATTAACAAGTATTTATTATATAATTAATGTTTAATAATTACTAATTAACTAATTAGGAATTATATAATTAATAATTATATTATTAATTAGCTAATTAATTATTTTATAATAATTTTTAATAATTGAAAATTAATAATTATAATGAATAATTATAATTTATAAATATATTACAATTTAAATAATAAACTATTATATAATTAATAATTGAATTACTAATTAACTAATTAATTATTATATAATAATTTTTAATTTTTAATTATAATGAATAAATATAATTTATAATTATATTACTAATTAACTAATTAACTATTTAATAATTACTAATTATATTACTAATTAACTAATTAATTATTATGTAATTACTTATTAACAATTACTAATTTACTAAAATATTATAATATATTTAATTATTAATAGTACTAATTAACTAATTAAATAATTTATTATTTGTTCAATCCATTTTTTAACTTTCAATTATATTGGCCTTATAGTTTATATTTTATACTTTTTTAAATCCACATATGTGAATCATTTTTATGTTTCCAGTAGGTGGTTTTGAAAGCTTATAAGTTATTTTTCATTGACATTTTTACGCAATTATTTTTATTTTCAACTATTTTCTATATATTTTACCCATGTTTCATGTTTCATTGATGTTGGTCTTATAGTATATATTTTATAGTCTTTCAAAGTCACGTACTTGAAATGATTTTATGTTTCATGTAGGTGTCTTTGAAAACTTATAAGTTATTTTTCATCAATGTTTTTTTCGATATTATTTTTATTTTCATATTCTTTTATATTTTTAATCCATGTACTAAGTTTAATTTATGTTATTGTTATAGTTTCTATTTTATAGCCTTTCAACATCACATCCTTGAAACATTTTAAGTTTCATGTAGGTGGTTTTGAAAGCTTATAAATTATTTTTTATCATCATTTTTTAAAAATCAATGTTTTTTAAACAAATTATTATATGTTTAATTCATGTTTGAAGTTTAATTTATATTGGTCACATAGTTTATATTTTATAGTCTTTCAAAGTCACGTACTTGAAATAGAATCCCACATCAGAAATATAGAATGTTCTGCTCTGGAAAGGGAGAACCAGAATCCCACATTGAAAATGTAGAATGATTTCTGGGGTGAGCTCTCTTATTAAAGGGAGCCCTTGGTGAGATCTTCTATTAGAATCCATACTGATGTAATTTCAGTACTGATGGATATTAAATAGCAGATAAATTATGCTGAAATTTTTTGTTTATATATATATATAAACAAAAAAAATACAAAAAAATTAAAATACAAAAAATAGTAAAATTTATTTTTTCAATTCTAGAAGAATAGAGGAAATGTAGTTTCCTCCTTTCGACATAACCTGAAAGGTGGAAGCACCGCTGCCACCTTCCACCCGAAACCTAAAGGGGGCAGCTGTGCTACCACCATTAGCATGTATTTTTTTAAAAAAAAAATTGACTTATGATGTTTTATAAAATTCTAATAAAAACCTAATTAAAAAAACTCCCTCCTTCTCTCCCAGGAGATGCACTCCATCCCAGTGTAGGGTTTCTCGTGGCTCCATCAAGGCACCTGTGGTGGTTTCATATTAGGCTTCTCATCTATCTTCCCCTCTAGTGACCTTGTTACTGACCCCTCTTAGTGCACTATCTGGAAGCTCTGTGACTCCCTCGAGTGTCACGGTATGTGGAACCTTCCATACCAAACGACCTAGCATAGATACCTCTGCTACGAGGCTACTATCGTCGATGGATTGAGTGCCTCCCTTTATCCTTTTCGATCCCCAGGTGTCGCATGCATCCGGAAGCACCCCCCCCCCCGACAGAGCGACACGTATGATTGGGATATCGACGCATGTAGTCTAGATCTATTCCATATGGAGACTCCTCCACCGTTCACCTTCTCTGATGGCGTGTTGACTATGGATCATCCATTCCGACATCATACTCTCGGATGTTTGTTTACATGTTCTTGTTTTTTCTGGGGTCTTGATTCGATGCGGCTGTTTCCTGCATTCCATATCTTTCCTCCTTTATTGTGTGTTTGGGCCTCCTCCACTTCTTGTTTAGCACCATGTCACCATCCTATGGTGCTCAGGATCATCACCTAGTGTTTTCACGGGCAGTCGTGGTGTAAGATGCTCGTAGGAGCATACACAGACAATGACAGTTTGACCTAGAATAAATGTACTATACCGGTGGATGTCAAGGGTTTCTTCTCTTAGATAGTTCTATGTTTTCTTAGTTCCCTCTACCATTACATCATGATTCGTCACACATGAATCCAATTTGGTTGGTTTCAATGGATTCCTTGAGGTTTTGGATTATGCAGGTGGCTATGGTAAATGTTAAACTATTCGAGTGCTCTTTTGGCTGGTTGTTTGTTCATGGAAGCTCGACGGGTCTGGTCCTGGGTAGGGATACTTGACAGGTCTGTTTCATCTTGTTTTTTGGTTTGGGTTCTCCATTACCTTTGAAATGGATTTATCCTTGTGGGTTCTCACTTAACCATAAAGTGTTTTTGAAAAATAAAAAAATGAATTTGCAGTTAGATAGTGTGTCCCAAAATAATATCCTATATTTGCTTTAGTTTCCACGATATGATATAGTATCATATCAGTTCTCTTATCTCATAATTCCCAACAATTTAAATTTCTTAGTTTCTTGTAATATATATCCACTAAATGTTTAATAAATAGTGTTTCCTCATTTCTCAACACTTTTAAATGTATTTGAGACTTGGTCATTGATATCTCTAACCTCCCAAATACTCCAATTTCAAATCATTTTATCACACAATCATCCAACCTCTATATGGCATCTGAAATACCACAACCTTAACAAATCAAAATATCATGCATCTTCTAAATTATTAAGTATCTTGTAGAAACAAGCTATGATTTGTGGAATATTGTCACCCATTCTAGACCTTAGGCATTCTTAGGTCGAGAGATTCTGTAAAATATAACAAAAAATTGACCACTTTGTGGTCCACCTCATCATTTTTTACATATGGTCTTCTTATCTAAAACTCCCACCACTAAAATGAAATTTCCATTCTATCCCCCTCCCAGAACAAAAATTTAATGTTCATTCTATCCATATTTTTCTTCATATTTATTATTATCTCATTAGAGACACCATGAACAAATCCACATCATAGTTCAACTCATCATTTCTCATTGATATCTCCCTCACATGAAACACTCTACAACAAAATGTGGTGGGCATCTTCATACCATTTTTCTATTACTAAAACCTTTACTAACAAGTGTTTGAATTTATCATTCCATTTTCATAGTATTGGTCTTATACTATTAGTTTTGGTATATCCTCTTCTCAATGTAACATACCATTATTCAAATAGTATGTTAATCTCATATTGATTTATGATCTATGTTTAATAAAGATGTTTAATCCCTGGAGAACAAAATACATTCATCATACAATATAAATAAAAGTATTAAGAATTATTAATATTATAGAAAATAAAAATATTTCATACCATGAAAATCTCTAAAAATTATTAATATTCAATGTTCTATATTTTAGTGGGAATACTTACGAAATCCATTTTGTAGGAGTTTGAAGTCACATAAAACTAAATAAAGTAAAAAAAATCTTTTTAATGTCATGAGAACTCTATAATTCATATGAAATTCTTCCTAAAGTCATATGAAACTCAAGGTAACATTGAGAAATATCCATGTTTATCATTAAAATAGAATTATATTATTTAAAAATGAAATTATAAATACCATAAAATGATTTTAGGTCTTTTGAAATGAAAATTCATTGTTATAAAACCTTTAACCAAGATTTTATAATAAATAACTGAATAATCATTCATATATAGAACACCTTGGATTGTTTTTATTCATTCTTAATTAGTTTCATTGTAAGGAATTATGTCCAATTCAAATTTCTTCAAATTCTAATAGCATCCAAATTATATATACTATTATATATAAAAATTCATCATTATTAGTACTAGTAAAGAATATTTCATCAATAATCACACTAAACTTGTATTGATAATAAATAAAACACCATCCTCAAGAGGGTTTAACAATCAATCTCTTTGGATTTTTTTCAATATCACATACTTTTATCCCCCTTATTAAAAATAAAACCAAAGTGAATAGTTGTTAGGGATCAACACAAACTGATGAAAGAAAATGGATTATGAAACAAAATCTTTAAGTCTACATGATATTGTTCATTATATAAAATACTGAATTTTAAACCAATCAATAATGTTTCCCATATGGAACACTCTTATTATTAGTGTATTTTTTTTGGTTCTCAAAAAAAATCAATGAATTGAATTATTAAAACAAATTTATTTCCTATATTACTTAGTAAACACAATAAAAATTTACAACTAGGGATATCATCTTTATCCCCGGTATAAATAATATTCTCCAAAAGAATTATATAAATAAAGGATAGAGGAGGAACTCAAGAAAATACATACCTTAATAATATAGAGTAATACGCACTCCAATTTACAACATTAACTTCTCAAACTATATAGTTGTGATAGGTTAAGAATGTATATTTGTAACATGTTATTTATATTGAATAAATTTCATTAAAGAAATACCATATTCAACATTTTCCTTAAGAAAATAGTACTTTCCCTCAATTTTTTTATTCCCTGAGTGTTGCAATGTATTTTTGTATAGGTCTATGACACTCTGATTTTCACAGCCTTGAATATGAGAATATGTGGCTTCAGCATTCAAACCTTTAAATTGTGTCTTCATCCATATCATTTTTGTAGTTTCTTGTGTTCTAACCACATTTTCAACCACATTAGAGAGATGTTTCATTGATTTTTTATTCTATAAATTTAATGAAACACAAGTTTTTCTAATGAAAAATACTCCACAAGATGTGGAATTTCTATCATTGATTTCCCCAATCGAGTCAGCGTCAGTGAATCCTCTTATATTCAGTTCACATTTGTTTTTATACATATTCTCTTATTGAATGTATTTTATATCTATCTCAAAATATTATTTACACACAAAATATGTGTTTATTTTTAACTATGTTGATATCCATAAACAAGGGTGACAACATATAAAATGGTAGGCCAAGATGATGTTAAGTATATAAGACTTCTGATCAATCTTTTTAACTTCTTCTCATTAATATTTCATCTATTATCACCATTGTAATATCTTGTTACCATATGAATAGATTTGGAAAATCCTCTATCATTATACATGTAAATAATCTTCACAAGTAACTTTTTATATTTTTCATGATAGAAAAAAATATTACCATCTTCTTTAACAATTTATAGCCACAATAATATTTCATTTCTCTAAAAACTAGAATTCAAAACCATTATTTCATATTCCTTGAGAAATCCTCAAAAAATATATATTAATTATTAGTAAATTTCATATAATCAATATAAAATATTTTAAATAGTGATTTGGTGTTGATTATTTTCACAAGAAGATTCTTATACACCTACCTTTTCACCAAATTTATTCTATCTAAATACTAATAAAGCATAAAGTACCAACTTCTGTTTATTCAATCTGAATCTAGAAAAAATCCATTAGGATGTTCCATGTACACTTCATCATCAATATCACTATTAGAAAATATGATTTAACATTCATTTTCAAAATTCTAAAACTTATCTAACCTATAATAGCTATAAAAATCCAAATAAATCCATGTCTATATATTAGGGTAAATTTTATAAAAGTTGTCCCCTTAAATTTGTAAGTACCCTTTACAAACAAGTTTTCCCTACTTTTAGGCACTTCACATTTATCATCCATCATATTTTGAAATAAATATTTTTCTCCAATCACAATTTTTAATTTAGTACTAAGAAAAAGTACCCATGTGTAAAGACCAAGAATTTTACTTGTAATTTTTATTAATAATATAGAAATATTAAGATTCCATGAAAATTGATGTTGTGTGATTTTGAGGCCTGGTGTGCCTGGAATGAATTTATGATCTTTTCTTTAGGTACATTCAGTAAAAGCATGAGCGACATTTTTTAACTTTTCAACTGATGCTCAGAATTGAAATCTGATGGCACCGTTGAACTCGCAGTGCCATTATTTTCTTGTGGAGACCATTACCTCGACCATAGTAGGTCAAGGGTAGAAGTTAGTTATTCATATTTTTCGTGGGAGGGTTAGACAAATGATAAAATTAAATTATTTTAATTTATTTTATTTTTAAAACCTCCCTTTTGAATCATAAAGGTGGGGACCACACGAGGGTGGTCAGGCATTTAATGATGGGCATTAAATGCCCGGTTAGACAAAATATGGAACCACATTTCTCTTTAATTAATATACCACATTAATCTTGAATCAATGACCCAACTTGTTAAATAAGAGTTATTTTTTTAACTATTATTGAGGGTTTTATTTATGTTTGCTAAAGGGAGAGGAGGCTTGTGCTGGAGAATCCTCCAATGAAGAACCACCCCCAACGAAGAATGAGGAGACAACGCCTATGACGGGTCAGAAACATTTTGCAGGAGTGATGAACCCTGACGTCCCCTTCAACGGGCTCATCTTCCTCCTCACAACACCTCCAGCGGACAAGCGAGGTAGGGGTGTTTTAATGATTATTCATTGTTAATTTCTCTTACGTTGAATCATTCTTCTCAAGCCATGTGCTACTAATCTAATGCAGAGGGTATGGGCCAGATGAAAATGGAACAATCCATCCTCAACATCATTGTTGATGCGTACTTCACATCGAAGGAGGACAACAACCAGTGCGGGTAAGGAACAAGCGGTGGAGCAAGGTGGTCGTCAGCACCCGGCCAACTGCGTGGAACCGGGGTGGCACATGTTTGCGCCGCCGATAGAGGAGGAGGATGCAGTTGTCGAACCATGGCCAAAGTTCGAGCATGAAGCATACTGGAGGTTTCCTTCCACCCTACCGAGGGCGGTTCGAGCAGGTGGCGCACTGGAGTGTGGCCAACACCCGGAAGATAGCAGTTTGAGTAGGAATCCCACCAGAGGGCATCCTACACCCAGATGACGGAGGGTTGAGAAGGTGGCGCACCCAGAGAGGGGCTATCACCCAACCGTCCATGAGAGGAGAGCGGTGTTGTCGCGCCACTGGGAGGAGGACCAGCCGGGATTCTAGCCGTCCTTGATGCACCGTGTCAGACCAACTCTGGAAAGTCCCACTTTCCATCAGGATGAATGGTCCATTGGACCGTTCAAGAATCTGCGGGGGCGTCTCACCCTGGGTTGCGGCTAGGGTGGACCGCACCCAGCTGGGCAGACCACAACTAACCGAGCAGGCCGCACCGCAGCGGGTCACGCCAAGTGGGCGCACCGCAGCGGGCCGCGCGCAACGGGTCTTGTCGCCACATAGTGGGTTGGTCCGGTCCTCGGTCCAGATGGCGGGGCCCACCATGTCCCCACCCAAAAAAGTTGGACCCGAGTTGGTTCGGGTCAACTCGAGCTGGGTCATGTCAGGCCGGGTCTGGCTGGGTTGGCCTGACTGGGTCCGACCTGACCAGGGTCCAGTTAGACCTAGTTTTGCCTTTTTGGCCATATCTTGAGAACCGGGCATCCGTTTGATGAACAATCTATGGAGACATGATCCCTGGACCAAATAGGTAATTTTAGTATACTCCACTTGAGTTTGGGATAAAGTTGGAGTACATCAGTGTTGGATCGAACCCGAATGCAACCAGGCCCTCAAAACAGAAACACTAATAACTTACAGACCGGGAATCTGATTAACGCGCCATCTGTTTCGTTGGGTAATTTATGACATGGAGGACCTTTGAGATAAATATTCTTGGTACATAGTGGTATTTTATGTATCAACTGACTTCTTGAGGATCAGAACCTCCCGGAATCAAGCGTGCTTAGTTGCGGGAACCCTGTGGCTGGTTGTACTTGAAGAATCTTCAAATCTTGTGTGGGTTAGCGCTCAGTGATTCTGTGTGGGTAAGTGCATAATGATCCTATGTGAGTCCGTACTCAGTAAACCTGTGTGGATTAGTGCATACCGATTCTGTGTGGGTCAGCGCTTAGTGATCCTGTGTTGGTCAGCGCATACCGATCATGTGTGGGTCAGCAGGGGTTAGTTACCTATCAATCCTGTGCGGGTCAGCAACAATGCTTCTTAACAGAATAAGATGACCTAGTTTATGACTAATCATCTGTATTTATATACTTAATTTATACCTGGTGTGAGCTGAGTCTTTACCTTCGTGGTGATACCTAAGTGGTTTTCTTCTATGTGGTGTTACCTTTGAGGTCTTTACCTTCATAGTGATACATGTGTTGTATTATTTTGGGTGATGTTACCTATGTGCTACTTACCATTGTGGTGATAGTTGTGTGGTATTCTTCTGTGTGGCATTACCTTTTTGGTACTTGCCTTTGTGGTGTTACCTTCGTGGTATTCATTCCTTTGCGGAACAATGGTGCATTTGTTTAAAGAATTGGGCCTTGTTTTCCTCATGAACATCATGTGTAAGCATGAAAACTTAGGTATATGTATGGTCATATGCCTAAGTAGGGTTTAATATTGTTTTTTTTATTTTTTGTTTATCAATCCTGGATTCTGAGAGGCCTTAGGTGGTCTCGGGTTCCCTATTGAGTATCATTATACTCATCCCTGCACGGTATACGCCTGCACCTTGCTCTGTCTTGTGCAGACGATGGACAACGCTGATCAATGTTGAGGGTTCCAAACTAGAGGCTACTCATAGGTGGAAATTTTAAGAGATGATCCACAGGGATGACCATTCGAGAGCTATACCTACCCTTTAGGTAGGGTTCTTAGTGGGAGTTCACAGGATTTGTTCTGTTTCAGTTTTACTTCTACATTCCAGTTGGGCTTGTATTCTAGACCCTTTACTTGTTGTACACACTCTTTTTACTATAATATTTACTTTATAATCGTATGTTGTTGTGATCTTGGTTGTGTGAGTTACAGGTTATAGAGTTAATGCATCCTCGATTTTAGGGATATACCTTTCCAGTGCTAGTCGCCAGCCCCTGGACATGGGAATGTGGGTTTGGGGTAGTCACGACACGAGCCCCGGGGGACGGGTCATGACCAATCGGTATTAGAGGAGTCGGTTCTACTAAAGTTCCTTGACTATGATCTTTTAATCGACAATATTGTTAAGTTTTATGAGTGTGTTTTTTAGTTTGGGGAGTCCAGTGTTGGTGAAGTGGCCGACATATCCATACTCTAGGACCCTGACTCCTGGTTTCTGACTCAATGCATGAAAATTCTAATTGTGTGTATGTTTTTGAAAAGTTATCTTTTTGATCACTTTTAGTAAGCTCACTAGGTATAACATAATGATCATGGCACAACTATTTATTTTCAGGATTCCTCTACGCTGACAGCCAACTAGGGTTCCAGGTATAGTACGAGATGATAGCCCACTGAGCAATGAGGATTCAGTGTAGGGACCACATCCGATAGTTGTACAATTGGGTGGTGTACCAGCAGCCCCACTACCCATTGGGAAACTGATGCAACCATCCCCAACAGCAGATGGTGCACGCCACTTGAGTATGTTGCATGCGTTTCATTGCTAGAGGCCAGTGAGGATCCGGGGTGATATGGATCCATAAGAGGCTGGGGACTAGATGGAGGTCGTGGTTACATTTTTTCAACTAGTATGGACACCAAATGATCTCATGGTGATCATTTCTGCCAGTATTATTCAGGCAGTAGTGGGAGGATGGTGGATCATGATGCTCCAGGTTCATGATGAGGTGACTCTCATTTGGGAAGACTTCGAGAGCCTTTTCAGGGCAAAGTTCATATCAACGACCATATTCTCAGTGCGTATACATGAGATTATCCACTTATAGAAGGGTAGCATGAGTGTGGATCAGTATTCAGAAAGGTTCACTGACCTCTCACACTACTCCACTAACATGGTGTACGACCCTTTCTTCAGGGCCCAAAACTTCGAGCAGGTTCTAAAAAAAGAGATTAGAGCTTAGATGATTCTTCTCAGTATCCTGACGTAGACAAGGGTGTTAGAGAGAGCAATATTAGTGGAGGGATTCCTTGCTAAGTAGTAACTGGTAGCGATACCCATCGTCGGACGCTATGTAGCAGAGACATTTGTAGCTGGCCGCATATCGATGATGCAGAGGTCCAAGAGAACCAGACCTACGGGTGGATGACCGCAGGATACAAGGTCAGTTATGCATGGCTCTTGAGGAAAAACAGGACTAGTGAGGAACATGTAGTGTTACTCGTGCGGAGGGCAGGGTCATATGGATCGTGACTGCCCGAACCATTGTATAGATGACCAATAGACAGTCGATGGACCTCCTAGGTAGAGGTGAAGATCCGATCGAGGAGGTCCATAGGTATTAGGCGGACGTGGCAGAGGAGCTGGCCATACAGTAGGTGGTGGGCACCGATTCGAGGTTCTACCGCCACCACCTCCAGGCGGTCCACCCGGACCACTGGGAGCAGGTGGATATGGACGATCTCATCTCCTAGAAGCTGAGGCCTTTGACCATGGTGATCCGGAGATGATACGAGGTACGATATGTGTCTAATCCACCCTAGATTCAGTACTTATATGCACAAGTTTTTTCCACTCTTTTATTTCCACAGATCTCATTCGGAGCTTGAAGATTTAGGTGGAGCAATTGGGTCGATCCTTATGGATGGAGACTTCTATAGGAGAGGATTTGATGATTACACACTGGTACTGGCAGTGTGATCTTACTCTAGGAGGTGAGATATTTGGCTGGGATCTTCTAGTAATGATATCGAGTCCTTACGATGTAATCTTGGGTATGAATTGGTTATCTACAGTTTTTTCTCAGATTGACTATATTAGGCACAAAGTGTGGTGTGTCCGCATGGATGGGACCTTTTTTTCCATCACCAGCATGAAAGGAACCTTTCCAACATAGGATGGACTTACACAAAGGAGGGTGGAGCCGATCACACATCATTTGGCTAGCCTTATCCTCAGAGTAGTTGATGTTAAGAGTCCAAGCTATCCTGTAATGGTGGACCAATACGCTGATGTTTTCCCTCATGATGTTCCAGGTCTACCTCCTCGTAGAGATGTGGACTTTTTTATTGCCTTGTACCCCGAGATGACACTGATATCTACACCAGCATAATATTTGGCACCCACAGAGCTTCGAGAGCTATGGGTACAAATGGAGGACTTGCAGATAAAGGGGTTTCTTTGGACAAGTGTTTCTCCTTGGGTAGCCCCTATTTTCTTCTCAAAGAAGGAATATGGGAGTTTGAGACTCTGTTTGAAATATCAGTGCATGAACCAGGTGACCGTGAAGAACAAGTACCCACTCTCAAGGATTGATGATCTTTTTTATTAGGTGAAGGGAGCACGATGGTTTTTGAAGATAGAACTCAGATCATGTTATCACCAACTCAGGGTACAAGACGAGGATGAGCATAAGACTGCCTTTAGATAATGGTATAGACATTATGAGTTCCTGGATACAGCATTCAGTATGACCAACACCTCAGCAGTGTTCATGGGACTCATGAACAAGATCTTCTAGCCATACCTCGATCACTATGTATAATTCTTCATCGATGACATCCTGATATACTCAGCTATAGAGGAGGAGCATATCTATCATCTATAGATAGTTCTAGATACACTCTGAGAGCACCATCTTTATGGTAATCTCTCTACGTGCCAGTTCTGGATACAATAGTTTCACTTTCTATGACTTGTCATCTTAGAATATAGAGTTGTGGTGGATCCAGTGAAGATCGAGGCTATGCTTTCATGGGAGCCACCCAGGAGTTTGACGAAGGTTTGAAGTATCTTAGGTTTGGCCAGTTACTTCCAGGGGTTTGTACCAGACTTTTCCCGAGTTTTGGCACCCTTATTAGTATTGAAGAAGAAGGGGAAACCCTTCTTATAGTTGGAGATATTCCAACTAAGTTTCCAAGGGTTGAGGAAGAGACTGATGAGTGCCCCCATCTTGAGGTTACCGAAGGAGGGTGTTGGGTATGTAGTCCACTACGATGCATCAGGGACCGGTCATGGTTGTGTCCTGATGCAGGAGTGAGCATTGATCACATATGGTTCTTGACAGCTGATACGACATGAGAATAAGTATGCTACCCATGACTCGGAGTTAGCAGTAGTGGTCTTCACCTTGAAGATGTGGTGACATTACATGATGTGAGGACACTTTACAATCTACTCTAATCACATGAGTCTCAGGTATATCTTCTCTTAGAATGACCTGAATTTGATACATCGGCATTGGATTGAGTTCCTCTAGTACTATGACTTTGAGATAGTATATACTCTTGGGAATGGGAACGTAGTAACAGATGGACACAAAAAGTGATCTGGTATACAGTTGCTGAGTGAGGCGATAGAGCGGCTAGCCTCTTTGTGGATATCCTACATGGATCAAGATGGAGCATCTAATCTTCAATCTCTGACAGTCACTCCCCCACTCCATTAGCGAGTCAGGGAGGCGCTGCATGGGGATACTAACTACGAGGCACGACATGCTCAGATATCCATAGGATAGGCACAAGATGAATTTTCTAAAGGTGAGGTGAACGTCATCCTCTTCAGAGGACATACAATGGTTCTGATGGCACTTCAGGAGGAAGTGTTGAGGGAGTTCCATACATCCCCTCTAGAGGTACATCCAAGAGTGGAGAAGATGTACCAGGACCTTCAGTGTCTGCACTGGTGGCCGGGAATGAAGAAATTAGTGGCATAGTTTGTCTCTTAGTGCCTCACTTATCAGCAAGTGAAGGTAGAGAACCAGGTTATAGCAGGTTTACTTCAGCCACTAGAGGTGCCAAAGTGGAAGTAGGGTCGATTTTACATGCACTTCGTGACAGGAATTCCATGCACATCCATGAGTCATGATTCTATCTAGGTGATCATTGACTGACTCACAATGTCAGCCCAATTCCTACTAATCAGAGGGAAGGGAAAAGTTGAGAGCTTTGGACACCTCTACATGCATGAGATTTTACGGCTTCATGGATTTCCATCTACAATTGTCACCAATCATGATGCACGTTTCACATCCCTTCTATGGAAGGGGTTATAGGAGGAATTCAGAACACAATATCAGTTGAGCACCGCCTTCCATACTCAGATGGATGGTTAGACAGAGTAGACCATTCATACCCTCAAGGACATGCTACGTGCTTCCATCCTTGATTTTTTCCATAGCCGGGAGGATCACTTCCCCTTAGTAGAGTTTGTATATAACAACAGTTATCACTCTAATATTGGTATGGCACCATTTGAGGTGTTGTATGAGCGACCTTGCAGATCACCTCTATGATGGACTGATCCAGGGGAGTCAGCACTCGTGGGGCCAAAGATGGTACATGTTACCATGGAGAAGGTGAAGATCATCCAGGAGTGGATGAATACTACACATAGCAGATAAAAGTCCTATGATGACAGGTGATAGAGACCTCTGGAGTTCGTGGTTGGGGACCATGTTTTTCTATGGGTCTCACTTGGATGAGGTTTTTTGATAATTGGACGGGGTGGAAAGTTATCTCCAAGGTTCATCAGAACCTTTCAGGTACTCAGTAGAGTTGGTGAGGTGGCTTACCTCTTAGCTCTGACACCTCAATGGAACTGAGTGCATGAAATTTTCCACGTATCCCAGCTAAGGAGATACGTGCATGACCCTCCACACATCACTGACTTGGGTGAGCTGGACATCAACAATGGGACGACGTTTTCGGAGGTTCCAGTGGAGATTGGGGATCGATAAGAGTGGTTCCTTCAATGGCGGTCGATACCTCTAGTGCACGTATGTTGGTAGCATGGGAACATCCCAGAGAGAACATGGGAGTAGGAGGCTCATATTCATTCTTAGTACACCCAATTGTTTCCCTAGTTTGTGTTGTGGCTTTTGGGGACGCAAATCCCTGAGGTGGGGAGAATGTAAAGACCCAGAATTTTCCATGTATTTTTTTTAATATGTGAAAATATTACTAGTCTGCAAAAATTGATGGAGCATGATTATGAGGCCCGGTGTATCCGGAATGAATTTTTGAAAATTATTTTAGGTACATTAAACAAACGCGCAAGCGGAATTTTGTAACTTTTGAACCGGTGCTCAGAATTGAAATCTGAGGGCACCATTGAACTCGTAGTGCCATTATTCGCTTAAAAAGACCTTCACATTGATAGCAGTAGGTCGAGGGTAGTAGTTAGTTTTTTGTATTTTTCATGGGAGGCATAGAAAGATAATAAAATAAAATAATTAACTTTTATTTTATTTTTAAAACCTACCATTTTAATCATAAAGGTGGGGACTACATGAGGATGGTCTGGCATTTAATAATTGGCATTAAATTCCCAGTTACACCAAATGTGTAACCACATTTCTCTTTAATTAATAGCATACATTAATCTTGAATTAATGAACCAACTTATTAATTAAGAGTTATTTTGTTAACTCTTCTTGAGGGATCTATTTATGTTGGTGAAAGGGAGAGGAGGCCTATGCTGGAGAATCCTCCAACGAAAAACCACCCCTAACAAAGAATGTGGAGCCCACGCGTGAGCTGGATCAGAAATGTGTTGCGGGAGCGACGAACACTAGTTTCCCCTTCAATGACCTCATCTTCCTCCTCACCACACCTCAAACAGACAATCAAGGTAAGGTTGTGTTTATTATTACTCTTCGTTAATTTGTTTTAGGTTGAATCTTTCTCCTCGAGCTGTATGCTACCGATCAAACATGAAGGTTACATGACAAATGACCATGGCATGATCACTTTGTAACTTCTTTGTCGATGCATTCTTCATAGTAAAGTAGGATGGAGACCGGTGCTGGTAAGGAACAAGAATTGGAGCAAGGTGGTGTCCGACACCTGACCAGATGAGTTGGACCGGTGCGGCGCCATTCCATGCCGCTGGTAGAGGAGGAGGTCGTGATTGTCAAGCTGCGGCAGTGCACCAGAGGGTGGCCAACACCCGGCTGGTCGTAGCTTGAGCAAGCGGCGCACCCGGAGAGCATCCAGCACCCAGGTGCCCACAGGAGGAGAGCGGCACCATCGCACCCCTGGGAGGAGAACTGGTCGGGAGTCCAGCCGGTCGTGACGCACCGAGCAGGACCTGCTCCGGCAGGTCCCTCTTGCCACCAGGCCGAATGGTCTGTTGGACCGTTCAAAAATCTGGGGGGCACCTCCCCCCCCCCAATGGCGGTTAGGGTGGACCACACCCAGCCGGGTGGGCTACAAAGTTGTGGGCTGCGCCAAGTGGGCCGCACCACAGTGGGCCCCACCACAACGGTCCACACCATGTGGGCCGCACCTTAGTTGGTCACCCCTTAGCGGGTCGGGCTGGTCCACAGCCTAGAGGAATTGTCCCACCATGTCCGAGCCCAATAGGGCTGGACTCGATTTGGCTGGGGTGAACTGAACTGGGTCTAGTTGGGCCAGGATGGTTGGAACGGGTCGGAAAGGACCCGAGCCCATCCGAACCCATTTCACCTTTTTGGACATGAATTGAGAACCTAACATCCATTTGATGAACCATCCATATCACCGAGATCCTTGGAACGAGACGTTCCTTTTGGTATACTCCACTTGAGTTTTGGGTAATGTTGCAGTACAAATGGGTTGGATCGTACCTGAATCCGACCGGGCCCTCGGAATGGAAACACTAATAACATACATATTGGACGTCTGATTGATGTTCCATTTATCGTGTTGGGTACCTTATGACTTTACGGACATTGGGATACTTCCTTGTGGAATTTTTTTGCAGTTGAAGTATCAACTGATGGCTTGGGGAGAAGATCCTCCTGGAATCAAGGGTGCTTAGTTTGGGAACCCTGTGGCTAGTTGTACATAAAGAATCTTCAGATCTTGTGTGGGTCAGCGCATACCAATCATGTGCGGGTCAGCTCTCAGTGATCCAGTGTGGGTCAACACATACCGATCTTGTGTGGTACGGTGCTCAGAAATCATGTGTGGGTCAGTGCAAACCGATCTTGTGTGGGTCAGATCCTGTGGGGGTCAGTGGGTGTTAGTTACCTATCGATCCTATGTGGGTCAGCAGCAGTGCTTCTTAACAGAATAAGATGATCTAGTTTACAAGTAATCATATGTACTTCTATTCTTAAGTTATACCTCTTCTGAGATGAGTCTTTACCTTCGTGGTGATACATGTGTGGTATTCTTCTATGTGGTGTTACCTTTGTGGTCTTTACATTCATGGTGATACCTATGGGGTATTCTTCTGTGTGGTTCTACCTTTGTGGTACTTACCTTCATGGTGATACCTGTGTGGTTTTCTTCTATGTGGAATTACCTTGGTGGAACTTACCTTTGTGGTGTTACCTTCGTGGTATTATTTCCTTCCGGAATCAGTTGTGCATTTTGATAAAGAATTGGGCCTTGTTTTCCACCTGAACGTGATGGGTGTTCTTGAAAACATAGGTATATGTATGGGAATATACCTAAGTAGGGTTGAATATTGTTTTCATGCTTTTGGTTTATTCTTCGTGGATTTTGAGAGACCTTAGGGGGTCTCGGGGTCCCTACTGAGTACCGTTATACTCACCCATGAACGGGCTATTCCCGTACCTTCTTGTGTCTTGTGCAGATGACAGACAGCACTGATCGAGTTCGATGGTACCAGACTGGTGGATGCTCGGAGGTAGACATTAGACGAGATGATCCACAGGGATGACCATTCTAGAGTTATACCTACCCTTCAGGTATGGTCTATGGCGGGTGTTCACAGGAGTTTTTCTTTTTCTGTTTTACTTGTACTTTCCAATTGGGCTTTTATTTCGGACCCTTTACTTATTGTACACATTCTTTTTACTATATAGTTTACATTATTATCATATCATACAGTGAGCTTGGTAGTGTGAGTTTATATTTTATATAGGTAATGCCTTTCCGGTTTTAGGGATATGCCTTTCCAGTGCTAGTCGCTAGCCCCTGGCCTATGGAAGGCGGGCTTGGGGTAGTCATGGCACGGGCCCCGGAGGACGGGTCATGGAACCATGTATAATTATTATAAATCTCCTAAAAATCCTTATTATTAGCTTGAAACTACTCTTAGTGTTCCAATTCTTCCTCAACATTCTATTTTTTAACCTTTAACAATAAGTTTTTATATAGATTGGACTAGTTCTTCCTTATTTTCATTATACCTTGATATTTCTATATTATAATGTTCTTAGAATCAATATATTTTCTTAGACTTGAATTTAACCCTTCAAGTATAAATTCTAAATCTTCATAACTAGAAAAATAATAATATACATCCTTAAAATTAATCCATTTGTTTAATTATTTTCTTCGCCATAATTAGAACTTACAATATTACCCTCATCATCAACAATGATAGTATTTATAATTCCATTTTTTTAAATACCATGAAATCATTAACAAGAATTTTTTTATTTCTTATTTTAACATCTATTGTATTCCCCATTTTTTTATACATGAAATATTCCACCATTATCTTTTTCATCAAATTTTCCTCTACTTATATCATTCTTATTGATAGGGCAGGTCCTTCCAAAAAACCCTGAACTATTTAACACTTTCATTTATTTTTGAGCAAATCAGAGAAGAATTCATGTAAGATATTGACATTATGGGACATATATTATAAATTATTTTAGAAATTGTGATGGAATGTAACCATTAATATATTGAGGTTACATACACTACAAGGATAATTATAACTATATTTACTACACTCCTTTTTTTTGCCATTCCAATTTATTGTGGAGTATATGGGGCACTGAATTCAAGTATGATGGCATATTTATTAAGATTTTAAAGTGAATTTTATATTGGGATATTCACTCCCATTATCTAATATATATCTATTTAGGTATAAGGATGTTTACATATATACAAGTCCTCAAAAACTGTTGAATGCATCTAGAACATATGATTTATGTGATATTGATATGAAAGGTCTCAGAATCATGAAATAATCTTTGGAAGTGAAGAAATATCTTTTCCACTTGTTGAATTAGTTGTCATAGAATCTATTCCATCACACTGAATTAGTATCATAGGTTTTGAAGATTTTATTTAAACCCTGTTATGAGTATTTTTTTACCATTATTCCCTCTGTGAATGTTTAAAAATGTTGTTGTATCCAATTTCTAAATGGTTATATTCTTTCTAGATTCTCATTTAATTAGTTTTCTTGTGATATTTTGTCCATTATTACCATGTATACTATAAAAAGATTTATTTTATTCTTTTTTACTCAGGCAATAGGCACTTCTTTATTAGAATATTTAAAAATAAATTTCCTAGGGCTATCAAGTATCTTTTTTATAGTTGAACCATATTTTACTATGCATATAATTTTTCATGAATATGACATCATTTATAGAATCAATAGGTTGTGATAAACTCAAAAAAATTGCGCTTTAACACATAAAAAACAATACATTGTCTGGATTGATTTTATTTTTTCCATTATTTGATGTTTTAGAACCATATCTATTTAAGGAGATTTTATTATATAATATCATAGCCCTTATTTCCAATTTATAAACATTTTTTTTTATATGTCACTTATCATGTGAGATGGAAACCCACCATCCATAATCCAAAGATTCCCTAATTTTAAATATTTAGATGATACTTTAACCAAATTTTCATGGTACCCCATCTGAATTTTATTTTGATTATTTATGAAGCTCTAACATATATTCAGCTGTGTTTGGAAACAATAAACAAAAATATCTAAGGTATTTTATTCCTGATCACATCATCCATAAAAATATTTTGATACTTAAAATAAATTTTTTACATCAAAATTATATTAAAGTTGTTAAGGCCTTTTACGTGTTCTCATTTATGGTTTTTATCTCTAACATTATTCGTACTCAATTCTCAGTCTAGGATGATATATATTATACAAACAGTTTTATGACTTATGGTTAAAAAAACAAAAACACTAGTCTGATCATAAAATATTATATTCTAACAAAAAATATGATATTAAATGGGGTTTTGTGAGGATTGATTTTTTTAACACATACGTGGTGACCTAAAAAGTATCTTTTATGAAGTTATTCAATAAAAATTTATAACTAATGATGTATTATATTTAAAATTTATTATTTTATAAATTTGAAAAAATTTGGAATTTTGGTCAAACTTATTAGTTGTTTCATATTGAAATTTTTCATTTTTTTTTGGTCAAAGGACCAAAGCATATTTATTAGAAAAAAGGAAACAAAGATTACAAGAGTCTAAAAGACGGGATCAAATTACAATCTTTACGATGAAAAGGCATCAAGTTATTTGGGAGCTCCTCCAGCCAAGTTAGATTCTGAGCAATCCCTTTATTCGCGAGAGAATCTGCAACCATGTTAGCTTCGCGGTAAGTATGAGTTGCAATGAAACTGACGTCATGAAGAGATTGAAGACAATTCATCCAGCGCGTAGTAATTGACCAAGCAAGATGAATCTCTCCCTTCCAAATGGCTTGAACAACAGTGGTAGAATCACTTTCAATCCATAAGTTGTTCCACCCACGTTGAAGAGCAAAAGCAGTGGCGTGAATAACACTTAGCATCTCTGCTTCCAGAGAGGTTGCAGTACCACAGCCTCCAAAAAAGCATCCCATAACATTACCATGATGATTTCTGAAGACAGCACCACAACCCGCAGGACCTAGATTTCCTTTAGAAGCTCCATCCACATTAATTTTAATCCAACCTGGAAAGGGAGGTCTCCAAAAAACCTCTAGAGTGCGGAGCGGTTTCGAGAATTTGGCCTCAACTCGAAGCCGCCGAAGGATCATAAAATCATCCACCAAATTGTTGCAGGAACCATTCTGAATCAGCGCAGCTTCCCGAATAGCAATAAGAATACGCGTTTTACCTGCATTAATGTTGTGTGAGCAATTATTGTGAAGAATCGAGTTTCTATCATACCATATCACATGTATCAGCTCTGATATCCCAACAAGAAGCAAGTTTCTGATTTGTTGAGAGTTATCCTTGGCCACACATCTCTTAAGCTGCTCATCAATAGAGTTCTGAGCCAGCCATCTGCAATCAAAAGTGTCAAAAATATAGTTCCAAAGGGCGGTGGCAGTAGCACAAGATAGAAATAAGTGGTTAGTATCTTCTCTATGCTGGTTTCAAAGACGACATTTTGAACAAAGTTGGATACCAAAACTTTGAAGACAAACATCAGTGGGAATTCTATTGTGGGCGAGACACCAAATAAGAGTGAATCTAGAAGGTTTGATCCAAGGTTTGTCAAAAAGTTTTATCCAATTCATATCAATCTCAGTGTTGTGTAAGGAGTGATTATAAAAAATTTTGGCATTAAGGATCCCATTATGAGAAGGCTCCCAAATCAAGAAATCACTCGAGGTAGAAAAATGGTAGGAATCAATAATTTGAGTGATGCTGTCAGGGAGGGAATCAAAGTGAGAATTAATCACATCATTGACAGTGGAGTTGATATCAACAGGGTGATGGTCGAGGGGAGTCACAGAGATAAGAGGGTCACCAGTCCAATTGTCTAACTAGAATCTCATGGAAGAGTTTCTCGAAACCATCCATCTAGCATTGTGCATAATATTATCATAAGTGTCTCTAACAGAGGGCCAAATGGAAGAGGTCATGAAACTTCTATTAGCTCTTTTCAATCTATCAATGAACCTGTTTTTGATAAACGCAACAAGAGGGGTGTCATTGTGAATCAGGTTCCAAGTTAGTCTGGCTTGAAGAGCTTCATTGAAGTACTTAATGTTTTAAATACCAAGACCACCCATAGCTATAAGCTTACAGCACTTAGCCCAAGGAATAGTCACCAGTTTTCTGTCCAAAGTGCTGCCAGACCAGACAAAGTTTTTAATGTGAACATTTAGCTTTTTAATGAGACTAATAGGCCATTTATAAACCATCATCAAGTAAACAAGTTTGGAAACAATCACAGACTTTACAAGGCAAACTCTCCCCGCCATGGAGAGGGATTTTCCTTTCCAAGAGGAAAGTTGATGAAGAACCTGGTCAACAATGCTTGAAAAGTAGCAGGCGTTGGGACTACCCCAGAAGATGGGAACTCCCAGGTACTTGAAAGGGATAGTACCTTCTTTGATACTAAGCTCATTGATAATATTATTTTTTCTAGCAGAAGGGAAGTTTTTTCCAAAGTAAATGAAAGATTTATTCCAACCAATGACTTGACCCGAGACCTCCTCGTAGTGGTTGATGGCAGATTTAAGAGTTCTGATGTTTTTTAGATCACCCTTTAGGAAAAGAATGATGTCATCAGCATAAAGGAGGTGGGTGGGGGCATTCACATTTCTGTAAGCCTGAATGGGTTTGAGCTTGTTATGGTCAACCATATGGGTGAGCAGACGACTAAAATAGTCTTCTGCAATGGAAAAAAGAATAGCAGATAAGGGATCTCCTTGTCTGACACCTTTAGAACATTTGAAAAACCCTCTAGGCGATCCATTGACTAAAATGGAAACATGAGTAGAATGAAAGAGGATTTTAAGTCTAGATATGAAGTTATCATTGAAGCCAAATCCATGAATAACTTTGAAAATGAAATTCCAGTCCATCGTGTCAAAAGCTTTACGAATGTCAAGTTGAATGGCAATGTTTCCGCCTCTATTTTTATTGTTAAGCATGTTAATGCATTCCGAAGCAAGACAAATGCAGTCTTGGATTGATCGCCCCTTGATAAAACCAAATTGGTTGCAGGAGATAATTTTATCAGTAATAGTGTTGAGTCTGTTAGCTATAAGCTTGGTGATAATTTTATAGAGAGTGTTGATCAGAGCTATAGGGCGAAAAAGATGGATCTCAGCAGCATTATCAACTTTGGGGATCAAGGCAAGGAATTGGGAATTTAAACCATGAGGTAAGAAACCAGTAGCAAAGAAAGATTTAACGAGCTTGCAAACATCAGCATGGATGATATCCCAATATTTTTGATAGAAACCATTAGTGAACCCATCAGGTCCTGGGGCACTGTCAGGATTCAATCCAAAGACAGTGTCCCTAATTTCATGATCAAGAGGAACACCCAAGAGAAAACTATTATCAACATCAGTGACAAGAGTTGGAATGACGTCATTAATGAGTTCCTTGTTTAAACAAGGCCCATTGAATAAAGATTCAAAGTAAGAGACAACATGCTGAGCAATGTCATCTTCATTGTCCAAAAGATTATTACCATCTTTAAGGGAGGCAAGAGGCCTACTGGCTTTCCGAATTCTTTGAAGAGAGTTGTAGAATTTGGTGTTACAATCACCATCCGTTAGCCATTTAATTCTAAAAGTATGCTTGCGGATGTTGTCTTTGAAGGGAAGAAGCATATTTAGATTCATAGTAATTTGGGTTTCTTGATTGTGATCAGAGACGAAGTATAAGTGAGTGTTTTTGTTTTGGATTTGATGCAACTCATTCTCAAGAGAGAGGATATCATTGTCAATTTGAATAGCTTTAGTGCTGCACCAAGATTTGAGCTTACGTTTGAGATATTTTAATTTAAGAGGACAAGAAAAATCCTCATCAGAATGGCTCAGAGAAGACCAAAAATGATTAATGAGATTAGAACAGTCAGGGTCAGAGAACCAAGCATTGTTGAATCTAAAGGGGAAAGAAGGTTTGCGAATGTTGAGGGAGATGGTGACCAAAATAGGATGATGGTCAGAATGAAGCTTTGGAAGGGTGGTACTAGAGATGGTATCCCAAGTATCTAAAGCATGATCATTAGAAAATGCTCTGTCCAATTTGCTCGCAACCACTCTATTGTAATGATTCCTGTACCACGTGTATTTGGCACCGCTTAGAGTGATCTCAGTGAGATTGGAGTTTTCAATAGCAGCTTTAAAATCCCTCATAGAAATATTTGAGTGAAGAGGACCAATTTTTTCATCAGCAGAAAGAATAGCATTAAAATCTCCCGCTACGATCCAGGGGGAATGAATTTTTGAATTAAGAGAGGAGAGGTCCCTCCAGAGAGACCTCCTATCTTGATATTTATTCATGGCATAGATAAAGGAACAAAAGACATGAGTATTATCAATGATAAAGTCACAAGTGAAATTTTGATCCGAAATATGAAAAACATTGACTTTAGATAGGGAGGGATGGGCAAAGGTCCAAAGAGTATTAAAGCTATTGTTGTTTTGACAAGCACCAATGAAGTTGTATCCAAAACGACAAAAGCGAACTAAGTCAGTGGAAAACATAATTTTAGGTTCAGCAATGGCAAAAATTAAAGGCTTCTGGGTGTTAACCATTCTTTTTAAAATATTAAATGTGTCAAGGTTCGCAATACCTTGGCAGTTCCAGAAGAGGATCTTCATTTAAATCTACGCTTGGAGTTAGAACTCCCTTTTTTTTCCATCCGAGCCCTTATGCCTATTAGATCTTCGGACATTTTTTGACAATTTGGGGGTTAAGGCAGGGGCTTTATTTCCTTTGGCAGGATCAGAGATGATAGAGGAATCATCTAACGGAATAGGTGCCGTTAAAGCCGGGGCTTGCATGCTATTAAAATTAGGAGTCGGAAAAGTAGTTAGAGCATTTTGATTGTCATCATTAACACATTCAACATGTAAGTTATCTTGCTGGACTGAGAGATTACAGGTACCTGGTGCGATGTTCGAAACAGAATGAGGAGCATTCAGTTGCGGCTGATCAGTGCAGGTACCTGGTAAGGGTTTCAAAACAGAGTGAGTAGCAGCAAAATCTATAAACCTTTGCTTACCTGAGACTTCTGCAGCCGGAATAGCAGTCTCTTGGACTTGCTGTAAGGGAGGAAGTAGCATGCCTTCATCATGGAAGGCAGGAACCTCCTTGTGCGGCATTCCATGATGAGTATCCTGCATATGAATGTGATCTTTTGCCAAAGAGAGAGATTCATGAGTAATGAAAGTCAAGGAGTCCTGAGGATCAGGTTGCACAGCCGTGGATATAGGATTATAAGTAGTGTGAGTTGTGAGGGAGTCTTGAATCTGTTCAACAGTACAGGAAATGGTATTAGGCCCATGGTCCTGTTTAAGAGTGTCTAGAGCAGCAGATTCCAATTTTAGGGAGTGCTCTTTGTTGTTTTCTTCCTCTTCAACAAGGTCAGCCCATTTGGAGCCCGAGGTCTCTCCTAAGTGAGATGATATGGTGGGTTTTTTCACCCAGGTTGCCGTTTTAACTGGTTCAGTAGCACTGACCAAGGGGGATTTTTCCTTCCGAGATCTTCTTATTTCTTTCCAGTCATTTTCAATCGGTTGGATTGACTGTTTTCAAATCAGTCTACAGTTATAAATGTTGTGTTCAATGATCTTGCAATGATCAGAAAAAGGGGGTAACCTCTCATACTCAATGTTAATTTCTGTTTTGTAGTCTTTAGCAGTGAAGTTAATAGTATTAGGGTGTTTTGATTCCAGATTAATTTCCACCATGACTCTAGCAAAGATTCCTAAATCAGCATTCAAGGTTCTTTGATCAATTTTGAGAGGGGTGCCTATGCATGAAGCAATGTCATTCAAAATTTTAGGGTGCCAAAAAAACCAATTAAGGCCATGCAGTTTAATCCATACCTGCGCCAATGTGTTTCGGTGGGTGTGTGGGTTGAAATTGGAGTCCCAATTAGAAAGCCGTAGCATGCCAGGGTTAAGATTTAGATTTCCTAATTTCCAGACTCGATCATATTCATCTTGAGATTTAAACAAAATGTGAAAGTACCCTTTGCCGATTGGAATAAGTTTCCAGTTCACAGAATTCCAGCATTTAGAAATACGGTCATGCAGATCAGAAAATGACCAAGGTCGATTACCTTTAATATAGGAGATTCGGGCCAGAATGGAGAACCTGCATAAGTGCGTGCGCTGCTGAATCGCTTCTGGGTCCGCTTCGACCAGGAATCCGCCGTCGTCAAGCTTCTTTACCAGCGAGGTCTTCGTCAGTGTTTCTTTATGATCAGCAGACTTCAGCGCATCAAGGAAAGTGATCGCTTGGGGTCGACCAGAGAACTCGTGGCTACGAGCACGATCCCGTGGATCATCGTCGTTGCAGATCTTTGCAACGGGGAGAGGTAGATGTCCTTGGCTCTTCCGAGAGTCATCATAATGGTGAGATTGGAATCAGCCGGGCAAGAGAAAATCCGCCATTCGAGCGCAGATCAAAAGATCGCAGGAAACCGAAAAAAGGGGCCGCGCGAACGCAGGCCCCCGCTGTAACAAATTATGACGTACACTCTCCCGCTTGTCTCTTTAATATAATTTTTTATATTTATTTTAATTTTCCCATCCATGTTCCCAATTTTTAAAATCAATTTTTTCATTTAATTTACTTATATATCCCTATGTAAAATGGTAGAAGTCATGTTCTCAATAATTTCCCCTTCCCTCAAATATCAAGCTTTAGCATGTCACTTCTTTTGACCAAGCTATATTTTTCAACATATAATTGACATTTTTTGTATAAACCTTGTTTTATTGTATTTTTTTTATTCTCTCATTATTCTTATTTATTTGATAAAATTTTTTATTTCTATTCTCAGAGTATATAGACTAGAAGTATCTACTTCCTCTCTAGCATACTTACTATTTTATTGTGGATCACCTTCTAATTTGTTCACCAATTCTTCATATTGGTCCATGATTAATCATAGATAGACGAATAAAATAAATTATTCATCATCATAAATACATTATTCACTATCAGATACACCTTCTTCAATTGAATGAAATATCCGTCTGATGGAATTTGGGTAAATCTTCTCTTTTTCGTTCGACTGGGAATATGAGAGATCTCACATATTGGTGATCTTCCAAGTATACTCTTCATTATCATTCTATCCTATAATTCTTAAAGGGTAACTGGATGAAAAAAACAAACCTTCCCATAATTAAAACACATTGAATTATGGTTGTCTCTTAAGTTATATCTTCCTCAAAATTTTAAATTTCTGGACATAAGAGAAAGAGTTTCAGCATAATATTCTGTATTTTCTTCTTTATTTGAGATGTCCCACTTATCTTATAACTTCAATACTTTTATGTCCTTAATATATATTCCATACTCTTTTATGAGTTCATTCTCTCATCATTTTAAAATTTATCAATGAGTTTTAAAGTTCATTAATGTTAAATTCATCAAGATATTTATCTTATAGAGATAATTCATGGAATCAAATTTTTTTGGAAGGATTATCATCAATTTTTTACCATATTATAGTCATATATAGTTTCTAAAAACACTAAAATAGTTCATAAAATAAGGTTTAACCTAGTAAATTATCCATCAATAGTTTCATCCACCTACATTATAAGAGATTCAAAACATTGTCTATAAATTTATACATTTACTTATTTAAACTTTTTGTTCAATTCATAATTTTTATAAAAATTCTTCCGAATAGACTTATTGGTTTTGAAGACAATGAATATTTCATGATTTTTCATAAAAAATTATAATAAAGAATTCATGAACTTTCTGTCATATTTAATGTTTCTTTTGTTAGTCAGAGACTATTCTAATCCTTTATATAGAATAGAGAATCCATATTTAATAGAATAAATAACATTAATCCCCAAAAAGTTGCATATAATTTACACTGTTCTTTTTCCATGAATGAAAAAATACTCTATAAAATATTGTGATAACTTTATTATAAATATGATTATATAGATCTATAAAAATTTCTTTAGATAAATTTTAGTGTATTCCAATAACTTCCAACCCCAACACATTGGATTCAATATAGGTAGGGGTTATACTAATATTAGGTGAAATCCCCAAGACACGAAAGGATAAATATTAATTTCAAGGGAATTAACCTACCAGGGGGAAGATTTTCCTTCATGAAATAACCTATAATTAATATTATGATAGGATATATTATGATGTATGACATAAAACAATAAAAAATCACATAATAAAACCATATTATAATAGATGTCATAATGGAAATAAGTATATATATTCAAGGTCTGAAGACTCAAAACATAAAAGAATCTAAGGTGCCAATATGGCACCCTAATGAATTCATTTCTTGGAGATATCCATGTAGAAACTCCTTCTGAACCTGTACCTGACATCGTTGTACTTCACTAGAAAGGTAAGAAACCTACCCTTTCAGATATCATGGAAAATTGAAGCTTCATAGGCACCAAATTGTATATCTAGCAAGTGATTACGAAAGAATAGTAGGACTACCCTGAAATTCCTCAATCCCACAAATAGAACAATAAAAATTTAGCTAATAAGTTTATAAAAAATATTGGAAGATATTATTAAATAATTTAACAAATACATAGTTTATAGAAAAAATAATATAGTTCCATTCCACATGGAATATTCTTTTCCTAACATGCACACACCCAACACACAGATCATACATTTTTCTAGCCCTAACTCATCAGTAGGAAAAAAATTCCTTCCATTACCATGTTTCAACCATACTATTTACAAATGTTCCATATAATCATTAGCCCCAATTCCAGACCCAAAAATTTTCTTCGTTGAAATTATAAATACACACCAACCTCGTATTTCATGTCCAAAAATTAACAGTTTTTATTAAAACCAAAAAACCATTTTTGAAAACATTTTCGCGAACACCACATGGGCATCAACCATGATACATAATTCGTAATCCAATAACCAAACAAGTTTTTTCAATAAGAACTCATATAGTAATATCAAATAAAACACAAGAAATGATTCTAGATATCTAAACCTTCATTTTTATGGAATAAGTAGTGATAGAGGACATTTACTAATATATAATTTTTGATTCATGCTTCCCTTTAGAATAATTTTTGAATTATTTGATTCCCAAGGTTCAATGGTTTAAGATCTGATGAATTTGGCTTCTAGATTTAATAGAATCTCAAACATTACCTAAAAGAGCCTTATTTTAGAGTGGAATGGGAGGGATGATAATGAGTATAGAAGGGAATAGTAGAAATAAATTTTTTGGAAATAATCTAATTCATTGTGTGAAATATGGATTCATATCATGAATCTTCATGTTTCCACATACACCAAAATTATATCATCCTTAACTTGAAATTAGGAAATTCATTTCAATATGCGAATAAAATTTTATTCCATGAATGGGTATTCATAAAAATGATTCATTACCTAAATTAAATCCATTATTTGTTTCTAGAAACAATATACATTCGGAATAACCAATCAATTAGTGAATTGGATCCTATAGATATATTCTAGATTCTGAGCTACTTCATCTTCCTAAAAAATTTATAAATTTAACCCATACACACTATACATAAAAGGAACATTATAAAACAAGGGTGTACCTCAAAATGGGGCATCACAATATCCCCACCTTTAATATTACCATCCCCACAAAGCATAAATCCATCAATGCTTTGGAAATGTTTTGGCCACTTTTCTCACATATTATTCTACCTTTCCTAATTTTATTCTTACAGTAGACCATGTTTACAAAAAACCAACACCAAGGATATATTTATTCCCTAGAGTTCCATGTCTTTATTATCCATAATATGAACTAGTTTATTAAAAATGGTCTCATTGGTTTTAAAATATACATGAACAAAACTGAACATATGATTAGGAATTTTTTGATACATATTTAATAATGAGTCATAGAACACATTATGAACAAAATATAATCTTAGTGGAAGAGTAATAAGATAAAAAATATCACTAATTGTTTTCAATATTTCAAATGGCATGACATTCAGAGGAGAGAACTAACCTTGCATACATAAACTACAATGCCTCAGTTTATGAGTGATTTTCCGATATACATTTTCTCCCAATAAAAATATAAAATGTTATTTGGATTATTGGGATAATATTTTTGGAGGATATTGGATATAGAAATTATCTTCCTGGTAAAATATATCTTCTCATTCCACTCATGAAAAAGGCTAGGTCAGATGTGGGAAGCTTCCCTAGTTTCAACCTAGAAATGTTGAGATAGATAAGTATGGTCACACAATTCCTCAAATGGGGACATATGCATCATCGATGGATAAATGTTGTTATATGAGGGCTCCTATTAAGGAAAATGATCATCCAGTTAACCAACAATTTCTATGACTCATGGTTTTATTATCTCTTCCAAAATTTGTATTGTATGTTTGGACTACCCATCCATTTGAGGTTGATACATCATGCACATAGTCAATAGGGTTTTGAGGGGATATTTCAAGGAGATCCCAAACAAATAGGTGAATCTTTGATCCATATCCAAGATAATAGAATATTGAAAATCATGAAAATTAATCACTTACTGAATATACTTATTTTCCAATTAATCCCTTGTATTAGATTATCGTATCAGATTAATGTGGGATGTTTTTGTGAGTATGTCAACAATCCCCTTAGATGGCATCATGTTTATGAATTGTTCTAGGAAAACCATTGACAAATTAAATGTAAAAAAAAACTAATTTATATAAAATTATAGGTAATGATAGAAATAATTTGGTTTATCATTGATCCTCTACCTTGACTTATAAATAGGTGTGGAATTTCATCAAAAAATAATCCATGTTTCATTTTATTCCTAACCACCAAAAAATGGGTTCTCAGTACCTTGTTAATATTTTGGATTCCAAAATTAATTTACCATTTATAATGGTTATATACTAAATGAAAGATTTTTTGATTTATCATCAGAACCATTATCCAATATCAAAAATGTAGCATTGTGTTTCCATCATCCTTTCGTCCATCAATAGTCCCACCACCATGCTGTTTTGACCATCTAGTAAGGAAGTCAATATTGAACCATTGAAAATCACTAACCCACTAAACTATATTATGAATAATAGTTATTTAGAAAAAGAATAATTTATTATTCTACTCATTGAAATCCATGTTCATATCATAAAATTCCCTCATTAAATTCCCTTGATCACAAGATTCTATGGATAAATAGATACATGATTTACAGTCAAAAATATATACCACTAAATTTAATTCTAGAGGTGTATAATCCATGTAAATGTCAAGAATTTGGATATAAATCATCCATCACCATTTTCAAAAGTCCATGTATACTTGTGAAAAAAAGTGCTTCAAACTTTTTAGGTTAGTGAACATTATGAACTTCTCTTAAAAAAGGTAATGAAACCACGTTTTTAGGGCATAGACCTCCATAAATAATTCTCAATCACGATTCAGGTAATTCCTTTAATAAAATCACAACTGTCATGTTATATAGGGTAAAAAATCCCCAAGAAATAATACATAGTATAAACTAGATTTATATTCATCATAAAACCAAACACATTCATCTCATAGTTTTAGAAATTTTTGGATATGTGATGAAGTGAACTGATCCTTAATATTCAAAAAGGATTTATGAAAATTATCACTATATTGTAATAGAGTTTCTATCCTCATAAATGTCTTCATAGAGAAAGTGAGACATGAAAATTCTATAATGAAGTAGAGATATTAACTTTCCAATCACAGAATTTTTTTTGTCTTAAAATTTTTCTTCAATGATTGCCAACGGATGACAGCTTATAACTTTATAGGGTCTAATGGTATTTATTTTCTAATTATGAAATTCCTATGGAATAAAAAAATTTATATATATATTTCACACTTAGATAATTATTTATAAATTTAATGTTTTTTAAAGGCATTAATAACAATCTACATGTATTCTTCATGGTCACCTATAGTCTAGTAATACACCAGGATTCCATCAAAAAAATACCAAAATGAAGGATTCAATGTGAATAAGAAAGATATAATTAATCAATGTAATGAATACTATTAGTCCATTTATAAGACCTAAGAACATGAAATGGTATCAATAAGGATTACTATGGTATAAAAAACAGATGAACCCAACATAACTCAATGCCAATGATATCCTGAATGTAGTTTGATTCTACAGAACCATTGAGATCCCTTCAGTTGATCGAATTGATTATCAATAAAAGGTAAATGGTTTTAGATTATTGATCGTAAATTTATTTATTTTATGATAATCAATATAAATTTGAATAAAACCATTATACATCTTTATAAATAGTGATGGAGAATCCTATAGGGATGTACTCAGTCTTATGAATTTGTTATATTCCAACCCCTCTAGAAAGACCTTGAATTCACACAATTCTATTTATTCTATTTTTTATAATGGATGTGAAATTGGATTCATTCTTGGAATTAGGTTGATGAAAATTTTCACCTCACTTTCTGGTGTAAACCATAACATTTTTTGTAAATATTGTATAACACTAATATAAAATGGTTGGAAATTATATTTTCATAATTTCTTCAATAATATCCAAGATTACTACTTCCAGTTGATAACATACAAATCTAACCATCCATTTTAAGGGTCATTATATTCCTATATTCACATTCCAATGCCCATTAAATAGGTGATTTGATCTATCCAGAATTTAAAATTTCACTTTTCGAGCATAACAATCAATATTTTCTTTGAAATATACCATCTATAACATTCTTGGATATAAATCAAATATGTACATTTCTATAATAGATATGTCCTGCCCAAACAAGATTCTATCAATTGTTATGGATCAATACTCACATTATAATCTATGAATATATCATCATCCAAGAGATGCATGGATTCTCCTCACATGAATTATCCTTTTTATAGTGAACCCCATTTGATTTATCACATGAGAATTGATAAAATAATGTGATATTTCATTATCAAACAATACATTAAAAATATTGGGGTTTGTTAAAATTGAACCTTACAAAATCATGTTTCCCCCTTTTATCTGTCACTACTCGAACCTACCCAGGATCGAGCCGCAACTACCCCAAGCCCGCCTCCATAGGCCAGGGGCTGGCGACCAGCGCCGAAATCACGATAAATCGGGGAGGCCTTTGCCTAAGTTCCTGTACACACACATGCAGCACACTTCATGCAAAAGTGCAGAGTAAATGAAAAGGCGAGCATAGTAAAGGGAAACTGCTATATATATAATCCACAAAAGTGCATCAACCTCTAAACAGTACAAGAAAGTGCTGAAGGTAAACTGAAAAAGAAAAGGGGAAAAATACGCACCCAACTAGAAAAGTGTCACAACCCAGCAACAGGTAAACAAAAACAAACAGCTGGAAGGGTCCCCCACCTAGAACCTGACTACGACCACCGCATGCGGCCCAAGCTCCCGAACTCCTAAGATCCTCTGAAGTCACGACCAACCCGTCCGTCGTCTGCAAGGGCACACCAAGTGCGGGCAATTCCCAAGAAGGGGTGAGTATAATAATACTCAGTAGGATACCTCGAAGGCTCGAGGGAGCAACACAGGAGGTACCGAAGGTTGAGAAGTAGATCAAACAGGGGAGAGTAAAGGAGTATAATAAGGAGTGCAGTAGAGTAACAGTAAATAGTCCAGCTCAACCCAACAAGAGGAAAGAAGGTAGACTTGTCCAGACACAAGGAGCTAGAAATGGTGAGAAGGTGAACTTCCTGTTGAGTCTTCTCTACCTATAGCAGGAGAGTATACTCGTCCAACCACGAGAATCTAGACACGGAAAGCAAGTGGCATACCCCACACGGCTTCGCCTCTCTTGGAAGGGGAGTAGCCAAAACCCAAGAAGTGGGTACTGGAACAAGGTATACATACATATATGCTCTTTCAAGAAGCCCGAACAAGATCGTAAGGGGATCTCCTTCCCATAGCTCAGCCCAAGAAAGTGACTTGCCAACAGTCCCAGAAGAAAACACCATCGATGCCTAGCATCCCGCACGTCTTCCCCGATATACAAGTCAAGGGGCTCAAACCACCGAACCTCGACAATATCCGCTTTGGGTGGCACTGACTCGCCTGCACAGTTTTAGGTCGCATCACAAGGACACGTCTCAGTGGGGGAAAAACCCCTCATACTTCAGGGTTCCGGGGGAACGTCAAACCACACCTCGTCACTGCCCCGTAGTTGAGAGGTCTCCTCAACGTCAAAGTCATCACATCACTGACCCGTACAAACAAGGGTCCCGCTCCTGTAGTCACGGAGTAAAGCCACAGACTTGCCTAGTATAAAGGACTGAGTCTGAAATATCAACAGGTGACCCACTACCCAGCCCTGCTGGAGGGTAAACCCTAACATGATATCGAGTGACCCACTGCCCAGTCCTATTGGAGGGTAAACCCTAATACATCATCAGGCGACCCACTACCCAGCCCTGTGGGAGGGTAAACCTGGAATAAGTCATCAGGCAATCCACCTCCCAGCTCTGCTGGAGGGTAGACCTGGAAGAAGTCAACGAGTGACCCACTACCCAGCCCTGCTGGAGGGTAAACCCAGAACAAGTCAACAGGCGACCCACTGCTCAGCCCTGCTGGAGGGTAGACCTGAAACAAGACGACGGGCGACCCACTTCTCAGCCCTACTGGAGGGTAGACCCTCAATATTCTCCAGGTGACCCACTGCCTAGTCTCTACTAGAGGGTAAACCCTGAGAAGTCCATGAGCAACCCGCTGCCCAGTTCTGCTGGAGGGTAATCCCGAAGAAATCGCTGAGTAGCCCACTACTCAGCCTCGCTGGACGGTAAACCCAGAACTGCTCTGTCCATCACTACTAGATGGTACAACACTGGCCAACCGAACATGGAGTGGGTATCGTATAACCACCCGACTCCGGAACAAAACCAGGGGAAACCACTCAACCCTGCCGATCTAAACCATTGAGCACAAATCGAGGAGAAAAACTCAACCCCGCTGGTCAAAAATCGAGAACAGAGGGCCCTTCTATGTCACGAGAGGTCAAAAGTATACAAAGCAGAACACGACACACACATGGGGCCCACAAAACGTGTGACCCCAAGTCAACCCCAACCAAGCGCACAAACATTCTCAGGTACAACCACAACGTGTACCTCCAAGAAAACCCGTATAATACCAGAGTATACCACAAACCTAGCCCAAGGGATATCGTGCACACGGCACCCAACGTCAATGTGAAGGAGAAAACGTAACAACTCCAACTTTCCACCTCATCAGCCTAGGCACGGCTGACCGCATCTCTTCAAACATTTACTTCCCTCTCATTGGAGTGAACACGATCACACGCCAAAGGTTCTCTGTAATCACAGCAAGAAGAACCTCCATCGGTACACCTTCCATGCTTCCACATTAATAAGATCATGAAAGAGGCTCTGCACGCCTGAACAGATTACACTATTGTGATCCCCACGGAAAAACACGCGAGGTAGACAACTTACTCACCCGAAATGGTCAACTGGTGAAAAAGGTACTATTCACCATAACCAACCAATGTGGGGCCCACCTCAAGATCCCAAAACTGAACAAACGGATCACACCACTGCGATCCCCTCAGAAAAAATACGGTATTGACTACTCAATCGCCCAAAATGGACACCCGGTGAAAAAGGTACTATTCACCGTAGTCAGGTCGGGTGGGACCCACCCCACATCCCCGAAAAAGGTCAGGCGAACTATGTCATCACAATGCTCTCAGAAAAACACGTCAAAAGCACTACTCACTTGAGTGGAATGGATATCTAGAGAAAAAGATATAGTCTGGCTTACTGCGCATGAGCGGTGCTACGTGGGACCCACATCCCAGTCCCGAAACACATCTAACGGATCGCACTGTTGCGATCCTCTCGAAAAAGTACACAAGGTGGACTATTCACTTGTCCAAAATGGTCGCCTGGTGATAGAGATGAAAAATCGCCGTCAACGCCCAAACGACCCTCATGGGGCCCGCACCATCATGCTGAATTAGAGCGGGCGGATTGCACCATCGTGATCCCCTCGGAAAAACATCCAGAATCGACTGCTTGCACGCCCCGAACAGATGCCTAACGAGAAAGTCGCTAAAGGCTGCTCGTAGCTCAAAAGACGGGTCGTGGGGCCCACATCTCAACTCAGGCTTCAAAGCCTGAAACCACCCTAGAAAGTTTGGCCCCGGCGCCAGGGTCCCAACGCCACTGACGGCGCTCAAAACAGACATCGTACGCGTCTGCGCCGTCCAAAACAAGATTCCTCAGAAAAACGTCAATTCACTTAAAGACGCGTCGCACCTCTGAGGCCCCTCATTTCGGGAATTGAAAATTCCCAAACCCATCTCAAAAAGTCCATCTCATCGATACGGTTCCACTTCCGCAGACGACATGAAAATCGGACACCCGTAATGAAAATTACGGGCGTCCGAAGAGGGGGAAATGGATCCCCTTGGGCTGGACCGGCCTGGGCCGGCCGGTCCGCCCGACGCTGAGCTTCGGACCACCGTCGACCGACCCTTGTGGGGTCGGTCGTCCCGCCTGCGCGAAGACCCGCGTCTCACGGGTCTTGTCCACGTGCGGGGGTCGCACACCGCGACCCCGGGGTCGTCGCGCCCGGCCAGCTCCGCCGAGGGGAGCGCCGGTCGCCGCGCCTGGAGCCTGCGCTGCCACGCCTGGAGCCCGCGGCCCACCGCCCCACTGAAGCCACCACCGAACACTCGCGCCGCCCTGCGCCTTAGCCTGCGCCGCCATCCAAGAGCCCCGCGTCGCCTCCAAAGGATGTCGCGCCGCCGGTCGAACCCGCCGGAAATCGAAAACCTGCAAACATCGTCGGGCATTTGCGAGCTCTTCAGAACACGGAAATCAAATCCGAAAGATGTGTTGGAAAGGGAATAAAATCTACTACACATTCATCGGCTTTGTTTGAAAATTCTATAGCAATTAGACGTGATTAATCGGGCTCAAAGTAGGTTTGGGGAGAATGAAATGAAAACGACAAATCCTACCTCTTGGGCGAAGCCCAACGCTTTGCGACGAACCGCCGGAGTTGCCATGCCTTGCCGGAGCTGCCTCGCCGAAGTGGAGGAGGAGAGGGTGGGGCTACCGCCTGCTGTTGTCCAGGCGATGAAGAAGAAGAGGAAAAAAGAGGGGTGGGTTAAGTGTTTAAATAGAAAACACTTAACCACCCGCCCGTCGGCCCGAACCCAAACTCCCAACGGGGTCGGGATTAAGCCTCCCCTAGGATAAAAACCACGCTCTGAACACAACAGAGGTCTTAGAATTTTAATCTGAGGCCCTATTCAAATGTTATAAAACTGAACGCCCAAAACCGCCAAATTACGAAAACGCCCCTGGAGCCATTTTTCACAAACGGCATGCGTCCACGAAACTTACACCCCTCCTAGGGTAAACGACACGCTCCGAACTCAACCGTGCACTCAGTTTTCCAATCCGACCCACCGTTTAAGAGATAATTTACTTAAGCCGTTAAAAGAATAAATTAATTATTTAATTTATCCGTTCCACGCTTCGATAGAGAGCGAGGGGTCCAAACGTCCCGTGCCGACATGTTTTATGTCGTTCCTAGGGTAAACTCCCCATTCCGAACCCACCTGTACACTCAGATATCTGATATGGATCACCGTTTAGGAGTTATCCCATTTATTTGGCATTTTTAGTGTGAACATACTGAAAATTTAATTTCAACAACACCGGGGCTCAGAATCGCACGTCGTCTGAAGGCACTGCTCTGGAATAATATTAAGAATATTCCAAAGTCTTCCGCAGAAAAAACTAGGTTATTACATCATTCCCTCCTTCAATATTTTTGTCCCCTAAAAGCAAAACTAGGGTAACAACTTAGGGTACCAAGCCCACACTTGGCTCTTCCGTACCCAGAAGAACTCTTGCACAGTTCTACGTCACTACACACAGACTAAAGGACTTGATCTGGTCACACAAGGTCCGCCCTCAGGGATAACGTGCATAAGAGAACGCACACATCTCTTCAGGTAAACCACGCAGGAGACGTCATGCACCCACTCTAGACTTTGGGGTTAGGGCAAGGCGATAGAGACCCTCTCCATCTCTTCGCATGGTCTCAAATGGCCCGAAGGATCTTGGGGGTTATTCACCTCTCTGACCGAACCCTTACGTCACACGCCGTGACTGGAATCACCGACCGCACCTGGAACAAGGCCCAGTGATTCCCTCCTTCAGAATATCTATATGGTGAAATACCCAAGTATATCTAGTCATGCAAGGTTTCACAGTTGATTTAATTCAACCAAGAATCTCTTACACACTCGGAAGCGAAGAATTCAACACCATTGACTAAAGAAAAAGGTCCCACACCCCTTTTACCTTACCAACACAGGGTTACATCGATGCCCCATGAAACCCTGGAAACAACTCAGACAAGGAGATTGGAGAAAAGTATTTCACACACAGATCCTGACAATTCTACTACAAAAAGTAGAAGAGATGTAGAGAATACCTCTTATCACCCCATGCTCTGCAGGATCGTAGACATCCAAAGCTCATGGTTGTCCACGATCCAAACAGTCAGCTCCCGGAGCCTGACGTGGACAGCCTAGTGGTGATGGGAAGACCTCGTAAGGTCATCCCCCACTACCAGCTCCTCCCGCTCCTCTACTAGCACCACCTCTCTGGGTACTACTCTGATCATGGAGCTACCTCCGTCGTGGAGGTGCTCATGTTGCCTGCCCAAATCTCTCTGCATGCCTGGTCAGGTAGTCTCGTGCCAGGTGACCTCACCCATCGCAAGCATATCACCGACTCTCTTCAGGCTACACTGGTGCCCTACGGTGCCACTGTGGTATACGACCATGCCCCTGAGTTTGGTTGTCAGAAAGACACATGCGTTGAGGTTCTACTTGCCGACGCCCGCTAGCTGCGGCAGGAGTCTCGGCTCCAACATTTCTGCTGCCACCACCAACTCTAGAATGTCGCAGGAAGCTCTCTGTCACCAACTCCTTCTCTAGCACCCTGAAATATGTGGAATTTCCCAAGGGTACTATGACAGCATGAATATCTCGGTGGAGACCCTGCTCAAACTTCCGCGCTCGGAGGTTGTCTTCATGGACCAAGTTCGGGTAAAAGTGTGCACGGTCTGTGAAACTAGCCGCGTACTCAGCCACTGTCATCCCTCCCTACTGAAACTGCAGGAGCTCCTGAATCCAAATGGAGCATAAGCAGGAGGGGAAAAACTCCTCACAAAACAAAAACAGAAAGTCACCCCATGAAAGCGACGACTCGTCAAGAAACTAAATCCCCAGACTCCACCAACGCCAAGCTGCTCCACGAAAAAGGTCAGCTGCCAAAGACACTCACTGATCTGTAGGCGTCTGTAGAAGACTGAAAAGGTGAACCACTGTCTCTAGCCAAACCTCTGCTGCCAGAGGGTCTGGCTCACCACTGAACCTCAGCGGTCTCTGCCGTTGGAACTCACGGAGCACGTTCAACCTGTGCTCAAGCCCTGTATGCTCTTCTGAAGCTGTCTGCTTCTCAACAAGTGGGGGTGCTGCTACCGGCCCACCTGGAGAAAGGGGCTCGCATGATGGGTCCTCGACTGAGGCCTCATAAACGACTGGAAATTTGGGATATAGCCACGGCTCTAAACCGTGGATATAGGCCCACAAACCATGGATGTAGGTAATAGCCACGGTTTGAGGAACCGTGGCTAAGTTTGGCGTGGCTATAGTCCCAAACCTATAGACACGGTTCCAAACCGTGGCTATATATCTAAAGCCACGGTTTCAACCGTGGCTTTATACTTAATGCCACGGTTTCAAATGTGGCTATGTTAGAGGTCGGACAGGCTTTATAGGCACGGTTGGAAACTGTGGAGTTAGGTCTATAGTCACGGTTAATAACCGTGGAAATACACCAATAGCCACAGTTCAAAACCGTGTCTATTGGGTGTGAACATACATAAAAAATACCCCCCAACCCCCTGGACACCCCCTGGACACCCCCTGGACACCCCCCTGGACACCCCCTGGACACCCCCTGGACACCCCACTGGACACCCCCACTGGACACCCCCGGGACACCCCACTGGACACCCATCCTGTATCCATTTGATTCTAAAAGTTTCCTTTTGAACACCTTCCCTCTTTCTAATAAGAGAGTTCAGCCTGGATATAACACCCAATTCTATTGAAATGTCCTGACTAAAATCAGAATTAGTAGCTTCATCTTGAATATGTTGCAGAGTCGACTCGAGAGTGCGGATCTCTTTATCCAACCCACTCTAATTGGCCTTGCTACAAATTCTCAGTTGGGACTTTAGTAACCTCAACTTGTAAGAGAATACCGATTCACCCCAGATAAAATTCATGCTGAACCAGAAACTTTTAATAAGATTGTCACATTCAGTCTGAAAAGACCCAGCATTATTGAATCAAAAAGGAAGAGGCATTTGTTGCTCTTTACTCTTGAAACTAACCATAACTTGATGGTGATCTGAAGAAAATTTAGGAAGAGAAACGCTGGAAATTGAATCTCATACATTCAGGAGATAATCTGCTCATCAATGGAAATAACTTCAACCTTTCCGAATGAATCATGAGAAAAAAACCCATAAAAGATCCCCCTAACAAGTTGAACCACTAGCAGCAACCAAATTAAAACCAAATTTATTAATTCTAGCAAAGCCTAATGAAAAAGAAGATTTAGGTTCAGAAATTCCAAGAAGCTTGGGCTTGTGAACCTAAATGTGCCTGTGCAAAGCATTGACTGTCACAGAAATTCCTCACATTCAGATTTCTTATTTTCTCTCTTGTTGTGCCAGTCCCCCCCCCCAACCACCTGCTACCCCCAGCCCAGCTGCAGCAGTCCCCCCCGCAGCCCACCTGCACCAGCCCCCTACCCCAACCCCTAGCTGCACCAACCCCCTGCTACCCCCAGCCCAGCTGCACTGGCCCCCTGCCACCCCCAGCCCACCTGCACCAGCCCCACCCCCCCTCGCAGCCCACCTGCACCAGCCCCCAACCCCAGCCCCCAGCCCCTAGCTGCACTAGTCCACCCACAGCACAGCTGCACCAGTCTCCCCACCCTCCCTAGCCCCCTGCACCAGCCCCCCCCCCCCAGCCACCTGCTACCCCCAGCCCCCTGCCACCCCCAGCCCACCTCCACCCCCCCCCCCGCAGCCCACCTGCACCAGCCCCCAACCCCAACCCCCAGCTGCACCAGCCCCCCCAGCCCCCTGCCACCCCCATCCCACCAGCACCAGTCCCCCCCCCCCCCCCCGCAGCCCACCTGCATCAGCCCCCAACCCCAGCCCCCAGCTGCACCAGCCCCCCCAGCCCCCTGCTACCCCAGCCCACCTGCACCCGTCCCCCCTCCCTAGACCCTCTGCACTGTCCCAAGGATCCTATATTGTTTCACCAAGGGGCTACATGGTTTAGACTTGGCTATGCACAAATCATGATAAAAAATTGTGTTCAATTCAAAATGAACTTAAAATTATCCTCACGAAGGGAGGTCATACTAGAATTAAGATGAAACATCCTATCAACATGGGGTACGAACAACCAACATACATGAATCAAGAAATAGAAAATAGAGAGTTCACAACATTTTTTACACAACCATAACATGTCTAGGAGCATCATTACAGACCTCACCCTATAGGTTACACATGACATATACTAATAGGGATGCCCCTCAACCTGCCTGGACACCCTTCCCCCCCGCCTGGACACCCCTCCCCCCTACTGGACACCCCTCCCCCTACTGGATAGCCCCCCCCCTGCTGGACAGCCCTCCCCCCATGCTGGACAGCCCTCCCCCCCTGCGGGACATCCCTCCCTCCCTGCGGGACAGCCCCTCCCCCCTGCTGGACACCCCTCCCCCCTGCTGGACACCCCTCCCCCCTGCAAGACACCCCTCCCCCCTACCGGACACCCCGCCCCCCTGAATGGAAATATTTCAATAACAAGTAGAAATGAATTAAATGTATACAAATTAAACAGAGATATAAATTAGGGAAATAAGTAATAAAACCTGAATTAAAAATGTTGGATTTAGTAATTAAAAAAAAGGCCATAGTAAGATAAAGAGGCTCTGCTAGTCCCCCTGCCCCCTGCCAGTCCCCCCTGCCAGTCCCCCCCTACACCCTTCCAGGCACCCTGCCAGTCCCCTGCTACTCCATGTCGAACTACCTATATTCTCTGGAGAAGATAGATTTTTATGGATTAAAAAGGCGAAAACATACTTTCTGTTCAATCTCACTCTGGAGGAAATGAAACTGCATTATGCATAGATTTGTATGGAGGGAATGGTACTCCATTGGTTTCTGACTTGGAAAAGAGGAACGTTAGAATCAACATGGAGTCTGTTCAATAACACCTTAATTAATCATTATGGGAAAAACACTTAAGAATATCCACTAAGGTTCTTTAAGTACTTCTAAAATACCAGTACAACAGATTAGTATAATGAATAATTTGAGCTGGTTATCTTGAGAATTACTGATTTACCAAAACCGTGGTTTATGAGTCTCTTTATGGGAGGGTTACATCCTGAAATTGAGAATTGAATACCAACACATGAGACAGAAAATAGAATTCAGATGATAGTGTTAGCTAGAAAGGATGATAACAAGATAATTAGTGAAGTAATAATACGGATCTCATGTTTTTGACCAGAGGCACCCTCCAGGACACAGATAACCAGTTTGGTAATGGCTAATGTTTATGCTATCTGACCACCTCCTGATCAAGGGAAACATGAAGAAGATTTAAATAGAATTGTAGTAGAAGAACATTGAAATGGGATGAAATCATTATGTCATATGGAAAGGGAAGAATGTAAACTTAAAGGTTTGTGTTTCTGCTATTTCCATCCTTTCGGACACTTTCATAAATGTCCTGGCAAAAATCTATAGGTATTAGTCTGGGAAACTGAGGAACCAGAGGAGACATTTAAGGTAGAAGATATATCCAATTTGGGAGAAAATATACATCCTGGGAAAGAGGAAAAGGATTAAAAACTCACTAGTTTAACTAGAGACGTGGTTGAGTTTCGAAGTATAAGTTCAGCAAGGGGACATTTTATGATGTTTGAAGGACAAATTTCTCGAGTGCCGCTAATAATTCTAGTGGATAGTGGTGCAAGCTACAATTTCATATCTAGGAAACTAATTAAGTTCGATAATGTAGATAATTTCATCCAACCCTTTTGGAATTAATCTAGCCAATGGATCATAAACTTTTTCTTAATGCTTATGTAAACAAATTTGAATCATCCTGTAAAATTTTATTGTAGACGTTGGTGATTTTTTGTTCGATACTAGGGGACCAAATGTTGTGTTGGGTATGTAGTGGACGAGGAACTTGGAAATCATGTTGACTAATTACCTCTTGATTTAGGAGGCATTAACACATGATAATGTAGAGTTTACCTGTACTCCAATTGAAGCCCCTTCCACCATTATAGCCTCCACTACTACGATGACAACTAATTCAATGGTACTAAGATAATAATTGTGATAACGATTAAGATGTAATCTATTTTATAGACTCTTATATATGTTACCCTCCCAAACGAGATACTTAGATCATCATTAAATAGGTCTTATTTCAATGCTGCCAGCCCACTTGAATACATACACTCAGATTTTTGGGGGATAGCCAGGACTAGTTCTTGTGTTGGAGGATCCAATATCATCATCTTCATAACTAAAATCTCTAAGAATGTTTGGATTTAGATAATAAAAATAATATGATGCATTCCAAACCATTTAAACCTAAAAATATTCAATGTAAAATCACACTGTAAAAGAATATGATGCATTCCAAATCATTATTCTGTGGTACAAATGTGGATACTACTTAAATTATTTGCGGTTTGGTTGATGCTAACTATACAGGTTAGTAGTCATTATCATTCCCAATAAGATATGGTAAATATTAATGATATTGATCAAAAAATCAATGTAATCAGATGCATGGAACTCTTCATACATTACCAATCCAAAAATACAATTTACATCAAAAGTGAGTCTCAATATCAGTATCATCAGAATAATGATAACCCTCATCCACACCTCCTACAGAAACACCATCACCACCTCTCACACCACCAACATCATCATCGACATCGGCATCTGCATCCGAACCGGCACCAGCACCGGGTCCAGCACTAGGTCCGGCTCCGGCTCAAACAGAATAATCTACATTAGCAGAACGCATCGACATCAAAAATTCATCAACCGTTGCAGCTGCTTCTGGTGGAAGTGTAGAAGAAAGGGCAGACATAAACTTCATTATATTTGCAGTTATCGCCTGTTCTGATTTTTGACTTGCTTCGTTGATTGCGGAATTCATTTGATCCACTGTGACAAAACCAGAACCGGTACTCGAAGAAATGTTAGTAGACCAGTATTGAGATGGTACAATCTTCTTCCCAGGTTGACAAAGCACTCTACCCTGATGCTCATCTCCTAATACCTGATGTAGATGATCGTTTGGGCCCAAATTGTCAGGTTATTTTTCTGACAATGCCTCTAAATCATTCTGTTGATTGATATATAATATAAATTAAAATGATAAAATAATATATGGAATTAAATTCAGTAAAAATCAAAGAAATTGAAATATACTTTCAATCGCCTTCTCGGTGTCGGGATTTGGCACAGTACCATCTTTCTTTTTTCGGATTTTACAAAACAAAGTTGAGTGAGGAACGCGACCCTCAATATTCGATGCCTTTTTCTGGAAAAAAACAAAGAAATAAATCAAAATTGGAAGTTAAAAAAATTACAGAAAACAAAGCTAAATATTTTAAATGTTAAATTACCTGCATCTGCTCATGATCTGGTAATGAAGTGTGTCCGCGAGTATAAATGTGTTTCATTTCATTCTTGTTTTTTTATTTCTATTTTATTTCTCCTATAAACAAATAATTATATAAATTCATTAACATAAATAAAACAAGTAATTTAAAATCGTTTTTAAATAAATAAATGAATATATATATATATATAATTTTAACAAACACCTTAAACGCTGAACTCTTTCAATAGTTGATCACCTCTTTATATTGTGATATTGAGAAATCTTGAATCACCGGTACTTCTTCAAGCTCTGTACCAACTCTCTTTTTCCACCCAAGATATAGATCATACTTGTAGGCTCGCCACATTTCACCTAAATCCATTATCCTTGTAGCCTTTGCATTTTGTCCATCGGGAAAATTATATCAAAGCTGCAATGGACATAATATTTGTTAAGAAAATATTATAAATTTATATATATATATATATAAAAGGTGATTAACATTACTTACCCAAATCTCTTCCCAGGCTTTGTCCTTTATTTGTTGTCCAACTGCATTCCAACGTATCGGTTGAACCAGAATGATATTGTTGTGTCTAGAAAGTGTTCCCATAAAACTTTTACATTTCGTGCCATTTTTATTAATTATAGCATTGTCCTCATTGTAATCAACTATGATTTGCATGTTCCAATTCCAAACCTCACGCATTATTGTGCAGCCTCGTCGTCTGGTAGAGGCTGGAGCTAATCATGAAACCAAAATAAAAGAAAATAATATATATGAATTTATCATTAATCAGTAACAGTAATGTTTAAACAAATACTAATATATGGGAGATCTTCTGACCCCTGGAGTGCTGCGTCTGGAGGGGGGGCAGCCTCCATGGTAGGTGAGATATCTACAGGAGTATTATGTATAGTAGATGCAAAGTGTACTGATAGAGGAAAAAAACCCGATCGATAACCCTGTACAGATGAGGGTGGATATGGATATGGATTTGGCGGTGGGATATATGGGGGCATAGTACCCAGTACAGTGGATGGTGGGAATGGAAACTGAGGGATGGGAGTTTGAGAACTACCATCCGATGTGGGTGCGGGCAAAAAGGGATACGGAAAAGGTGGGTATGGATAATATGGAGGTGGCATAATGGGAGGATGGCCTCCTAGTGTCTCAAACGGCATAGTAGTAGGATGACCTATAGAATCAGTACCCCCTGCCACAATATCATCCTCAGTGGCATAATCCAAGCATATCCTCACCGATGCAGTCTAAAATAACATAGATGATAAAATAAAACAAATGATAACAAGATAAATAATATGAAAGACCATAGTATTCAAACATAATTTGTACTTACATTGTTTCCAGGAGGAGATCTACATTGTTCGTTTCTCAGTATTCTTCTACTCCTTCTAATATCATCATAATCAGACATTTTGACCTGGAAAATTAAAAAAATATTCTCAAATAAATATAAATAATGCAAAATGATAAATAATACAATTGTATCATAAAACAATGAGATGCATTTTCATGTGTGATATTTATATTTATAAAATATCAAGACTTTTATATGTTCAAGATTTACTAGAGAAGTGGTTAAACATAAATTGGTTAGGCTATTAATAGTTTTATATTCGATAATGGTATGAAATATACTAGTTATTTTGATATCATGTATGAAAGTTAAAAAAAACACATACAATATTGCGATAATATCAGGTAAATACTTACAAATGTGTCAACGCTATGTGGGGTCTGTGACAATTTCTGGTTCTCAATCTATTCTAATAATTGCATCATCTGTATCATCAAATGTAACATTCGAATAAATACCAATAGGTTCATCCACAACATCATTGTCATCCATGCCTTCGTCAAAAATATGTCTAGGAATAACATCAACAATAACACCAAATTGTGGTTGTAACGGGTCACTTACATAAAACACCTGTTTAGCTTGTGACGCAAGAATATAAGGTTCATCGGTACGAAGCTGGCGGTTCATATCAATCACTCTAAATCCACAGTTATCAATATGCATTCCTTGTCGTGTCATTGAATCAAACCACTTGCATTTCATCATTGCGACACGACCATGTGCATAGTAATCTAATAAAATGATTCTTTCAACAACACCGTAATATGATATATTTTCTGATCGAGGCTGCTTGTCCGATGCACTCGCATAGCAATCTGTTGTGGCGCTTATCGTGACACCTTCATGCTATGTTGCCATTTTTTTTGCACAACTATTTATATCAAATTTATATCCATTGACGACCATTGACTTACAATCACGCACCACATCGTTTGGACCAAAGGACAATGCTTTTATTTCATCTGATACTTAAATCATTGGTAGAGTTAAAACCTAAAAGATACCAACATAGAATATTAAATAGAGACATGTGATTATGTTATGAGAAGAAGAAAAAGAAATCTATTACCTATGACTTTAACCAGGCAGTAAATTCTTTGCTGTGCAACAATTCCTTCCTCTTAATAGATAGAGAGCGATGTTTCTTTTTTATAATTTCAAAATGTTCTCTACAGATATGAAAGCTTTAAAATGTCACAAGATATAAAGAAATCACACAATGAAAAAAATACATATTTATTAGTTTACTTAATTCATATAATCATCAAGCACACCACAGTTGAATAATACTGTGTGATGTGCCATTTCCAACTCTTCCCTGCTTAAAGTACACAACGAGTACGATCCAGATATCCCCCCCTGTTTGGGGCATTAAAGGAAATGCAGGCTCAATGGGATCATATTGCTCATCTTCAGTTCTCATTAGTCGATTAGACCTCATAGTGACGTTAGCTAGGTACGATGAACAGAAATCCATGCATTCTTGTGCTAAATAGAATTTCACAATAGAGCCTTCAGGATGATATTTATTTCTCACATAAGATTTCAATGTAAACATCATTCTTTCGGTAGGATACATCCACATACTCGAAACAGGACCACCAAAGAGAACATCTGTGGGAAGATGCACAATAAAATGTAACATAATTGTGAAACAAGATGGTGGGAAAATTTTCTCCAAGTCGCAAGGAATAATCGGTGCATCTCTCTGCAATTTCTGAACAACACTTCTGCTCAATATTTTGGCACAAAGATCTCGATAAAATTAACATAACTTAATCACCGCAACTCTAACATTATGTGAAAGTAAATGAAGAATGGAAATGAGAATCAACTCATGTAACAAGACATGGTAATCATGGGTTTTAAGAGATTTGAGTTTCACATATTGTGTATTCACCCTTTTCGAAATATTACTTTAATAACCATCCAGAACCTTCAAACTTTCCAAGACATGAAGAAATTGTTTTTTCTCCACATTTGTAATCGAATAACAGGCAACATGGAGTTTCCACTTATTTTGACCAATTAAATCAGGATGAAGTCTTGCTCTTATACCCCAATCCATCAAATCACGACGACACCGCAAATCGTCTTTTGGTTTGCCTTTGACATTTAAAATAGTAGCAAGTAACATCTCACAAATGTTTTTCTCGATATGCATTACATCCAAACAATGACATAATAAATTCAATGACCAATACGGAAACTCAAAGAATATTCTTTTTATTCTCCAATTGTTGTTGGAATTCAAATTAGCATGATTTCGTTTTCTGATATTTGATTGACTTTTGCCAAGAACATAATTAAAATCATCAAGTTCTTTAATAATATCAGTCCCTGACATTCGTTGAGGTGTCTCATCTGTCTCGATGGAATTATCGAACTGTCTCTGATTTTTCCTGTATGGATGATCCATTGGTAGAAAACATCGATGCCCTATGAAGCTGAAAGTTCATCGAAACTTTAATCTTCGGAAACGTGTATTTTTCATACAAATAGGAAAGGATAATTTCTGTTTAGTACTCCAAACAGACATCATTCCGTAGGCAGGGAAATCATTTATCGTCCATAACAAAGCTGCACGAAACATAAAGTACTCCTTTCTAAATGCATCATACGCTTGTGCACCAACAATCCAAAGCTCATTTAACTCCTCTATTAATGGTTGCAAGTATATATCAATATCATTTCCAGGATCACTGGGTCCAGATATCAATATACTCAGGATAGTGCACGGATTCTTCATACACATCCATGAAGGAAAGTTATAAATGTGAATGAAAACAGGCCAAGTACTGTGTGCAGTATGCATTTGGAGAAATGGGTTGAAACCATCACAGTTTAATCCCAATCTAACATTTCGTGGGTCGGCTACAAAATCAGGATGTGACCTATAAAATTTCTTCCAAGCCAACCCATCTGTAGGATGCACTATTTCATCGTTATCCTTATTTCTTTCATCTGCATGCCATCTCATATTCTTTTCCATTTGTTCTTACATAAAAAATTTTTGAATCCTGGGAATTAAAGGGAAGTGCCACATCACTTTCTGTGGTATACGAGATTGAGATCCGTCTTTATTAGTCTTCTACCTTGATGTGCCACACTGTTTGCACTGACTCAAGTTTGCATTCTCCTTCCAGAACAAACAACAGTCTTTGAGATAAGAATGAATCTTACTAGATGAAAATCCAAATTTGTCAACCAACTTTGATGCCATGTAATCATTTTCTGGAATACATGCATCATCAGACAGTAAATCCTTAATAAATGTAAGGAGATAGTCGACCGAAGTATTACTAAATCCATACATTGTTTTCCCATGATATAATCGCATTAAAAACTCAAGTTTGATCATTTTTCCACATGCTTGATATATTGGGGTATTTTCATCTTCAATCAAATTTCTAACACTCTCAATGTCATCATCCTGATTAATAGATGAGAACTGTGTTCTAGTATTCATTTCCTCTTACACTGGTCTACATAAGGAGCTAGCTTCAGAAACAAAAGGAAACCGATCAGAAATAAAAATTTTCATACCAATCTTTTCCACTGAATCGATGGCATTCAACACTTGAGCTTTTTATCCATTGTGATACCACAAATGATAATTTTTTTGGAAAACACTTTTAGTGATATGGTAACTCACTTCCTCATGAGTTAACCAAGGTCTTCCAACACAATCAAAACACGGGCATCGAATCAACACGCCATCTGAATCATTAGTGAATGAAAAGTCCAAAAAATATTGTAAATCCTTCTGAAATTCATCAGTGATCCGATCAATGTTTTACATCCAGTATCTATCCATCCTGAGGAAGATAAACATACATTAGATAAATAATCTAGAAAATTACTTAACATTATATGTATTGTTTCAAAAGATATTAAGTAATCATCAATATTGACTTTTTATAACTCAACCACCATTATCTAAAGTATTGTTTTTCCCTTCCAATGAAAAATCTATTAATCAATGCTATAACAGGGTTCTAGGCCCTATATTTTATGGATGGATACTCCAGGTATAATCAGACATGGATGGCCCCCAAGGATGTAGAGTCTCCCATAATTACGGTTACATAGGGGAATTTCTACTTTTAATTGATTCTCATGGGATAGAATAAGGCATAATCCACTTATCAACTGTCCATGAACCACATCTTCAAGCCAATTATCATGAAATTTGTGGAATGCTAATAGGATTATTTGGTGGAAAAATCCTACCATATTTGGACCATCTCAAGGATCTTGAGAAATTGTTTATCTTCCTATATTTCATACACTTTAAGATAAACTCCCTGAAGTTCACATTCAGGGTTACCTCTATTAGGTTTCTCCACTTTACTACAAGATATATGGTCATCGAGATTGACCCAGAGATGATCAAGTCCATCAATCAGATTCCTCCCCCATGGAATCTCTAATAGTTGTGGGGCCTCCAAGGTCTATTCACCTATATACACTGATTTAATGCGAATCTAGTTGGATAGTGTAAGATCCTCTAGTGTCCAATGAATAAAGTACCTATTAAAAAATTGTATGAGGAGTTCCATATCGATTATTGATAACATTAATCATTATCTTTTACAATTGTCAGTTTTGATTTTTTCCATTTTAGGAAAGACATTGTTCATTTATGGGACTTCCTTGGAATGATCCCTTGTAACCCATCTAACCCAAAAAAACAAAGAGGTAATAGAAAATTGTTTATAATATCATAGTCGGATGCTCCTCGATATATAGAATAGATACTCCCCTATAGATAAGAGTTTCCTCGCAATAGTTTTTACAGTGTAGAAGTTGTGATGTTAGATATATAATCATGAGACACAATTGGTTACACAAGTAAAAATCCTAAAGTATATCTTCAATTACCCTATGTTTATTGGATGAATGTTGTTTTGGGAGGTGATCCTCTAGTATTTCAACATTAGGTTCATCCCATATATGGTTGTCAAATTCTAGGAAATAGAAGACTTCATGGACACACATCCACCCCTGAAGAACTACCCCTGAATGTTGATTTCCCAAATGAGGCTACCCTCTTAGTGGATCATGACAAAGAGTATTAGAAAACATATTTCAATGGTGATTTTCAAAGATCGACTGAAATAATGCTTAATAATTCCAATCTTAATTGAGTAGGCCAGGTGGTTGTCTTTATCACACCAACACAAGATGTCCAATCATACTTTTTCCTATTTTTATAAGGTTTCACTGATGATGAGGCAAATTATTAGGCTCTCATTACTGGTCATTAGTTATCAAATGATATTTATTTCCCCCAAATGGATATGAAGGAAGAATCCAAGTTAGCCCTCAAATATATTAATGGTGACCGCATTGTTATGATGAAAGAGCTCATGTCCCTACTAGATCATACCCACCAACTAATAGTACAATTCCCTTCTATGATGGAGGTGAATAAAATTCCCATGTTATAGAATGGTTGAGCTGAACACTTGAAAAGTTTATCCACATTCTTATGTGATCCTGAAAATGATGATTTGATCATCCATGTGGCCTATCCAAGGGTCATTGTCCCCATTCCATTTGAGATGATGATAACAAGAACCTAAACCAACTTTGCTTTAGTGATTATATTCTATGACCCTAAAGTCACCCCATAGTAGAGGAAATAAACTATTAGATCCCTCCCTATATCGAGTATCCCTAGCATGGTACTCTCCATCACGACTGAGCTGAGCATAAGTGAATCCACCAGTAAGCCTTGCCGTTTACACTCCAGAGTATGAATAAATTAATGCCACCCTCAAAAGATCTGGGTTTAATGAAATTATCGTATATTAAAACCAAATATATGGGATACCTCAGGTTATTTTGGAGGTCAACGTTGGGTCCAAATTCACCCATCATGTGGGACTGAAGCACTCTCAACAGATACTATTATTGGGATACATTTATCCCTCTATGCTCCATAACTACACCATTTTTTCTTAGAGTTTTCATGGGTGTTAGAGACATTCAATTATTTTCCATCAACCATTATAGATCCTCCACACCACCATGTAATATTTTCCTTTTGAACTATGGGTTCTCATATCATAGGGCCATATCCACTAGCAAAATATTTCATGTTATAGTTTATTCTAACCGAAATGGTATTCTTCTCCAAGTGGGAAGAAGTAGTTATCGTCAATGATGTTAAATATATGTTTATGATCATGTTTTTGATCTACCACACCATATATCAATTTGTATTTCTTCATTCCATTCTCAAATAATAAGGCACTAACTTTTAGGATTAGGATTTAATGAAATTTTACACGAAGTACAAAATATGGTCCAATGTTACTACTTACTAGAATTCATAGGAAAATGTGTAGATTGAAGAATGAAATAAGAAACAATATATTATCCTATAGAAAACACTGGGTTATAAAAAATAAGAGTTGGCCTGATAATCTCTTGAATTTCCTCTATACCTATTGGATGATGACTCTTAATTCCACCCCAGTGACCTCATATCCCTAGTATGTGAAACCATGTAAGTCATTCCTATCGAGGATTAGATACAATAGATCTAAATAGATTTATAAAACAACAATAGTCTAGAAATAATGAAATAAGATCACTTGGATGATTTGGAATCCCTCATAGAGAACAACTTCCAAGCATTTCCCAATCTAGAGAGAAACCAAAACTAGATGAAAATATAATTCAAAAATATGGGTTCCTCTGCTCCATACAATACGGTGACATGGTACTGGATCTCATAACAAGGATGATACCCAAATAAATAAACTGAAGTTGGTGCCCAAGTGGGAATGACCTTACCTCATTCATAAGGTCTATTCCAACGGGGTATACTATTTGATCACCATATATAGAGATCGTATCACACCTCCCACCAATGTGATGTTTCTGAAGTAGTACTTCACATGAGGATACCCATGGTCCAAGAAAGAAAACCTAAAAATATTTTCATGGTTCCAAGAATTATGAATATAAAATATTCATAAATGTTCAAAAATTTATGACCCTAAACTACCAGAAACCCCATGGTCGAGCTATTATGACATTAAAATATTCATAACTGGTCAAAGCAACAAGACCTTAAAAATATCCTTAATCTAAAATATTTTAACATAAACAAGGAGTCATATTCCATGAATTATGAAAATAACTATTTTCTACCAATATTGTTTGAGTTTAATGACTTTAAACTATAGATATTGACATCCTAGGCACACAAAATTAAATAATGATATTACTCTATATAAAATAGATGACTCATATGATAACTATGGGATGATATGAAAGGTCTTACAATTTTTATAACCATGGTGCCTCATAATATATGTATGATATTGTCTAAAAAATCACCCCACTTGGAATCAATATGAATCATATGATATGAGACGAACTAAACCGTCATCCATATAACACGATGCTAAACTCTAGCATTACCCATGTCATAAATTTGGGATTCCCTCACGAGAGAGGATTTCCCCCAATTTTGGAATTGAAATCCTACTATTACATAATTTTGAACCATGTGTGGATTGACTACCATTTTCATGGGATACATTGTAATTCCTATACCTCTCATTACTAGGTCTAGATAAATATATTTCAACCCTACATCCCCTTAGTCCCATTTACACACACAATATTATGACTTTAACTTGTGTGTAGTTCATCTCAAGGTGTGAACATGGTATATAAGACTATTTGGGTCCATTTACAGTAGGTTTTACAACTTCTGTGACACATATATTACTGTGAAACCAAATTACACATATTCCAAGCATCAGGAATTTAATATATCATCTACATTCATCTCGGTCTGATCATTATAACATTATACGATACGGAATTTTTTTCTGAGGTATTTGTGTGGTGCGTGGGATTTCTTGCTCTCAATTCAAATAAAATTCAACCTCATTCATGAATTGAATTTTTTTTTCAAAATATACCTATTTCAGTAGCCCATGAATCATGAATGTAAATTGTTTTTTTTCATCCAAGAGGTATGACATTAAACATTGATCAACCATCTTCAGGATCACTTCATTTGTTATAGGACATCCTGGTATCCGTTCACATGGGTTTTAAGCATTTTTCACTGCATTATCGTCATTAAAGATCCTCTGTATACTCAAATCATCAAGAATATAATCTATTTTCATTTTCACTAAGCTCCATGAACTCAAACAAGAAGACTAGATCAAGGCATTGTGAACCTAAACTATATGCATGCACCCATTATTCACATGGTTTTCACCATCTCTAGTGTTGCATAAATCTAACAGCTCTACCATACAAAACTATATAAGGCTTGATTCCTATCCTTATCGGATGTGCAATGATGGATAGACCATCTATCTCTAGGAACAACCATAGATTAATTGTAAAATCATATGTTACATATGGTTATATCACCATGATATTCAAATATTTTCATCCTTTTTGGGAATAAGCCCCATTAATTTCGCTTGAACAACTAGAAATCTAGTATGCCATCAAAAATAGATATATATGGTAGAAAATAATTGGAATATGAAGGCATATCCTACACTAATGTTCCTAGTTCTTGATGTTAATCTACAGTATTACCCTATACAAAACCACGATGCCTCATACGATATTTAAGGGATGGAAATCAAACCAAAACCATGGAACACAATTCTAAAATGTTGAAATACCCTATATAATTTCTGGATTCCTCAGATTTGAAAATGGTATGATTTAGTATCCTTATTCACGAGGATCGACCCGAGCAGCAGAAATATCTTACATAAAAGAGTGGAAATATTCTTGAGAAGGATCTAATTACTACTCATATGGATTTTGAAAAAACTATTGTTAAAGATAAAGATACTAGAAATGATAAAAAATGGAATGATAAAGATACTGGAAATGAGGTCGTCCGGGGGAGGCCGTCGGGAGGAGGAGAGTTCGTCGGAGGAGGAGATTGTGTCGGGAGCAGGGGAGTTGCGGTCTTCTGGAGGAGGGGAGTCCGTCGGGAGGAGGGGAGTCCGTCGGGGGAGGAGGGGAGTTCGTTAGGGTCATCCGGAGGAGGGGAGTCCGTCGGGGGAGGCGCAGTCGTCCGGGGAGGAGAGGTCGTCCGGAGGTGGGGAGTGCGTCGGGGGAGGAGGGGAGTCCGTCGGCGTCGGGGGAGGTGTTGTCGACCGGGGAGGGGGAGGCATGGTCGTCCGGGGAGGGGAGTGCATCGGGTGAGGGGAGTGAGTCGGGGAGGGTTCCGTAGGAGGAGCCCGAGAGAATATTGGCCAAATCGCACATATAGCCACGAATGAATTTTCATCCATTGGTATAACCATGCTATAGCCACGGACTTATAAAACCGTGGCTATAGGTCCATGGCTATAGCTTCATTTTGTAGTAGTGATAGCTCACAGGGTCATCATCATGAACCAAAACTGGTATCCTGGCTGGCTATCTTCGCAGAAACATCCTGAATATTATCAAGGAGTGCCACGGTCAGATGAGAATATATGTATATAACAATAACAACAATGGGGAGATAACTTAAGAAGGATAGTCAAAGACTCAATCCTAGGTGACGTACAAACCAATTTACCCTGCAACAAGTGTCTCAGAATTACGAGTCGACAAGCAGGTTATCAAGGTCCTGGTGAATGGATATGTCGGTCGTCACACCATCACTGGACTCCCTGGCCTGAGAGCGTCTCTCGAGACACATTAACACTGTTTCCCTATAAACCAACCAATACCTTTGATTTTAAGGGCATCCGAACAGCGTCCCAAGGAACGAACCACCTCTGATACCACTTTGTCACTACCCAAACCTACCCAGGCTCAAGCTGCAACTACCCCAAGCCCACCTCCATAGGCCAGGGGCTGACGACCAGCACCGAAGGCACGATAACTCGGGGAGGCCTTTGCCTTTGTACCTGTACACACCCACGTAGCACACTCCATGAAAAAGTGCAGAGTAAAAGAAACTGCGAGCAGAGTAAAGTGAAACTGCTATATATATAATCCACAAAAGTACATCGACCTCTAAAAAGTACAAGTAATTGCTGAAGGTAATCTGAAAAAGAAAAGGTGAAAAACATGCGCCCGACCAGAAAATTGCCACAACCCGGCAACAGGTAAACAAAAACAAACTGCTGGAAGGGTCCCCCACCTGGAACCTGACAACAACCACCGCACGCGGTCCAAGATCCGGAATTCCTAATATCCACTGAAGTCACGACCAACATGTCTGTCGTCTGCAAGGGCACACCAAGTGTGGGAAAAGCCCAAGAAGGGGTGAGTATAAAAATACTCAGTAGGATACCTCGAAGGCTTGTGGGAGAAACAAAGGAGGTACCGAAGGGTGAGCAGTAGATCGAATAGGGGAGAGTAAAGGAGTACAACAAGGAGTGCAGTAGAGTAACAATAAAGAGTCCAGCTCAACCCAACAAGAGGAAAGAAGGTAGACTCGTCTAGACACAAGGGGCTGGAAACGGTGAGAAGGTGAACTTACTGTCGAGTTTTCGCTACCTATAGCAGGAGAGTAGACTTGTCTAACCACGAGAATCTAGACACGGAAAGCACGTGGCATACCCCTCATGTCTTCGCCTCTCCTGGAAGGGGAGTAGCCAAAACCCAAGAAGTGGGTACTGGAACAAGGTATACATACATATATTCTCTGTCAAGAAGCCCGAACAAGATCGTAAGGGGATCTCTGCCGCGTAGCTCAACCCAACAAAGTGAGTCACCAATAGTCCCAAAAGAAAACACCATCAATGCCCAGCATCCCGCACATCTGCCATGAACTAAAAGTCAAGGGGCTCTAACCACCGAACCTTGACACTATCCGCTTTGGGTGGCAGTGACTCGCCCGCACTATTTTAGGTCGCGTCACAAGGAAGAGTCTCGGTGGGGGAAAACGTCCCTCATACTTGAGGGTTCTGATGGAACGTCAAACTACACCGCGTCACTACCCCGCAGTCGAGAGGTCTCCTCAAAGTCAAAGTTGTCACATCACTAACCCGTACAAACAAGGGTCCCACTCTGGTAGTCACAGAGTAAAGCCACAGACTTTCCTAGTATAAAGGACTGAGTCTGAAATGTCAATGGGTGACCCACTACCCAGCCCTGCTAGTGGGTAAACCCTAACAAGATATCGGGTGACCCACTACCCAGTCCTGTTGGAGGGTAAAATCTAATACATCATCAGGCGACCCACTGCCCAGCCCTACAGAAGGGTAAACCTGGAATAAGTCATCAGGTGACCCACTACCTAGCCCTGCTGAAGGGTAGACCTAGAAGAAGTCGACGGGTGACCCACTTGTTGGGTTGGAACAAAACGAGGAATGGTGGCAAGAGGGGGGGTGAATTGCCTTTTAAAAAATTGATTAACAAATAAAAAATCAAAGTAAAGTGCAGCGGAAATAAAGAGGCAAGACACACAAAATTGATAACGGAGTTCGGCCAAAAACCTGGCCTACGTCTCCGCTCCCAACTCAACCGTTGAGAGATTCCTACCGCTTGCTTTTCAATGGTTTTAGCAAGAAACCCACTAGGCTTTGAGGTAGCACTAGGAACTATTACAGCTTGCTTTTGGTGGTTAAGAAAGAACCCACTTACTTTTAATGGTTTAGTAAGAACCCACTAGCCTTTTTAACGGGTGAAGGCTAGCTCACCGAAACACAAGCCTTTTAAAAGGAAAGGCTTGAAGAAACCTCTTCACACCTTAATGGTGGTGTGAAACCCAAAATAAAGGGGGATGAGAAAAGGTGTTGGGGTTTGTAGGCACAAACCCAATTTTAAGCTCAAAATAAATAAACAAGAAAAACCGTATTGGAGGAAGACTTGGGAGCCTTTGAGTGGATGGAGATGTTGAAGGCCGCTTCCAAGCTTCTTTGGAGGAGCTCCTTGGATGTGGAAGTTGTTGGAGCTATTGGGGTTCCCTTGGAGGAAGTCGCCGGAGGTTGGCCAATTGATGCAAAATATGTCCGTGGGCTTCCGTATAGTTCCAGTAGGTGTATGGGGCTTCCTTGGCCTTTATTTATAGGCATGGAACCCTTGGGGAGTCTTTGGAGCCGTTGGAAAAGGCTTCAGAGCCGTTGGAGCCCAAAAGAGGGTTGACTGGTCAAACCCAACGACTAGTTTGACTGGGCTACCGGCTGGCCGGTGCAGGGCCACCGGCTGGCCGGTGCCTTGGCAGAGGAGGAGAATTCTGGTCCAGGCTCTACCGGTCGACCGGTGGAGGAGCCACCGGCTGGCCGGTTGCAAGACAGTAGCAAACACTATTTGATCAGGTTGCCACCGGCTGGCCGGTGACAGAGCCACCGGCTGACCGGTGGGACCTGGCAGTGGGCAATGCCTCTGCCAGGTCCACCGGCTGGCCGGTGCTATCACACCGGTTGGCCGGTGGACTGAATTGCAGTCCACTTGAGATGCTTTCTTGGGCCATTCCTTTGGCAATCTCTTTCCTATCATCCACAACACTTAAAAACAATGTTAGACAAAAAATAAGGTGATTGTGATCATGAAAATCAAACACCGAGGGGATACGAGAGGTACAACAATCTCCCCCTATTTTGATGATCACAATCACCAAAACAATTAATGTAAAATACTGAAATTGAAAGGAAATGCTAAGCACGATGAAAAGGATTCTCCCCCAATCAATCAAGAAATTTCTCCCCCTTTGTGATTATCAAAATAGAATGGGGCATAAAACTTGATTGAGGGAAATGGTTTGAAAAACGAGATGGAGATTTTAAACCAATTGAAATTTTTGAAATTTTGAATTGAAAGTTTTGAATCAAGAATTGAATAATAGTTTGAATTGAAAGTTTGAAATAAAAATTGAATTGAAAATTTTGAATTGAAAATTTTGAAACCAAGTGTTGAAATTGAAAGTTGGAATTGAAAATTTTGAAATTGAAAATCAAAAGGGCATAAACGATCCTAACTCCCCCTAAATAAAAACAACAAATCACCGGGGAGAGGGATTTTGAAAAGAGACAGTTTTAGGCCCGGAGAGACTCGCTAGAAGGGATTTTTCAATCCATACTTGTCTCATGGCGGGTCTTCTCCTATAGAATTCGTCCGAAAAGAAAATAGACTTGGGTTGGCCATACCGGGCATTTTTGCAATTACACTCATAAATGAGTTGCCCGGGTTTCTTACAATAGTTTCAAAATTTAAAACTAGAGCTCCCCCTTACAAAAACAGTGGGTGCATGGGAGGAGGAAGCTATATTGGTGTAGCCAAGTCCATTGGTGGTTCTAGAAATTCGTTGGGAACCAAGGAGATTGTTCAAATTTTGTTCCCCTTGGGTGAACTTAGCTAGGGTCTCCCTTAGGTCTTTGATGGTTGATTCCATGGAATCAACATTTGGAAAATTTTGGATTTTAAGGGTGAGTTCCTCCTTCTCTTTGAGAAGTTGGTCTTTTTCGGAGGAAAGTTTTTTGAAATTCTTTTTTAAAGCAACGAATTTTGAAGAAAGCTCATGAAAACCATTTTCTAGTTGGTCTCTAGCGTGGGAGAGTTCTTCATAAGATAAATGATTTAAAGAATTTGAATTTGAAGAACAAGAGGAAGAGGAGTCGGAAGAAGTTACCTCATGGAATGCCATTAGGCATTTTGTACCTTGGTCGCTCGAGGAGGAGGAGGAGGATGAGGTGTCACTCCATGTGGCCTTGAGGACCTTTTTCTTTCCTTTTTCCTTTTGCGTGGCCCGTTTTTTGTTGAGTGGGCAATCGGGCTTGTAATGGCCCTTTTCGCCACACCCGTAGCATTTTACCTTGGGCTCGGATCTTGCGGTGGGTTCTTGCTTTCGCGCCTTGCGAGATTTCTTCTTCTTCTTGTGCTTCTTCATAAATTTGTGCATTTGGCGGGAGAGATTCTCCATTTCCGAGTCGCCGCTTGAAGATGATGAAGATGAGGAAGATGAGGATGATGAGGAGGAGCTTACTTCTTTTTGTACCTTGAGGGCGATGTTCTTTGGTGTCTTGATTGGTGTGCCCTCCTTTTGAGCTTGCCTCCTCATCGTGATCTCGTACGTCATTAGGGATCCGATGAGCTCCTAGACCGGCATGTTTTTGACATCCTTAGCTTCTTGGATTGTCGTTACATTAGGTGCCCATGAGCTCGGAAGGACCCATAAGATCTTCTTGACCATCGTCTCAGCTGAAACATCATCACCAAGGGACTTTCTCCCATTGCACACGTCAGTAAATCTAGTAAACATTTCAGAAATAGATTCATTTGGATGCATAGAGAATGACTCAAAATCCTGACGGTACATGTCCAATCGAGTATCCTTTACTTTGTTGGTCCCCTCATGGGTAACCTCCAAAAGTTTCCAGATTTCATGTGCGGAGGTGCATGTGGAAACTCGATTGAACTCATTTCGGTCAAGGCCGCAATGAAGAGCATTCATGGATTTGCCATCTAGCTCAAAATTTCTAATGTCGGCTTGGGTCCATTTGGATTCATCGGGAGAGGAGAGAGTGTAACCTTGCATGACAATTTTGTAAATGGGATATCCTATACTTCTTAAAAAAGTGGTCATGCGGGTTTTCCAATAATTATAGTCGGTCCCATCAAAAAATGGAGCCCGACCCAATGAGTAGCCCTCGGGGGCGAAAGAGGTAGTTGCCATCAAAAAATAGGATCTTTAATTTGAAACCGTTTAAGGATTTATTCAAATACTCCCTCTGATACCAATTGTTGGGTCAGAACAAAACGAGGAATGATGGCAAGAGGGGGGGTGAATTGCCTTTTAAAAAATTGATTAACAAATAAAAAATCAAAGTAAAGTGCAGCGGAAATAAAGAGGCAAGACACACAAAATTGATAACGGAGTTCGGCCAAAAACCTGGCCTACGTCTCCACTCCCAACTCAACCGTTGAGAGATTCCTACTGCTTGCTTTTCAATGGTTTTAGCAAGAAACCCACTAGGCTTTGAGGTAGCACTAGGACCTATTACAGTTTGCTTTTGGTGGTTAAGCAAGAACCCACTTACTTTTAATGGTTTAGTAAGAACCCACTAGCCTTTTTAACGGGTGAAGGCTAGCTCACCGAAACACAAGCCTTTTAAAAGGAAAGGCTTGAAGAAACCTCTTCACACCTTAATGGTGGTGTGAAACCCAAAAGAAAGGGGGATGAGAAAAGGTGTTGGGGTTTGTAGGCACAAACCCAATTTTAAGCTCAAAATAAATAAACAAGAAAAACTGTATTGGAGGAAGACTTGGGCGCCTTTGAATGGATGGAGATGTTGAAGGCCGCTTCCAAGCTTCTTTGGAGGAGCTCCTTGGATGTGGAAGTTGTTGGAGCTATTGGGGTTCCCTTGGAGGAAGTCGCCGGAGGTTGGCCAATTGATGCAAAATATGTCCGTGGGCTTCCGTATAGTTCCAGTAGGTGTCCGAGGCTTCCTTGGCCTTTATTTATCGGCATGGAACCCTTGGGGAGTCTTAGGAGCCGTTGGAAAAGGCTTCGGAGCCGTTGGAGCCCAAAAGAGGGTTGACTGGTCAAACCCAACGACTAGTTTGACTGGGCTACCGGCTGGCCGGTGCAGGGCCACCGGCTGGCCGGTGCCTTGGCAGAGGAGGATAATTCTGGTCCAGGCTCTACCGGTCGACCGATGGAGGAGCCACCGGCTGGCCGGTGGCAAGACAGTAGAAAACACTATTTGATCAGGTTGCCACCGGCTGGCCGGTGACAGAGCCACCGGCTGACCGGTGGGACCTGGCAGTGGGCAATGCCTCTGCCAGGTCCACCGGCTGGCCGGTGCTATCACACCGGTTGGCCGGTGGACTGAATTGCAGTCCACTTGAAATGCTTTCTTGGGCCATTCCTTTGGCAATCTCTTGCCTATCATCCACAACATTTAAAAACAATGTTAGACAAAAAATAAGGTGATTGTGATCATGAAAATCAAACACCGAGGGGATACGAGAGGTACAACACCACTACCCTGCCCTGCTGGAGGGTAGACCTGAAACAAAACGACAAGCGACCCACTACCCATCCCTGCTAGAAGGTAGACCCTCAAGAGTCGTCGGGTGACCCACTGCCTAGTCTCTACGAGAGGGTAAACCCTGAGAAGTCCATGAGCAACCCATTTCCCAGCTCTACTGGAGGGTAAACCCGAAGAAGTCAATGAGTAACCCACTGCCCATCCCCGCTGGAGGGAAAAACCAGAACTACTTTGGCCATCTCTTCTGGATGGTACAACACTGTCCAACCGAACACGGAGTGGGTATCACGCAACCAGCCGACTCTAGAACAAAACCAGGGGAAACCACTCAACCGTGCTGATCTAAACCATCGAGCACAAAGCTAGGGGGAAAACTCAACCCCACTGGTCAAAAATCGAGAACAGAGGGGCCTTCTACATCGCGAGAGGTCAAAAGTATGCAAAGAAGAACACGAAACACACATGGGTCCCCCACAACATGTGACCCCAATTCAACCCCAACCAAGTTCACAAACATTCTCCGGTACGACCACAACGTGTACCTCCAAGCAAACCCGTATACTCTCAGAGTATACCACAAACCCAACCCAAAGGCTATCATGCACATGGCACCCAACGTCAACGCGAAGGAAAAAACGTACCAACTCCAACTTTCCATCTCATCAGCCTAGGCACGACTGACCGCATCTCTTCAAACATTTACTTCACTCTCACGGGAGTGAACATGATCACACGCCAAGGGTTCTCTGCAATCACAGCAAGAAGAACCTCCACCGATACACCTTTCATTCTTCCATGTTAATAAGATCACGCAAGAGGCTCCGCACACCTAAACAGATTGAACCGTTGTAATCCCCATGCAAAAACACGCGAGGTAGACTACTTACTCACCCGAAACGGTCAACTGGTGAAAAAAGTACTATTCAACGTAACCAACCCATGTGGGGTCCACCTCAAGATCCTAAAACTGAACAAACGGATCACACCACTGCGAACCCTTTGGAAAAACACACGGGATTGACTACTCAATCACCCAAAATGGACACCCGGTGTAAAATGTACTATTCATCGTAGCCAGGTCAGGTGGGACCCACACCACATCCCCAAAAAAGGTCGGGCGAACTGTGTCATCGCAATGCTCCTGGAAAAACACGTCAAAAGCACTACTCACTTGAGTGGAATAGATATCCGAAGAAAAAGATACATTCCGGCTTACCACGCATGAGCGGTGCTATGTGGGACCCGCATCCCAGTCCCTAAACACAACTAACAGATCGCACCGTTGTGATCCTCTCGAAAAAGTACTCAAGGTGGACAATTCAATTGTCCAAAACTGTTTTCCAGTGATAGAGATGGAAAATCATCGTCAACGCCCAAACGACCCTCATGGGGCCTGCACCATCATCCCGAAATAGAGCGGGAAAATTGCACCATTGCGATCCCCTCGGAAAAACATCCAGAATCGACTGCTCGCATGCCCCGAATGGACGCCCAGTGAAAAAGTCGTTAAACGTTGCTCGCAGCTCAAAAGACGGGCCGTGGGGCCCACATCTCAACTTTAGATTCAATGCCCGAAACCACACTGGAAAGCTTCGCCCTGGTGTCAGGGTCCCAACGCCACTGACAGCACTGAAAACAGACAGCGGACGCGTCTGTGCCGTCCAAAACAATATTCATCGGAAAAATGTCAATTCACTTAAAGACGTGTCGCACCTACGAGGCCCCTCGTTTCGGGAATTAAAAATTCCCAAAACCATCTCAAAAAGACCGTCTCATCGATACGGTTCCACTACCGCAGACGGCATGCAAATTGGACACCTATAATGAAAATTGCGGGCCTCCGAAGAGGGGGGGACGGATCCCCTTGGCCAGGTCAGGCCTGGGCCGGCCCACACCGGCCAAGCCGGCGCTGAGCCGCGGACCACAGCCGAATGACCCTCATGGGGTCGGTCGTCCCACATGCGCAAAGACACGCATCTCTCTGGTCTTGTCCCCACGCTGGGATCACACACCGCAACCCCGGGGTCGTCGCGCCCGGTCAGCTCCACCGAGGGGAGCGCCCGCCGCCACGCCCGGAGCCCGCGTCGCAGCGCCCGGAGACCGCGACCGACTGCCCCGCTGATGCCACCGCTGAACACCCACGCCGACCTGCGCCTTAGCCCGCACCGCCGTCCGAGAGCCCCACCGCCGCCTCCTAAGGACGTCGCACCGCCGGTCGAACCCACCAGAAACCAAAAACCCACAAAATTCACCGGGCATTTGCGAGCTCCTTGGAACTCAGAATTCAAATCCGAAAGATGGGTTGGAAAGGGAATAAAATATACTATGAATTCATGTGATTTTTTCAAAAATCTGATAGCAATTAGATGTGATTAATCGGGATCAAAGTAGGTGTGGGGAGAATGAAACGAAAATGACAAATCCTACCTCTTGGGCGAAGCCCGACGCTTTGCGACGAACCGCCAGAGTTGTTGCACCTCACCGGAGCTACCTCGCCGGAGTGGAGGAGGAGAGGGAGGGGATGCCAGCTACTGCTGTCCAGGAGAAGAAGAAGAAGAAGAAGAAGAGGTAGGGATGGGTTAAGTGTTTAAATAGAAAACACTTAACCACCCACCGGCCCGAACCTGAACTCCCAACAGGGTCAGGATTAAGCCTCCCCTAGGCTAAAAACCATGCTATGAACACAACCGCGGTCTCAGAATTTTAATCTGAGGACCCATTCAAAAGTTATAAAACTGAATTCCCAAAGCCATCAAATTATGAAAATTCCCCTAGAGCCATTTTTCACAAACGGCCCGCGCCCGCGAAACATACACCCCTCCTATGGTAAATGGCATGCTCTGAACTCAACGATGCCTTGAGTTTTCCTATCCAAGCCACCATTTAAGAGATACTTGAGTTAAGCCATTAAATGAATAAATTAATTATTTAATTTATCCGTTCCATGCTCAGATAGCAATCGAGGGGTCCAAGCGTCCCGCGCCGACATTTTTTATGTCGTTACTAGGGTAAACGCCCCATTCTGGACCCACCCTTACACTCGAATCTCTAATCCAGATCACCGTTTAGGAGTTATCCCATTTATTTGGCATTTCCAGTGTGAACGTACTGAAAATTTAATTCCTACCACACCGGGGCTCGGAATCGCACACCGTCTGAAGGCGCTGCTATGGAATAATATCAATAATATTCCAAAGTCTTCCACAACAAAAACTGGGTTCTTACATTATCCTCCATGAAAACCATCACAAAACCATAAAAAAATTCATTAGCTCATTCCAGGTAATCCTAGCTTCCCTAATAAAGTAGCATTGTCTCCAATGTGTTGGTGTTTTTTTATTCACCTAGACTTTCTCAATTGTAGGGTTTACAACTAGATTTAGATTATCACCTTATATTGTAATTAGTGTAATGAATTACATTATATTATTTCCACTCTGCAAAATTAACATCCTTAATACCATAATATCGAATTTTTCCCTTTTGAATACATCAGTGAAATTCTCATTGAGGTGTCACACAAACCTTATTTACAAGGTCCAATGAACCACAATAGAAACATACTTTCTTATTCTTGTTATGAGGTGGAAAATAAATGAATAATTTTTCTATTTCAATTATAACATGATTCCTTAAGACTGGTTCTACCTCTTCCTCTTGTTTTCAACATTTTAGTTCCACCTGTGATTGTGTAGACAACGACTCTATATCCCCAAGAATTCTCAACGAGGCATCCTTCTTCCACAGATGGTCTATTAACCATTTATTCATAATCATCAATACATATCATTATGATATTAGATTGAATGACAATTCATAGTCCTAAATCAAATATATGTGACTTAAGGTATGCACTAGTTTCTACTTCTAGTGTGAATAATAATATTTTTTGTAAACATAGTTTCTTACATTACCACACACAGGTTTTCTTAATTCAACGTGAAGATATTTTTCATTTTGGATACCTTGAATGCATGAGAATATATTTTTTGTTAAAAAATTCTTATAAGAATTAAAAATTATGGTCTTGGTTGGATTTATAATGAATGACTAAATCCCACCGTTCTTATACAAGGTCCCTAGAATGTATACTACTAAATTCACATTTGTATCATCTGTTATTCCCCAGAAACTAAAAAATCATATGATAAATCTATGCTACCACTTTTTTTTTGTCATGAGCCCCCAAAAATCATCAATGGATTATATCTCTAAAATTCCTTATCACAATGCACATGGAATGGTTTTTTATTTCCATTTACTCTAAACATGTCTGGAAAATATTCTATAATGATTTGTACTAGTTGTTGGATCACATTTGGGTCAAGATAATCCATGTTTTCAATGGACTCATTAGGATAATTTCTAATAATTCTAACTGGTGAGATTTCTCTTTAAAACATAAAATTTTTACTTATTAGTCTTCATATGTATGTTTACTTTTATGATATTACAAATCCTAGAAAATCAAACTATTGTAAAAAAATCTAAAAACAATCATAAAAACCTGAATAATGTAATCCTTTTGGTAATTCCCTTGGTTAATGTATGATATTATACCTTTATTGGGTAAACCCATTAAGATTATTTGAAAAAATCCTATCGATATTAAAGAACACTTCTTTATTCCTGAACTCCTATGGTAACTTAATGTATATCATGAAAATGTTTTTTATATCTGTTAATGTAATATATTTCAAGTATTTACACATACTACCTTTGTGAAACCATCAAAAAATGGTGGATCAACCCAAACCGATACCATTTGTAACAACTCACCCCATCCCATCAGCTTGGGAAGATGTAAGGGTGATACTATCATTAGGTGATATCCACAAGACACCGAAGGTTTTCAATAAATGAAAAGGGATATACCAAATAGTGGTGAATAATTTCCCCTAAAGAACAACCTAAAATAAAAAATGTTATAGAACATAATATGATTAAATATATAAAAACAAAATAAATTACATAATACCAAACATATGACAATCAGAGTGACACTAGAAATAAGAACACGTGATCAATGTCTAAAAACAAAAAAAAATGAATGAATCAAAGGTGCCAAAGTGGCACCGAGATGGATCTAATATGAGGATACCTCCATTATCTAACTTCTACCAAACATATTTTTATAATCATGATACTCTAATAGAAAATTATCATACCTTACACATTCCTATATCATTGAAAATTCCAAGTGAATTCAAACTAAACTTCATATGTAGTGGGTGAGTAGGAAAAATAATAAATAAAACCTTGAGACTTCTCAATCCCTCCACTAATATATTAATAATATAGATAATAGATATAAATAAAATTGGGAATGATATAATAAAAGTACTTTAAAAATATATATTTTTATATAAGTAGTACAAAAATCCCATTCCACTTTTCATGTCATTTTATAACACACACACAAAATTCATGCATCCAACCATTGAACATTCCAAACCCATGATCATAAATACATATACTCCTCATTAAAAGTTGTAAACAAGAAATTTATCAATGTTCCCCAAGCACTAGGCCCATGTTTGTACCAAAAAATTTATCATCAATTAAATTATTAATACACACCAACCAAGTATTTCAATTCCACAAACAAAATATTTTAATTAATTACAAATAAACCTTTTTTAACATAACATACAAATATCTTATTGGGGTCATAAATGTTTCAAAATTTATATACTAATAAGTAAAAATATTCTTCCAAAAATAACACATCCATGATTTTAAAATAAAACACAAGTATAGAATTTAGAAACCTAAGCCTTCAAGTTCTTTCAAAAAAGTGTAGAGATAGGAACCCCAACTACCTGTAGTGGTTGATTCAAACATCCTAATCCAATCCTTTTAAAATCATTTGTGTCCAAATGTTCAATGATTTAATATCTAATGAAGTCGATCTTTGGATAAAATAGAACCTATAAAATCACCTTAAAAGAGAGCTTAGTTAAAGAGGAATGAGTGGGAAGCTAATAGAGATTTAACGTAAAATAATTAATTAAATATGTGTGACACAACCCCATTCACAATGTGAATCATTTATTCACATGGTGCATCTTAATGGGTCCACAAGAACCAAAAACTAAGTCCCTAAACTTAAAATATTAAAAACCAATTCATTTAATGAATAAAAAATCACATAATGAAAAAATCTACCCATAAAATAATTAATTCCTTGCATAAAACTCATGGAATCATCCTAGAAATTGTTCATGTCATAAATGAACATTCATGGTTTTCACCAACTCAATTAGCCATATTACAACTTTCTTGTCACTTATACATCTAAACCATTATAGTAATTCCACCCAAACACAGTATACATTACAAAAATATCATAAAACAAAGCCATACCTCAATGTAGGGGTATCACAAGGCCTGAATCTGATTCTAATTGTTGGACACAAGAATGTTCATACACATTGAGAGGGTGCGTGAATTAGTGTGCATGTTTATTTAAATTACCTTTAAACACCCATGATTATTCAAGATCAAACTCTCAAGATACTCACAAATGTAAATATAAAAAAACATTATATAATTGTTGATGAGATTTCCCCCATTAAGGATGAACATGTTCTCACTGTGTCATGGTTACTTTCCCATGACAACATATACCTTCTAATTACCAAAAGGAATTCGATAAGTGATATAGTTTTGAACTTGTAAAAGTATTGGGAATAGATAGTAACAATCTCATATCAAAAGAATAAACAAACCCTTTAATTGAATAATATCTGATGAATGTAAGAGCCTCCACATTAACTCCATAGATAATGATATTTTTTATCTTACATTCATCATAATAACCTATAAATATTTTTAGTTTCCTTTAATTTGTATAATATTATATTAGTCCAACTTCCTAATAATTCATAATAATTTCTCTTTGTTCATTTTTGTTTACATATATTCAATACATATTGTTTGAATATCATATTCTCATTTCTGAGAAATTTCAAATATCCCAGAGACTTGGTCTTAAATTTCCATAATCTATTAGATATTCCATTTTCAAATCTCTTTATGTATCATTTATTAAACCTCCATATATTATTTGAAATTCAATGGCCATAATATATTAAAAAAATTGATCTTCTATTCAATTATGATTTATTCTACAACACTATGTTTTCTTAACTGTGGATATTTTAATGATAGACCTTAGGTCTTATCATGTTTAAATATTGACCCAACACTAACAAAAAATATTACAAAATGTAGTCCACATCGTTGTTTCTCAGAGATGGTCTTCGTGTATGAAAGAAAAACCTCTATAAAATAGTGTTCAATATATACCTAATTTTCTAATCCATACTTATTATATAATTTCATACAAAATAGAAACCTCTACAAAAAATTTCAGCTCATAATTTATCACATAAGGATCTCTCACATGAAATGATCAGTATCATGGTTTGGTGAGAACCTATTTATCATTTTACTCTAAAGAAAAACTTCTCTTCAGTGTGACCTACTTCACCTTCCCATTTCTATAACCATGTTCTTCTCCTCTTCATTGTGGTCACTCCTATTATCAATATGCCAAACCCTTCTTCAATTGGTCCATTAATGTCATATTGAATCAAGATCTATGTGTGAATATGATTTTTTGATCCATTAAAAAAAACTCACCAATATATTCTTATTTAAATCTAATTATTTATAATTATTAACATTATGGATACTCATATATATTTCATACAATATCACCCTCCAACATTTATTATGTTTTAAATTCATATGGTGCGGTTGGATGTATTATAAAATCCATTTCTTATGAATTTTAAGTCAAATGAAACTACATGAAGTTATACATTTTCCATTTCAAATTTATATGAAACATAGCAAGTCATCAAACTATAGGTTGACATTGGGACATAGCCATTTTAAGATTTATAATTTAATTCTAGATAGTAAAAATGCAATTATAAACTTTATGAAAAGAATTCATTGGTTTTATAATGTACCTCCATCCTTCTCAAACCTTTATCCAAGATTGTATGAGCTTTAAATATAGTATCCATCATATATGGAACACCGTGGAAGGTTTGTTCACTTTATTTAGTAGTTTTTATATCCAAAATGAAATTCAATAAAAATTTTATAACAAACCATAACATTTCTAATTATATATATAATTATATATAGATCTTACACTTTATCAGTATTAGTATTTAACATGAATAAGACATAATCAATCATCACAGTTAACATGTATTGAAAACAAATACATCACCATCCTCAAAAGGGTTTAATACTTTCTAAGGGGGTAAAATGGTAAATGTACCCTATCATGTGACCACAAAAAATAATTTTTTATGTTTTCATTATGTTTTCTATGTGGTGGTTACCTTTGGTATAAATTTTATTAATATTTTATTTAGGTTTATTTTTAATGTATATTTGGTATTAATTAAATAAATAAATATTTATCACACAAGAATGAATGTGGATATTTTATAAATGGAAGATAAAATATAAATTTTCATACTGTAATTGTTTCTAGAACTAGGTGTTTTACATAGGTGAGTTATAAGTTATGTAATAATGAATTGGGTCCTGGATATTTCCTTTTAAGGAATTTTATTAAAAAAATTATTGATCTAGTATTCCACAGATAAATATCTTGGTTATATTTTTTCCTCTAAAGATATTCATTATAATCGTATGATCCCTTTGAGTGGTATGTATGAACCTTGTATAGGGAATCAATAATCATATCAAAATAATGAATCCCAGAGTATTGGTGATTGAATCCAATGTGACAATGACACATGAATCAAATTCAGCATCTTCTCTATGAGGTTGAAAGTTTATTTATTTTCCATATCCTTATTATTCATGAAAATAAATTATTGTTTCTTACGCTTGATATATTTAAAATCACTCAAAGATACATGATTTTTAATAATTAATAATTATATTATGAATTTTACGTTATTCTCTTCATAGTCACATGTTTCAAATTATTTATTAAAATATCACTTGTATAGGAATTTATTTTTGATAATTATTGTTGATTTATTTTGATTTTATTGTACAAAGAAATGAATTTTTATGGGGTTTTTTATTTATTCTTGAGTTAAATTCAATTAATATGGTGTTCATGATTATTAATTTTTTAAATTTTTTTATTGGTTGATTGATGAGAAGCACTAAAGATCAATGAATAATGATGAATTAATTGACCATTGAAAATTATTCCATTGTTTCTCATTTATTTTTCCCCTTAACATTGTTATTAAATCTGTATAATTCTTTTCATTCCCACATTCATCACTTCATGTGATATTGCGTGAAAATTTGGATAGATAAAACCCCCAAAACAATATTTCATGTTCCTACCTTCCTACACATAAAAGGATCACCACTAAACTTTCTTTTATCTAGTGGTTCAACATGGTATGTAATTGATGTTAAGAGAACCAAAAACTATTGATGATGAAGTTGTTCTATTGATTCATAAATTTGGAGATGATGTGAGAGGCTCATGTGGTAATGGATTAGCCTAGCTTTGAATATTGGGTGGATGGTGGTTAATTCATGTAGAAATATCAATGACATGAAGTGATGGATGGAGAGATAAATTCATTGGATGATGTGCTATTGATGATTGAAGATGAAAATGAAAATTGTAGAAACTAGAAATGCATAAGGGGAGGAATCACTAAATTTCCTTTTTATATGAAATATTGAACAGTAACTACATGGTGTATACTTTTCCATATAGTGGTTAGGGCTTATATAAGAGATAAATATCTCATTGAATATAGCTTCATAGTACATAGCATGTATACTTGAATTTTGGTAACTTGTTTTTAGAAGTACACTAAAATATTACATGGTGTGTAGTATAAAAGTACATGTTGTGTGATTTTACATAACACCCTAACCCAAATAACCTCTATCACCCCAAGTGATAGAACTACATGACTATAGGGGTTCCTCCTCATAGGTAAAGGCCTATAAATAGAAACAATATTCAATAATCATCACTGGGGTGACTATACTCTCGATGCCATCACATACAATAAAAAATGAAAAATAAAAAGCACATATAACACTAGGGTATTCAAGAAAACACAAATAAGGATTATACATAAGTTATAAATTATAAAAAAGATACAGTACAATATAAAACAACATTATCCTAAATATATACAAGAAGGATCATCCACTGGACTGGTTAATCATATGGAGACTATAGAAACAAATATATGTATCACATGAAATATAATTCCCAAATCAGTCCACATATTTCAATCCCATCCATCTACCCATTAGGTTCAAATGTTTGAATTTTTTTTTTCTGAAATTGAAACATGAAGACCTACATACACATTATAGTTATAGAATATGTTTGCGAAATGATATCAATATGATCTCACCATTTTCCACTTATATACACAATTATATCTATGTATTCAATATGGAAAATTAAACAAGTAAAACACAAGTAATTTTTTAGGATCTTCATATAAAAAATAAGTCCACACTAACACTTAAACCCACCTATATCATCCAATGATATAAATAAATTTTATATAATTACATAAACAATATTATATTAACCAGAACACTCTCACTCAGGGTAATGATGGTAACCAAGTCCCATGAAAATTATCATTAGCCTATTATTCCATTAAAACCATGGCCGACACCTTCTCACTCAAGGATGGAATACAAACACATAATATACAATTTCCCATAGCTCTATTATATCACTTAGGGTGGGGTATCTACCATATTTCAATCCATGTAACATTATATAACCCTCTCTCTTAGAGAACCATCACCCACTCTCACAGAGTGTGACCTCATATCACTACTCATGCTATATCACCCACCACATCATATACCATACATTATCACTCATAGAACCAAAAATATCTCACTTTGGGTGTGGCCTCGATATTAAAAAACATCCCAAAAAACATATATCATTACATTCCACCACCCTCTCACTCATAGAGAACCAAATATTACTTTATAAACTATATAACCTAAAATTACCCTCTAATTTGGTGTGATGTTTCAAAACACTGTTTCCAAAACATTATCAAGAAATGTAAAAAATAATTAATAGAACTATTTATGAAAATATACCTTAGTTATGTATCCATCCACACCTCAAAAACCATGGGAGGGTGATGGGAACACTTCACCATCCAAAGGCCTGACCAATATCACCCTATAAAACAAGTTGTGTATCTCAGAACATATTAATTTTTGTTGACATACATATAAAATAATAACTCTAACACAAGTCAACATAACCTTTCTATACAATTATCTAATTAGGTGGATGGTTCCAAATATAGGTAATGAACCCCCTTACTCTAAGGTATCACGTTCAATTACTCAAGGCATGCCACACCTAATCATTTAATATAATACCAAACAAAACTAAACCACACATCTTTAAATAAAGAAGTGTTAATACAGTGTGAATTTGTCATCCATGCATCCTATAAGTTTCTCTTGGAACACCCATTCTCACTAACCACAACCCAATCATTCAAATGATTCAAAAATCATGATAATTTTCATAACATGTTTTCTATTGTATCTAGGTTATTCACTAACATGCACCACTACCTAATAGATCAAACATTTAAGAATCTTATTCGAACCCCAGTGGCCTCATCTTAAGAAGAATATTAGAAATTTCATGACCTAATACCCTATAGGTGTTTAACTAGCCAAATTAGTCTAAATGTATCATATTGACCTGATTATCGAGAACTTCTTGCGCTCCCAAACCACAACTAAATACCCAATTTACTCTTCATGATAGCTCTTCCATATCCCATATGTAAAAGTGAAAAAATATCATACCCTTACCAGAAATTATAGCCTTAATCCCCTAGTAATAAAATAAAATACATGTATAAACACATATGTTTAAGTATTTTAGGGATTACCAACCTCCAAAATAGAGTTACCATATTTAAGTAATTATTTTCTATGCACAGAGTGAGCCCCACCATGATTAGAATAACCTATCATAATCCACAATCCCAAATAATTATTTATTCAAAATTTTAATAAATATTAAACAATTATTTTCTTAATAATATACCATCAAAACCCACTACACAGCCTCCTATTTCTGATACCTAGAGAATTATAAGGTTTATGGATCCTGGAATTATTTTAAAACTCATGTAATAAAAAACATCATAATTAAATAATAAATCTTCCAGTGATTTCACACTATTCATTCAAAAAGCCTAAATTAAATCAGTGGGTGATATGCCTCTAATGAAATGATAAGGGATGGGTGGTGTTTTTCTATCTTTTTATTCCTAATTTCAATTATTCAAAAAATCTCCATACTTATGGTCTGATTTTATAATTACCTAGTAAAATTGTAATTACCCTACCCCAAAATCTCAGAGATAGTGCATTATTTTATTAAATTTTAATTGATACAGTCTTCAAATACTATGGGACCAAATAGTTTATCATTTTTGGAAAACAAGATTATATATATGATACCTGAATACATTGGGAATAGTAAATAATTCATAACATTTGTAGAATATCGTTATCATTAATTCTCATTCAAAGGATTCCTCTAAATAACCTAGTGAAAAGAAACATAATAAGGGTGATTAGAAAAGCCCAGTACGGGTGAGTACAGAGGAATAAATAATGAATCAATAAGAATAAATCAAAATGTCATGGTGAATAAATGATAAAAAATATATTTAAATAAATGTATAAGATATAATAATTATTTTAAGGTAAGAAAACTCGAATATCGTGTCATTAAATCAATAAACTATGATTGAAATGAATCAATAGATTTTATCATATGAAAATATCAGGGATTATAACAATAACAACTAAAATATCTTTGAATTAAATGCTTAATTATTGGATATCATATCAGAGGCACATGGAAACATATATCATCAAGACCTTTCACAATACATTTTAAAACTATGGTTATCAAGAAATTTATTTTGGCCATCATATTTATCTAATGATAACCTACTAATGCATTGATGGGATATATATAGTCTGGGGCCCTCCCATTACTATCGTTCCAAATCATTACTCATATAGAATAATTAATTAAATTTATAAACAATATACCTTAACAAATATCCTTATGGAATAAAGAATAAAAATTTATACATATTTCAAATTTTTAAGATAAGTAACATAATGTTTTTTAACATTTAATAATGGAAATAGCATTAAAACATCACTAAAACATTCATGGTGAAAATAATCTTTAAATAATATAAGGTGTCTCATACCACTTTTAAACAATTGAATCGTAATCCCCATGAATAAATAACATTATATGAAACATATAATAACATGAGAATAAATTAATTTATGATATATCACTTATAAGGGTAGTATATACACCATATAAAAGTGAATTGGAGAATAACAACAAATAAGTCTCAATGGAATGTAAATTGAGACAAAATATCTTACCTTGAGTATGACTTGTCACGTGTGTCTTTATATATATAAATAACGAACTTATGCTAATTATTAAATTACTTAAGAACCTTTTGTGGTTTATTATTACTTTTACATCACTTGTTATCATGTTTTTACAACTATTTAAACAATTAAGCTTATGTCATGTGTTTTTGACCAAATTTAGTTAATGTGTCAAAAACAACATTCGTTGGTCGATAATGGTAAATGGAATAATTATATATACATATCTATAATAATAATTATGAAATAATAATTATATTTATAAATAAATTATACTTTTATAACCAATTAGGAAATATGGTTATGAAAAATGAACCAACGTTACAATCTTGGAGATGGTAGGTCGTACATATGCCTGAGTAACATTCTTGTTTTTCAATGACCATTATGGAAATAAGGTGAGTGACATTATATACTTAAATAATGATAATTAAATCATAAATACCAAGTTTTTTAATCATATATACTTATAAATATAATTCATAAGATGTTAAATGATTCATATTACTTCAAAAAGGCGGTAGTCAAATACGTCCATGAATGACATTATCACGTGTTCAGTGTGTGAAAAAGTTAATAAAGAAAATGATATATTATATTTTCAGAAAGGTTGATATTTCAAGAATATAATTTATATATATATTTCATTTATTTCATATATTTAAAATTAAAATCATCTTTAATACATTTCATGTATATCATGAATGAATCACATCGCTTTGAGGTGGCAGTAGTCCGCACTTCCACAAATGATGTTATCATATCCCAAAAAATGGAGTGTATAAAAAAATGTGTAAGAAAATAATTCCATAATAATAAATAAATTAAAATTATAATATATTTAATTCAAAAATATTATTTCATCATGATTCCCACCATGATATGTGGTAAATTAATAAAGAAAAATTATTGTATCGTGAGGCGGTAGTCCACCATTCACATGAATAGTAAGTTCGTTACCTATTACGTGGGTGTGTGTATTTTTATATAGAACCCATTGGGTGAAAAAATATAATTAAATTTTTTATACTTATTTTATTATATAATCATGTAATATGAATATTTTATCATTTGACGAAGGAAAATAAAACAAATGATCATGTTAAAGGATGTTACCTCTTTTTCAGTTAACTATGTTTGGTTCATGCCAACAAACATCTTTAGTTGGATTTATTCCGATGTTTCAGATTAGAGGGTGATTTAAAGGATTTAGGGATCTTATTTTAGCATATAATGGTCTATAGAAATGGATTTATTGGTATGAATTTATGAGAGAGGTGATTGCTTTTTTATATTGGAGGAGGAGTGGCATTCCTGTAAATTTTTTAAAAGGGAATTCTTGCCTCATTTTTTCTATTCCAAGTGGCACCACTAGTGAACAAAATTAGGTAAAAAATTTTATATCATTTTAATATTAATAAAAAACTGATTTTTTAGATTTTTATAATTTATTTTGGTCCTTATATTTAATTATTAGTCCCTCGTTATGCTAATTTTTCCCTTAAACACTGTAATTAATTTTAATCACTTTCACTAGTATTTTTTCGGAAAAAAATGTTTTCATTGTTAAAATTTATGAATTATTATTATTAAAAATATGGAATAAATTTTTAAAAATTCCAATTATATAATTGGTATAAATTAATTTCAAATTAGACTTGTAGATGGGATGTTAATATGGGGTATTAAAGTACATACCTTCAAATGTTTTCTAAGTTTTTATATCTTATTTAAAAGTGAAAATGACTGCAATGAACTATATTGAATATATATATTAAAAATTGATAGAATTTATATTTAAAATAAATCAAAAAAATTAACATAACATTATAAATAAATTAGATGAAAACACAGTTTTGAATTAAGCTTCAGTATTTTTCACTATTTATCAAAAAATAAAACTTCACCAAAAAATAAAAAAAAAATCACTTTAAGATAATTTTAACCTAAAAAATTATAAAAAATCCAAATTTATATTTTAATCAATTTATAAATTAAAATTCTATAAAAAACCTTTATATAAATATAGGTTTTTGTATAATATTGGGTTTTTTCTCATCTAATGAAAATAAAATCTATAAGATAAATGTAAAAAATATTTGATTTGATATATAATATTTATATTTCATTAATATTTTTCAATGATAGTAATTAATCTAATTTATTAAGATAAAATACATTTGGAGCATAAAAAAATAGAATTTTCCTAAGATCATTCCCCCTATATTCCATTGGTTTATATATTCATTTTTAATTAACTAATAACCAATGAATTCAAATATATATTGTCATAGGTTATTTAATACAATTCGTATTTTCAATTTATGGACTAGGATATAATCACCATTTTAAATATTATATTAACAGTATTCGGTATGATTTATACTTTTGTGTAACACAAGACATCAAAGAAACTCGTTGTGTGAAATGAAAGATAAAATCAAAGTTATGTGCATTTAATTATATAGAATATATTTATTAATTTGAATCAATTTAATCTAATTAAAATTTGAATTATACTATAAGCTCTGTAGATTTTAAATTCCCTTATATTCCTGGTGTTTCCTATAATACATGATATCTAATGAAATTTTCATACTTCAGAATTTTGGGGTTTTACATTCTCCCCAGCTTAATTAAATTGTTCCCTTACAATTTTAACCTGATATCAGTAATCGAGGAATTTATTGGTGAATATAATATCCTTGAAAACCCCACATTGTAAATAGGGTTAATAATAAATCTTCTTAGTAAGAGGTAAAATGATATGTGAAGGTCACCACAAAAATAGGCTTTAAAATATGATTACATTAATGAAAAAAATAAATAGAAGAGATATATAACTATCAGGTTTTGAGGAAGATTGTTGTAGAAGGTGTTTATGAGAATATTTTTTAACAAAAATCCATAAACTACAGGTGTGGGAAAATTTCATTGATATTATCAAAAATGGTGATAATACGATAACATTTTTGTTTCAAAACCATTTTCCTATATTTGAGGAATTATTTCATTCTATAAGAATATATATAAACATAAAAATATATAAAGACAATATTTATCTTCAATTGTTACTTTAACTATTTCGACATCATCAATTATCATAAGTTTCATCATAGGGTGATGTAATACATTAACCTCTAAAAACTCTGCCAACCATCTACTTAAACCATTCCATAAAGGGTTAATTTTTCCAAAATATTATGATCCAACACATTGATAAAAAGGTCACTGAATTTCCATTATGAACATAATCATTATCCTTCAATCAAAATGATTCATCACTTTAATTATCATATATTGAAAATGTTAACACATTCTTTGTGTATTCAAATAGAATATGGTAATCACTTGGATTACCATAAAATTTTATTTAAAACACGTGTTATTCCTTGTTAATTAAGTAAAAAACATGTTTTTGGATATAATTCATAAATTGAAATGTGTTGTCAACTGCATCTATGATTTCATAAACCAATTTTCATATAAACAATTAATCAGTTCTAAGGTATTCATCCCATATCCAAATCAATAATTTATTTATCCAAACAAAATTTTATCATCTTTAGGAACATATGAAGGATTATATTTCCCCCAATGACGAGTTTTCCAAAATGTTTAACTTACTACCAAATCATTTTTCTTCATACCATTCAACATATGATATCAAATATTTAATGGAAACGTATTGAAGCACAATAATAATATTTTTCATAATTCATATGATGAGAACATCATTAATGCAATATTTTTACATTTAATTTCATAGATCCAAATATATAAATACATAAATCATTCCACTAAAATTGTGTCAATAACATATGATTAACCACAATCCATTATCATCTTTATAGGTATTTATCCTTGAAAATTAAGGAATTGGTTTTCATAGTGACCCATATCCTTGTAATTTTACCATTGAATTATATTTTATTTCTTTTTCCCATTGTCTTATTTTTTCCTTATGACACTTTACTCCATACTTATATCAAACACCAAATACATTCAATAATTTACCACATTGATTATTTCCAGAGGTATCACATGTGGGAAAATATTTCTTTCCTTTTTTCCCTATACCTATATTTTTATCTTCCTTTCTCTTATTATCTTACTTCCCATGGAATTCATAATACTTGGAGAATTATTTCTCTATCATGATTCTACATAAAAATATTTAATCATGTGCATTTTTTTTGAGATACCAGTTCCCTTTAAAGACATGGTTTAAAACCTCAATTAAATATATAAACATGCTCTCTATGTTTTATATGAAAAACTAAGCATACTATGATATCCTTGTAATGTTATCTTCATAATCTAACACATATCTTATTTTTTTTTTCTATAAACTATGGAAATATCTCTTCATATCAGTTTCTTTCCCATGAAGGATATATTTTTCAAATAATGTGTCCTTAAAAGTTCACCATTCCATGAGTTCTATTTTTTCTTCCTATCTAGTGTATTTGGTCCATGAAAATCAATTAGAAACTTTTTCTTGGATACAATACAATACTTTTGTAACATCTTCCTTTTAAAAACATCCAAATTCAATAAATGTATTCTCTAAAAACATAATCCATTTCTTATATTCTATTGGATGTGTAGTACTAATAAATAATGGGGGACACTATTGCATAAATCTGTATAAAATTATAGAATATATCTAGGTAATAGGTTTCCCCATTTTGGGAAATGTTATTTGTAATAACATGACTAATCCGCCCTAATATTTCCATAACATTCTAATATCCAATACCGGCAATATCAGATTTCTCTATAGGGAACCCTCTACATTTTCCATGGGTGTTAATATCATTATTCCTTCTAGGATCCATTTCTAAATAGTTCTATATACTAGATTATTTCATAAAATTATGTAACATATTTTATAATTATTAAAAAAGTGAAACCCACTTCTTAAATTTTAGATATTTACCAAAACTAATCTCATAATAATAAATATGGTTTCCATGGGAATATCATTAATTTCAAATCATTTATAATGGTTAGATGAGAAAATTTTAATTATGCTAAGTGTATCCCAAAGGAGTGTCAAGAAAGGTGTGTAGTAAGGGTCATTTTAGTTCACTAGGTTATGCTCGACCACGTCTGACACACCTTGAGTGAGTTATTACCCTTAGGTACATCTATGCCAAAACCAAATCCTCTTGTAGTATTCAGAAAAATCATTATTTATATTAAGACCCTTCTAATATGTACCATATAAAAACAATAGTATGTTCTTATATAGTTATCCTCAAAACCTATATTATGGTTACAATCCCTACTCTAGGTTTTTCAAATGCTGTTTCTAAGGTTGATGATAAAACTTTCTCTGATATCAATTATAACTCACTAACCATTGAAGCCTAGAGATAGTTGATTATTTTATTACATTGGTATAGTTACATGATTCAAATTCCAATGAACAAAATAGTTTAAATTTTTTGGAAAACAATATTACATCTATGATACCCATGATACATTGGGAAAAGAAAAAAACATAAGTTGAAGAACAACATACTCCGAACTCATTAAAAGGGTTCTTATTCATAACCTGGAGAAAGGAAACATAATAATGGGGATCTCCCATGATTCTAAAGGGTGAGTACATGGGAATAAATTTTGAATCAACAAAAATAAATCCAGAAATGAAGGTGAATAACTAAAAACACATGCAGTTTAAATAACTTGATAAGAAATAATCATTATGGAAAGGAATGAAACTAAAAATACAAGTCATTAAATAAATAAAATGATAATTAAACGAATCCATAGAATTTATCATATGAAAATATCATGTATAATAACAAAAAAACTGAAATATATATTAAATAAAGTCATAACTATTGGATGTCATGTATAAGGCATATAAAAACATATACCTTCAATACCTTTCACAAGATGCTATAAAAATATTGGTAGTAACTTGCTCAATCTATCCAAATTATTTTTCTGATGAGATTCTTTTGATTCTTTGAGGGGATATGTAATGTTAGGGCCCCATATGTAACTTCTTACCCAAAGGATTTCTGATATTGAATAATCAATTCCATTAATAAACAATATTTCTTACCAAATATCATTTTAAATTTTTTTTGGATTTATCAATATTTCCTCAATGATGGATAAGTAACAATATGTTTTTTTCAACATTTATAAATGAAAATTCAAATATCATTGAAATATCATTAAAACATTCTTGAGGAAAATAATCATTAAACACTCCAAAGTGTCCCATACCAATTTGAAGCATTTGAATAATAATCCCCATGAAGGAATACCATTAAATTAGACATATAATATCATGATAACAATTATAATAATGGTATAAAATTTAAAAGGTATTTATATACAACATATAAATGTTAATTCAATAAGAACAACAAATAAGTCTCAATGGAATGTAAATTGAGATGAAATCCCTTACCATCAGTCTGAATTATCACATGATTATTTATATTCATGAAAAATAAACATGTGTCAAATATTTTATTTATTAATAAACTTTTTTATATTTTATTTTTACTTTTACTTCACTTATTATACTGTTGAATACAATTAATTAAACAATTATGTTTATATCGGGTGTTTTTGAACAAATTTGGTTTATGTATCAAAAATGACATTGGAATGTGGAATATGATGAGAGGGTTCGTTATATGAAAATATAAAGAATAATAATCATAAAATAATTAATATATATATATATTATACTTTTAAAACCAATTATGAAATAAGGATATGAGAAATTAACCAACATTAAAATCATGGAGATGGTAGGTCATACGTACGCATGAGTAACATTTCCAATTTTTCAATGATCATTATAGAAAGAAGGTAAGTAAAATTATATCATTAAATAATGGTAATTATATTAATAATACCATGTTGTTTAATCATATATACATATATATATAATTCTTTTGGCATAAAAGGATTCACATTGCGCTAAGGAGGTCATACTACACACGTCCACGAATGATATTATCACTTTTTCAGTGTGTAAAAAGAGTAACAAAGAAATTGATATCTTATATTTCCATAAAATTAATTATGTAATGAATATAATATATATTTATTTTATGTAACCAATATTTACTTACAAACATCATGAATATATTCCATGTATAGCATCAACGAATCACATCGCTTTGAGAAGGCGGTAGTCCACACTTCCACAAACGATGTTATCATATTCCCAAATAATGTAGTGAATAATTTTATGTGTTAAAAAGTTTTAAAGAAAAATAATGTAATAAATTTCATTTATATCAAAAAAATAGTGTTTTCATCATAATTCCCACCATGAGATGTGGTAATGTAAGAATGAATCATCATTGTTTCGTGAGGCGGTAGTCCACCGTACACACGAATGGTATGCTCGTTACCCATTAAATAGGGGTGTGTGTAATTGAAGCTCTAAAAAATATAATGAAAAACTTAAAGTATATTCATAATTCTAAGATTAATATATAATAATTTAATATTAAAATTTTATGGGGTGTAAAAGGAAAATTAAACAAAAGAGCTTCTAGAATGATGTTACCCCTTTTTCGGGTAACTCTTATTAGTTTACACCAAAAAAATTACTTGGTTGGATTTATTCACAAAGTGAGGCTTCTAGGTTTTGGGGTGTGATTTTGGGATATTATTTGATTAGAATTTTTGGTGATCCATACTATTTAATGGTGTGAATAAATGGGAGGGTTGAGTCCCTTTTATAATGGAGGAGGAGTGGTATTTTTATAATTTTTTAAAAAGGGAATTCCACCCTCATTTTTCCAATGTAATGTTCCTCCAATAATAGACAAAATTAGATAAAAAAATTTATAGGTTCTAAATATAAACATAAACTAGATTTTTTAAAAGTTTATAGGTCATTTTGGTTCTTATGTTTATGTTTTAGACCTCTGTTAATCTAGTTTTTCACTTACTTGGTGTAATTGAATTTAATCACTTTCACTAATATTTTTTTGGAAAAAAACTATCATTTTATTATTATTTTTTTTAAATTATTATGATTAAAAATATGGAATCCATTTTTCTTAATTACAATAAGATAATTTAAAATAATTAATTTGAAATTAATCCCGCAGAAGCAACGACAATACAAGGTTTTTAAGTAAAAACGTCCAAAAGTTTGCTATGTTTTTATATCCAATTGAAAAGTGAAATTGATTACAATGCACTATATTGGACTAATAGATATAAAATTTTTCAAATTAAGATTCAAAACTATTTAAATTTTTTTACCATTATAAATAAATTAGGCAAAAAAATTAGTTTTGAATTTAAATTTGGTATTCACCACTATTGATCCAAAAATTAAACTTCATAGAAAATTACCATAATTTCTAACACTAAATAATTTTAAAATTAAAATTTCAAAAATTATGTTTATTTTTACATATAAAATTTATAAATGCTATAAAATCTTTAATAAAAATTGTTTCTTCATTAAAATGTGGAAAAACTAACATATGAAAATACTTTTTTTATGTATAATATCGAGTTTGTTTTTATCATATTACATTAGAATCTATTAGATGAATGTAAAAATATTTTATTTGATATATAATATATATATTTAATTAAATTCATTCACTAATATTAATTAATTTAATTTATTACGATAAAATTCATTTAGAGCATAAAATTTATTTTTTCGTAAAATCATTTCATTCACATTAATTTGGTCTCTAAATTCATTTATAATTAATTAGTAACCAATAAATTCAACTATAAATTTTTAAATTTTAGTTAATAGGATTCATAACCTCAATTTAACAACATAGGGACAATCATCATTTTAAATAATTGTGTAAATTGTATTCGTTAAGATTCGGTCTTATGTGTAACACTAAACATCGAAGAAACTCATTGTCTGCAACATAAGATAAAATACGCATTGCGTGCATTAAATTATATATAATATGTTAAATCTATTTAAAATATAATATATATTTTAATGTATTGAGATATTATATTTCCTTATCCACTTGTTGTTTTCTGTTATACAAGTTATCAAATACAATGTTCTTACTTTATAATTTTGGGGTGTTACACAAATCAAATTAAATATCAGAACAAAAAGCACCTGAAAATAGATAACGGTGAAGAGGGTGAAAGAGGAGAATCATAACTGAATGCACATTAGAATCACTACAAAATAAATCCCTTTTTGTGGATTTAAATAGGTAATTTAGAGATAGTATAGCTTGTTTGTTCAGATAAAATCAAGATCCCTTGATCCTCTTCCCACTGAAGAGAAAAAGGAACAAATTGGGAAATAAATATAATTTCCCAATTAAAACGAGGCATAGAAACCATCAGGTACCTGATGGATTTATTCTATGTACTAGGTTAAAACTATATAAAAGCTAAAAAATTTCTTTCATATCTTCATTGCCTCGATAACTTGTCTCTCCACCTAAGAATTGTAAAAAAACTCAATGAAATTTAAAAACACCACTTAGAGGTGCTCCAACTTTTTAGTTTCCAGTCTAAATATGAATTATGGAACCAAAAATTTAAATTTCTTCAATTTTCATAGATCTTTAATTAGGTGGATCATTACAAAATCCTAATATAAAGCTTCTTGTCATCAAGATTATTTTGGATTTATTCCTCAATTCTTAATAAGTCATTGGAACCCAATTTCAATTAATTTTCACAACTCCAAGTAACAATAGTTTCTCCATGACTCTATATGATCCTATAAAGTGGGATTTATATTTAAAACTCATTATCTGAACCCATGCATTCAACTATCATTCATAAATGACGAACGTGATGAAAAAACCACCTCTTCATACTCAATTATATAAAAAAATACAAATTTTCTCTCCCACACCCCATTAATTAACTTAAAATGAGACTTAACTACCATTTCATGATATCATATTCTTACCAAAAACAGAATTAATCTTCCTAGATAACATCACAAAATAACATGAGACATATATTTCCTATCTATTAAACTATACCACCCATCACTTACAGAATGCACTAATGGAATCAATCACTGTTGATGAATTATACCATATGGTTGAGTTATAGAACCAGATATGATTCATCCAATAACCACAACCATATAGATACCAAACTCATATGCTCACTATGTGAGCTCATACATATCAAATTACTAGAGCCCCATATTATACCTTGATGCATAAAACATACAACAAAACATCAGTAAAAGACTCTCCACCATGACTGGTACATGTCATCATTAAACTAGAACCTACATATGTGACCCTCTATACCATATGAAATTCACCCCATGATCCTTGATCATCAAAACCCTCCAACCAAAAAAATAGACGTTACCTCTATCTTCTAATCTTCCTAACTACCCCAACAATCTATCAATTATCACATCTAACCCCAAATTATCACCTTTAACTATCAACACATATTGACCCCTAAGGTGATATATTTCACAATTGTTTTACTATATATATATATCATTCATTTAAATAATGTATGTGTGTTCAATGGGTTTCTTTACACACATCACCAAACGAAAAAAAATTGTGACACCTTTTATAAAAAATTTATAACTATTGTAATAAATATATAGGATTCATGAGAGTAAATAAGGTTAAATTTTTTTCAGAATTTATATAAAAATAAAAATATTGATAATTCAGTAGTAATATTCAATTTTTATGGTTAAATGACTAATAAATCATTTTATGCGTAAAATGTGTTTTTCTTACATAAAATATTTTTATATACTATGGATTTTATTATATTATTACTAATTATTGATTTTAACAAAAATATTTAATAATATATGAAATAAATTAAGTTATCATGTGTCTAACATTTTTTAATAGGAATGAAATAAATTTATTTTGTGTTTAGAATATTCATTTTTTCCAACTATTTTTATACATGTGAATTATTATTATTTTCAACATTATATAATTTTATTAAAATAGTTTTAATTGATATCATATAAATTATTATAGTAATATTATATTTAGTATTAAATTCAAATAAATTAACACTTTTTATAAATTAATTTTAAATAATATTAATAATTTTCAGCGATAAAATCATCATTTTCTAATAAAATAGTTTTATTAAAATATATTTTTATATTTTTAACATAACATCTAAATATTTTTAAATTGAATTTGAATAAATGGATCTAAAATTATGATTCATCATGCAAAAATTGATAAGAGGTGTCATATTATATTTTTTGATAAAATAATTACCATAATTGCATTTTAGTCAAGATTAATACTTGTTAAAATTGTTAATAAAATATGTCTAGAATTTCACAAAATCAATTTAACACTTAAACCTTATATAATACATATTCTAGGTTATAAATTCATACAAACAAGTTTCACCAAAATTTACCCAACTAATTCACCAAGCATTTCTAACCATTGGGTTATAATATTTTTACCCCTCACCCATAATTACTTTCCATGAAAAAGCCCTGCTTTTTCAATAATAAAATAAGATCAATCCCACCCATTCAATCATCCATCTCCAACCCCAATAAAATTTATCACAGATTTTCCTTTTTTATCTCCTTAAAATCCTCCAAATAAGTTACTATGGTTATATAGAGTCCTCCTAGGCATTAAGAAGCTACTTATCAAGGAAAGAGTTCCCCTACTATTATAATTGATTGAATTAAATCATTTGTGATAGGCCCTTATATTCTCAATTTATTATGTTTTAAAGTGTTAATAATAAAAAATTTACTTTCTAAATGATTTAATTTTGATTTTATAAGAACCCTTTCTCCGAATAAACTTATTCTATATACCTTTTTATATAATCTTCATGATGTAAAATTAACTCCTTGTTTTTTATGCCATATATTCATATTGAGAAAACATATCCCTATTATAATTCAAATTTATTTAACTTGATGTGACAATCATTAATTTATTGGGTAAATAATTATATGAAATACACATTCCTCTTTAATGGGATTGAAATTATTAAATACATTCTGTTTTTATTTGATCAATTTGACACACATAATGTTGGACGTATAAATGGTGAACCATAAAATCACTCGAATTAATTGGGTAAAGAATTAATTTATAGACGTTTTATATTCATGATACATTGAAATCATGAATTAGTAATGTTTTATGATACTTTTGAAGGACCTCGGAACACATTTGAAAGAGGAGGAGTGAATCATTGTGTCAAATTTTACTTCTAACAGATGGATCTTATTCCCACGTTGGTAGGAACCTATTAAACCTATTTGAGAAATGCATTAAAATAGAGAAGATATCAATTTTACAAGTTTTTTCACAATGTTCTACATCCAAGGATCATATTCCAATAGTGTTTCGATCATACCAAAGTCCACCAATATTCACTAGTTGTGGATTAAAAAGGTTCGGTTGTAGACAATCAGTTCCAGAATCACTACCATAACTAGAATTCAAGGATCACTCACTACACGCCTCAGAACTCTTCTACTAACTCTCCCTATCACAATATTATAAGGGTATAAAAAATCAGTTTATTGACATGAAGGTCACTTCGATGATTTGGCATTAATGTCTTTGTCTCTGACACAACATATGACTCTTCTTTAACTGATGTTCCGAGTTGATGAACATTGAAATTTATGTCCACATAAACCTAATGTTCAAAACGGCATTTTTCAAATCCCCTTAGGGAAGCTCAATTCTTCACATTTCTCACTCGTTCGTAGAACACCTCTTCCATCGTAGAATAACCTATCATTGCGAAGACAAGTACCATCATGGAATAACTAGATTCACAAATCTCTCTAAGCCAGAGCAGAACATCCCATCTTTACAAAGTACTCAATATAAAAAATCATTGACATCAGTCAGGAGAAGAATATTATTTTAATGAATCTCAAGCCTATATATAATTTTAGTTTCACAGAGCACCCCTTTATTCGTGAAATTAGATAGATTCTAGATTTTCTTTGAAAACTTTCATCCAAAATGAAGAGGGGTAACCTCTTATTTTTATATTTCACCGATCATGAAGCTCCACCACCTCCAGTTCATTTTACATTTTGGTCAAAAACAACTTCTCGATGCTCATACATTTTCAAAGCTCCATGGAAATTCTCTATTCTCAAAGCTCATCATAATAGTAGATAATTATATCAAAACCCTTCACGCCACTGTAGATATCCAATTCTCGAAATCTCAAAGTAACACCATCTAAATTAGCAATGCTTAATATCTTTAAAATAATTATTCCAATATTCGCGAAAATCATACCTTCACCATATTTATGAAAATTTGACTCTACAGAAATACCTTTCACCATGATCGATGCTCAAATTATCATAATTGCAAAGCTTACTGTCATAATAATTTAATCCTCTGAGAAACACAAATCATAAATCCCATCTCTATGAAATACATGAATTTTCCATATTTTCTTATGTCCTTCAAGAAAATACACTTTTCACAATTCTTGGCATTATCCAAATTTTGGACCCCAAAAAATAGGAAAACACTGGAAAATGACAGTACCTTCAATACTAGTTTTGACTTGAACTATATGATCCATTTTCTTAAAATCTATCAGATCATCCATCAGAGGATTGAAAACAAACACAAACCATAATCCATTTCCAGCAAAGAACTTCCTCGGTTCCAACAATCTACCCCTCTTTGTTTGTTGGAAATCTGAAGATAAATTCTGCAAAATACTATCCACTATCAAAACCTGACACAAAAGAATCAACTCAGTCATCACTCTAAGTCTACGTGGGTGATGCTCGGTGTAAAAAACAACAGGGGAGACATGAATTGTGTTCTCATGTTTTCGAATGAAAAATATGATAGTTTCCTCATAAAAATTAAATATTTTGAACAAAGACCATTTTCGCCGTTCAAAACTCATCATTCTCCCCTATTCAAACATTATAGAATTTATTTATTCTCTATCATTACTACAACCAGAAAAAACCTTTCATTATTTATTTTGACACTGAATTTATCTATTTTCTTCCCCATTGTAAATGAACCCAAAGAAATGTATTTAAACATTGTATATCTCAGAACATACTATCATTTGATCTTATATCCCCCATAAACATGAATCACTTACACATACATATTAAAATAGTTAAACAAAACTGGGAGAGGGAAATTTCATAACCACATTATGCACTTGGAGGTTGCTGAACACCAATGTGCAACAAATGTTTCTCAAAAATTTCCACTCATACTAGCTTAGTCAGGATATTAGCCACTTGCTCATCAGTTCCCACTTGATTTATTTTAATAATGCCTTCTTCAACTTTTTTCCACAATGAAGTGATATCGAAATTTAATATGTTTCATATGAGAATGATGAACCTGATTCTTCTTAAGATCAATTTACCTCTTTTTATCAAAGTAAATCATAATTGGTTGTTCCAACTCATCTACAATGTCATTAAATTGATACTTCATCTAATTAAGTTGATTGTATATCATTGAAGAAGTTATATATATAGCTTTAGCAGTAATAAGAGAAGTAATTTTATATTTCTTTCTCAGTTAGCCCACACATTTATTCCAAATATTGAATGATCCATCATGGGTGGAATTTATTTCCACTACATCTCTATCCTAGTCAGAATCATAAATTGATGATAGTTCTCTACCACTACCTACAGAAAAGTATATTCCCTAATTGTGAGTACCTGGAATATAACTCATGATTCATTTCATTGCCATCATATGTTCTTCCTTAGAAATAATCTGAAAGTGCGCTACTAAGCATGTTTCAAAGACAATTTATGTCTCTGTTACAAACAAGTACAATAAGCACCAAATGATCCTCCTATGCATTTTGGGGTCTACATATGTCCCATACCCATGATTTCCATGTTTTTTTCCAACTAAAATTGTAGTCTACATTTGTTTTGGGTGATGAATATGAAATTTTAGCAGTATTTATTTTGCATACTTTTCATGAAAAATGATCGTATAATTTTTTTCCTGAATAACTTGAAGCCCTAAGAAATATGTGAGTTCACCCATCATGAACATTTCAAATTTTGATTTCATGTGATTATAAAATTCTTCAACATATAATTTCTTTCATCCATTGAAAATAATATCATCAATGTATACCAATACCATGAACTTATCTTTTTGAGTGTTATTCACATATAGATTGTGATCCACTCCTCCTATTTTGAAATCAAGAGTTCTCAGATATGAATCTAGTTGAGAGTACCACATTCGTGGTTCTTTATTCAAACCATATAATTATTTCTATAATTTTCAAAACTTCTTTTCATCATTTCCAAGAAGGAAACATACCAGTTTTTCAATGTATACTTATTCGTCATGAAAACCATTTATGAAATCTATCCTGAAATACATTTGATACACTTTATATCCTATTTGGATTTCCATGGAAAGGAATATCCTAAATGACTCCAGTCTAGCCACAAGAGCAAATATTTATTCAACATCGATGCATTCAACATGTGAATATCTTTTACACACTATTCGCTCCTTATTTTTTATCACATTTCCACATTCATTGATTTTATTCTTGAAAATACACTTTGTACCTATCACATTTTGATTTTCAATTCTCTTAAGTAGATCCCATGTTTCATTCATGTCAATATAATCCATCTATTCATTCATGGATTTATCCTATGATTCATCCTTTGTAGAATCTTCAAACGAGGATGATTCCATAACTAACAAGAATGCATATTGAGAATTATTCCTCCTTCTCCTTATTTGTGTGGGTTCATTCTAATCCCAAATGATGTTGGATTGATCAATCTATACCCTTAGATTTCCCATTTTAGTTTCAAACAAAGTCTCTCCATCCAAGGTTTCTTGTTCTGACTCTTCATCAGATTCAACATCATGTTGTGATTCCTGAGAGTTTTTTACACTTTCCTCTACTTCTGTATTTGGACCTGCTCTATGTTTTCACTATTTGTCATCTTCTATCACATCATCATATGAATTCCTTGAGTAATTTTTTGTTTTATCTTCAATGATATTCACATTAAAACATTCTAATATTTTTCTATGATTCTTATTGAAAAACTTTTAGGGTTTGTTGTTGATTGAATATTCGAAGAATATTATTTCATCTTCCACATCTCTATACTTCCCATGAATTCCTTCTTTTTTATCATAAAACATTTACTATTGAAAAACCTAAATACATCAAAGATGGATTTCTTCCATGTTATAACTCATATGGTGACTTCTTTTCACCCATATAAAGCCTTTTTTGATTATTAAAGTACATTTTCTATTAAAAAACATCTTTCCAGTATTGTCTTGGGATACAACTCTCAATCAACATAGTTCTAGCCATATTTTTCACCTATCGATTCTTTTGTTCAACAACCCCATTTTATTGTGGGGTTATCATAGAATCCACAACATTTTGTATTCTATGCATCTATAGGTAATTTTTAAATTCAATGGACATGTATACCCATCAATTTTTAGATCATAGAACTTTGATTGTCAGTACAGCCTCATTCTCAACAATTTGGTGATAATTTCTCATGAAATCAAGAACTTTCATCTTCCTTTATATAACCGTAACACAAGTAATTATATTATTACCATTAATGAAAAGGATTAATTAAATCCATCCATGAGTTCCAACAATGATTATCAAGCCACATATGTCTGTATAGATGAGATCAAAAAGATGTAATGCCCTTCTCTTCTTTGGATGATAAAACGTACATACCATCTTTCACCGTATGAAAGAATCACAAGTTGTTTCCTGTTCATATATTAGAATAGAGATATCCATGACTAAATTTATCTTATATATGTTTTCTATGTCATTTTGATTGATGTGCACCAATCTCTTATACCACAAGTTTTTTTCTTCTTCCACAGTGAAGAAAAAAATATTTTTATTACTGTCAATCTCATACAAGTTTCCTTCTGTTATGCATCCTTTCATAAGATAATTTCATGTATTTACTCTTATAGTACACCCCTTGTAAATGAATGTCACAATAAGTCTAGATTAATTGAGTTGATGTACACTAAATAGATTGTGACGTAATCCATCCAAATAAAGAACTTCAGTCTCCATCAACTCTCTGTTATCTAGTTCAGTGATTCCACTGGCTTTTATCTTCTATGAACCATCACTACTGAACCATACTATACCGTCAAACATTTTCTTAACATTTTTTAATAATTCATCATTAATATTCATGTGGGTATACCACTCGCTATCAAGAATCCAGGTGATGTTTCTCTATGTATATTTGAGGGCTACTTCTGCAAGGTTGGATTTCTCAAAATTATTTTTTTCTTTCAATGAGATATTGGATTAAGTGTATAACACTAATGGCCATTAAATTCTATCTTTATTATACAAAGGTTCTTCATATTCGTACTATTCTTCCAAAGGAAAAAACCTGTTTTAGAATGTAAAACCATCTAGTTGGTGAGTGTTGACTTATCTATGTGAATTTATGACTTTCTCCTATCAAACCTCAACCTAAAATGCACAAATTTATGGAAAAAGTTTGAATAGTGAAAACAATATCCAAAGAAACTATTTCATATATAAGATATAGGATATGCCATTTTTATCATTTTTTTGACATCGTAGATCTTCCCCATTCACATAGATCCTTTCCTCTTCGCAATATGACATGGTATGACCCAGATAGCCATAAAACTAATACATTATGAGACAAAATGTCTTCCAACATCTATTTATCCTCACACCTTCTTCCTTGAGAAAATTGTTTGATTGTCTGTCATTTCTAGATGATCGAGCAAAATCTTTAGTTCTCATTTCAATTTTATTTAAGGGTTACCATTTAAAAACTTCTTATTTCATTTTAATATGATCAACTTTCATCATTAACTTATTTTAGTCCACTTTATTTTTATCATTTTATATTTCGGTATCACAACTGATTCCACTATTTCCCATGAATGATGTTCTTTGACAACTAAAATCATTTCAAATCCATGAAAACCATGTTTGTCTCTCTCCAGCATCTTAGCATATGAGAACCTTCAAAATTGTATTTTCTTCTCTATATCTTTTTTATTTTATTCACATTTGAATTTACTCCTAGAGTAAAAATTTATTCTTCGAGTCCCATAATGGTTTTCAACTTCACTACCAGTCTCTAGGTAAGGTCATTGATGGCCTTTTCTTATTATTCGATTATAAAACTTACATCCACTAAATCATCTGTGATTTCAAGGATTAATTACTGAAATTTTACAAATTATTCCAGTTGTTCAATTTCTTCCACATGTTGATCAACATATTCCAATGATTTTTCCACAATTTTGTTCCATATATTTCATTTCATACATTTATTCTCATTCTTACCAAAATCATTGTTAAGTTCTATCTTGGGATCGTCATTAGTTGTAAATTGATTGACTATAGCTTTATCTTTTGATGGTTCTGAGTTTTTAATGGTAACCATCATTGAGTCATGGTTTCCAGTTTTGAATTCCAGTTTTGAATTCCAGTTCTTCATCTTCTTAGAATTCATTATCATCATCCTTCTCTTCACAAGATGAACTATTCTTCTGAAATTTCTTTCCAGATTTGAAGTCTCCCTTTTCAAAAAAACTTCTTATGAAGCCTCTTGATGTCTTCGGCCTCTCACCCTTCACCATTGAACTTTCTTGAGCACTGAGAGGCAATGTGCCCAACTCTTCTACACAAAAAAACATGTCAATGGTAACTTACCTTAAAATTTCCCTTTTCCCTTATTGAAATTCATGGAAATGAGAGAAATAATTTATTTTTACTCATCATCTTCACCACTACTATTTCTTAAAATATTCATTTTTTCATGGATTTGAATTTCATTTTTTTCTGACACAATTCATAGAATCTTCTGGTTTGACTCTCATCTCATATGCCACCAGACTTCTCAACATATCATCCAAAGAATGTTTGGTAAGATCCCATTCTTCAAGAGATGACACCATCGCATTATGAATCAGTGAAATTCCTCTCAAGATTTTATTTATAATATCAATGTATTTTATTTCTTCTCCCATACCTATAATTTCTCCTACCACTTCAGTAATTTGATTAAAGAATGTATAAGAATTATCTTTAGTATGTATCTTCAAATGTTCATTCATATTGTGCCGGAGTTGAAGTTTTTCCTCTTTTAAATTGTTGTCTCCTTCATATATACTTTCTTATTTCTACTAAATTGACTTGAAATATATGAAAATCATTACATTTAGATATATCTTATCAGAAAGAGATGTTGTAAGAGAATTCTATGCTTTAGCATTTGCATCAAGAAATTCCTTGTATGTATCACTCATAGACAACCTTGTTGAATCAATAATTTGTATTATTTTAATATTTTTAAAATAACATCCATTCCAAGAGATCTTATATGATATCTAAACCTATTGTTTTCAAATATTAATGTTATTTACATAGAAGAAGGGTACTCCCCTAATATTGACTGAATTCTATGTGATAGTAAAGGATAGATTTAACACCAATAGCCTTTACCCTATGATACCACTTAAAGGACCCCAAAACACCATTCGAGGGGATGGGTGAATTAGGGTGTCAAATTGTTTTTCTAAAATGATGGATCTTGTTCCAATGTTGGTAGGAACATGTTAAACCTACCATAAAAATTCATACAAAGAGAGGATGCAACAATTTTACATGGTTCACCACAAATGGCTACCCCAAGCAGTATATGCTAAATGTGTGTTGGTCATACCAATGTCCACTAATCATCACTAGTTGTGGATTAAAATGGTTCAGTCATAGACACTCTATTCTAGGCTCACTTCCTTTACAAGAAATCTGGGATTTCTTACTATGTCCCTTAGAACACTTCCACTGACTCCCCAAAACACACTATTCAAAGAGAATCCAGACATAGTTTATTGACTTGATGGCCAATTCAATGATTTAGAATTAAAGTTTTTGTCCCTAACATAGAATAGGGCTCTTATTTTACTGATGATCTGAGTTAATGCACATTTAAATTCATGTCCACTTAAACCTGATGTTCAAAACTACCTTTCACAAAGCTCCTTTGAGAAGCTCACTTCTTTGTAGAGTTCACTCATTCGCAGAGCACCACTACCTTCATGGAATAACATGTCATTGCAAAGAAAACAACCTTCATAAAACTCACTGATCCAACATGGAACATCCCATCTATTCAAAGTACTGAATATATAGAAGCATTGAATTTGTTCAAGACAAGAATAGCCGTTTCTCAAAGCTAAATCTTGCATAGAATCCCAGTTTCATGAATCTCCCCTTTATTTTCAAAATAAGAGAAATTTTAGATCATATATGAAACATTTCATCATTAATAAAGAGGTGTATGCTCTTAATTATAGGATCAACCGATAGAGATTATCCACCACCTCCAGTATGACTTACGGATCAGTAAAAAATATCTTCATGGAACTCCTCCATTCGCAAAGCTCTATCTAAATTCTATATTCTCCAATTTGGCCTTAACTGTAGAGATTTCCATCAAAACCCTCCATTCCACCACTGAGATCCATTTCTCATAATCACGATGTAACACAGTCTCAATTTTCAATGCTTTATATCTTCAAAATCCTCAAACTAGTGTTCAAAAAAACCATTCCATTGCCATATTTTTGAAAAGTTGATTCTAGAAAAATACCTTTCATGAAGCTTGAAGATCAAATTCTCATAATCAATGAGCTCACCATCACAATACTTTAATCCTATGAGAATCAAAAATCATGAATCCCATCTTTGAGAAACTCATTCCCCTTCCATATTTTCTTATAGCATTCAATAAAAACCAATTTTCACAATGCTTTTCATTCTCCAAATTTAGGACCCCAAAAATTTGGGAAATACATTGAAATGACACAAACTTCAATACTCTTTTCATCTTGAACTGTTCGATCCCTTTCCTTGCAATATCTAGGATTACCCATGAGAAATTTGACAACAAACACAAACCATGATCCGTTTCTCGAAAAGAATAATCTTGTTTCTAATAACCCTTATGAATAAACATGGTAATATGTATTTGTTACACCTTAGAAATGAATTTTTGTGAAATTATTATGAATTTATCACGTTTATATTGTATCCACATTCCAATTTTATGCCTCATGTACTTATGAACATGTTATGAATCATGTTATTATGATCACGTTATGCATCTTTTAATTATGTTCGTGTTCTTACGCTATGCCTTGTGTTTTCAAATGTTTTTTCATTTATATTGCGTTTTTATTTTTTATCCTTTTCTAGGATAAATGATCAACCCTTTAATTTTAATTTTTATAGGAAATCATATATAGTGAGGTGATCTAGGATGTGATAATAAAGAATTATTTTAATAGAGTTTAAATTTTTTTGTGTTTTTTATATGATCCTTGTAAATCATATATTTTTTTCTTAGTTACAAGACAATAAACCTCAAATGGTCTTCTAGAAATGATCAATGTAATTTATTTTAAGGAATTATGAAAAAAATTATTTACGAAATTGTGGTTCACCATAGTTGGCAATAGATAGAGCTTTACATTTTTTAAAAAATTGGAATAGAATACTTTAGTGAAAACCGTTATGATAAAAAATTTTGTAGGAATTAAAATCATGTATTTTGGTTAAATATAGAGTATGTGGTTTACATGAAAATATATCCATGTTTGGATGCTGACAATGGATATAGCTATATCATAGATTCAACTAGAATTAATCTCCCTAAAAAATGTTGGTTGAAAATTTCCTTAATATTTACTCTAGTAAAAATGAGTGGTATTAAGATATAAACTCTGTAAACACACTCATAGGGATATATTGTGGTCATAATATTTTTTTTATGGACTATTTTGAATGGTTAATATATAATGTAGTTTTTTCTCTTTATAAATAATAAAAGATTAAATTATATGGTACTAGAAGATCAATAATAGAAATTATCCCATTATAATTTATTATGACAATGATTATTAATACTATCCACTTTCTCATTTAAGATTCCTTATTTTAGAAAAATTATGGAAAATAGAGGGACCCATAAAAGATGCGAAGGGAAATGAAATGATGTTCTCCCCAATTTTAAGGAAGATAGAGTCAAAACTTATTGATGATGTTAAGTAATATATCTAATGTTATAAATGATATCAATAATCATGTTGAGCATCTAGTTTAAATAAATAGAGAACTACATGATTTTTAAACCTTCATAATTCAATGAAAACGTGTTTTTAGTGGACCCTCTAATTGACGGATTGCAGAATAGTGGATCTATTATATAGAAAATATATTTTTTATACACAATTTTTATGAAAAATAGAAGGTTTCATTAGTTGTGTACCACTAATAGGGAGAACTCAACCCGTAGTAGACTTTGTTTAGGAACCAAATGTTAATGGATGAATTAGAATAAATGGATTTCTAGTAGTTAAAGATGATTTTTAGTAAGTATTTCCTTCGAAATCTCTGAGAAAAAATTGAAATGGGGATCCTTGAGATTTTAGAAAAGTGGGAATTATTAGAGGGATGTTATAAGATTAATTTTTCAAGAATTTTGTGGTATTCTAAAAGTTTTTTCTTTTATTCTAATGGGAAGACTGATTTATTATTTTGTGGATGGAGACCCTATGTACATATAGCATTATAAATATGAAATTTTATGTTTTTTTATGATATATTGTGTTGTGATGTGAAAATTGAAATGGAATTTTGAAACACACAATGTTATCTTTGATATAATTATAATAATATAGAAATAGAGTAAAATTTTTAGAATGATTTTCATTAAAAACATAATGTGATGTAACTATAACTTTCCATGTGATATGAGTGTGGGAGGACATACTAATTGAATTCCCCTGATGGAAGTGTGAAGTGAAACAAGTGTTGTATATATGGTCATACTTTTAAAGATGGTTATTGAGGTGAAAATATATAACAACCTAATACAAATAAAAAAGGTAAATGGTGGAATATTATCCTAAAACTTAGTGATTAAATTATGGAGAGCCTAGGTACATTTATAATTTATGTTTTGATCTGAAAATGAAAGAGGGAAACCTTAATAACCTTTAGAATATGCCAATGGATAATAGTTTTAATCTTTACATCATGGAGGGTTAATATGATTTCATAACGAACATGGTGGTAGGTACACTTATTGATCCAACTAGATCATTGTCTGATTCTAGTTATACATATTCTTTTATATCATTCATGTTTTCAAATAACATCACATAAAAATGATATATTTTAGAGGAAAAACTATCATTTGAAATTCAATGGGGTTATTCAATAATAAATGGTATATAGAGATTGCCCTATTATTTTTTAGTGAAATATCATCACTAATATATAATTCATTATAATAGTGTAATTTTTAAAAAAACATGTCATGGGTTTGCTCTCAATGTAAAATAACGTGATTAATTTTGGAATAAATGAAATTTGAATGGAATTTCATGGTATTCATAAAGTTATAATCAATATAGATATATATCAACATGTTTTTTATCAAAAACATCCTACTATAGCATTCTTTATTGAAAATATTTGAGAATAAGGGGAAGGAAGTGATATTTAAAAAAGATAAAGTTTGTACCCATAGTTTATGAGAAACTGGATGTATTTCATGAACAAGGTTATGTATCTCATATATTTTGAAATTAATGAAATAACTACTGGAAAAATATCTTAGTTCTATATTATCTATACATCCATTAATCACAAAAATGTATATAGATCAATGAAACCACTATTGGAATGATAACATGATAAATGTAATTTTTGAATATATACATAGATGTTTTTTATATAAATATGTAAAAGTAGAGATTCAAATTCCTAACATAGTATTTCAACCACTACTAATACCTTAATCAAAGTGGGAAAACATCACTATGGTCTTTGTTGATGTCTTTCTTATGATTTAAATGGGTAGAAATACAATAAGGGTAATAATTTATAGATAAACCATTACTATTTGTTTTCTCTATATACAATCGGATTCATTCCTTGAGCACCTAGCTCGCTTATATATTCAAGAAGTGGTGAGAATTCATGGTGACCTCTTTTCAAATATATTTTACTACAATCCCTGATTTACTTATACATTTTGGAGGATCTTAAAAATGATTATGAATACATAAATTAACCTAAGAATGGAATAAATTTGTTAAAATAATGGGATGTTTAATATAACTATTAAAACATTAGATTACATGTTAAGGGATTGATCCCATGATTTATAAGGGAGTTTGGACCAAAATAATCATCTTGTTGAATTATCCCATGATAATAGTTTCCATACAAGTATTAAATTAGATCCATATATAGCACTTAATTGTAAAGGGATCATAAATCCAATATATTGGGATGATATTCGAGAAGTAATTTTGTTGTGAAAACCTTGTACAATAAATCAAAAAGTATATAAAAGTAACCCAGAGACATATTGAACCTACTCAAGGTCATAAAAATGGGTTATTCTGAAAATTAAATAAATGATTGAGAATTACATTTTCGAGAAAATATATTATGAAGAGTATCACCATGGAAAGGGGTCATGAGATTTTGGAAGAAGGAAATGCTAAGTCCATTTTAAATTGGACCATTTGAGATTCTATGGAATGTTGGACCAATTTAAAATTGGTTGGAAATACCTCTTAATATATCAAATTTCCATGATTTCTTCCATGTTTTCCCTCCAATGAAATTATATGTTAGGCATAATTCATATACATTACATTAAGGACATAGAATTTGAACCTAAAATTTTATATAAATAATTACAAATTAATATTCTCAATGAAAGGGGGTAGTTATTAATAAATATTAAAAATCAAATTTAAAAAGTTTTATGGAGAAATCACAAGATTTGGGATGCAACATGGGATCCTAAATAAGTGATTAAGGAAAGATATCCTTATTTATTTCAATGTGTGAATCATATTTCAAGGGTACATTTTTTTAGGTGGAAAGTGAAACTTTAAATATATATATATTTCAATTAAATATAAAGTGTTTGATATCTTTCTACACATTCATCATGGAAAGAAAACAAGTTGTAACACCTTTTATTAAAATTTATACAACTATTGTAAAGTATCCCTAGGATTTATAGGTTTAAATATGGTTATCTATTTTATGAAATTTATATATAAATAAAAAAATAATGGTATTTATTTAATAAAATTATACTGGTATAAGTAAATGGCCGATAAATTATTTTATTCGTAAAATATGTTTTTCCTAACAAATTTCATTTTATATGAAATTAATTTAATTATATGATGATTAAATAATTATTTTAATTAAAAAAATTAATAAAATATACAGTAAAATATGTTATCACCCATCTAATAGATTTTATTAGGAATTTAATTAATTTATATTATTCTTATAAGATTCAATTTTCATAAAATAGTTTCATATGCGTGTAAATTATGTGCTTTTTAGAACATTGAATATATTTATAAAATATATTAAAATTATGAATTTTAAATTATGAACCTACTATTATGTTTAATTTTATACTAAAAAAATTAATACTCATTTAAAATTAATTTTAAATAATATCATGAATACTAAACGATTAAAACATCATTTTGTACAAAAAATGGGTTTTCTATACAGTATATGTTGTAGTTGAAAATTTATTTTCCTCATATTTAGAAATTTAATTAGTTTAAATGGATCCCAAATCTTTATTCATCACATAAAAAAAATTTATAGTGCTCATCTTATATATTTAATGAAAAAATAAGAACCGTGATTAATATTTAATCAATATAAATAAGTATTAAAGTGGGTTATCAATTGTGGATGGAATTTTAATAAATCAATTTGACATTATGAAATTATTTAATAACTTTGTTTGGATAAAAAGATATAATTACATGTTTTGAAAACATTTACCTACCCATTTAACTATAATCACCAAACCCACTTAACCCCTATGTTATATCATTCTTACCCCTCACCTGACATTAGTTTCCATGAAATAGCCCCACTTTTCACTTATAAAAGATAATCTGTCACAACCATTCTCTCATCCATATCCACAAAAGGTCATTTATCCTGAATTTAACTTCTTTATCTATCTCAAAATCACTACCAATGATATCCTAATGTTTTAATGAGTCCTTATATGATTTTTGAAGTTATATAGAAAGGTGAGGGTTTTCCTCCACTTTTGATTCATGTACATATTTTATGATAATACCTTTATTTTTCAAATGATTATTCTTTAATGTGTTATTAATAAATTCTTTTCCTTCTGAATTATATTATATTGATTAGAGACTACTATTATATCTCATTGATACCTTTCCATAACCCATTTTATATAGTAATTATGTTGTCAACATCACACTTTGATTTTACTTTCCCTATTTTGATGTTGTGAATACCCAACCCCATTTTCATTCAAGGGAATTCACCTAGATATAACTATCCTTAATTTATTTGGTACATAAATATATAAAACCCACATTCCTTTTTTAATTTAAATGATTAAATATATTATTATTTTATATTATCACTATGGCACACATAATGATATACATGTGAAGGGGAAAGAATCAATCTCTATAGATGATATGTTTATGATACCTTGAAATCATGACTTGGTAATTTTTTATTATACCTTTGTGAATAAAATTGGTATTATTATTTTACATTATTTTAGTTATGATCTTTGGGGATATTCTTATGAATGTATGATGTTTATATTATTTCCACATTTATATGTTTTTACATATATACTAATAATCATGTTTTTCCACATGTTCTTATGTTCATTTAATACATCTTTTTCTTATATAAATGTTCTTAAACTATACCTCAAGTTTAATCCATTATGTAAATTTATACTCAATTTTCGAGGTTTATCCCTTATAAGGATTCATTCCCATCAAATTATTTTGAAAATTTTCCTCAGAAAATAGTATGTAGTAAAGTGATCTAGGGTGGGATAAAAAATAAGTATTTCAAGAGAGTTAATTTTTGTTGTTGTTTTATCATATAAACCTTGTATACCATGTATTATGTTCCTAGATTCCAAGGAACTGAACCTAAAATGTTCCCTAGTAAATGATGAATGAAATAATTTTTAAAATGAATTCTGTTAAAATCCATATATGAAATTGTGGTTCCTTATAAGTCTTGAAAAATTTTATCCATGATACAAAACCATCTGTAACACCCCGCCCATACCTCATTGGCTTGAGGAGGTGGTGAGGGTAACTTGGCCTTAAGCGACATTCCCAAGGAGCCAAAGGCTGGAAATAAATGTCGAGGGCTTAGAGAACAAGTTGGTGAACGATTTTCCCTTAAGAAAAAACAAACCACACCATCCATTATCAAACACTATATGATGCGTGTCAATTAAATAGCCAAATATGCATTCCCAAAAGACAACCAAGTTGTACCACAATACAACCCAAAACCAATACGACCAGTCATGTATACACCACATTAGAGTAAAAGAGGAAACCAAAAACCAACTCTAAAAGCCATGACACCCCCACAGCTCTACACAAAGCTCTAAGCTCCAAGCTCCACCAAGACATCACGATGCACCACTAAAGTAGGGAGATGCCTTACCTTTGCCCATGTCATGGTACACAACATCTGCAAAGACACCAACGTGCCAAAAGCAGGAGTGAGTACTAAAACTCAGTAGGATTTCCCCAAATGACTTCCCTATACACACCACTAGGATAGAAACATTAGCACATTTATATAAAATAGTTTATATAAAATAATCACAAGTGCAACCAATAAAAGAAGCCAAACACGCCCTTACCAAGCCATCACACCCAAACCAATCAACCAAGGGAAATCCAACCAAATATGCCACAATAAATTTCATCATTTACACACTAGCATAACAATTTCCATCTTACAAATAAATGCACAACAAACAACCAATACAGTGGGACTTCCGCCCAACCTATTCACACCAAAGCAACTAAAATGATGGGTCTTCCACCCAACCCGTTCACCCATTCGCAACTAGCAGTACATCCCAACCACTACCCATATGGTGGTTCTTACGACCACTATCCATCACCATTTATAGTGAGACTTCCTGCCCACTTCCACACAACATTTCAACCAATCACAACCAAGCATATAACCCATCAAGGTCACAACATCATGCAATCAACCAATTCCATTGCAAGTCAATCCACTTCAATAAATCACCCATTTATTAAAAACCGTTTTCCATGAAAAATAACCTTTCTTGAAAACAACATCTTTATTGAAAACCATTTCCATCAACCATTTTCACAAATCAACCATAGCATCCCATTTTAAAATCTCCATTTTAAAACCCACAACAACAATCATTTCACCACCAAAATTCCCTTTTTCCCCAAAAATCCCCAAATGGATTGCCAACCAATTTTTCATAAAAAATCACAATTAATTTTCAGTACAACAATTAATTGTAACAAATAACCACTATTTCTAACCAAGTGGAGTTGAGAGAGAAGCCACCTACCTTTAGGGTTCCTGAGAAATTGACCCACAAGCACCCCCACCTCAAATCCGGCGAACACACCACTGAAACCTCTCTAGATCCCTTTACCTAACATCCACAAGCCTTAAAAACATCATCCAAGGAAACCAAAACCCTATATCTACACACTAAAAGTGTATATCTAGAAAACCAAGAATGATAGGGATGTAGATCTAGTGGAAAACACAAGGAAACTAAGAGGAGAGACTTACCCGGGAGAAACCACCTTCAAACCGCCAATAAACCTCTTCAAAATACTTCCAAACCGAGTGGGAGAGACCCTCCAACCCCTGAGAACCCTAAATCCCGAGTGAGTCTCGAGTTGGAGGAAGATTGGAGTGTTTTATGTTGAGATTGAGGGATCTCGGACTCAAAAACACCAATTTTAAGTGGCCGCATTGTTAGCCTGCATGGTTTGGAAAACCGTACGCTAACCGTGTGCATGCGAATTCCTCGAGAGCAAGCATTTGCACAGTTTCCTCACATGGTTTAGAAAACTGTGTACAGGCTGTGCGAAGCCTACTGTCTTCCCCTGCATGGTTTCCTGGAGAATCAACACGGTTTCCACTAACCGTGCTCAAATCGTGAACCCACAGAAAAGCCTTCAAACTCATCCAAAATCATTCCAAACTATACCAACCTCTTCCCAACTCATCCCATGCACTTTTAACACATAAAAATGCATTAAAAAGTCCACATACCTCAAACTGGGGTTACTACATTCTCCCCACCATTGGACTTTCCATCCTCAGAATGTATTGAACCCGCCCTTTGCCGAAAGAGCTTGGGCCACTGTTCAAACATCTATTTCACCCACTACCAAGTCTCCTCTTAAATCTGACCATACTGCTACAAAACATGAACTAAACCGATTCTTTTACCACACAAGACTTTCTCTTTCCAATCCATAACCCGCACTGGCACTTTCACGAATGAAGCATCCCATTCTAGTTCAACATGATCCCTTCAAATCACATGGTCACGATCTGGCTGATACTTTTTCAACTGTGACACATGATACTCATTGTGCACCACACTAAACCTAGGTGGAAAAGCCAAATGATAAGCCACCTCACTAACCCATTCTAGAATCTCAAAAGGTCTAATATACCCCAGAGATAACTTTCCCTGCTTCCCAAACTGACGATGTCCCAACCAAGGAGAGATCCTTAAGAAAACATGATCACTCACCTCGAATGACAATGGTCGTCGGCGATGATCCGCATATGATTTATGATGACTCTGAGCCGCCTCCATTCTCTTCCTGATCAACTTGATCTTCTCCATAGTTTCCTGGAAAAGGATTGGTCCAACCATCGAGGACTCACCCATTTCCACCCAACAAAGTGGAGAACGACATGGCCGCCCATACAACGCTTTAAACAAATCCATATTTCTGGATTCATGATAACTATTATTATATGAGAACTCCACCAATGACAAGTACTCCTCCCATGAGGCACCAAAATCCATGAAACAAGCCCACAACATATCCTCCAGTGTTTTTTTCATCCTCTTGGATTGACCATCCATCTGAGGGTGACACGCCGTACTCATGGTCAACTTAGTTCCAAGGGCTTGCTGTAAGGATTCCCAAAGACGAGATGTAAACCTCAGATCACTATCAGATACGATCAAAACTGGAACACCATGACTCTTTACCAACTCCCAGATATAGATTTTGGATAGATCCTCTACTGTATGAGATTCACGAATCAGGATTAAATGGGCCGACTTTGTTAGCTGATCCACTATAACCCAAATGGAATCGTGCTTTCTGACCTTTCTTGGGAGACCTGTAACAAAATCCATCGCTATTTTCTCCCACTTCCAAACAGAGATTGGTAAAGACTGCAACATTCATGCTGGCCTCTGATGTTCTGCCTTGACCTACTGATAAGTCAAGCATCTCGAAACGAACTCAGCCACTCTTCTTTTCATACCAGACCACCAAAAATGTGATTTCAACACTTTATACATTTTATGAATTCCAGGATGAACAACCCACCTGAAATGATGATACACCCTGAGAATATCCTCCTGACAAGAAACTGGTACAACCATCTGATTCCGAAAACACAAAACTGAATCTCCATTCAGTTTCCAACCCTCAATGGTCTCTCCACCATTGAGTCTCGACCCCATGGTCAGACACTCAGAATTGGATATTAGTGCCTTTATAACTAGTCCAACCAAGTTAGGAATCAACAAAACGGGAAAGAAGACCACTCTATCACCCAAGTCCTCACATACAAACTGCATATCGGCTATAATCGACATCAACTGCCACTGACCTGATGCCTGTTTCACCATCTAAGCATATGATTTTCTACTTAATGCATTTTCCACCAAATTTCCCTTATCTGGTGTGTACATTAAGTCAAAATCAAACATCTGGAGATATTCCATCCATCTCCTTTGCCTCAAGTTCAAATCTCTTTGTGAGAAAATGTGCTTCAAGCTCTTATGATCTGTATATACTGTGAATTTCTCATAGAAGAGATAATGACACCACACTTTCAAGGCATGGACCACTACTGCCAATTCCAAATCATGAGTTTGGTAGTTCTTCCCATGCACCCTCAACTATCGTTAGCCATACTGAACCACATGATTCCCTTGCATGAGAATGCACCCCAACCCTGATCCCGATGCATTGCAATACACCACATACCCTTTTCCTGGTTCTGGAAAAACTATGATTGGTATTGATGTAAGGTGAACCTTTAGCTTTTTGAAACACTGATGAAACTATTCATTCCACTGGAATGAAACATAATTTTTTTTCAAAGATGTCATTGGTGAAGCCAAACGTGAAAAATCACGAACAAAATGCCGATAATACCCAGCAAGTCCAAGGAAACTCCATATCTCAAACACATTCTTTGGAGGTTTCTACGAGATAACAGCCTCTATCTTTTTTGGATCCACTGAAACACCTCCTTCAGAAATCACATGGCCAAGAAAATGATCTTTTAGTATCCCGAAGTCACACTTTGACAATTTGGCATACAACCACTGATCCCTCAAGATCCCTAGCACTATCGCCAAGTGCTGCTCATGCTCCACCCTTGTCTTTGAAAACACCAAAATATCTTCTACAAACACCACCACAAATGAATACATATATCTTTAAAATATCTGATTCATCAATTCCATGAACACCGCTGGTGTATTCGTTGGACCAAAGGGCATAACCACATATTCATAATGGCCATATCTACTTCTAAAAGCTATTTTAGGAATATCGTCCTTCCTTACCCACAATTGATGATATCCTAACCTTAGGTCAATCTTGGAGAACCACTGTGCTCCTCTCAACTAGTTGAACAAATCATCAATTCATGGAAGTGGATGTCTTTTTTTTATCGTATCTTGGTTAAGTCTATGATAATCAACATAGAACCTCAAAGTTCCACCCTCCTTTTTCACAAACAACACCAGCGCTGCCCACAGGGACGTGATATGCTAGATAAACCCTTTCTTTTCTAAGTCTTACAACTAGAAATTCAATTCCCACAATTCAATAGGTTCCATCCGGTAATATGGAAGTGAGATAAGACTGGTCCTCGGAAGTAGATCAATAATAAAATCCACTTCTCTTACATAAGGTAACCGAGAGAAGTATTCAAGAAAAAAATCCATGAACTGATCCACCACTACCAGAAGAACACTCTGCTCAACACCGTCTACCGATTCCAACAACAACACCACCAACTAGTATGATATTGGGGCCACTGCTGGTGCCAAAAAACCTATTACACCCTACCTTTCATGCCTCTCTTCCCTAAAGAGATGTCTCATGCCATCTTGTGTCGTAAAGGCCACTGCTCGTGCATTACAGTCGATGTGGGCCTTAAATGCCACCAGCCAATCCATTCCTAGGATTACATCATAACCATCCATCTTAAGCACTAAGAAATTCTACATTAGCTCAACCTGGCCCACAATGATACAACATGCTCTACACAAGAAGGCTCGACACCCTTTTCGACCCAGAGGAGTTTGAAGTTTCCAAACCGAAGGCATCATTTCTGCCCTTAAACCTAGGAAATCAACCACACGTCCAATAATAGAGTTTTGACCCTGGGAATAAGTGTCCCTCATCCTCTTGAACCATGAATTAGAGTTCCCACTATTTCTCAGGGGTACCATCATGATTCCTCTGCCCGGGGCTCCCAACAGATCCCGCTAAGCCACCGATGATCGATTCACCATCGCTGTGTAATCACCAATACACAGCACTGTTGTCTTTGAATGGATATCTTGCCTTAACCACGCTTCGAAGATCCATTCCTTCAACAACATGCAACCTTCCACCTCGGGTTCAAACCACACTAAGCTCATAAACTTAACTGGATACTCTGTCACAGACATATGCTCTTGCTTCAGACTGATGAAATCAGTTGTGCACTGAATTCGGAACATATGTGGGTAGAATTGTTTATTAAAAAATTCCTAAAATCCTTCCTACATCATACCCTGGTCCATACCTGCTTGGAATACCTACTCCCACCATTGAAGAGCAAGGTCCTCTAGCTTATACATCTCTAGATTTACATTCATCTCTACTGGTGTCCACACGAATTCGAATATTCTGGTAATTCTGGACAACCACGCCTCTTCCCTTTCCGGGTCCGAATCACCACTAAAGATGGGTGAATTCTTCTTCTGAAACTGAACTTCATGATCCATATGTTGCGGTTCATCTGCTTTATTTCCACTTTCCACATCTTGGAAAGCTTGCACTATACTTTTCACTAACTGCTGTTTCACCTAAGGCTTAGGTGCAACCACATTCTCATCGAACACTTCCAGTTGGTCTCTACGATGCCTACCTGGTGCCATTACTATAAACAAAAAACAAACAACCATGAGTCTCACTTCTTTAGACATCAAGAATTACCATTTCACATCGCATTACACAACACTATCGCAAAGAGGCTTTCCCCCTTTCCAATTTTTTCATGTTTCACCATTTTTGAAAATCATACCATTTTTAAAATACTAAATTTATTCGGATTAGAATTTCACACATTTGAAAAACAATTTCTCAATTTATCCCATAAATCATTATGCCCAATAAAATATGCATCCTAGAGGGATTTCATTTATACCATGCATGACATGCTCATTTCATTGGCTACAACCATGACAACGAGATATCTAATTCCTATAAGTGTCTCCAAAACACTTATGTACGCAACTCCCTGGTGACTTGAAGTTCAACATAAAAGGTTTAGCTACATCCTTTTATGCTATACATTCCAAGTTCCAACATCCCTACGCCTTGCTACTATCCCGACTCAGGTAATATACCACAACGAATGTCAACACCGAAACCAAGAATCAACTCCAAAGGACCGAACAAGCTAATACCATTTGTAACACCCCGCTCCTACCTCATTGGCTTGAGGAGGCAGTGAGGGTTACTTGGCCTTAAGCGATGTTACCAAGGCGCCAAAAGCTGGAAATAAATGTCGGGGGCTTCGAGAACAAATTGGGGAATGATTTTCCCTTACAACAAAACTAACCAAACCATCCACTATCAAACACTATATGATGTGTGTCAATTAAACAGCCAAGCATGCATTCCCTAAATACAACCAATTTGTACCACAATACAACCCAAAACCAACACAACCAGACATGTCTACACCACATCATATTACAAGCGGAAACCAATAACCAACTCTATGATCCATGACACCCCCACAGCTCCACAAAAATATCTAAGCTCCAAGCTCCACCAAGACATCATGATGCACCACTAAGGGAGGGAGATGCCTTACCTTTGCGCACATCATAGTATACAACATCTGCAAAGACACCAATGTTCCAAAGTAGGGGGTGAGTACTAAAACTCAGTAGGATTTCCCCAAATGACTTCCCTACAAACACCACTAGGATAAAAATGTTAGCACATTTATATAAATTAGTTTATATAAAATAATCACAAGTGCAACAATTACTAGAATCCAAACACACCCTTACCAAGCCATCACACCCAAACCAAGCAACCAAGGGAATTCCAACCAAACATGCCACAAAAAATTTCATCATTTACACACTAGAACAACAATTTCCAACTTTTAAAGCTATGAATATAAAACAACCAAAACAGTGGGACTTCCGCCCAACCTGTTCACCCATTCACACCAAAGAAACTAAAATGGTGGGACTTCCGCCCAACCCGTTCACCAATTCTCAACTAGCAGTACTTCCTGACCACTACCCTTATGGCAGTTCTTCTGACCAATATCCATCACCTTTTATAGTGAGACTTCCCACCCACTTCCACACAACAATTCAAGCAATCACTACCAAGCATATAACCCATCAAGGTCACATCATCATGCAATCAACCAATTCCATTGCAAGTCAATCCACATCAATAAATCCCCCATTTATTGAAAATCATTTTCCATGCCAAAAAACCTTTCAATAAAACAAAATCCTTATTGAAAACCATTTTAATCAAACATTTTCACAAATCAACCATAACATCCCATTTTAAAATCTCCATTTTAAAATCCACAACAAAAAGCATTTCACCATCAAAACCCCCCTTTTCCCCAAAAATCCCCAAATGGATTTCCAACCAATTTCACAAAACATATCACAATTAATTTTCATCACAACAATTATTTGTAAAAAATAACCACTAGTTATAACCAAGTGGAGTCGATAGAGAATCCACCTACCTTTAGGGTTCCCAAGAAATCGACCCACAAGTACCCCCACCTCAAATTCGGCCAACACACCACCGAAACCTCTCTAGATCCCTTTCCCTAACATCCATAATCCCTCAAAACGTCATCCAAGGCAACCACAACCCTAGATCTACACAGAACAAGTGTAGATCTAGAAAACCAAGAAATATAAGGATATAGATCTAGAGGAAAACACAAGGAAACAAAGAGGATAGACTTACATGGGAAAACCACCTTCAAAACACCAAGAAAACTCTTCAAAATCCTTCCAAACTAAGTGTGAGAACCCCTCCAACCCATGAGAACCCGAAATCCCGAGTGAGGCTCTAGTGGGAGGAAGATTGGAGTGTTTTAGGTCAAGCCCGAGGAAGCCCGGACTTAAAAACACCAACTTTAAGTGGTCGTACAGTTAGCCCGCACGGTTTTGAAAACCTTGTGCTAACCGTGAACACGCTACTGCCCCAAGATCAAGGGTATGAACGGTTTCCTCACACGGTTTGGAAAACTGTGCATAGGCCGTGTGAAGCATGTTGTCTTCCCCTGCATGGTTTCTTAGAGAATCTGCACGGTTTCCACTAACCGTGCTCAAATCATGCACCCATAGAAAAGCCTTCAAACTCATCCAAAACCATTCCAAACTCTCCCAACTTCTTCCCAACTCATCCCATTCACTTTTAACACATAAAAATGCATAAAAAAGGCCACATACCTCAAATCGGGGGTACTACAAAATCAATCACGGTGGTCCCTGGACACTAACTCATAGTTCCAAAACACACCTAATATAATAGAACAACAACTAATATCAATCATAAAGGATGTAATTCTTCTAAAGGGACATACCTAGATAATCACATTGGGTACTCCACACTATATGATTTCCTATATCATCAAACGACCAAAACACACATGACCAAATTGTTTAGTTTACCAAGGAACACCTCCCCTAATAACCACTTGACCGAAATATAATATTATAAAACTATATTCTCACTTACATATAATAAAATAGACAATTACCTCAAATAACCTCATTTAATATTTGCAACCAAATAACAAATTAGAAACCATCATGATATTCAATCACCTCATGGAACAAAAACCAAATGTATAATGAAAAATGCATCTAAATGACAAATTCACCTTGAAATTATAAAAACTGATGGGATTTTCAAGAAAACCTGAGAAACAAGACTCCACATCTCTATTCACCAAACCTAGAGTAATATTTTGAAATATTCACAGTGCACTTTATCTTAGAGACGTTTCACTAAGGTAATACCCAATAGAGACAGTCACTCAACATGTGTGATATCCCATGAGTGAATGTCTACCAAACAATTATTGGTAATTCCATGATATTAACCAGAGGGTTATGAATCAATGACCTGTATATGTATTAATTCTAAATATGGTAACCATGTCAAAACCCAAGAGTGAAGAACAATATATCACTCATTTTTGGAAGGATACAACATCCCACATTAAGAACCAATCATGGTTCCACCTTAAATTATCTCAAATAAGAACCCACATTAACTCAAATACATTTCCGTCCATTACTCATGGATTTATATTTCATATGAGGAATCCAGCCAAGATGTATCCAATCTAGGTTTAATCCCCATTTGCACCAATAATAACCATTCCCAAAACCAAGTCATCTTCCTCTATGGAAATCTGAAAAGGCTAACCCACTTAATAAATCACAACTAAACACCCATATTCATACTCATTGCAATACATAGATATTCATTGGAACTCTTTATAGATAGATTCACACAAAATAATGTAGTATCATAAAACGAACCAACCCACTCAAGGGTATCTACTCAAAGCACCACCCTACGAACAAAAATGTTAGATCACTCACATCCACCTAATAGATAATGAAAACCAACCACTAGTCATATCACCCCATACATAAAATAGATAACCATTTAATTCTTTATATTGTCTATATCTACTCACTCTAGATAAAGGGACACATTTATCACAATGTAATGTCATATAATGACAATGAACACTCAAGGGTATATCTCCAACTAGACTATCCCAAGGGAAAACATTTCATTCTCTAAGAACACATCATAAATATGATCCATTCATGGAAACCACATAATCCAACCCTATAAAGGATTATCAAATTATTTGCCTTCGAAACTATGAAATTATCAAATAATGTAAAAGAATAAAAAAAATCATAAATATTTCAACTAGTTTATATGTTACTAATATGTTATTTAGGAAAACACAAAATAAATTATTTCTGGTGATATAAATAACTAAAACCCAATTTCAATCAATTTTTAAAATGATAGTTGTTAAAAAAATACTACCCTATCTTTTTTTTAAATATACCCATTTTTAAAATATTAGGCATAGACAAGTAATCATGCACATATACAATCAAACATACATTCTTTATATGATCAATAAACCCAATCATTCATTTCACATCAAGATAATATTAAAATAATAGATTAATAATTAAATATAAACATCAAACTTTCAGAAATTTATTATTCGGAGTATCAAAAATAAAAATGAAAATCTCATACCCTTATAAACAATGACTTTCCACTAGAAAAACAGTTCATTATGCTCTATTCAAATTTCTCATCCAAAACTCAATACATTCCTATATCTGAGAACCAAGGTAAAAATAATAAAATAACTAAAAAAATGCATTGATACTATTTTCTAAGGAATTGGGATATAAACCCGCTATTATCCCATGTTGGGGGAACCGTGTGACTTAATGTGTTCCTAAGAATGATCCAAAAGTTTCCTAATAAAAATTTGTAAAACCACATCTGTAAAGATGGGCTAGAAGTTCCCAGAGGAAAAATGACATTTCAATTATTAGCTGTTATGTATATTGATGTAGGCTTAGAACCTAAATTAAAATTTTTAAAACACATTAAAAGTAGGGATATTAGATTTAGAATGAGGTTTGAGAGGTTTAAATGACCTATGGGAGGTTCTGTATGTGATCGGGTTTTGGTGTTTTGGTTTGTGGGAGTGTAGAATAGGTCACATGGTTAACACATGGTTTGGGATAAATATACACCAAAACCATAGGACCTAAAGTTATTAAGAATATGGTTTATTAAACCATGGAAATAGGGATAGTACATAATTTGGATATATGCAGAAAACTAAAGAGGAATATAGTATAGTTTTTGAAACTATGTGTCTTAATTGTGTGAGATAGATGGATTTGTATAGAGGGGATTACATAGTTGGTGTGCAGTTTTTCCAACTCCATGAAAAAACTATGCACCCTTTAAAATTTTGTTTTTACCATTTTACCCTTTAATATTTTAATAGGGGAATCCCCCATTTCCTATCCTCCCTCTCATGTGCACCCAACCGCCCCTCCCCTTCCTCTTATCCTTCAAATCCATCAAGAGGATTATTTTAATTGGTGTTTTTGGCGATCTATGTTAAGTCTCCATGTCTGTTGGTCTCCAAACTATTCCAAATTTTCTCATATTAATTTTTTTATTCTTATTTTAGATTTTTTTTAATTTCCTCAGATCATACTACAATTGATTGATCTTGTTGGGTGTATTTTCTTCCCATACGGGGAAATCCCAAGATGATGTCTGCATACCATCATTCATAGAATCATAATAGGTATGCCATGATACATACTCTATTAATTATTTTTTATAATTTTTTTTATAATGATTTTATAAATCAAGGTATATATTTTTGAATTATTTAATTATTAATATCAGGGGTTCACTATGGACCTCATGTAGGGTTGTTAATGATAGTTTTAACATAACAATTTTCTTGAGTGAGTTTATAGTGGTTATTCACATTAAGAATTATTTTTATAAATTAATTATATTTTTTTGTTGACATATGGTGTGTTCTAGTACTATAAGTTGGTGTTGGTGGTCAATTTCTCTAAGTTATATCTTGAAAAGATGATGGTGATTTTTTAGGCTGTTAAACAATAATTCGAAAATATCAATAAAAATTATAGTTAGTTTTCCCACTATTTAACCCATAATATTATTTTTTTTCATTGTGAATCCATCATGTGGTATCATTTAATTTATTAGATAAATACCTTATAAATAAACTAAATGGGTTTTAAAAGGGAATTATAGTTATAGTTGATGATTATGAAATAGTTATTAACAATTATCAAAAATTGAAAGTTTGTTTCTAAATTTTTGAAGTAGAATGAGAATTCCCATTTGGGAGTTGTATATTTTTTTAAAATTTTACAGATTTTTTTTAGAAAAAGTGATACAGTTTGAAATAGTATCTTGAAGAAAGGGTTTTAAAAAAATAGTGTTTTAATATGTTTTTTTATCAAAATTTTTTTTGGCTTCAAAAATGAAAATGAGGAAATTATTATTTTTGTTTTTTTTATTTTAATAGGAATTATCTTGGTTTGATGGAATTTGTGGAATGTGGTTTTGGTTTTGAAATATTGAATAAAAAATGGAATTATATATTGTTTTGGAAATTTCAATGAAATATTGACTTGTGTCCCTAGCATGATTATTTTATGTTATGTAATTCTTATATATGTATATTGATTTGATGTGTTAATTGTTAACTTATGGTTAATTATTCCTCTGGGAATGTAGGGCCTCATGGATATGTATATTTCTCCCAAATTCTGGGTTGGACTAGTTATGGGTATATTTCTCTTAGTATATAGAGAATGGTTGTAATAATCACCATGATTTGCTCAGAGAAACCATGTCACTAGATAGAGAAGGTTTTTACCATTCCTTGGGTAAACAAGGACCCTGTGTTATCATTTTTTTATATTTTAAACATTAAAATGTTCATAAATTTCAAATTCTATCTGTTTTAATTCAATCACATCTTCATGCGTTATATTAAAAAATTGTTATATTTTGGGACACTTTTATTGGTATCCTACTAAGATGTACTCACACCCTGGTTGGGATTCCATTTCACTTGGATACCCAACCAACTCTCACTTATTGTTGGTCTATTTTTTAAGGCCTAAGGGGTTGAATGGTTGAGTTGTAGTAGCTTGGTTGGGTCTATAGACCAGTATTAACTATGACTTGGTGATTATAGGGGGTCCTCATGTCCAATTATTTAATTTTTTATTCTATATTAATTTTATATCTCTTAAATTCTAGTAGAACTAGTCCAAATTTATTCTTTATTCCACTATCATAATTTCATATATTTATATCATGCATAATATTTTATAATATTTACTACATAATTTTTTGTATTTTTATTTTGTTGGATGAGTTCTGGTGATTCTATATGATTTTATACTCTGATATAGGGGTTATATCCTCCCAACTATACTCCATTAAACCCCCACTACTAGATGAATACATCTGGAGTTGTGGGAGGTGTGTCTGATTTCATGTGTATAACTAAAATGATTATTATTCTAGAGTGATTCAGGTTGAGATATTGAAAAGTAGAATCAGATATGGCGACCCAAGAATTTTATACTTGGATATTACATGAATTTTTAGGAATATTCAATACATTAAAAAAGTAAGCACCTGAGGACCATAATAATTTAGTAACACTGGAAATGTATAACATAATCTTTTAATTTATTGAAATATCATAAACATCTCCCACAATGATCTTTTCACATAGTATACCACTTAGGAATACTCGACCTAAACCTTATTTAATTACTTGGGGAAGGAAACATAATAAAGGGTGATCTCATATTCTTAGTAAAGCTATACATATGAGATATAAATCTATGATTATATGAAGGAATAAGACAAGAACAAGGGTATGTGATCATGAACATAACATACAAAGGTCATACCCAACCATTAAGGGATCATCAACATCTTTCATGGCATAAAACATTAACACTTCATAAACAATGATTCATAAGAGTGATAAATCATCATAAATCAATCATGAACCATAATATCATGTTATAAAAGTGTGTCACAATAAAAAATATAGGAAAACAATTCATTTTTCATGGTGAACTACCAAGACCACCAACATAGTAGTTGAGGATGAAGCTATTTCTAATAGTGGACTAGGACACACATGTTTCTAATTTTGGATCATGACACACTTATTTCCCATTGTGAATCGTGACACACTTATTTCCAAATATGCATCAACCCCATAGAATTATTTCCCTAGTTTATATCCTTACATATATCCTTACCCAATTTATTGGAGGGAGATATAGGTAACATCCACCACATAATGAAATCATACATATGTGTGCCATGAGATCATAAACAATCATCAAATCATAACCCATGAAATTAAATAGGAATTATTAAAATTTCATCATATAATAAACTATGAAAAAGGTACATGTTTAATGATAATTTTATCATTTTATCAAATAATAAATCATGAAAATAAGTTGGTTTCATAAGTTTTGCAACATTTTATAACTCGTGGATTATAAACAGTTTTTACAAACAAGTTGTCATCATAATCATAAAACATTAAAAGAATGAATAAGAATTGTATACCTGGATAACATCCCTAGTAAAGAAAATATAATGTAATCTAATTTTATATTATTTTGAAAATTATTTTTAAATATCATTTAAAATAATTCTTGGTGAAAATATCCTTTGACAATTTAAATTTTATTTTTAAAACATAAAACATTTAGAAAACATTTTTTTAAATAACCTTAAAAACTTATAAAATAATATATAAAAATATTTAAAAAATATAATTTTTTTTCAAAAATAGTTTAATAGAAAATTAGATTAAAATATCATTTAAATCATTCTCAAAACTTTTTTCAAAATAGTTTTTTGAAAGAACCCTATTTTCTGACCATAGAGGGAAATAAATTTGGTATTGTCAAAATGACAATTTCTTAATTATATTAAGTAAATAAGAGTGTGAAAATGGAACTATTACTTGAATATATCATCAATAACCATAAGATAAGAAATTTCATGAAACATCAGGAGAGTTAGATAATGATATTTCAACATTGGATATTTCGTCATAAATAATCCTGATAAATGATGTGATTGTAACATAAAATCATTACCAATTTGGTAACATTTAATCATAGGCACAATGAATGAATGAAATAATATAGAATATAAAATACCATGAGTATAAATAATTTCTTGATATTACATGTCATAGGGGTTGTATATACCCCTCATGAAATAATATGAATTTATAATATAACATAAGCTATAAGGAAGGAAAATTAAGACAAAAACCCCATACCAATTAACAATGGGTAAATTTAAACCACATGAAATAGATACTGTAAAACTGATATGTAAATAAAAATAATTTTTTATAATCATCATAAGATAAATTACATGGTATTATATACACCACATAAAATTAATAGGTGGTGATCATGGCATGTGTCTCATTGAATGTAAAAGTGAAATGAAAATCTCTTACCTTATGTCCTAACGCATGTTATACATGTTCAATCCTCTGCTATAGTTAATTTAATTTTATTATAAATATATTAAATAAGTTTAAATATTTAAATATCATAAACTATATTATTTTCTCATATAATTTTATTACCATTTTATTAACAATTCCATATTAAAGTTACATTTTGGGTAAGAACCTCTTTGTTTTTCATATAAGTTTTGATTTGTTATTTTTTCATTTCTTTTACATTGATAATTATTATATTAACTCTATAATGTTAACCATGATATAAATATAATATATATTTTATATATAAATGTATTTTTATTTTTTTATTTTTATTAATCCATTAAATTTTATGATAGGAAATGAAATAAACAATTCATGGAGACGGTAGGTCGTACGCATGCAAAAAACATCTTTTAATTTTCTTTATTGGGTGAAATAAAGAAATTTAAATGATATATATTATCGTTAAAGATTAATTTTTATGAAATATATTATTTTTTATTATACCTTCCATGATATATTCTATGTAAAGCGTGAATGAATCATATCACTTCATGAGGTGGTAGTCTGATGTACACACGAGTGACCCTATCATATTCCTAAAAAATGAAAGACATAAAGGTCTGTGTGATATAAACAACCTAGAATCATAATAAAATAATAAATACAATATATATCATATAAAAAATAATCAATAATTATATCATATTTTTAATCAGGGTAATGTAAAAACCAACAACATCGGTTCCGGTGGGGTAGTCTGATGTACCCACATATGATGATTTCATACCCCATTTGATGGAAGTGTGTGTTGTTTTAGGTATTAAAATTAACATAAAAACATATAATTGTATTTAATATATTTATTTTATTATATAATAATTATATAAATATATTTTAATTATTTGGGGAATGAAATAAAATAGAGAAGCTCATGGATGAACATTACATATTCTTTGGGTATTCTCTTTAGGTTTTCACTAAATCCTTCCAATGATGGATTTAAGAAAAAATATAATTCTTCTAGGATTAGAGAATATATGTTTTAATTTTATTTTGGGAAATCATGGTCATGAAAAATTTCTTGATATGTGTTAATAAGTGGGGGGCAGTAAGTTCCCTTTTTATAGTTTAGGATGAGTTACATTCTTGTTAATACTCAAAAGTATTCATTTATTGGAGGTAAATCATACATCAAGTGGAAAAAATAATTTCAATTAATGAGTTTTAGTGATGATATGGTCTATCCACATCTCTAACACACAATAAAAAACATTTTTTAAACATGTTTTTCCTAGAATCCTAGGTTTCCTTTTTCTATTGTGGTTTTTTTCCATTATGGTAACTAGTCTTCTAACCTATGTAATTTTTCAATTAAGATTAAATTAATGGAAAAATGATTAGAAAATATGGAAACAATGATTTTATTTATTATATATAATTTATAAAGTAAAAATCCTATCTGTCATGGAAATTAATTTTAACATAACCGCATGTAATACACAAAAATATCATTGTAACCTTAATTTTTCTAACCTATTTTTTACTATTCATGGGTAAATATGTCGATTATAAAAGAAAAAATTGTCCTTGAATGTACCATATTTGATATTAATTATAATTTATAAATCACATGTAAAAAAAATTATTAATCTTAAATCATTTAATAAAATATAATTTATCATAGAATAACATTAATATTAATCTTGACAATATTTATTTAAATTAAATTATAAAAAATCAATATAATCATAGAATTATATTTTATTATGTTAACACCTCTGTAAAATGATATAATCATCTAAAATAATTATTTTAAATAATAATTCATTAAATTTACTTCAGTTTTAATTCATTTTGTATCATTTATTTTATTTTATTATTAAATAAATAATTAATGTATTAGTTTTTCATAAATCATTTATGTAATTATTTCACAGAAAAAAATTAAAAACATAATATTCATATAAAAAATAATTAATATTTAAAGATAAAATTTATAACCAAACCACTTTTTTTCCTATCCCAAATAATTATATATATTAAAAGTAAAAAAATATTTTTTCTTTTTTCTTTTTCTTAAGAAATTATATGTGTCATATTCACGGGTAAGTGGAATAAAATTTCCCTATTTTAGAGTCTTTAATGTAAAAATTATAAATAAAATATTTTAAAAAAACTATTACAATATTATATTTCATTTTTATTCTTATCATTTCAGTTTCACCCCTACTAAATCATTTTTACCCTAAATGTAGTAATTATGTTTAACTTCATTCACTATTCATTATGGATAAAAATTATGTTGATGGTATTAAATCATATAAATTATTTTCATTCCTTATATATAATTTATTTATCAAAATTTCATTTAAATAAATGAAAATAATTTAATTTAATATTAATCACATAGACTTGATGAGAAAGTGGATTTTTAAAGAGAAAATGATCATATGGTTGTAAAATTTTTATATCTAATTTCAATATGAAATGGATTTAAATAATTTCCAATAGATTTATAGATTTATAACTAAAGAAATTATAAATTAAAAACAATCTAATATATAGTTCAACTTTCTAAATAATTTCGGTAAAAAGACGCATCAATTAAAATTTAATATTTTTCACTATTCAACAAAAAATGATACTTATCAAAAAAATGCTAAAAATTCACCCTAACATGACTTTTATATTATTATTTAAGAACTAATTTCTATAATATCAAAATAATTTTATAAATCTTAAAAAATCTATTTTTAAAATAAGGGCGCCATAAAAAGGCATCAATATTACATTTTAGAACAATACAGTTTTTAAGCGTAATTTTTTCATTATTAAATCTTTCCTATAAAACATATAAGATTAATGTTAAAATTTGGATTAAACATATAATATTTATATTTTATAAAAATATTTTACTGAAATTTATTGCGTTAATTTATATATAGAAAACGCAATTTTCTGCATAAAAATAGTTTTTGGAATATGATTTCCTTTAATTTTTAAAAGGGGTTTGATTTTAATTTTGAATTAATTAGTCCCAAATAAATTATATAAACACATTTATAAAATATTTTTATAATTTATTTAATCCTATCCATACCCTTTTTTCCAATACCTAGTTGACAATAATCATGATAAATTATAATATTTAAATAGTATGTCATGTTTGGTTCAAATTCAGTGTTGCATGTAACACAAATTAAATAATAATTTTTTGTAGCATAATAAAAAATTAGTATTTCATGAAATACAAGACAAAATCACTATTTAATTTAAGATAAAATATCACAATTACTATGTATATTTGAAAAAATATAAATTTTAAAAAATCTCAGGGGGTTAAATTCTACCCCCTTAAAATGAATTTCGTCCTAAAGATTATTCTTGTTCATCAACATTTTTAGATTTGAAAATTAATTCCTTGAAACCCACATAATAAAAATGAATAATAAAACTTCCTTTTAAAGATAATGTTGTGAATATTGTGGTTATGAAAATTGAATCATAAATAGTTTTCAACATAAGATAACATAAGTGGGAAGTGAAGATATAAAATTTTTAGAGACACATAAATAACTATATAGAGTAATAAATACGAAGGATCACAAGAAATTTGGTGATGAAAATTAGCTTACAAACCAAAAAACAATAAATATATGATAATATAATGAGGAATTTGATTAATCAGAAATTAAGGTACTAGGATAACATTTTGGTTTCAATATCATTTTCCTACAGCAGAATAATTTTGATGAGAATATATAATTTATTGATTTAATTCTATTTCATAAGTTCAATTTCACCATGTAGCTGTGCCTTGATCAATTTACACATCATATATTACTCTAATAAATGAAGGGGACTATTTTCCTGATTAACTAATGAGCCATATGATCCATAAATAATATGATAATCTATTTTGTCTATAATTAGTTATCATCACATTAAAATGGTATGCATAGGTTATCCAATATTAATGAAATAATATATTAATCTCTAAAATATAAGTCAATGTTCTACAAATATTTTTTTAGAAATATTTAATATTATGACAATTATTAATGATTAAAAAAAAATAAGGTCATTAATGATTAAAAATTAACATATCATTAATCTCCCAAATAGGATGAAATAGATCTTAATTGACACATACCAAACATTTTAATACCTTTATCATGTATTCACTTGAAACATGTTAATGAAATTCTTTACTATAAAACCATATTTAAAATATACCATCTTCCTCATTCCATACCTAAAACATAGATTCTTGAATATGTTAATCAAATCTAAAAATATTGTGCACTCTATAAATTATTATATAAAACAAATTTTCAACAAATAATTTTCAATTTTATGGTCATCAATCCTATCCAATTCACATTATTTAAAAAAAATAATCTCACTAAACCAAAATTATTATCTAAACATCAAGAAAATATTAACAAATATATTTTCCTTAATCATGTATTTCTCCTTAACATCTTATTGACATTAAATCGCATTTATAGGTCAACATGATCTTTCAAAATATTCCTCTAAATCCTTAATCAAAAACTTATACCATGTAATCTTTAAATTTTCATAATTATTTAATCCCAATAATTAATAATTTAATAAAACAACTTTTTCCTCAAACTATTGACTAGGATTCATCAATTTATTCATTAATTAATCTTTCCTTTCATATGTCATTTTTAGTCTCTTCATCATCAGTTATATAATTGTCACTCATACAACATTGATTATTATCCTCATGATATTTCCCCTTAGGACATTGATTTTCATAATTATCATTCTTTATACAACTAAATCATTCAACAATCGATCATATCTTAGTGAGACCAATATTTATATCCATTTTGTTAATGTGAATTTTCATTTTCCCATTGTAGTTAAATTCTCTCTATCCTTTTTTTCCACATTCAAAACATATTCATGTCTGTTGGATACATTCCCATAATATATTTTTCCAATATTGTCGACATATAGGAAATTTAATCTTCATTCCTTCATGGAATCCATAACCTCGACTCTCCAAAAATTTAATCCCCATCTTCTTTTATTTTTCTAAGAGTAGGTTAAAGTTCACATCATTAATCATATTCCATGAAAACATATTATGGATAATGACTATATCCTTTACTCCAATCATCATCCCATTTTACTTTTCATCCAAAAATTGACCATTAAACTCTATATTTACATATTTCCTTCTGGTTCCAAAAATCTACTAAAATAAATATCGAAGTGTGAGAAACCCTAGTCATAGTGGAAAACCACATAGTCATGATGAAGCACTTATAAGATGTAAAACTGAAAACATATTATTTTAAATCTATTAAAATTTAGTTTTATCCTATTTCATTCATAGTCATATTCAATTTAAATCCTTCATGGTGTTTCATAAAGAGTTTTTCATCTTCCAAAGCATATCCCCTGAGAGTGTGATAACCGGAGTGCCTGTTGATAGGTCATATCTCTGATGTGATCAAGGATCAGAAAGGGTAATGTGTATCTAAGAATAATATTTCCATTTTTTAAACCTCGTGAATTTCTTTCATGGTTATATATGAAGGAACACTTATTCTATAATCCCAAAATCTAGGTCATGTTGATGATTATATACAAATATTTTCTATCAACCTTTCACAAATTTCATATGATAAAAAATTTTCCGAACCTTATCTTTAATCTCTTGAATTAGATCATGTCCCATAATCTTCTTATCTCAAAATTTGTCCCATCATATTGGTGTCTAAAACCTCTTCCCATACAGATCCTCTTGAGGTTCCTTTTTAATTATATAATAAAAACTATTGTTATGTGAGAACTCTACTAAGCAATATTTTTTATCCCATCATAAATGTTAATACATTGAATGTGATCTCAACTTATCCTTTATATATTTAATTTTTTCAACTCTTTATCTATATGAATTTGATAATAATTACATAATATCATCTCTTAATACAAAAATTATTAAGGAACTCTATATAATCTCAAGTAAATCCTCATATCTAAATCATATATAATAGAGAGTGTCACTCCATGAATTATTACCACTGATCTCATGTATATCTTTTAAATTTCTTCAAGAGAGAAGTATACCTTAATAGAAATTAAGAATTCTATCCTTTTAAAGTTGTTTAATATAAATCAAAAGTTGTTATTACCTTTAGATTTCTTGGGGGTGCTATGAAAAAATACATGGTAATTTCATCCCATTCCCATACTATTATTTGAAATTGTTTCATCATACCCTTATACAATTATCATTTTTCCTTTACTATTTCACATAGAAGGAATAAAAAAAGTAACATATCTCATCATGTAATCCCCTAAAATTTTTTCCTTTAAAAATATTTAGATCTTACTACTTCCTATAATAATTCAAATGTATAAAAAATGGGAATCATCCAAAATTTCCCTCTTTAGTTTTATTTTTTATGAGACACAATTATGGGTTTTGAATTTTATAAATTTATATTCAGAAAATATGAACTCCTTAATATTAACTACCTTCTCTTATAACTTCCTATAATATTTTTAGGTATCCTTTATCCTCTTAAGAGTTTATGGGTGAGTTTTTATTTTATCATGGTAGGTTGGTGCTCCATTTATTATCCCCAGGTCTTTCCTTTGCATTCTCAATAATTTTGTACCATTTAAATCCTCATTATGGATAGGGTTATAGGATCCTTTTTACATAGATCATGTTTTACTTTGTTTTCCTTCCCAGGTTGGTAATGGATTGATTAATCATAATCCATTATCATCTCTGAACAACATTATAGGAACATATGGGGATCATTTTGTGGGAACATATACTTTGTGATTTTATGATCCATATATATGTCCCAATATTCAAATAGATATAATGTATCCAAATATTAAATGAAAATATCATTGACACCAATTTCATGTCTTATGATGAGTATTTTTACAAATGTATATTTCATTGTACAGTGGCATTATCTATAATGTTTTCAGTTTGTAGGAGTATACAACCCAATCCATTTTCAAATGTAGCATTGTAGATCACAAATCCTACTCCACTAGTAGGTAATTTGATAACATGTGTCATGATTATCATTTTTTAACTCTTTAAATATTTCCCCACATTAATCAACCTAGAAAAATGTCACCGATTTTTTAGTAAGACTGGTGAATGATTTTGAAAATTGTGATTTGTTTCTCAAAAATCAATGATAATACTCATCTAATCCAAGGAAACTACATATCTCTATCACACATGTTGGTTTGAACCATCCCTAAATTTATTCTATCTTTAAATGATCTATATATATCCCATTGTAGTGATAACATTCCCTAATAATGTTACATTCTCCATCTAAAAATCACATCTATTGTACATCATATATAACTTTTCTTTATCCAAGTTATTTAGTAAAACATACAAATGATCTTCATTTTCTTATTTTATTGTAGTATAGGTGAGAACATCATATTTAATAACTACCGATTGTTATATGAGTTATTCCCAAAATACTATATTCATTAAATACATGAATATATTTTGATCAAATGTGAGTCCAAATAGAATCACTATGAACTCATAGTTCATGTACCTTGTATGAAAAGATGTATTAATGATATCCTCCTTATTCTCATATACAAGAAAAGATCATGAAAAAATATACACTTTCAAGAATTACTAAGTTTTATATAGCTGATTAAATAAGTAATCAATATGAGTTAGGGGATATGTATTCTTTAACATGATCTTGGTTAGTCTGTGATAATCAATTTTGTGGTGCATTGGCCTATCCTTATTTTTTTAATGGACTGATGCACCCCCATTGTGTAGTGATTGGTCTTATAAACCCTTTATCCATATTCTCCTACAATTTTTTATTTATCTCTTCAATTTAAACAGTTTTTTTAAAATGGATTCTTGGATATTAGAAAATCTCTTTTTATAAATATTATTTAAAACTCAACATCTCATCTTATAGGAATATTAAAATATTTTTCGGGAAACACATCAGTATATTCACTTAAAATGGTTTTTTCAATGTGGATGATCTTTTCCATCGATATATATTCTTAATAATAAATAAATAATATCCATCAATGAGATAATGATTCTAAAGGATATTTAAACTCTTACACAAACATATATATAATTAGAGGGTGGTTCCCAATATAGAGTTTGATTTTATTTTCCTATAAATTTATATTAGATATATACAAGGAAATCCAATCCATACCAAGAATAACATCAAATTATAATAAAGGTAAAATTACATGTTTAATTAGGAAGTTCAGCCCACAAATATTGATAGGATAAGTAATATTCTTGGGATTCAATAATTGAACCATTTACCAGATTCACCAATAACATAACATCCATATTTTTTTGTTGCATTTGAATAGTTTTAATAATATTTCATGATATAAAATAATTTTTAGATTCATAATTAAGTAGGTTGATCAATATATATTTATGAATAAATATAATACCTATCAGCACTTCATTTTTGAGGATCCACCTCATTATTTGTGGTGAAATATTATTTCCTCTTCTTTTTATGCCTTGTTTTTATTATCATAAGTCATTACAAACAACCATTATCATAGTGTATTGGTTATTATAGTGTACATATTTCTTGTATTTCAAACATGGTATAGTATGTTGAGGGTTGAATGGAATATTTATTTCTTCCAACACATTGGTGGGTTTCTCCAATTTAAATTTTCTATTTAGGTGACCTTACTTAAAACTACTAAAGTACTTCATTATACCCTTAACAACATTTTGGGTTTATTTTTCTTATAAATTTGAAATGTGGGATGTTGGAGTTTATTAACCCATGAAATTTATTCTTCCCTCCACCAGAATTAAACTCTATTCTTAGCTTATTATCTTCATATCCATGAGACTCATAAGATTAAAAAATATTTATTTCAACTTTGAAGTAAGTTTGGAAAATAAATATGATGTTGTCAATATCAAAAATCACCAAATATTTTCATATATTCATCTTTGTCCCATTGAAGAATCAATAAAATTTACATTTAGGGTCAATGAAAAAGTCGAATTCTTATCATGAAAATACTTTGATGTTTTCCTTATACAGTATAGTGGATTCATCATACATATTCATGAGACCAAGGATATCCATATATATTTTCATATGGAGAGTGCGAGGAAAATAATTATCAAAAAAATTCCATAATTCTTTCTACTCCATCTATTCAATTTTTTCATTGGGATTTATATTCTCGATCAATTTACACAATTGATCATCTTCCCCCTCCATGAGATAAACAACCATCATGATCTTATCATACTCATAAAAATGAAAAATAGATAATATTTTCTCAATGTAGTTGATCAAATATTATATGATTGTGGTATAAAAATATCAACTTAATTTTGGTGGCCTTTAATGCAGAAATATATCAATTTCAACTTGATATTTATTATGGGTATGTGGTTGTTCCTCCTAATGAAAATATCTATGAAAAATATGTCTTAATTGATAAATTATTTTCATGAATATCTCAATAATTTCAATCATCGGATAGAGAATCTCATTTAGGCAGTCCTTACATTCCCCATCACATTGGTTGTTGACTTAGTTCCACATATTTACATCCATTGAATAGAAAAGGATAATTATGAATTATATTTTTAAAACTATTAAATATATAAAATGAAACTATGACAATTAAAGGGATAAACTATAAATAAAATTTATTTGTTTACCTATAAACTTATAAGCATCAATATTTCTTATACATGTTTTAATTTATTAGAGTAAATTTCATGGGGGGTTTTACCCGCATAATGTGTTATAAAAAGTATATGATTAACTGAGGAATATACCTTAAGAGTGTTTAGATAGGTTTTCAACCTCAGGAGTATTTATCATGAACTAGGTGACAACCTTGTTAATACACCATACACACCTTTTAGTTTATTACCCATATATATAATTCTTCTACAACTGCATTTACATTTTTATATAGACATGGATCTATTTTTGTAGAAAACACAGAACTCTAAAATTTTCCAAAATTTTGGGATTTTTCACTATATTTCACCTAGTACATATGGTTTTCACCATGTTTTTCTAATCCTAATCCCTAAAATAACTATTCCTTACACTAATACCAACTATGAAAACTCTTATTTTTAATATACATTATTTTATGACTTATTATATAAAGATGCACATTATAAAATTCTAAGTGGCCATGAGGCCTTGTGTATTTGGTTAATGATATCCATAGAATAATTAATTTAAAAATTGGTATAATGACATTATTTGAAAACACCAAGACATTCATTTATATTCCATTGGTCTTCTAATACTACATGGGATAACCTAGGGATGTACATAAGAATAAGGTGAGATATAAAAGCCAGTAAAGAAATAATCGAATAATAACATGATGAAAGAAATACATGCGATTCAAGTTCCATATCGAACTAACATAAATGATTGATAATCATAAACATGATGGTCAAATTATGATATAAGGTGATAACATCATTGCGACATAGGAATGCAGAAATAATACCTAAGATGAGTTCATAAGCAGAATTCAAGGAAAACCACCATGAAATCATAAGAGAGTGTTATTAGGATAACTACTAATGCACCATGAATTATATTATAATATATTTAAACATTACCTAATTCAATAGATGGATATAAATTTTTTTTCCCACTTATCACATTCATTTCATGTGCATGCATTTCTGTTCCACATATATTACACAACATAAGAACATAATTCATAATTTATAATCCTAATATTAAAAATTGCGGGTTACCTAAATAGAAGTTACCAATTATTGTATGATATTTACCACTAGGTTAATTATATTTATTGTAAATAGGATGGGTATTCACAATAAAAACATTATCATGGAAATTCATGGTATAATTTCAATAGTATAATGGGTGTACGTATTGGCTTTTGGATGGATTTAATGAGAATAAAAAGTTATCTATCAGTACATAAAAATAATTTCTATAGAATGGTATGGGTAAAAAAATTGCAACATGAAAATTTGAAAAACAAAATTGATTAATACAAAATAATTACTCAAATAAAATGGAAAGGGAAGGGAACCCCTTACATGAATGGTTTCCCCTAAAATATTGGGATAATCTTCTTAAGATCTTTAGAACCCCTTGTGAAGGATTTAGATTGATATATAGGTATAAAATTCATTCTGAATGAGATTTTTTTGATCCAAAATGGGAGTTTTGGTGGGTATTTATATAAAATGATAGAGGAACTCATTATTAATTTTTAAACCTAGGTTTTGAAATCTATATAATAAAATAATCAAACCCCCAAAATAACCGTTGGTTTTCCCAATGGTTCCTTCCAAATAGTTGTAGTTTTAAACACTTTATTAGTATATGAACATAAATCATTATATTAATACAACTGATTTTGTAGAATTGAGTGATGTTCATAAATAATAGTTTTTAAAACATTAAAATTTAATTTTGGTTATGGAGGATTCATTATAGGTTAGTAAAATTAAAAAAATAACATAAAAATTAATTTTTTTATAGGTGAAAAAAATTAGTTATTTATTACCTTTATAATATTTATTACATAATTTTGGGGTATTGTGATATCATAATACATTTCTGCATATCTATATAGTTTCATATTTTTACACAAAAATTTTACTATCACATAAAATGTTTAAAAATTACCCCTTTTATAATTTCAATGTGATGATTTCAAAAATAATTTTTTTATGAAAATAATTTTATACATATGAAAATTTTCATTTTTATATTAGACTAATCTTTACTATAAAATACATGTTTTTACAACACTAAAAACTTTCTAACCTTAAAAAAGTCACACTTCACTCCATTAAATAATATTATATTTTATATTTGAATAAATATTTTATACTAATTATATTTAATGAAAAACAAATTTATTTAAAAATCCATTATTTAATCAATGTAAGGTTTTAGTTGAATCTAAATCATTCCCAAAAAAATTAATTTTCGTTTAATTGTATCATAATCTAATTTTAATAAAACTCAATATATAATCATATATATAAATAATAATTAAAGGTGTTGAACCCTCTCTGTGATAATTATTTTAATAATCACAAATCACTGTTGTTTTCTTTTATAAGTCAATTTAGTCAATTATTTAATCTCTTCTAAATGTGTTTATATATGTTCAATCATGTCTACATATGTTTATCTATGATTTTTTATGATTTAATATTGACCTGGAAGTATTCTAGATTAAACAGACACTCTGTGGGAATTTTATGGTTTTGACTCACTGTTAGTTATATTCTTGAGTCATCGATAGTTAAAGGGATGAGACACCGATGTGGAAAATTGAGGGATGAGTCACCGATGTGACAAACTGATGAAAACGGTCGCACCGATGAAAACGGTCACACCGATGAAATTGGTCGCACTGATGACAACGGTCACACCGGTGACAACGGTTGCACCGGTGACAACGGTCGCACTGATGACAATGGTTGCACTGATGACAACGATCATACCAATGATACAACTGTCAAGCAGATCCTGATCAAATGACCTTCCGAAGCCGATGCTGATCAAATGACCTTCTAAATTCGATGCTAATCAAATGACCTACCAAAGCCAATGCTAATCAAACGACCTACCGAAGCTGATTCTGATCAATGACCTACCGAAGCCAATGCTGATCAAATGACCTACCTAATCCGATGCTGATCAAATGACCTACTGAAGTTGATGCCGATCAAATGACCTACCGAAGCCGATACTGATCAAATGACGTACCAAAGCTGATGCTGATCAAATGAACTACTGAAGACAATGCAAATTCAAATGACCTACTGATATCATGACTCACTGATAGTCATGAAAATTGCTTTAATTTTTATTAACTCTTATTTAATTCTAAAATTCATATTTTCTTAATTTAATGCACCTGCTATTAATTAATTTTGGTGGTTGGATGTCAGGGAATCATACCTCATACCTGTCAGAAAGTAATCATTCCCTTTGCTGGATCTCATGGAAAAAAGGAAGATCGATCTGTAGTGAAAAAAGAGATAATATACGTAGAAAAATACACACAAGAAGAAGCAGTGCACACATGTGCGAGAAGGTCCAAAAAACAAAAGAAGAACTTGAAGAACACCTGTGAAAACCTGATATCTTCAAGAACATCTTTCACCTGGAAAAAACACTTAACCCGAGTTGTTTTGCCTTACTAAGATTCATATGCACAAGCTGGGAAGAACAATGACACTATGTTTTGTGTCATCTTCACTAGAAAGGACTTGAATATCATCTGCAAACATTCAAATGAGTCCAGAGCTCATCTCAAATCACTTAGAGAATTCTAAACTCATTATCCATTTATTTACTCTATAGTATACCTTTTTTATATTTTTGAGTAGTGTGTGTGCATCTGTCTAATTAGACACACACCGACTCCTGGGATAAACTGGAGTATAATAACTCCTCACACAAAACTTTTTACACCTTTATGTATCCCACTATGAATTGTGGAAGAGGTAAAGTGTGACCTAGATAGCCAGAGTATTGTTGTTGTTTGTTTACCCACCTAGAATTGTGGTAGATGTCTGACGAACTGAATAATCTAAGCACTGTTGTAAACCCCGATCCAGGGTGTGGATAAAAGTTTTATATAAATTTTTGAGAGGACTAAGTCTCCGCTTGAGACTGAACTTCTTGGTTAAAACTGTTGTGCATGTTTATTTCAGTTAAATCTATTTAGAATATTATGCTGCTAAGTACTTTAAATATAAATTTATTTTTAAAGTTACTATGATAGTTAAACTAGAAAGTGTTTGTATTTATTGTAAACAAGTATGTTAGTTTGAAAATCTAATCTAATAATCAGATTAGATTAACTGATAACTAATCAATCTTTTGAGAACCGAACTGAACCTTTACTTTATTACAAATTCACTACAGTTTGGATTGTTATTTAAATTGGGGGATTTCAATCTATGTCTTTTAAACAGAAATTTTAATTTGAACTCAATTCACCCCCCCCCCTCTTGAGTATCCTCTCCGACCAATATTTGGTATCAAAGGGTTAAAAGGTTTTCAAAACTCTATGTTTGTGAAAGGTTTTCAACTGTGATTTTAGTTGTATCTTAAATATCTCAAAATTTATATTATTTCTAAATTTTATCTCTTTAAATATATTTTCTAAAATCTTACTATGGATAACAGATTACAAGGTAAAACTACCAACAAGACACCGTTCTTTAATGGTGTTAATTATGTCCAATGGAAAATAAAAATAAAAATTTATTAATAAAGTATGGGATTTGACATCTGGACTACCATAGAGACTCAGTATAATATTCCAGAAACATTTATAACTACTTGGTATGAACCTATTAAAGCTGCATACAATAATAATTGTAAATCTATGAATGCCCTGTATTATGCCTTAGGAGATGAAGAATTTAATAGAATATATTCTTGTAAGACTGCTTATGAAATATGGGTTACTTTAGCTATTTCCCATGAGGGAACAAATAATGTTAAAGAAATGAGATTGAATACCTACACTATTAAGTATGATAATTTAAATATGAAATATGATAAATCTATTTCTGATATGTATACCAGGTTTAATGAGATAGTCAATACAATGAGATCACTGGGAAAAGTTGTTCCAGCAAAGGAGAAAATCCTGAGGATACTAAGATGTCTGCCAGAAATATGGATAGTCATATTAGTTTCAATAAGAGAATCGCATGACATAAGTTCATTACCTGTTAAAGAGCTGATTGGTAAGTTCATGATGTATGAAGAAGAGCCGAAGGTAAACAAAGAAGATGATGATGATCCAAGAAAGAAATCAGTAGCCTTCAAGACTTTTGCTTCAAAAAGCAATGACAAAGAGAAAATTCAAGCTGCATGTGAGAGCTCTAGTAATGATGAGAGTGCCTCAAACAGTTATGAAGAAATGGCTCAGATATCGAGACGATTTAATAAGTTTTATAGTAAAATGAAGTTTTTTAGAAAATCCAATTACAAGGGAAAGTATGACAATAAAGTTCATTGGAAGAATGATTGGAAGAGGATTGACAAAAGTAATGACATAATCTGCTACGAATGCAATAGGAAAGGACACATTAAAGCTGACTGCCCAAAATTGAAGTTCAAGAAGAAATATGACTATAAGGACAGAAAATACAAGAAAGCTATGAAAGAAACCTGGAGTTCTTCATAATAAAGTTCAAGTGATTCTAATTCCACTCAGGATGAACAATCTCAAAAATATAATATGTGTTCAATGAAAAACACATCTGAGATAAAATTGGATACTCCTTCTTTAAACTCTTATTACTCTGGAGATGATTCTAATTCTGAAAACATGTCTAGTGAGAAATTTTTTGAATACTATAACATGTTAGAGGATACCTGCAATGAGCTGAAAGACAAGTATCAATCTTTAAAGAAGCAGCATGCTTTAACTAGCACTGTTAAGTCTTAACTAGAAGTAGAAAAGGAAAATAATTCTCAACTACTCTAAGAGAATACTGAACTAAAATTATATAATGAGAAACTCAGGAAAGATTTGGAAAAATTTACTAATGGAAAGGACACACTTACAAAAATGCAAGGAAAACAAGTGTCACCAAAGTACACTACTGGTATAGGTTATCATCCTGGACAAAGGAATATTACAAAGAATAAATTTGTTCCTAAATCTGGACAGTATGCTCCTAGTTCTGAAAATTCATGTGCCTCAACTAGCTATTCACATAGTTATAGATAAAACAAGATTTATCTATCAAAATATCTTTATTCTGTTAAGTATATGAGACCCATTAGGAAAATATGGGTACTAAAAGTTTTACTTGCTAACCTGTCTGGACCCAAGAAAATATGGGTACCAAAATCATTTTCTATCTAAAATTGTTTTGTAGGAAACCTGCTTGAAATGTTCCTGTATAAAGACATGGTACTTGGATAGTGGATGTTCAAGACACATTACAGGAAACTTTTCATCCTTCAAAAGATTAATCAAGGTTGATAGAGGTTATTTCACCTTTGGTGATAACTCTAAAGGAAAAATCATCAGTCTAGGCCAAATCGCTAACACTGATTCAATTTTATTTTATAAAGTTTTATTTGAATATTGATTAAAATATAACTTGTTAAGAATTTCTCAGTTATGTGAGGATGGTTTTAATGTTAAATTTGAAAATGATTATTGTAATGTTTTTAATTCTAAAAAAGTTTTAGTATTTTCTTCCTTAAGAAATGAAAATGTATATGCTATAGATTTGAATTCTTTAGCTTAGTATAATATTTCCTGTTTAAATGATTTTCATAAAGAATCTTGGATTTGGTATATGAATATTAGAAAAATGCAATATACATTCTCCTAGAAAACTAACTAGGAAGAACTTAGTTAGAGACTTACCTAAACTGGAATTCCCAGCTGACAATGTTTTTAATCTCTGTCAAAAGGAAAAGCAATATAAAGTTTCTTTTAAATCAAAGAAATAAGTTTCAACTTCTTAACATCTCAAGATGGTTCACATAGACTTGTTTAGACCTTCTAGAGTTTCTAGTTTAAATGGGAAGCACTATGTTTATGTTCCAGTAGATGACTTTTCTAGATATACTTGGGTATACTTTTTAGGTCACAAAATTTAAGCTTGCTCTTACTTTATTAAATACTCCAAGTCTATATAAAACCTTAGTGGACTTAAGATTAAAATCTTGAGAAGTGATCATGGTTTTGAGTTTGAAAATCATGAGTTTGAATCTTATTGCTCACACACTGGCCATAATCACAACTTCTCTGCCCCTAGGAAACCTTAGCAAAATGGTGTAGTAGAAAGAAGAAATAGATCCCTTTAGGAAATTTCAAGAACTATGCTTAATGAATATGATTTACCTGTTTATTTTTGGGATGAAGTTCTCAATACATCTTGTTATATTATAAATAGAGTCTGGATTAGACATGTTCTTAAGAAGACCCCTTATGATATTTGGAATAATAGAAAACCTAACCTTAGTTACTTCAAAGTTTTTGGTTGAAATGTCTTTATTCTTAATACTAAAGACAATATAGACAAGTTTGCATCCAAGAGTGAAAAAGGGTTCTTTTAAGGATATTCAATTACTCGAAAATCCTATAAATAATTTAATAAGAGAACCAAATGTGTAGAAGAATCTGTTCATATCAAATTTTATGAAACTAATACACATGAACCTAAACATGCTATTGAAAATCCTAAATAATACATGTCTATTCTAAATCATAATGATAAAGATAGTGGACTGGTTGTAAAGACAATCAGCTCTGAAAATGCACCAGAATCTGCTTTTGTTGAACCTGAAGCTATAGAAGAACCTGAAATTTATAGTCATACCTTTACTAGATCAACTAGGATTCTAAAAAACCATCCTTTAGATGCAGTTGTAGCTAACCTGTATAGAGGAACACAAACTAGAGCTTCTATGAGAAATCAGGTTGAACATCAGGCCTTTATTTCATAGCTAGAACCTAAAAATATCAATGATGCAATCAATGATGAATTTTGGATAATGGCTATGTAAGAAGAGTTAAATCAATTTGAATGAAACAGAGTCTGGGAATTAGTAGAAAGACTTAAGGAAACTTTGACTGTTGGTACTAATGGGTGTTTAGGAATAAATTTGATGAATCTGGAAACATCATTAGAAATAAAGCTAGATTAGTTACACAAGGTTACAATCAATAAGAAGGAATTGACTATAAAAAAAACTTTTCACCTGTATCTAGATTAGGAGCCATTAAGATCTTGCTTTCTTATGCATCTCATCTAAATTTCAAGTTATATCAAATGGATTTCAAAAGTTCATTTCTAAATTGTTTTATAATTGAAGATGTTTTTGTTGAACAACCTCCTGGATTTACAAACCCCCATTTTCAAAATCAGGTTTTTAAGCTTTCTAAAGAATGATGTGGTTTAAAATAGGCTCCAAGAGCTTCGTATGATAGACTTACAAACATTATTATTTCTAAATGTTTTACTAAAGGAATTGCTGATCCCACTCTTTTTATTAAAATAATTTCTAATGATATTTTGATTGTACAAATCTATGTTGATGATATTTTCTTTGGATCTTCTAAAAATTCTTTATGTACTGATTTTTAAAAAATTATGCAAAATGAATTTGAAACGAGTTTAATGGGAGAACTCAAGTATTTTCTTGGATTTCAAATTTTTCAAAATAAAGATGGTATTATTTCAAATTAAAGTAAATATACAAAGGATCCTTTGAAATGTTTTGGTTTGGATAGTAATAAGGGAAGTCATACACCTATGAGTACCACCGGTAAGTCTGATGATAATGAAACTGGGAAACCAGTTATCAAACCAATTATAGAGGTATTACTGGAATCTTACTTTACCTTACTGCTAGTTGAGTAGATATCATGTTTAGTGTATGCATGTGTGCAAGATTTCAAACAGATCCTAAAGAATCTCATATTCTTACTGTTAAAAGGATTTTCAAATATCTTAAACATACTACCAATTTAGGATTGTTTTATCAAAAAAGGCAACCTTTTGACTCATTAAGTTATTAAAATGCTGAAGTTGTTGGTTGCAAGTTAGATAGGAAGAGAACATCTGGAACATGTCATCTCTTGGGAAAGTCCCTGGTATCTTGGTGTAGTAATAAACATAACTCTGTTTAATTATCTACTACTAAAGTTGAATACATTGCTGCTAGTAGTTGTTGTGCACAGATTATGTGGATGAGACACACATTATTGGACTATAGATATCATTTTAGACATGTGTCTATAAAATGAGATAACACCAGTGCAATTAACATCTCTAATAATCCTGTGTCTCACTCTAGGACTAAGCACATTGATGTCATACATCACTTTTTGAGTGATCATTATCAAAAGGGTGATATTTCTCTAGAATTTATTGACTCTAAGCATCAATTGTTTGATATTTTCACCAAGACTTTAAACTATGAAAGGTTAGATTTTATTTAATAAGAGTTAGGTATGATCGATCTGTGAAACTGATTAGTGAAACTGATCTGTGAAACAAATCTGTGAAACCAATCTATGATATTGATCACTGAAACCGATCAATGAAACTGATCTGTGAAACTTATCAGTGAAACCGATCAATGAGACTGATCTTTGTTACTGATTGAGCTATACAGTATATGAAACTGTTAGTGTTTATCGAAACGATGTTGTTTTACATAATCTATATTATATTTAATATTGTAACCCTAAATGATAAATTTAATGACCCACGACTATTTAAAATCCATATAGCTATTGATCTTCCATCTTCTGTCGAACTCCACATCTTCTGAATCCTGAACTTTTGATCCTCTCAAACCTCTCAAACCGCCAAATGGAAAAAAAAGCGGCAAGAAAAGGAATCTGAAAGCTCCTCACCTTTGAAACATGCTCGAGGAGAATCAAGAAGCATGACAGAAAAGTCCATGAACCTGAAATTTGAGACTGGGGTCATCACCACATAAAAGGAAGTAAGTTTTGAATTGGTGTTATCCAGTAGGTCTGCGCTTTGAAAGTATTGGAGATGTAAGGATGTAATAACTGGTTTTGTTATAATAACCGAGTCTACTACCCAAAGCTCGTGAATGAGATTTATTTTAATTTAAGTATTTCATTGGATGGAGCAGAAGCTATAAGATTATCTTTAGTGATCAAAGGCAAAAAGATAACTTTTTCATCAAAGTAATGGGCTGAGGGTTTAGGGGTACCACATAAAGGAATATATGAGGATTACATGGGTAATATTCCTCCTACCACGGAATATTTTTGGTATGAGTATGCTTTATAGATGTTGAATGGAAAATCTGAATCCATAAGAATAACAGCTACTGAGTTAGAAGGAGAAAGTAGAATCTTGTTTAAGTTTATTCAGCACCAAATCTGTCCCAGAAAAGGTGATTTTGTTTCTGTTAAGAATCAAGATGTTTTCTTATTGTTTTTATTCCTAAATGATGAGATGATTGACTTGTGTAGTTACTTTTCTGTTCATATTGCTGAGATGGTAAATCCATCCAAGAAGGCTACAACTATATTCTATTCTAAGTAAGTCTCTACTATACTAAAGTTTTTAGATTGTGTTGAATATGGGGATGAGTGTATGTCATCTAGTAGTGGTTTCTGTTTTAGCAAGGATATATGAAAAAGAATGAAAATCAACTGGAATCCATGGAAGAAGGCATGGGTTGCTGATGAACATATATTATATGAACACTATAATCCTTCTGACCACTCTAAAAGACCAAAGGGTATGAGAGATCCCAGTTTCAAACATAATGAGGAAGTTGTTTACTCTAATGAGGAAGAAGAGACAGAAGTTCCTAAGACACTGGAGAGTCCGGTAGGAAGGAAATAGGGGAAGATGAAGCTGATGATGATGTTGATACTGAAAAAGAACCTGAGTCCCCTCCGATGACAAGAGTGACCCTGATACAGTAAGTCCAAAGAAAAGAATCGAATTTGGACCTAAAAGTCCACCCCATAAGTTACCTAAGTCAGAACCCCTTCTAATTGATGAAGAAGAAGTTGACACTGAAGTATCCAATTCTAACCAGTATGAATCCAGCAACAAAGACAGTTCTAATGAGACTTCGGTAAACAATAATGGAAATGGTAATGGTAATGGTGATGATGATGAAGATGATGCAAATATTCGACCTGTGGATGATCACAATACGATTCAAGCTAATCAACAACCACAATCAGTTGAGCAAGAAACTATTACTTAGGCTAAATGGACAGTTCAGACTGTCATTGATGTTGATAGGGAAGACTCTCTTGAGAATTCTAGTAAAGCTATTTTGTAAAGCCTATGTATACCTCTTGTAATGCTGAATGGGAAGACCACCCAGGTTTTTCAGTTCTAGGATTGGATTACTCAGAGGAAGAGGAAGAAGAAGTGAATATCACAAGAGTAAGCCATCTAGTTGAGGCTGGACCAGTTGCTGAGGAAGTCCAAGTGACTGTAGAAAGACCTGGTTCTTCTGTTTCTCGATCTGACTTTGAGAAGATTAAAGATGAGTTGCTCCACACAATTAGATAAACAATAAAAGAGTAATTATCTAATGCTCCTTCTCCTTCTCCTATGATTCAATCTAAGGCTGCTATAGATGCTATAACTCAAAGAGTGGTAAATATTTTTAATCCAGACCTATGAAATACTGGTGAGATGATTGGCATGAACATTTCTTCTCTAAATCAAACACTCAAGAATTTGAAAAGTGACATAGTATCTCTATCAGAATAATTTAGATCAATCATCTGTAGTATGATGGAAGTTTTGAGAAACTTGATAGAACACGTGAAGAAATATAATTTGAGAAAATTGAAGGCTGAGATAACTCAGATTGTTGCTCAAGATTGTACCTCCAAAATGACAAAGATACCTGGACATGAGATTAATGCCTTAAAAGATGTTATAAAAGAAGAGTTAGGGGCCATTGGATAGATTCTGGACTTAGATTCTTTGCAAAATATGAAAGACAATAGTGATCATATTCACAAGATGGTGAAGCTGTATTCGGCTGATCCTACTAAAGCTCGGAAAGAGATCAAAGAAAAAGTGGATCACTATTTTTATAAAATTTATACCAAGCATGAGTTGAACAATCAGTTTATTGTCCTAGATAATAATTTGAATCTACCTTTAGTCACTTAAGACTTTAAGGATTAGTTCTAACATTTGATGGATTTTACTCCCACTCTAGAGAGTTTCATGCAGAACAAGGATGATTTTGAGAAGGCCATGAAATATGGTGGTGAAGTAATTCAGGATTTTATCAATATGCTCAAGCCATATCTTCATGTGAAAAAAAGCAATTTTTCTTCATACTGCTGATCCTCTCAGTCCATCTAGTGTTTCTCCTGGTCAAATATCATTTTCTCAGGCTTTATCCAATATTTGGCCAGTCATTCCGCAACCACTTCCAAGAGGATCTTCTGGTCACCAACAAGTGACCTTATCACCCAGTATGCTTCTAGCTAGAGTTGTCTTACCTCCTCTCTCTATTCATCCAAATCAACCTTCAACCAAAACACATTATGTACCATCCATTCCTCCCACTAATAAAGGTAAAGAACCTCTTCATCCCAAGAAATAGTTGTGCCTTTCATTTTTGATAGGGTGTATTTTTCTTGTATCTTTTCAGATGTTTTTTCAATGAAACCACCTTCTTATTTTTCTATCTCTATTTTTTCTATTTTTCTTTTTGATAATCCCAAAGGGGGAGAATATTATAAATATATATCTAAGGGGGAGATCAGTATATATAAGTATAAGAAAGGGGAGAACAAATATATACACTCACTAATGCTATGTTGATATACTCTAACTTTGTTTATGATCTGATGTCATGCTCTGATGACATTTTTACCTTTCGTCGTATATTCTTTTTTACATATGGGGATCATGCTGAGTGTTATATCATCTTCCCTCTTCATTTATGCCATAGATTTGTGATTATCAAAAAGTGGGAGATTGTTGAACCCTCTGTGCGATAATTATTTTAATAATCAAAAATCACTATTGTTTTCTTTTATAAGTCAATTTATTCAATTATTCAATCTGTTCTAAATGTTTTTATATTTGTTCAATCATGTCTACATATGTTTATCTATGCTTATTTATGATTTACTATTGACCTGGATGTATTCGAAATTGAGTTCCCCATAGTTAATGTGGGAAATTGTATTACTTTTTTTGGGTGGTTGGTTTAATATGGTTTGGGTCATGATCATGATTAGTATGGACTTCTCCCATAAATGTTTTTTCTCATGTTTTAGTTATTGAATCTTAGCTTCAGATGGGTTAAGAACAAATCCCACTGATTCCATCTCCCCCAGATGCTCTGATAAATGGTATACATATGGTATGACCCTATTAGTAAAGTCCATAACTTCTTCCTTATGTTTCAATTATAATTTATCATAATTCACCAAAAATAGTAATCATAATGGTCAACAAATGAAGACAATAATATCAGTAGTTATGTTTTTTAATGGTCATTTAATTTCAACATGAAAATTATGTCAATATTTTATAATGGCTGGAAATAACAAAATGAAGTGTAATACATGTATATTATATATTTCTAAATAATGTGTTTATTAATTCAATAGTAAATTTCATTTAAATATTTATGGTCATTATAACTGATATCTCCAAAACAATTATAGGTATCCCATCTAAGATAAATTATTTTATATTTTATTTGGGAGTCCTATTGAAGGAAGGTTACATTAAGATCTGTGTGTCCTCTATGGCTAGTAGAAAATTTAAGGTATTTCTTATGGGTTGACCATGTATATCATTTTCTCTTTATTCTGAATAGTATATTTTATGACCTGCATTACTGTATTACTATAAAAATATTAAATTCCTTGTGTTTTTTTGGATTAATAAATTTCCATACTGAGTTCATGGGACCAATGGATCATTTTTAGTGGAATTATTTGATGAAACACTCAATTAATTTATGTTAGAGAAGTATTTGTTTTTTTTGTGCATGTTTCTTATGTATCAACTACATGATGAACTATTTATGTGTGAGTTACAAATTTGAGGATATATCCATTAGAAAATGGTATTTATATGATGGTATAATAGTTTTTGCTCATGATGTCATAGGATATGGTGGATTATATAATTAGAGTGTTATAATGGTTGTTTTATAGATGATTAATTTTTTTATGAAATTATATGCCTAGTTGATTGAGTAGAATTTTGAGAAGATTTCATCAGTGTGGCTACTTATAATGAAATATGAGGATGTGGAATATATTTCATAAATTGATATGACCTACACATTTAAATGAGTGAAGGTGGTTCTGTATATTATTATAGATAATGAGATTACTTATGATTAGGTGTTTTGAAAGATTCAACCCATTTGATTCTATTAAATGTTCGGTTTACATATTTTATTTTTAATTTGGATAGTGTTAATCCCATAAAGTATATATTATGTTCTATTTTTGGCTGGTTTTCATCCAAGGTCACCTATTTAGTTATAGAACCTTAGTAGTGTAGGTATAATTGATCATTGGTGTAAATTTTGTGACAAATATAGTTATATGGTAAAAAAATTTACTTTATAGGTTGAGGATTGTGGTTGATTGAGATTTAGATGGTGTATCTTTTGGTTGAGAGCTAATAGAGTAGGGTTATCAGAATGGATAAGACTACCAACATTCGATTTTTGTGCAATGGGTCATCTATGAGCTAAAAGGTTTATTTCATACATGCTTGAGAAGGCTGGTGTCACTTATTTATATTCCCATAATTCATTTACACAATGGGGGAAAAAACCTAATCGAGTTATCTATAGTAGTGGATGAAACCCAATTTGGAATCATAGGTGTAGTTTCATAGTTTTTATAGATGGAAGAAAAATGATCCATATTTAGTTATATTGATATTTATAGACTAGGTGTTAGTGATATTAGTACGTGCCTATTTTTATGTAATAATGGTGAGTTTTATCAGAACATAAATTTATCTTCCCTTGTATAACTTCGGGGTTTGAGATGTTAAAAACAATTCAGTAAATAATTTTATTTCTTTGACACCTTTTGTTATATGAAATATTATGTTTAGAAAAATTATGATATACTGTTAAAATATTAATTTGTGTTCATTATGTCATCGCTATTAAAATTGATTAGTATGAATAAGAATACATAAATTATTAACTAAATATAATTTTCCTAATAAAATATAAATTTATTAATTAATTTTTACGAAATATGTTTTTAATTTTTAAAAAACATATATTATTCTTCAAAAAAAAATCATCAAAAACAGTTTTTGTTGTTTTTGTGAGAAAATAATGATGATAAAATTTCAGGGACTTTTAGAATTTTTCTTTCTAAAATTTTTATTATTTTCTAATTCATTATATTAGAATTATCTTTGGGTGAATTTTTTGTATTTTTCTGAAAAGATTGAATTTTTACTAAATAGTGAAAAATACTAACCTTTTTAAAGCCTTCTCATTTCGTTAAAAATTATCAGTATTCATAGAATTTTAATTTAAATTAATATATGTGTTATTTAATTATATATAATCTAATTAAATTCATTATAATCATTATTTTACCAGATTTTGGTATAAGTACATTTTTTTGGCTCAAAACACATTTTTCGAAAAATTGTTTTTCTTGGATTTTTTATATTTATATTAAAATTTATTTCTTCCAATTCTATAAATTAAATATAATGACATAGATTTCACATTTTGAATCTTGGTTTCCCAATTTGGTCAATTTATTTTTCGATATTGTGAATACAATCTTTAGTAATTTTTTCAACATGGCGAAGGGTAAGTTTTTTAATTTAAGATAACAATATTATGATACGGACTCCAAAATGACCCTATCACATTCATAAATTTTCTTTTATTATTATATCTTGTCCATAATGATTAAAAAGTTTAACATATGTCATTTTTACAAATTTTCATGGATTTCGACCATATATTATGTTATATAATGAAAAGTCAAAAATGACATTCTCTTTGTTTTATTGACACTTAAAAATTTATATATAGATAAACATAGGATAATTGTAGATTATCTATTATTTTAAAATATTATTGATTAATATTTATTATTTTAATTTATTTATAATTTTTATAAATGAAATAATTATCTGAAATGCTTATGAAAAACTGACACAGTGTTTGTGCAAGAAGTGAAAAATTTAATAAAATTATTTCAAAAACCCTAAATATATTATTATTTGAGTTATTTTTTGTTAGATGTTATTTTTAGTTAAAAAATACATATTATTGAGATTTTTATTTTAAATTCCATATTTTCAAAACATTTTAAAAGGAAAATTAAAATAATTATTTCAAAATTTATATTAATGATATTTTATAATAAATAATATTATATTAAATGTTTTAGAATTAAAAAAATTATTATCATAATTAAATGTAATGGTATATGATCTATAAAATCGCCCATTTTCTTCTATTCTATGTTTCTCCTTTATAGTAACTATATTAATCCATAAATAATAAAAACATTGATATCGCCATAATTATCAGAAGGGTTAACAAGGGGTCTAAAAAATAATGGTAAAAATGTGATCCAAACTTATCCAAATTTTATTATATGACATTATTTAAATACACACACAGATTATTTTTTAATATCTATAATTTGGATCCATTTCCACATAAAAAACAATTTTCATTAATTTAATATTTTAAGAAACTCCAAAAGTGGACCTCACCTCAATTATAAAAGGGAAACCCTTATCTATCTTATTCACACCATTTTGATCCATCTATATCCCTTAAACCCTGATAAAGTATCTTATAAAATCCCCTCTAAACATTATATTGGTTCTATTATTCCAAAAATACCAACCATAGTGTCCTTAAGTGTACATCTAAAGGAGTTGTTTCAAAGAATATGTAATCTCTTTAATCGATCACTTTCTTTTTAATTATTCATTGACCAATTATAAATAAATTTTATTATTGATAGAATAATAAATTCAATGTAATAAATAAACATAAAAATTATTATTATTGTGAAACTACCATTATCTACCCTCTTTCTCATCAAATGATTAGTTAATGTATCGCTTGAGCATACGTACGACTAACCTCTCCATGTTGGGATACAGTTCGTTTTTAATTTCCAAATTTTTGAATGAGTCTTATGATTGGTTTAAATTGTTTAAATAATATTTATTATCATATCATTCTTCTATAATTAAAATATCATATCTAAATTCTTACAATGAAACCTGTTACAAAACTATAATGTTCCTCATGTGTAAGTGTGGACTAAACCCTCTATGAAGAGATGTAATTCATTTTTCGTCTTCGAATTAAATTAATGGTAATAAGGATGGATTTTATGAATATATATGATATATATGAAATAGTAGTTATTCTATAAATTTAATTACTATTTCACTTTAATTCATTTCATTCGTTGAAAATTGAAAATTATGGTCATGCATACATATGACCTACCTTCTCCATGAATGATGTAATTTATTTTTCTATATATAACTTTCTGAAAGATACTAGAAATATTTATAAAGAATATATATGATATAATATTCAATTAAAATATTCTGTAAAATAATTATGACAATTATAATTTTTTTATACAAGAGGTTAAAGATCTTTTCAATCAATCCTACCTTGAGGTATGTTATTTTTGTCTACCCTTTATTTATATGATAAAAAATCTATATTCAGAAATTGTTTCTTTTATATAGTGTACAGACTTACCATGATGTTATTTTATGATTAATATTATAAAATTTATAAGGATCAACATATCTATCATTGTTTATATTTTTCATGAGGTTTTTATTTTAAATTTACCAATGTTGTATTGGTTTTTTTATAATATCATTGTTTATAAGGGTTGTTCATGATTAAGTTTATAATAATGAATTATTATGATCTAACTGGCATGAAAATCATAAAATTTATTCACCCCTAGTAATTTATTTTTAATTCATTTTTTCCTTTCATTTTACTCACCTTTAGTACTTATATTTCCAAAGATATATATTTATGTAAAATCATATGTATTTTAGACATGGTTTAAAAATTCATTTTATTATATATATATTTTTTCTAAAAATTATATAAAGAATATTTTTAAAAATCTTGCAATGATTTTCTGAATTCATTTTTACTCATGTTTGAATACATAAAATATGGTTTAAAATTTATATTACTATCTTTTTTTCTAAAGAGATACTTTTTGAATGTTTATACAAAAGTGTGAAAGGAATATTTTATTTTAATTTATACTATGTGGATTTAATTTAATTTGATCATGATTGATAAATTTTTTAATTATTAACTACATGTTTCAAAGTTTATTTTCAAATATGTTTTTTCCTATATATTGGATATATTAATATATTTTAAAAAAATTATTTTCAATTGGAAAAAATATGTTCCTCAAAAAAATTTCCAATGGTTCTTTAAATAAATTTTCTATCTATGATAGCATCCACTGATTTTAAATATGATTTCCTAGGGATATGATCTCAATAAACCATCCTTACTCATTCTGTAACACCCCAAGCTTCTACGGTACGCTTCTCTTTGAATAATGTGATAGCGTGTGTTGTATGCAACACTGAGTTCTAACACACCATAACCAATCAAACTAGCCGTTATGAATAGTAATACCTAATTTTTTAAATTATATATATTTTATTTTTTAAAATTGACTTAATTTTTGGATTTGGAATATCTAATTTAGCCTAAGGTGAAATTTGGGTACTTTTCGGATAACATTAATATTTTGATGAATAGTGAAAATTACTAAATTTTAATTAAAAACAACTTTTTTAATAAAAATAATTAATAGTGATAAATTATGAATTTGAGTGGTTTTAAAGTATATTTAGAATATATTTTTACCATTTAATATAATTTTGGTCATTAGACATAATTTTACAATTAAACCGGACATAAACAAGTACCAATCTTTTGATAGTTATTATCTCTTAAAAACACGCTTTTTGTTTTAACAACGGGAATTAATTTTAAATTAATTTCTGCCACTTCTGTGTTTTGAATTTTGATAAATGGATTCCATATTTGGAATCAGGATGTTAAAATTGTGTAAATAGGTAACTTTTATTTTTAGACATTTTGAATAATGACTTCGGTAAATATTTTATTTACCATGGTTAAGGGTAAATCTGGTAAATAAGGGTTAAAAATAATATTATAATAATACAAAATTACCCTAAAACGTGTCCTAACCTTATTGGTTGATACATGTTAGACCATAATCATATTTTGGTAGATTTTGGGACCCCATGGTGCCACTTGTAGGTGATAGGGACACTTAATTTTAATTAAGTTAAAATGAATACAAAAATGACACAAGCATATATCTTTTATAAAAACAATTTTTACATAAGGTTATATATGTTAGATTTTCGATTTTAAATATTCATTAGAAAGATAAAAAGATTTCCTACATAATTATATTTTATTTGTAATTTTTAGAGATTAAATAAGTTAATTTATTTATGACACAATGATGATGCAGTAATTACCATAATAGTGAAAATTTAAAATAATTGATATTATAAATACCCAAATAAATATAATTTGAGACTTTTAATGAATTAATATAATTTTCTAGGATAATATGATATATTAGTATTTATTTAATTAACTTTTTTGGAAGTAATAATTCTGTTATGAGTTTCACAAAAATCAACTATTGAATAGTGTCAAAATTGACATAAAAGAGTTTTTAAAATAAATATTATATTATTAATTGATATTAAATTCCTAAAAATATAATTCTCGGCCAAGAGACTTATATAATGATAGATGTATCATTAATGGACCACTTGGGGGTCTCTTGTATGTATATAGTATGTTTATTAACCATATTATATAAAAATACAAAGATACATTGTAAAAGTGAAACTAATTAACTAAGTGTTAATACTTAAAGATAAGGTTAATATAAGTACCCAAACCTGTATAAATTATATTGGTTGAGTGGTTTTAGACCCATCCCCACCTTAAAATTTAAATAATAAACTTTGAAGCCATTAGAAACATAATATGAATTTATTATAAATTAATATTTCTAGCTTTTCCAAAGGTGCCCCTCACACCTCTTATAAAAGGGCACTCCTTCTCATTTCTTCACACCTTCAAAGCCTTTTGGTTCGGCCAAAATATTCCCAAATACTCTCCCAACTTCCCTCACTACAACCTAGAGGCCTTAGTTTGATCAGAAAGCCAATTTAAGGATCCCTTTTGATCAAATCAATAGGAAGAAACCGAAGAAGAGGTAATGATTTCACCACAGTTTTCCAAGTTCCTTTCTTCTTCCACTTCTTCTTACTTTGTTATTACCATTATAAAATAATACCTCCAATATAATATATATATACTGTGATGTTATTATAAATATGGTATAACCATATTCAGTATTCTATCCATCCTTTGAATAACATGTCACCATACGTGCGTACGTACGGCTTACCGTCTCCATGTCGTGGTGTAATTGTTATTCAATAAATTAATATTTGGATGGGTATAATAATGATGTGTAACACATGTAAATAATAAATATAACATGTTATTGATTCTTTATATATTATATACCATCCATTTATATATTATTTTAATATCAAAACAATGATATTGTTGCTCGTACGTACGTACGGACTACCGTCTCCACGAACGCGATGAGATTCATTCTCCATCATATCCATTCAAGTATAATTATCATTAGATGATTTAAAAATAATATTTAAGGACTTGATATCATTATGTATATGAATAATATACAACCTATCCATTAAAACATGGCTTACATAACAAAACATATAAAAGAAAATGAGTATGTTAACACCCGAAACAACGATAATACTAAGATATTATTAACAAATCAATGTTAAAAGATCATATATGATATCATATTAATGTATATGATTATTTTATAATTTAATAACAATTATTTCACCATTATATATGAGGTTAACCTACCCCAACCAAGGAAAAGTACAAGGTAATGGTTATTTCACAATCTCTTCATTATCTGAGGTTGTTTATATGTAATAATCTACTGGAATCTCTTTATCATCCACATCTATGTTTCTTAAAAATGAATTTCAAAACATTTTTACTATTTAAAAGAATATGGGTTAAGGTAATTTATACCCTTGTTGACTTTTTATAAGATTTTTATAAAGGAATCTTTCCGTCATTTTCCAAACAAGGTGTTTTTTAACCTTTTCGACAGAATTAAGGTAAGAATGTTTTTTTTAACTTATACGGCAGGTGCGGTTATTTTCCGCCGTTATAAAATCATCGAAGCTTCCCTTACAAGCTTATAAGAATATTTTCAAAGAAAATGTTTTATTTCATAAATATAAGACTCTTAAATGAATTCAAAATAGAAAGAGATATTTCTCTAAAAAGAGTTTTGATTTCATCTATGCAAACATCCTTTGATGGATTTTACGCTTATTTGAAGTTGATTTATTATGATACAAAACTTCTATATTGTATTGAAGGTTTTGTGATATGTTTGACTGTGGATGTGCTATTTTTATACCGTTCATAGTTTATGGTGAAAGTATTTACATTTCGTATGCTATTTTTAATACGAATGTTTATGTTATGTTTAAACCTTTTCATATGGGAATGCATTGGACTTAATATGTGATGGGTGGAGCCCGCTATAGCTCCTCGATGAATCGGTAGGTCTCATGAGACAAACTAGTGTCTTGGAACAAGGCCTTGGAAAACTCTTATTTGTAGTCTTGGCACGAGGCCTTGGCTATGTGGTTATGATAGTCTGGCATTATGCATTCCATCATTATGAAAGTGGTTATTGATATGACATGTGATTATTCGATTAGTAGAATATCCATGTGAATAAGTAAATGTTATTATTTCATTTACTTTTTCCATACTATGTTTAAGTTCAAGTTTAAAAGGATTTTGTTTTAGTTACACATTTCCTTAAATGTTTATGCTTATTTTGGAAAGTTTCCACTATATTGTTATCCATACTGGTCATTTGTGCTCACCCCTTTTCTATGTTTTATTTTTCCCAGGATGTGAAGAAGTAAGTTATGAATGACCTGCAGGGATATTATGAGGGGATAATAGTGTGGACTATGGAGACATTATGTTGTTGTAGTAGTTTTTCACTTTATGATGTAATGTAAAACTTTATGAATATATCTAGTGCTTCCAAGGCTACTAAACCAATCGGTCTTTCGAGATTTGATCTTTCTTGTGATCATGCCAATTTTATGTAATAATGCACCAACTCTGGGTAACTAGGGTCGGGGCATTACAGTTGGTATCAGAGGAAGTTTATTACAAAACTTGGAAGTTAGATTTAGATAAACTCTGATTAGAGCACGTAGACCTAAGATGAACTTTGAGGATTAGTATAGAATAACTTCCTAGAATTTTGGTATTGTATAGATTTTGTGAGTTTTCCGAGCAATACATCCTTGTCTGGATATGAGAAGGTAGTGGTGGCTCTGGAACAGATGTACCTAGGGGTAAAACCCGAAAACACCGCTTTGAGATAGACTCTAACAGGAACTGGTGCATGACAACGGGCCTTGCTGCACTCTTGGTTACGACACTCCCGGAGGATATGCTTAGGATAACTCTCATTTTCTTTAAAAATCATTATGAAGGGTTTATGAGTATATACTTCCTCAAAGAAAACATTTTTATGATTATGGATTATATCCATAAATAGTTTAATTTATGTTAAGTGTTTTATAAGTATGGAATTATGTATTTTGATTCATAAACTGATCTAGTTTATGCCATTGTTTAGAAATGGCGCCTAGTGGAAGAAATGGAAACCGTATCAATGCACGCACTCCGTGTATGGATTGCCCTCCTGTTCAAGATAATTATAGTGGAGCTGGTGATGCAACTGGTGCTGGTCAGCTAATCACTATACTGGGACGACTCACTCAGGTTATGAATAATAACCTTACCTGTATGGAGCACCCTGATCCGCAGCATGGAGGATAAATGTTTGATCGATTCATGAGGCAACAACCACCAAATTTCAATGGGAGTACGAATCCCTTAGTATCTGAGCAATGGATAAATTCCCTAGAGAAAATATTTCAGACTTTGGGGAGTAGTGAAAGGGAAAAATTTATCATGGCAGTTTACCTCCTCACTGGAGATGTTGATCAATGGTGGTCATTGATTCAAAACACGAAGGAAGATGATGAAGTATCAAATATGTAATGGAGGGAGTTCAAAGATGTATTTTTAGAAAAATACTTTCCTCGTGACCATCGAGCAGATATGGAAAGGCAATTTTTGAGTCTGAGACAAAAGGAGGATGAGAATGTCACAAAGTATGAGGCTAACTTTACAAGGTTAGCAGGGTATGCTGGAGATTATATACGTATCCCAAGAAGTAAGATTGATCATTTCTTTGATGGGTTAAAACCATTTCTCCTTCGATCATTAGTCTCACAATCCTTTTCGTCGTACTAAGACATTGTCTCGTGTGCTATCAAGACCGAAAAGGAATTCTCTAAGTCTTATGACTTTAAAGCAAAGCAAGAGAAGAAGAGACCTTCTGATCAATCTGGGAATGGAAATAAGGGGAAGAAGGGAAAGGTTGAATATCCATCATGTGGTAAATGTGGGAAGAAACACCCCGGTACTTGCTTGAAGGGAACATGAGTCTGTTACAAGTGTGGTGAAAAAGGCCACCAAGCTCGTGATTGCAAGGGGAAGAAGGAATCCAACAATGTTCAATGCTACAATTGCAGGGATGATGGGGCATTATGCAAATGAATGTCCTAAGCGTCAGGAGAACTTATCTCAGAAAAGGCCAAGTGATCAAGGCCAAGCTTATGCTATCACTACTGCAGAGGAAGAAGCTCTGAAAGACGTGGTGGCAGGTAATTTAATGGTTTCCTCAAGTTTAGAAAATTCATTATTTGATTCTGGATCATCACATTGTTTCATATCCTCCCAGTTTGCTAAGAAAATTAGATATTTCCAATTTGATTTAACAAGGGAGTTTTCAGTTAAAACACCTAAGGGAAGTATCATTGCAACAAAGTTTTGTGAATCAGTCCCCATTAGAACACATAAATGTTCTTTATGTACTGATCTCATCGTCATACCTATGATTGAGTTTGATATAATCCTCGGTATGGACTGGCTTTCGGACTATGATGCGAAGATTTATTGTATGAAGAAAGAGGTTACGATTTTTGATGATGATGATAAGGAACACCTTATCATTAGAGCAGAATCGTCACCACCTAATTCTTATCTAGATCCACCCCCAGTAGCTCAACTAAATTCAATTATTGGGGAGCAAGAGGATGAAATAACTTTGGGTGAGGGAAGGAATGTTCAAATAGAGGATGTACATGTAGTGAATGAATTTGTAGATGTATTTCTGGAAGATTTACCTGGACATCCTCCAGAATGAGAAGTTGAGTTTTCCATTGATTTAATTCCTAGATCAAGGCCTATATCGAAGACCCCTTATAGAATGGCCACTATAGAGTTAGTCGAACTAAAGAAACAACTAGAGGAATTGAGTAATAAAGGATTTATTTGCCCTAGTGTTTCTCCAGGGGGAGCCCCTATTCTTTTTGTTAAAAAGAAAGATGGATCTATGAGGTTATGTATCGACTACAGGGAGATCAATGCTATAACAATAAAGAACAAGTATCCCCTACCGCGCATTGATGATTTATTTGACCAACTGCATGGAGCTCAATACTTTTTGAAGATTGAACTTCGATCATGATACCATCAGTTGTGTGTGAAGAAGGAAGACATTCTGAAGACAACATTTCGAACCAGGTACGGGCATTACGAGTTTACTGTAATGACTTTTGGTTTGACTAATGCACACTCTGTATTCATGGATCTGATGAATAGAGTTTTCAGGGAGTATCTTGATGAATTTGTGGTGGTATTTATTGATGATATCTTGGTATAATCCAAAAGCTATGAAGATCATGAAAATCACTTGTGCATTATCCTCAAGACTCTGAGAAGACATGAATTATATGGGAAGTTTAGCAAGTGTGAATTCTGGCTTCATGAGATTTCTTTTCTTGGCCATATTGTCTCTAAAGATGGAATCTTTTTTGATCCTTCTAAGACTAAGGCAATCCAATAATGTCCAGCACCGACGATTATAACTAAGGTACGCAGTTTTATTGGTTTAGTAGGTTATTATCGATGATTCGTCCAAAATTTTGCCTGATTGGCTAACCCATTAACGAAGATCGCACGTAAAGGGGTTAAATTTGTTTGAAAAAAAGAGTGTGAAGAATGTTTCGAATAACTGAAGAGAAGATTAGTCAATGCTCCTATATTGACTCTACCATCGGGGAATGATGGGTTTGTTATTTATAGTGATGCATCGAAGAAAGGACTTGATTGTGTCCTTATGTAGAAGGATAGAGTTATTGCCTATACATCACGACAGTTGAAAATTCATGAACAAAACTATCCTACTCATGATCTCGAGTTAGCAGCTATGATCTTTGGTTTGAAGATATGGAGGCACTCCCTCTATGGTGAAAAATGTGAGATTTATACTGATCACAAGAGTTTGAAGTATATTTTCTCACAAAAAGAACTCAACATGAGGCAAAGGAGATGGCTTGAATTACTTAAGGATTATGATTGCACGATACACTACCACCCGGGGAAGGAAAACAAGGTGGAAGATGATTTGAGTAGAAAATATCATGGAGTTTTGAACGTGATGAGAATTGAAAGGGATCCAATTTTGATGGATCTAGTGAAGATGGACATGGGAATAACCAGGGAAGGTGAAACATCAATGCTTTTTCAAATGGTTGCCAAACCATCTTTACTAGAAAGGATTAACAGTTCTCAGACCGATGATGAAGAATTTCAAAAGAAGATTAAAGCTGTGAATGATGGGAGACTGAGATACTTTGTGTATGAAGATGGAATTTTGAAATTTGGGAAGAGACTTTGTGTTCCCGATATACCTAATCTAAAAAGGGAATTGCTGGATAATTCTCATAGTTCCAATTTCTCTATACACTCTGGAAGCACCAAAATGTATAGAGATTTGAAGGAACATTTTTGGTGGGACAACATGAAGAGGGAGATTTCTGATTTTGTGTCAAGATGTATGGTTTGTCAACAAGTGAAAGCTAGAAGGAAAAATCCTGGAGGAGTCATGCAACCTTTTCCCATACCAGAGTGGAAATGGGACAATATTACGATGGACTTTGTCATGGGGCTACCAAAGACTCCTAGAAGGAAGAATGCAATATGGGTAATTATTGATTTTCTTACCAAGTCAGCACATTTTCCTGCTATAAGAGAAGATATACCCCTGGAATGTCTAATAAGACTATATATTAATGATGTTGTGAGACTTTATAGAGTACCCCTATCGATTGTTTCTGATCGTGATCCCCATTTTACTTCAAGATTCTGGAAAAGTCTTCAGAAATTCCTGGATACTGAACTTCATTTGAGCACTTCTTACCACCCTCAGACAGAAGGACAATCAGAACGGACTATTAAAACCTTAGAAGACATGTTGAGATCTTGCTCACTTGACTTTCAGGGTATGTGGGATCAATATTTACCTCTGATAGAATTTTCCTATAACAATAGCTTCCATTCGAGTATTTAGATGGCACCATATGAAGCGTTATATGGAAAGAGATGTCGTACACCAACCTGTTGGGATGAAGTTGGTGAAAGAAAACTTGTAGGCCCAAAACTAGTGGAGGAAACGATGGAAAAGGTGAAGGTAATCCAAAATCACATCAAAGCAGCTCAAAGTAGGCAGAAGAGCTATGCCGATAATCGAAGGAAGGATTTGAAATTTCAAGTCGGTGATCATGTTTTTCTGAAGGTATCTCCATGGAAGGGAGTCATACGTTTTGGTAAGAAAGGTAAATTGATTCCCAGGTACATCGGACCTTTCGAAATTCTAGAACGAATTGGGGCTGTAACTTACCGATTGGAAATGCCGCCAAGTCTCTCCAAAGTTCACGATGTGTTCCACGTATCTCTGTTGAGGAAATATATGCCTGACCCAACGCATGTACTCACCTATGAAGAATTAGAACTGGAACCTGATCTGTCTTATTGTGAAGAGCCCATCAGGATTCTTGATACGAGAGAACAAGTACTGAGAAACCGGATGACGCGTCTGGTAAAAGGCTTGTGGAGAAACCATAAGATGGAAGAGGCAACGTGGGAACCCGAGGAACTTATGATGAAGAACCACCCGAGTCTTTTCATGTGATAAGTATTCTAGAAATTTTTAGGATGAAGTTATTTGAAGGAGGGTAGAATGTAACACCCCAAGCTTCTACGGTACGCTTCTCTTTGAATAATGTGATAGCATGTGTTGTACGCAACACCGAGTTCTAACACACTATAACCAATCAAACTAGCCATTATGAATAGTAATACCTAATTTTTGAAATTATATATATTTTATTTTTTAAAATGGACTTCATTTTTGGATTCGGAATATCTAATTTAGCCTAAGGTGAAATTTTGGTACTTTTCGGATAACTTTAATATTTTGATGAATAGTGAAAATTACTAAATTTTAATTAAAAACAACTTTTTTAATCAAAATAATTAATAGTGATAGATTATGAATTTGAGTGGTTTTAAAGTATATTTAGAATATATTTTTACCATTTAATATAATTTTTGTCATTGGACATAATTTTACAATTAAACCGGACATAAACAAGTGCCAATCTTTTGATAGTTATTATCTCTTAAAAACACGCTTTTTGTTTTAACAACGAGAATTAATTTTAAATTAATTTCTCCCACTTCTGTGTTTTGAATTTTGAAAAATGGATTCCATATTTGGAATCAGGATTTTCAAATTGTGTAATTAGGTAACTTTTATTTTTAGACATTTTGAATAATTATTTCGGTAAATATTTTATTTACCATGGTTAAGGGTAAATCCGGTAAATAAGGGTTAAAATATATTATTATAATAATATAAAATTACCCTAAAACGTGTCCTAACCTTATTGGTTGATACATGTTCGACCATAGGCATCTTTTGGTTGATTTTGGGACCCCATGGTGCCACTTGTAGGTGATAGGGACACATAATTTTAATTAAGTTAAAATGAATACAAAAATGACACAAGCATATATCTTTTAGAAAAACAATTTTTACATAGGGTTATATATGTTGGATTTTCGATTGTAAATATTCATTAGAAAGATAAAAAAATTTCATACATAATGATATTTTATTTATAATTTTTATAGATTAAATATTTTAATTTATTTATGACACCATGATGATGCAGTAATTACCATAATAGTGAAAATTTAAAATAATTGATATTATAAATACCCAAATAAATATAATTTGAGACTTTTAATGAATTAAAATAATTTTATAGGATAATATGACATATTAGGATTTATTTAATTAACTTTTTTTGAAGTAATAATTCTGTTATGAGTTTCACAAAAATAAACTATTGAATAGTGTCAAAATTGACATAAAAGAGTTTTTAAAATAAATATTATATTATTAATTGATATTAAATTCCTAAAAATCTAAGGTTCGGCCAAGAGACTTATATAATGATATTTGTATCATTAATGGACCACTTGGGAGTCTCTTGGATGTATATAGTAAGTTTATTAACCATATTATATAAAAATACAAAGAGACATTGTAAAAGTGAAACTAATTAACTAAGAGTTAATACTTAAAGATAAGATTAATATAAGTACCCAAACCTGTCTAAAATCTATTTTTTGAGTGGTTTTCGACCCATACCCACCTTAAAATTTAAATAATATACTTTTGATCCATTAGAAACCGAATATGAATTTATTATAAATTAATATTTCTAGCTTTTCCAAAGGTGCCCCTCACCCCTCTTATAAAAGGACACTCCTCCTTATCATTTATTCACACCTTAAAAGCCTTTTGGTTCGGCCAAACTCTGCCCAAATACTCTCCCAACTTCCCTCAATACAACCTAGAGGACTTAGTTTGATCAGAAGGCCAACCTAAGAAGCCCTTTTGATCAAATCAAAAGGAAGAAACCGAAGAAGAGGTAATGATTTCACCACACTTTTCCAAGTTCCTTTCTTCTTCCACTTCTTCTTCCTTTGTTATTACCATTCTAAAATAATAACTCCAGTATCATATATATATACTGTGATGTTATTATAAATATGGTACAACCATATTCAGTATTCAATCCATTATTTGAATAACATGTCACCATAAATGCATACGTACAGCTTACCGTCTCCACGTCGTGGTGTAATTGTTATTCAATAAATTAATATTTGTATAGGTATAATAATGATGTGTAACACATGTAAATAATAAATATAACATGTTAATGATTCTGTATATATGATATACCATCCATTTATATATTATTTTAATATCAAAACAATGATATTGTCGCTCGTGCGTACGTATGGACTATCGTCTCCACGAACCCGATGAGATTCATTCTCCATCATATCCATTCAAGTATAATTATCATTCGATGATTTAAAAATAATTTTTAAGGACATGATATCATTCTGTATATGAATAATATACAACCTATCCATTACAAACATGTCTTACGTAACAAAACATATAAAATAAAACGAGTAAGTTAACACCCGAAACAACGATAATACTAAGATATTATTAAAAATTAAATGTTAAAAGATCATATATGATATCATATTAATGTATATGATTCTTGTATAATTTAATAACAATTATTTCACCATTATACAGGAGTTTAACCTACCCCAACCAAGTAAAAGTACAAGGTAAGGGTTATTTCACAATCTCTTCATTATCCGAGATTGTTTATACGTAATAATCTACTGGGATCTCTTTATCATCCACATCTATGTTTCTTAAAAATGAATTTCAAAAAAAATTTACTATTTAAAATAATATGTGTTACGGTCATTTATACCCATGTTGACTTTTTATAAGTGTTTTATAAAGTAATATTTCCGTCGTTTTCCAAACAAGGTGCTTTTTAACCTTTTCGACAGAATTAAGGTAAGAATGTTTTTTTAACTTATACGGCGGGTGAGGTTATTTTCCGCCGTTATAAAATCATCGAAGCTTCCCTTACAAGATTATAAGAATATTTTCGAAGAAAATGTTTTATTTCATAAATATAAGACTCTTAAATGATTTCAAAATAGAAATAGATATTTCTCTAAAAAGAGTTTTGATTTCATCTATGTCAACATCCTTTGATGGATTTTACGCTTATTTGAAGTTGATTTATTATGATACAAAACTTCTATATTATATTGAAGGTTTTGTGATCTGTTTGACTGTGGATGTGCTATTTTTTTACTGTTCATATTTTATGGTGAAAGTATTGAAATTTCTTATGCTATTTTTAATACGAATGTTTATGTTACGTTTAAACCTTTTCATATGGGAATGCATTGGACTTAATATTTGACGGGTGGAGCCCGCTATAGATCCTAGATGCATCGGTAGGTCTCATGAGACAAACTAGTGTCTTGGCACAAGGCCTTGGAAAAATATTATTTGTATTCTTGGAACGAGGCCTTGGCTATGTGGTTATGATAGTCTGGCATTATCCATTCCATCATTATGAAAGTGGTTATTGATATTTCATGTGATTATTCGATTAGTAGAATATCAATGTGAATAAGTAAATGGAATTATTTCATTTTACTTTTTCCATACTATATTGAAGTTCAAGTTTAAAAGGATTTTTTTTAGTTATACATTGCCTTAAATGTTTATGCTTATTTTGGAAAGTTTCCGCTATATTGTTATCCTTACTAGGCATTTGAGCTCACACCTTTTCTATGTTTTATTTTTCCCAGTATGTGAAGAAGTAAGTTATGAATGACCTGTAGGGATATTATGAGGGGATAATAGTGTGGACTATGGAGACATTATGTTGTTGTAGTAGTTTTCCACTTTATGATGTAATGTAAAACATTATGAATATATATAGTGCTTTCAAGGCTACTAAACCAATCAGTCTTTCGAGATTTGATCTTTTCTGTGATCATGCCAATGTTGTGTAATAATGCACCGACTCTGGGTAACTAGGGTCGGGGCGTTACACATTCCCTAGGTGTTTTATTATTATAATGATAAGATGATTATGAAACACATTTTCCATAAGTTGTGATATAATGATATGATTTATGTTCATGTGGAGTTAATATAAATGAAATATGATTATATGAAGGTTGGGTAAATTAATGTCCTCTAATATAGTTGGAAAATATCGATAACTAATGACGTAGATATGTTATGGGTAATCCTAATGTAATGTTCATTATTTTATATATGGACCTTGTTTTCAAGTCCACAATTTTATGTGTGGACATGCCTTTCATGTCCATAAGAATATTCATAGAACTGTTTTTCAGGATAAAATGTTTATACATGGAGATAGATTTCATGTCTATAAGAGTATGAGTGTACCTGGATTTTAGGTTAAAATTTTTTGACGTGGAGATAGATTTCATGTCCATTATATTAAATGTGGTCCTAGTTTCATGTACATGATTTTATTTGAGGGACTGCGTTCTTGTCCTCAACTTAATGAATGAAATTATTTCTATTTATACATGTTCAAGAAGTTATAAGCTTATGTAGGCCACAAAATCTGGTCATATTCCAATGTTATTATCTCATGAATCATGTTATTTTATTCCTTTATGATTCATGTATTATTAACTACCAATATTTATGAAAGGATTTAAGATTGTGAATTATGAAATGCAGGGTTTGATTTTCAAATGTTATGATTATATTATCATACACTTATGCTCATGTTATACTTAAGCGATCATTGAAATCTCCCTTATTACGCTTACTAGGAATTTAAGCCCACCCTTTCTTTTGTTTCCTATTCCTCATATTATAGAGAAATGTATAAGACATGACATTTCTAAGAATGGATATATTTAAAACAAAATCAGTGAGGGATTTTATAGATATTTTATGAACCTATTGTTTATTTCTCCTAGTTTCCAAAATCACTAGACCTATACGATTATGGTGTGGACTGTTATTTTTTATTAAGAATATTCATATATTTATATGTGATATATATATCTGAAAATTATTGTTTATTATAGCTTGAATTATAGAAATGTTTAGTTAACCATTAGAAACTAGGATTAGAAAAATTTATTGAGAACCTTTGGGATATGTCTAATTATAGGATAACAACCTAAGGTTTTAGTAATGATAATGAACGAACTAAGATAAATTTGAGGTGTAATAGATTTAAAATGAATTTTATCACTTTTTAAAAAAAATTAATTATTTTCCATGATTATGTGTTGTTCCCTTGTGATTATCACTTCTCACATTTTTCATTTTGGTTTTATTAAATGGTTTGAACCTAGAAAGATAATGTTAAAAATTAATGAAACATAAAATAAAATAATTTTACTCATTATAAACCAATTGGATAAAGATATGAGGATGAAATATCTTGCGAATTTACTCACAAAAGTCCCTCATGTTATTAGAGGTAACACAAATCATGTATAAGTTCTTGATAAACCGAGGATGGAGAATATTGTTCTTGAATATTTTATGTGACAATGTCAAGACACCATAAAGGGGTATTCTGGTCCAATGGTTGCTGGGAAATAGATTAATGAGATGGAAAATATATTTTTCATTCTTCAGTTCTTGGACCATGAATATTTTTTCCTAGTAGTTTATCATTTGGAAGGATGAGTAGATCAATGGTGGAATCTTTCTAATAATTTTAGGAAAGATGAGGGAACTATCTTTATGGAATGGGATTAGATTTAGGGAACATTTTTTAGTAAGAACTTCCCAGGTTTTAAATATACAAAAATAAAGATGGAATTACTTGAGCTTTAGTAGAAGGATGATGAATCCTTGGTACCTATGAGAAATTTTTTTCAAGAAATTAAAGGTACACTACAAGTTTAATCATTAACATTGAAGGAAACAATTAATTGATTATTTAGTTCTTTGAAACCAAGGATTCAAAAGAAATTATACATAAGGGATGTTGGAAGGTATGAAGAAATAATTTATGTGCACTGAAAGTGGAAATTGAATCAAGAAAACCTCATGATTTTGTTGATATTAAAATGAAGATGGAGCATCATGAAATCTCTAGTGGTTTGTCACGTTAGGGGAAGAGAAATTTTCAACATCTTAATTTCAAAAAAATAGTGAATGGATAACTCAAGATAATTTCCAAATGGAATATGAACATGTTTCAAGTGTGGGACATATAATTATCAAGTAAAAGAATTTATATGTGGTGTAAAAAGGCTAGTTAATGACATTAATGGAGAGGGAAAAAAACATAATACATCACTCACACTTCAGTGAAATAAATTCATGTTTGGGAATTACCCAAATGAATTATATAATCTAAGAGATGATAAAAATAATAATCCACAATATCCTCTCAAGTGAAATGAATAAGGGAAATCTTATGAAATTAGAATATTTGAAGTGATTCATGATAGTTCGGGGACACTTATTCTCTACTATATAATTTTGGATTCCATGTTGATGATTTTATGAATAAGACCTATGAAAATATGATCCTTTAATAAAGTTTTACATGATTCATATATATTATTATCTCTCCCTATAAATATTCAATATAGATTTTTGGGATAAATAAATTATATTTTATATTCCTAATCAACCTATAAACATATATCAATGTTAGGATGAACCACAACCTTCAATAGAAATATGTTTTAATAAAATAAGTTCATATTTAAGGAATATGGTGTGAATTATAATTTATAAGAATATATTATTTAATTTTGTCTTTATTTTGTGAAATTATTATTATATATTGGAAAATATATGATCCAGGTTTATACATTTTGGAAAGAAAATTTATGAGTGACTAAAATTATTATTCAGTTGATTATAGAAGGATATGATATTTGGTCATCTATGGGTTTTTATATTTGTCAGGAATATTTTTGGTGGAGTCTCATGGTTAACTATTTATTGAATGGATTATGTTGAAATTTGGTTGTTATTTTATAAGATAATGGTATGATTTATCATATTGGATAACCTATAATGATTTTGGTTTTGGTAAATATAGAGACAGAAGGAATTAATTATCATGATTTTATTGATATTTTGTCTTTTTAAATGTTTATTTTTTTGTTTCACACACAAAAATTTCATCTTTAATATTTATTTCTTTTTGTAATAGATAAATTTTAAATTGATCCAAGGACAGCCAAATGGTGAAATGTTTCTTATAGTGTAGAAATAAGTCAAGTAAGTATATTTTATTATGTTCTATATCATAATCCCTCTATTTTAAAAAAATTATCTTCAAATAAAATTTTATAATTCGAACTTCATTTATGAGGAATTGATGGTCATTTCACATATCATAAATTTAGGTTTTTATGTTCGTTAACTTTCTCAAAAAAAATTCTATCACTATATATCAATACTTGGGATTTATTTATCTCTTCTATGTCTATATTTTCACTTTCCACTAATGTTATCATATTTTAAAACCTATTTTTCTATTATTTCATATGACTATTATATTACTCATTCCTCTTTAAGAGAAACTTTTATTAAATATTTTTATGATGTGGATTTCCATAAATGACTTTGAAAATATCATACCTTTGATTGGTGAGAAAAAGTTAAAATTATAAGGTTTTGAGTTGTTAAAGGGAATTATAATGTACCGCCCAAAATTTTTAGAAAATATTTCACTTTAAATAATTATATTACTTTAATAGCTTTTATTTCATGCAACATCAAGATTAAACGAACCACAGTACGGTATAAAAATTATTATGCAGTCATTATAAATTATCAAGTAGAATGGGAACATATGAATAGGATTAAATAATTTATTAAATTTATATAATGGTACTAATTAATATAAATGTATTGACTAGTTCTTATTAAATAATACCTCAATTTTTATTAAATCTACTTTATTCATCAAAAAACCATTTTATCTTAGAAACCATATTTTCTTAAAAATATTTTTATTTCTTTTTTTGATCAAATAATTAACAAATAATTTCTAGAAATTTAATAATTTTTTGATAAAAATCATATCTTTTTAAAATCATTGTGTAAAATTTATATTTTGGTGAAATTTCATTATTTTTCTTCTATGTTTGAATTTTCAGTGAGTACTAAGAAATATCATATTTTTAAACTACAATTTTCTTTTCCACAAAAAGTATCATTATTATTTTGATTTTATATCTATGTAAAATTATTGCAATTTAAATACATATAATATAACCAAATTCATTTGAATCATCATTATACATGATTTTGGTATATCTACATTGTTTGGCCTAAAAACACATTTTTCTAACAACTATTTTTCATTTCATTTTATGTATTTATATTAATTAAATTTATACCACATCTAGAAATTCTATCTTGAAAATTTTACTTCATTTTTTTAATCAGGGCTTCCAAATTTTATCAATATTCTCCTTTTATTTTTGTAAATTATGAATAATAAATTTAGTACTTTTGTTACCATGCCAATGGGTGTGTCAGACAATTAATGTCAAAAATAATATGATAAGGATTAGAAAATGACCCTAAATATTTTCTTACATATTAATGAAAGATTATATCCCATACATAATCATAAAATTTTTTAATATATAGCCTTATATTTACATTTTCTATGTTTTTGACGTTTATATTATTTTAATATAAAGAAATCTCAAAAATATCATTCTCTTTTTTCCATTATCTCTAAATATTTTATAAAGTGATAAATAGATGATATGTTTATATATATATCATTTGGAAATAAAAATTACTTATTTATCATGGTAATATTTTTATAATTTTAAATAATTAAATAATTAAATTAAATTATTATGCAACACTAACAAAGAGATTGTTAATGTAGTGAAAAAATCAATAAATTGATATTAAAAAATCAAAAAAATATATTATAAAATTGAATTATTTTGTTCTATGGTTTTTCAGATAAAAAATAAATTTTATATAGGTTTTGATTTGTTTAGTTCCATTTCAATTTTTTCTTCTTGTTTCAAAAGGAAAGTTGAATGGGTTACTTCAAAATTGACATTTATGATATTTAATAATAAATAATGTTTTATTAAATGATTTAAAATTACAAAAAAATCATTACATTATCTAAGTGTATGATAGTTTATTATATCAAACATTATCCTTTTATGGGCTATTTTCCCTTTTACAGTAACTAAATTACAAACTCAATTGTCAAAAACACTAATATCATTGTAATTTTCAAAAGGACTAATAAAGGGTTAATAAAATTTTGGGTAAAAATGTGATGAAAATTTGTTAATTTCTATTAAGTGGGTATTTTGAATCTCCCCCATATTGTAATATAGTATTATCAATTTTTGTCCATTTTAAGATCAAAATTAATTTATATCAATTTAAAATGTTTAAGAAAATCTAAAAGCACCCCTCCACTCAATTATAAAATGGTACCCCCCATTTATTCTATTCAAACTATGTGGAGCCTTATATATAGAACATAACATAACGTATTCAATTAAAAAATCATTCTATAGGTTCTAGTATTCCAAAAATACCATCCGTATGGTTCTTAAGTGGATATCTAAATGAGATGTTTCGAAGAAGACATTATCACTTTAACTAATCAATTTATTTTTAAATGTTATTTTATCTCATAAAATTATATTTTATTCATCATATAAAAATTAAATATCATTAATATAATATAATTTTGTTATGACTTTTAAATATCCATTATTAAGTATTTTTTCTATCAAATGAGAAGTGAAAGTATCACTCATGCGTATGTACATCTTAACGCCTACATGTAGCGATTCAATTCATTTTTCATTACCATATTATATATATGAGTTTTATTTAGATGATAAATGTTATATATGTTATTTATGACCATATTACGATTTTTTAATAATAACATCATATCTAAATTCTTATCTTTCAATCCATTGGAAAATGATAATGTTTCTCATGTGTGCATGTGCACTACCACCTACATCAAGCAATTTGATTCATTTTTTATATACACTTAACATATATGGTAATAAGTATAGATTTTATGAATATATATTATTTATATGATATAATAAATATTATTTTACAGTGAATTATTATTTATCAATTTTTATTCTATCCTTTGAAAAATGAAAACAATCTTCATACAGACATATGGCATACCGTCTCCATGTAATTTGTAATTAATTTTTCTATATCCTCCTTTATGGTTGAATCAAAAAATATATATAATGAATATATATGATTTAATAATTAGTAATATAATTATAATACAGATTTATGATAAATATTAATTTATTATATATGATGTTAAAGAAGTTTGGAAGCAAGTCGATCTTGAGGTAGTGGGTTTTCATGTCACTTTTATTTCTGGGTGACATTGTCCATATTCATCTATTTTTTATTTTATGTAGTTTATTTAATTCCAAATAACTAATTTAATAATTATTCTTAATAATGTTAGGGGTATTCAGATACTGATACATGTATCTATATTTCATTAGGTTTTTATTTAGAAGTTACCAAACTTGAAAACATTTTATATTACAATCTCATTGCTAATCAGGATTAATTATGATTAAATTTCCAATAATGAATTATGATGATATAACTCTAAAGAAACTGATGTATTTCCTTCTAATATATTTATTTATTAAGAATACATGTTTTAATTCTATTTTCCTCACTATACATACCCAAGAATTAAAATATGTTTTTATTGAAATTCAACATTATTCCTCTCTTTAGTTGAAAAACATATTTCTTGCATGTCCAAATTTTCTAAAAATAATATAATGAGTTATTTAACTATTCTACTATGTTTGTTTATATTTATTTTCACATCCATTTTAATTATTAAAAAATGGTTTAAAAAGTAATATTTTTTCAATTTTCTGAATGGGGTACTATTATAATTTATCTATAAAAGTGTAAATGAAATGTTTCTTTTCAATGTACATTACATTAACATAATTAACTTCTATCATGAATAATGAATGATTTAAACCATATATTACGAGTTCATAAGGTTATTTTTAAATATTTTTTTTCTTTAATATTAATGAAATTTCAAACATTAAAAAGGTTATTTCAATGTTAAAAGGTTATTTTCCTGATGAAATCATTCATTGATCCTTTATATAAAATTTTTGTATATGATAACATCCATAGATGTTATAATTTTGTTATAAATATATGATCAAATGATAACATCCTTGTTATTTCTCTATGTGGTTTATAATTATGATAATGATATGTTTGTAAAACCAGTCTTCTATGGATTATGCTATAATGCTATGATTTATGATCTTGTGGAATTTATATTAATGAATTATTATATTTTATAGTTGGGTAAATTAAATCCATCCATTGCATTGGGTAGTGATGGATAATTCTTGAGGTAAATTATTTATGCATGAACCTAATTTTATAATGAGTCACTACCTCTTTCCCACTTAGAAGCCGGGTCTAGGTCAGGCTCTATTTTTAAAATTCATTCTTTTAACATACCATTGTTCAAAAGCTTTAACCAATGGTCCACCAAGTTCGGATCCCTGAGGGACCATAACACCACATAAATCAAAATTTGATTCCCATATAACCATGTAATTCAATTTCATTTAGTATTTACATCCCATTGTTGCATTATTTCCCAATCCATAATGGCCCATAAACCTTATGAATTGAAAGATGACATCACTCTTCATTCATTGCACCCAATCTAACACAACAGTAGGCACACCTATCAATAAACTACCAAAACAGCATGCAATAGCTATCACAACAACATGTAATATCTAACACATCCTAGATAGCATGGCATAATGCATGACATGTGATTCCGAACAAGGTGCCTCTGTGATGCATGAGATGGAAAACCCTCATCTCATCAGGCTGCAATGAAATAGAACCCACAATAATATCAATAGTATCAGAAAAAACCATGTGCGTCACCCAACGGTGAAATCAGTAAAACTAAAATAATCAAAACTAGAAACACAATTCCATACGAGCCAACATGGATTTTCCCTATACGCGGGTTTGAAACTCCCGGGCACAGTTTATTAACAAAGTCCCTTCCCTTCCAACTCCTGTCTATAGTCGCCCAACAGTAAGTCAAATCAAAAAAGGAAATCCCTTTGATACCACTTTGTAACATCCCAACCTGACTTACCATTATACCCGGTAGCCGGACTGGTCACCACATGGCCTCAAGCGCATCTCCCCAAATGCCAGAGGCTGCCAACTAGTAGCAAGGGCCTAGGTGAGTCCATGGGGAGACTATGCCCTCAATACCAAAGTATCATAGCAGAATTACAAACACACAATAGAAGAAGAGGGTAACTAGTAGACAACACATAGACAACAGAATTAGATAACAAATAGAAGGATCTGATAAATATAGGATGGTGCAATTCAATAAAACACATTAAAAGTACAAAAATACCAAAAATAATCCAAAATGTATCCCTAGTCGCATCGCAAGCCTCAGCTTGGTCCCATGCACTCCTACTCTAAGCAGCAAGTCAAGTACCTGTACTAGGGATTTTCCCCTTCTCATTACCTGAAATCATATAATCTTCTTGGGTCCAAAAACATGACCCAAACAGGGTGTGAGACTGAATCCCAGTAGGAAACCACCAAAAATCCGTGCTAATCTGTCAGTGAATATATAAAAGAGGCAGTGTAATATGGAAAGCAGGAAACAAGGAAACTAGCAAGACCTACCCAAGCTTGTGCTTTGGCTTGGCGTCGCTTAAAGTATCCATTCCATTCATTAATCAATTCATTCGTGTGTTCAAACCATTCCTTGAGCCCATTACTGGAATACTCAATTCGGAAACCAGGCATCTATTAGGGTAAAAATCCACCAACACCCTACATGATCGTTCCGACGAACCTCTAGGAACCCAGACTCGCTCTAGGTGCGGTATAGTTTGTCATCTGAGCCTGTCCCCGAGATCCTATAAATAAGATCCGGGTATCGCCCATGAAATATCATGCCCTATTGAGTCTGTCCATGGAATCTCACTCTGGATCCATGATTCACTCGACATTTCAAGTAACAAAGTCTCGTATGAGTCTGTCTATGGAAACTCACATTGGTTCCATGGTTCACCCATGACATTATTTCACATTTTAAGTAGTTCGAAAGCATTTAACTCATGTGGTCTAGCAATTCATGAATTAGCATACAAGGGTCATGGGGAAAAACTCTATCTCATTCCTAAAACCATTTCAATTAAAATTTCATCTTATTGCAATTCCATTCATATTCAATTTCCATTTTTAACAACCCACAAGGGAAAGAAAAGGCATGCCTCATAGGCATCCTGGGTCAAAAACCATAAAAGCGCCATTCAAGGAAACGCACCCAAGGGGTGGTTTCTGTCCAAGGTGTACAACCTAACTCAAGAACATACCATCCTATTCAGATTACCTACAACATGTGAGGTAATAATTGGGTTAAATTACAGGTTCAAGAGACACCCCAAAAGTGGGCGCACGGCACTCCGACATATATAAACAGATTGACAATCAGCGAAAATCACAAGACCACCTACCTTAGGCTCATACTAGACAGCCCATCCAGTATTAGGCTCTGATTTATCCTGGTTTGGAAGAAATCTAAAGAACAGATGAAGAACTATAAATTAGGGCATATGAGCCTTAATCCAATCTATGTTTTTTATAACCATAAGAATCGAGAAACATTAAAAAAGAATTGAGTACTTACCATTGTGGATTCAACAAGACGAACAATGTTTGAAACGGAGATCGGATGAAGAAGAAGGCTGAAATTCCTTCGTAGCCTGTTGAGAGAAATCCCCCTTACCGTGCGGTTGAAATAAGGGATAAGTTTAGGTTTTTATAAAATTTAATTAATTTAATTAAAAATTAATTAAATATCAAAACACAGAAGGTCGCATGGTTTACCCGCACGGTCTGGACAAACTGTGCGGAGACCATGCAGACCTTTCTAGAAGGCAAGGGGCAACCACACGACCACCCCACATAGTTTATCCAAACCGTGTGCAGGTCGTGCTCCTGCCTCTGCCAAGCCTTCACCAAGGTGCACAGTTTAACCAGGCCATGCGCAGGCTGTGTGCAAACTGTGTACCAGTCCATTTCTAGCCTAAAACTTGGTTCTGAGCTCCAAACAAGCCCCAGACACCTCTGTAACTCCCTCAGTCAAGTTAGGAATTCACATTAGGCCTCAATAGAACAGTTAAAATGAAAAGAAAAATGATCCATACCTCGTACGAAAACCTAGGTTCTTACACTCACCACTTGTGCGACCAATGCTTGAATTATTTATATGTCTTGAAATTGTAAATAATGATGGGGTATCCATTTATTTATAGGAATTTTGAAGACCCTTCATGCAAGGAATGAATCCTCTTCCCAAGCGTGCTAGTCTCAACTACTCAAGCCTCTGTTGTGAAACTTACCATGTGCATTGCACCATAACATGCATGACCTTATTTAATTCTTCATATTTTGATGTTTTTATTTTTAAACATGAATGGAGCGAAAATTTACAAGGATACCTGATACTAGCATGCAACACCCTTTTCAAAAAATAGTTTTCTCTATTTTTCAATTTTTTGACCCAATCATTTGGTAAAAATTGGAAAAAAGTACAACCTTGTATAAATTTTTCTGTACCACCTACAGATCTTCCAACTATTTTCATGGTTATTTGTCAACATATATTATCAAAATACCTCTTGAAATCGACAACTGTTCTTAGGAACCTACTTTTTCAACAAACACAATCAGCCCAAAAATGATTCAATGTTACTTTGACGGATTTTTTCCCAACAATGTTCAATGATTGGGGAAATTTATTTATATTTAATATGTTTATTTCAATATGAATGTATATATTTATTATGTTTCACCCATTTCATATTAGTAATTCATTGGACATAGTATGTGATGGGTAGGTCCCTCTATAGAACCTCAGTGAATTTGTAGGTCTAATGAGATAAACAATTTTGGGTTTTTACCCATTATTGTACAGTCTTGGCACAAAGATTTGACAATATGGTTATTATGTCCTGCATTATGCATTCCCTCATTATGAAACATGTAATTGATATCCCATGCGATTATTATACGAGTAGAATAAAAATGGTTATGCTTTATTATGGAATTACATATTCTATTTTTATTCCTTCAATATTGTGATAATGATTGTGTTTGAATGGAATTTGTACTTTTATTTATTCAGCATGATTTATTAATTATGCTTCTACTATATTATTTACCATTACTAATCACCTGACCTCACCCCCCTCATATGTGTAATTTTTACAAAGGATGAAATGATGAATATTATGAAGGAATTATTGGGATAATCTAAGAGTTATGGATGTTTCAAATTGATTCTATTTATTCTATTTAATTTCTGGTTGTAATTGTGAACTTATGTTGGAATCTTGTTTTCCCAAGATACTAAAATATCCGGCCATTCGGGATGTGTGTTCCTTGTTTATATTACTATATAATAAAGTCATGGGATCTGGGTTACTGGGGTTAGGTTCTAACATCAAGCCTTTGAAATTTTTATTTATCCATATCATTTTTGTAGTTTCTTATGATGAGACCACATATTCAAACTCTATAGAGACATGTTTCCATGATGCTTTATTTTATCAATGTAGTGTAACACAACTTATTCCAATAAATAATCATCCTCTAGATTTGGATTTATTATCATTAATTCCTCTAGTCCAGTCAACATCAATGAATCTTTTTAGAATCGGTTAACCTATATGTCTATACAAAATCCATAGTTTAAAGTATTTGAGATGTATCTCAATGTATTATTTTCATAAAAAAATATGTGTTTATTTGGGATTTTATTGATACTGGGTATAAAGAGTAACATCATATAAAATTTCAAGTCATTATACTATCAAGTATTTTGGACTTCCAATCATAATTTTGAACTTTTTATCATTAGTATTTCTTACCTTATCACCCTTGGTCTGTCATGTGCCCATATGAATAAGTGTGGAAACTTCTCTTGTAGTATAACTATCAAAAGTCATAAAAATAACCTTTGTATATTTTTCTTAATATAAAATAATATTACCATATTCTTGAACAATTTATATCCTTAATAAAAATTCATTTCTCTAAGAACATATATTTCAGACCATTATTTCATATTCCTCAATAACTCCTCACACAATTGTTATTTGTTTCTAGTAAATATTATATAATCAACATATACAATTAAATAGAGTGATCTAGTGTTGATTTTTTCACATGAAGGTTATTATCCACCTACATTTTGAACAAATTTATGCTTTTTAGATACTCATAAATCTTAATTTACCAATCTCTTGGATCCTGATTCAACCCATAGGGGGGTTTCTTTAACATAAATATGTTTATTCTATCTGAATCTAGAATAAATACTTTACAATGTACCAAGTACATTTCTTCATTAATATATCCATTCAAAAAATCTGATGTAGCATCAATTTTCAATATTTTAAAACATATCTAAGCTACGATAACTATAAAAATACTAAAAGATTCATTTCTATATAATGGGGAAAAGTTTCATCAAATGTCGACCCCATAAATTTTTATATTCCCATTACAAACTAGTTTTTCCATACTTCTGTCCACTTTGCCTTTCTTTTCCACCTTATTTTGAAATATATGTTTTTATCCAATCACATTTATTTATTTATTTCTAATAATAGGTACCCATGAATCATTACTATCAATTTATTCAATGTCCCCATTCATAGATCGAACCCACCATTAGTGTTCAAATTATTCCTTTACTACCTAAGGTTTAACCTTCCACAATATATTGGTATGTGCACTGGACCAGATCTTCCTTCTTGTTTATAAATCTTAATTATGGTCTATTATAATTTTCTCATAATTAATATATTTTCTTAACCTTGAATAATTTATTTAGTCTTAAATTATTCATCTTCATCACTAGAAAAATAATAATCCGTATCTTTAAACTGAATTTATGTGTTTTATTTATTTTCATATTCATGTTTAGAACATAAAATATAATATTCATTATATACAATGATAGAATTTATAATTCCTTCTTCTTTCTCAAAGACCATGTGATCATAAATATGAAAAAAAATATTTCTTATTTTAACATATATAGTATTTCCCATTTTTTGTGTATCAATGAAATACTATATCATTATCATTGTCATAAAACATTCCCTCATATTTATCATTCAAATTGATCAGGTATGGACTACCAAAAATCTAGGAACTATTAAATATTTGGATTTATTTTTAACCACATAACATAAGGATTCATTTATTAGTTTGAAATTATGATATATCTATTCTAAATTATTTTATAAGTTGTGATGGATTGTAACCATTAATAAATTTAGGTTTCATGATCTTCTAGTATTGTTTTATCCATATTAACAAGACTTATTTTTTCAACCACTTCATTTTATTAAGGAGTAAATGGATCAAATAATTAAAGTATTATTCCATATTTATTAAGATACTAAGTAAATTTTCTATTAAAATATTCACCCCCATTATCTAATCTCAATCTCTAGGTAAAATCGTTTATACTTCTCTAAAAGTCTTTACATACTCTTTAATATATCTAAGACCTGTGATTTTTGTGATATTAACATGATGATTTTCATTCTAATGAAATAATCTATTTAAGTGAAGAAATATATTTCTCCACTTGTTAAATTAATTTTCATAAAACCACTTACATTAGATTTAATTAGTTCCATAGGTTTTGAGGTTTTAATTTCAACTCCATTATGTGTTTTTACCATTTTTCTTTTTTTATGTTTAAAAATAGTTGTTGTATCCTATTTCAAAACTGTTATATTCTTATTTGATTAGTTTTCTCTTGATTTTCTAGCCATTGTGACTAAGTATACTATACCAATGTTTATTTTATTTTTTTAAACTCAATTAAGTACATTTTCTTGCTACCCACATTTAAAATAAATAAAACTATTCCCAAACCCTTTGCTATAAGTGACCCATATATTATTCTTTTGACTATGTATTCATTTTTCAGGAAGATAAACTAATTTCTAGAATAAAATGGAAATGATTCACTAAAAAATTGTTATTTAACCCATTAAAAAGAATACATATTCTGGATTTAGTTTATTTTATCCATTAATTGATATTCTAAATCATTGATCTTCAGTGAGATATCATTACAAAATATCATATCCCATTCTTACTATTTCTCATCATTTTTAAGGATTTTTAGATCACATATCATGTGAGATGGACAACCACTTACCATAATCCATGTATTCCCTAATTTGAAATATTTAATTTATAATTTTTACATATTTCCATGATACCCCATTTGTGTTTGATTCTGATTATTTTTAAACATATAACATATATTCCACTGAGTTTATAAAAAAGAAAAAAATATATTAGAGGTCTTATTTTCTTGATTGCATATTCCATAGACCTCTTGTGCGACAAAAATTTTATATTTTATTTCAAAATTATTCTCATGTTCTAGAGTAAATTTTTTTAGTTCTTATATATGGTTTTTTTCTCCCCCTTGATTCCTACTCACTTACCATTATAGGTTGAAACATATTATACCAATAGTTGTATGACATGTGGAAATTAAAACTAAAACAGTAACAATATCAATAAAATATTATATTATAATAAAAAAATATGATGTTAAATGGGTTTTATTCATTATTTTTTCATTCTATATATGTGGTGACCCTAAAATACATTTTATAAAGTTATTCATAGAATATTATTAACTAATTAAGTCTTATTTAAAAATTAATTATTTTATAAATTTGAGATTATTTGGAATTTTTTTCAAACCTCACATATATTCCATACTGAAATTATTAATTTGAATATTTAGTGGAAATAATATTCCTATTCAATAGTACTTCTATAGATATTTTCTTTTTATTTCTTACTTCTTATTTAGAATAAGTACATGTAGTAAGTTTCTAGGAGTATAAAATTTTATATTTAATAGTTTTATTCCACTTCATTTGTTTTTTCATCCTTATTCTTAAATTCTAAAACAAATATTATATTATTTACTTTCTTAACCCCATGGGAAATGGAACAATTCATTTCTTTAATGATTTTACCCTTCTTTCAAATATCATTCTTCAACATCACAATTCCTTTAATTATGTTATATTATTTTTAACTTTAATTCATGTATTTTTTATGAACCTTATATAAGTTGATTTTATTTATTATTTCATCTTTTATTTTATACACATTTTTTAATCTATTTTCATAGTATATTCTCTAGTAATATCTCATTTCTCTCTAGAATACACATTTTTGTTTTAGGAATCATCTTCTAATGAGTTCACCTCTTATTCATCTTATTACATGATAACACATTTAGAGAAGACTCTAATAACATCATCATCACCATAACTACTTTCATCACTTTCCAATATACCTTCCTCAGTTGACAGAAATTTTCCTATAATGGAATTAGGGGAAATAATCTTCTTTTCTTTTGACTAAGAAGATGAGAGATCTCACATATTGGGAATATTCCAAGTATATTCTTCATTACATTTACTCCTATAACACTTAGAGGGTAACTTTACGAGAAATATCAAAACATCCTATAAGAAACATTCATGTATGTTTCTCTCTATATTTAACTCTTCCTATAGTTATGATATTTATTGACATAAGAGAATGAGTTTCATCATAATATCCAACATTTTTCTTATTCCTTAAAGCATTCCTACCTTTTTAATGTATTCAAACCTTTGAAATGCATATAAATCAATTTCTTTTCCCTTTTTATTTTTTATTTTAAGAGTAAATACTATTTTCATTCAAAAATGTGTATTTTTGTTTTGATGATCATCAATGGTAAAGTCATCAAGATATCTATCTTTTAGAGACAATATAATTGAATCAAATTTTTTAAGAATGATTCTAATAAAAAAAATTACCATATTAAGGTCATCAATAGTTTCCCTAAATACTCTTATAGTTCATAAAGAAAGGTTTGTTGTAGTAAATAATTTATCAATAGTTTCATCCCTCTATATTATAAAATCTTAAACCCATTGTCTGTATATTTTTACCTTTACTTCATTAACTGTTTTGTTTCCTACATAAATGCTATGAAACTTAATACCAATAACATTATTAGTTCTGAAGCCCATGAACATTGCTCTATTTTTTTCCATAAAAAAAGATTATAAAGAATTCATCACCTTTCCATCATATTTAATATTTATTTTATCATTTAGAGACTATTTTGAGGCTTTATCTAGAATATTGAATCAATATTGTTTATAATAAAGAACATTAAGCCCAATAAAATAATATAATTCTCCATATTATCATTTTATAAATGAAACAATTTTTTATAAAATAGCGGGAAACCTTTATTATGGACATAATTATGTTTATCCATAACTGGTGCTTTAGAGAAACTATAGACTATTCCTCTAACATCTAACCCTAACTCATTATATTTAGAAGAGGCATGGGTGGTACTAATAGTAGGTGACATCCCCAAGGCACCAAGGGGTATAACTTAATATCTAGGGAATTAAAAACCATGGGGGTGATTTTCCATCATGGAATAAACTAAAAAAATACTATGATAAGCTATAATATAATGCAAGAAATAAAACCAAAATAACATGCATAATAAATACCCAATGATGATTTGAGTGACAATGGAAATAACGATATATAATATAGGTCTAATGACTCAAAACATAAAAGACTTTATGGTACCAATGTGGTATGACAATGAATTCACTACAAGGATATCTTGATGCACCAAATTCTAATAAACCTATATGTCTAATCATGGTACTCCAAGAGAAAACTAAGAATCCTACCCCTATCTTATATAATGGAAAACTTCATTTTCATACACACTAGAGTGTATATCTAGGGGTTAGTATGAGAACTATATATCAAAACCATGATAATTATCAATATGAAATCTAAGACAAAAAAAAAATATCCAACATTTAATATTAAACATTGGAATATATTATTAAATTTGGGAAACAAATCCATAGTTTTACAGAAGTAATAAAAAAATTCTATTCCACATGGAATATTATTTTTCCACCATGAACACACTCAATGCCTGAATTAAACATTTGAATAGTCCTAAATCATGAGTATAAAAAATTTCTCTCCTAATACCATATTTTCACCTAACCATTTACCAATATTCTCGATCAACACTGACCCTACGTCCATACCCAACAATCTGCCTTCAATTATTATATAAACACAGACCAACCAGGTCTTCAATGTCCACAATTCGAAAAATAATTAAAATAAAAAAACCCATTTTTTTAATCATTACCACAAACACTGTATGGGAATAAACCATGATTCACAAGTCATATTACAATAACCAAATGAGTTTTTTCAACAAAAAGGAATATAATATTTTCAAAAAAATAAAAATCAAATAATCTAAATATATGAACCCTTGATTTATATGGAGAATGTAGTCATATAAAAAATCCACAAACCTATAAAATTTGATTCAAGATTCTCTTTCTAATCATTTCTAAATAATTTTATTCCCAAGGTTCAATTTTTGAATGTCTATTGAATTTAGTATCTGGATTTAAGAGAACCTAAAAAATTTCCTACAAAGAGTCCTAGATGAGAGTGGGATATGATGGAGGATAATGAAGAAAAAATTAAATAGTATTAATTGAATTTGATTAACATAACCTAATTCATGATGTAAATTATGAATTCATATTATGAATATTTATGTTTCAACAAACATAAAAAAATCATGTCGCCATAACTAAAAATCATGAAATTCAGTTCACGTTGTGAGTTAAACTTCATGTCATGAGTGGATCTTCCCAAAAAATGAATCATTACCTGAATTGAATTCATTATATATTCATTTAAACCATTAACATCCAAAATAACCATTCATGGAAGGAACTAGATCCTATAGAATAGTTCTTGGTTTTGTGATACTTCCTTTTCATAACCATTTAGAAAATTTATCCAATGTATACTAGAAAGAAGAGAAAAAACCTAAAACTGGGGTGTACCTGAAATGGGGGTATCCCATTCTCCCCACAACTAGTCTTCCCATCCTCAAGAACCATGAGTCCATCACTATATTTGAAACGTTTGGGCCATTTTCTCACATAACGTTCTCCAATTCATAAGTTTATTATTCAATTTGACCATGTTTCCAAAAAAACACATACCAATGATATATTTCTTCCATGAAATACCTTTTATTTGTTATCTAGAATATGAACTATTTTTAGCAGAAAGGTCTCAGAGAGTTTAATATTTACATGATTCAAACTGAGAACATGATCAGTAATCTGTTAACACATATTAATTTGCAAGATATGGACCACATTATAAATCAAACATAATCTTGGTGGAAGGTAAATTTGATAAAAAAATATCACTAATATTTTTCAAGATTGAAAATGGTCTGAAACTCAGATGAGAAAGCTCAAATTTCCTTCCCAAAAGAAAATTCTCGAGTCTATGAGTGATTTTCAAAAAAATAATGTACTCACACTAAAAAATATAAAAGTTGATGTTGTTGGTCATCATAAGTTTTTAGAGGATATGGAATATAGAAATTAAATTCCTGATCATCTATATCTTCCACGTATTCTCATGAAAAAATACATGTCTGATGACAGTAAGATTCCCTGGTTTCTACCTAGAAAAGTGGATATCGAGATAGATGGTCATGCAACGCCTCCAATGGGGCCATATTTTTCATCTATTAATAGATGTTGTTATATGGGGACTCTAATATTGGTAAATAGTCTTCTCATTAAACACATAATTCTATGACATGAGGTTGTATAACTTATTCCAAATTCTGAATTGTATGTTTGGACTACCCATCCATTTGGGGTTGATATGTCATGCTCATGGTCAACAGGGTTCTGAGGGGTTGTTGCAAGGAGCTCCAAAACTGTTACGTGAATCTTGGATCCATGTACAAGATAATAGAAAATTAAATTCCACTAAAATTAATAACTAATATAATATACTATATTCATAATTAATCCACCATATTAGATTATCATATCTTCATAAAGTGAGTTGTTTTTTCAATTCAGTCAATAATCACCCATATAGAATCATGCTTTTTAATCATTCAATGAAAATCAATGAAAATCAATAAAAAAATATATTGAAATATATTCTAATTTCTAGATAGGTATTGGTAGTGATTGAAATAATTCATTCATTAATTTATGATATACCTTTACATGTTGACAGGTGTGGAATTTTATCAAAAAAAAAAGAATCCACTATTCATTGCATAACTCACAAAAAAAATGGATTATCAATAACATGTAAGTATTATGGATTACCAAATTAATTTTCAATTTATAATGGTGATATTGTTAGAATAAATGATCCTTATAAGTCTAAAGAGCCATTATCTGATCTTGAAAATGAAACACTACATTTCCATCTACTTTCCATCAATCAACAGTCTCACCACCATTATGTTTTGACCATACAGTAAGGTGATCGAGATTGGATCGTTGAGAGTCATTAACCCACGAAATAATATTAGGACTAAGATTCATTTGAAAAAATGCTACTTCATTATCCTACTCAATGAAATACACGTACATATCTTAAAATATGCTCATCAATTTCCAATAATCACAAACTTTTCAAGACAATTAGATACATGATTTAAAATCTATATCATCACCCACTAAATTCTCTTTTATAGTTTTATATAAAATCTCAATGTAAATAATTTGGATATAATTCATCCAAAGAATATTTTGAAGTTCAAATCTAATTGTTTAAAAATGTGTTCCAAAAATTTATGGTCATTGACCATAGTGGAATTATCAAAAAAGGTAATTAAACTGTGTTTTTAAAATATACAATACTATTGATAATGACCAATCATGCATCAGGTAATATGTTTAATGATATCAAAACTATTTTGATTGATAATATGTAACATGATCACTATGAATGAATACATAGCCCAAGCTAGATCTAGATGCATCACAAATCACAACACATCCCTCACATGGTTTTACAAATATTTGTATATGTGCTGAAGTGAGTTGATGTTTAATCTCCATAAGGAATTTATAACAATCATCAGACTAGTGTAATGTATTTCCTTTCCCCATCAATGTCATCATTGGTAAAGTGATACATTAAAATTCCTGAATGAAGTAACAATATTAACATACCAATCCTGAAAATATTTTTGTCTTAAAATTTTTATTTGGTGATTTCCATGGGATGACAAATTATACCATTTTAGGGTCTAGTAATATGCCTTTAATCAGATATTAAATTCCCTAAGAAGAAAAATTATTTTTTATAGAAGTCACATTTAGAGAGTTTGGCATAGTGTTTTTGTTTCGGCAAGGTGGTAATTTTTTTCCAATGTGTTCTTTATGGTCACCATTAATCTGGGAATACCACAAAATCCCATAAAAAATAACATAACAAAATATTAAGTATACCAATAAATGATAAAATTAATCCATTACAAGAATACTATTTTTTAATTTATAATACCAAATGGAATAACAAGGAATTCTTAATGATCATAATGGATATTAAAATATTTTTTTGAGATGTTCCTCTACTTAATTGACTGAAAATTAACATTTTTATTGATTTGGAAAAACACAAATACAAAAATCATCACGGAGGACGAAAGTACTGCAAGCCCAAATCATCTTTGACAACAAACGTCATCCCCTCACTAGGAAAAGACCCCAAGTTAAAGAAAGAAATCATACTGCGAGCTGGATTTGTCATAGACGCCAAAAAGTCAGCCACCATATTGCCCTCCCGCCAAGTGTGAGAGATCTCCGTGTTAGTCCCCATGAGCAATTTACATCTCCTAACAGTGTAAGAAATATTCCATGTAACCCTCCCTTTGCCCATCATCGCATTGCACAGGAGCATGGAGTATGTCTCCACCCTCGCCAAAGGAATCTTCCTACGCTTGCACATTCCCAGCCATGCCGCCAGCGCCTGGGCCTCAGCCTGTAGGGCATCGCCTCTCCCCAACTCTCCTGCAAACGCTGCAAGAACAACCCTCGACTGATCTCTCACAACTCCCCCCCCCCCCTGCATCTCCCCCTCGATCAGCAAACCATCAGTGTTAAGTTGGAGCCCCTGGCGTGGAGGATTCCATCGGACCCATCGTCCCAACCTTGTATTGGCTGCCTGCTGAGCGGTGGAGAGATCGGAGCAGATGGAGCTCACAGACGGCGCAAAATGACATTCGGGACACAGCCTGATCAGATCCAGAAAATGGTTTTTCATTTTAAAAATGATGCTGACCTGGGAAACAACAGTAGTGTTGTGGCGGATGTCATTTCTTTCCTTCCAAATTGTCCAGCACCCTGCAAGTAGAATGATTATCTTGGATTTTCTCTCGGCCACATGATTCCCAGCGCCTCTAAACCATGCACTAAGGAAATTACCGTGAGACCCATCATATCTGTCCCACCCGAAGAAGGCCCCGAAAGTCTGCCAGATCTTTCTGGCCCATTCACCATCATAGAAGAGGTTCCCCACTGACTCTTGGTTGAAGGAATTGAAGCACCAACATCTTGAGGCCAAATTAACTCCCATACGTTGCAGGTTTTCATCTGTGGGCATCGCCTTATTCTGTACTCGCCATAGTAGAAAATTAAATTTGGAATGAATCTCCTTGCACCACAGAGCCTCCCCCCACAGGTCATCTAGTGACATGTCCCTCGTCACCCGAGCATAATCTTTGATAAAGAAATCACCAGACGTAGAACCAGTGAAGATAAGCCTATCATGCTCATCACTAGCCACTTTGGTATTGAAAATATCCATTTGGATCTCATCAAGGATGGCCTGAATAAACCGAGGATGACTGCTAGCCTCCTGGAAAGATAGATTAGGCATGGGGAAGCTCAGAAACCACAGCCTACCCACCCCCAATATTTCTTCCAAAAGTTTATATTACCTCTTCCCACGATCCATCGAGAGTGATGTTGAAAAACCTCCAATTATGGGGAAGTCAGGTGCCATATCCTAGAAGGTCGGTTCCTCTGAACATTCACATTCCTGCCATATAAGTCCTGCATTGTTCTGCCCCAGAGAGACCGACCTTCCAGACCCTCCTATGCAAGCTTAGCATGAAGCCCTTTCATGGTTGAGGAGACACTTCTTAAATTAATGCCCCCTTCAGAATGATGTCTTGCTAACCTTTTCCCCGAGGCCCAATGATGTTTGTCTTCCATCTGCCCATCCCATATGAAGGACACCATAATTCTTTCCAAGTTGGAAACCATGCTCTTAGGAACCTTAAGGGTGGAGAGAATATGCATGGAAATGGAAACTAAAACACTGTTCACCGAAGTAATGTGGCCTCCAAAGGATAGGAATCTATTTTTCCAATTGTAGATGTGCCCCGTGATTTTGTTAATAAGTTTGTCAAAATGTTGTACTCGAAGAGAGTAGGGGCTAACCGTTGCCCCAAGATATTCCATGGGGAAGGATCCCCTATCCATATTCAAGCTGTCCCTCAAAGCCCTTTCCCTTCTCTCTGAGGTCTTCCTGGACGTAAAGAAAAGACTTTTCTCTTTGTTCACCACCTACGTACTCCATTTGCAATACTCCCCTAAAATTCCATCCAACCCCTACACTGATCTTCTACTACCATTGATAAAAAGGATTGTATCATCCATGAACATCAAGTGAGTGATACCCCTAGTGGCAAGCCTGTTATGATATGGAAGGATTTTACCCCTGTTAAGCCCCAGATTTATGTAACAGCTAAAAGCATTTTGGGCGAGAATGAAAAGGGTAGGGGACAAAGGATCCCCTTGCCTGAGACAACGACAAGCCTTGAAAAAACCACATTGTTTACCCATGAATGAAGTAGAGATCCACGCCGAACTGAAACAGCGGAACAGAAGGTCTCTGGTCTAATTGGAGAACCCCATGCAAGCCAAGACTCTTAAGACAAAACCCCATTACAAACCTGTCATATGCCTTGCTCATGTCTAATTTAACCACCAAATTGCCCCCAAAGGACTTGTTATTGATGCTAATTACCATCTCCTGGGACACTCCTATCACACCCTGAATTGACATCCCTTTAATGAAACCATGCTGTTCAGAATTCAACCAAGAATCTTGGTGAGCATTCATTCTCTTATTGAGTATACTAGCCAAAACCTTATACGGTAAGTTGCACATGCTGATGGGCCAGTAGTGGTCAATGGATTGAGGGTTACACACTTTAGGAATGAGAACCATTTTAGTAGCACTGGCAATTTGGGGTAGGTCTCCTCCCTGAAAGAAATCCTGGACCGCATGAACAAGATCCCCTTTAATAATGTCCCATGTCGCCGTGTAAAAAAAACCAGGGAAACCATCAGACCCTGGTTCACTGTCCGGGTTCAAAGTCATAACTTCCTCATGCACCTCAACCTCATCTGGAGTTCTCCTCAAGCTCTCGTCAATTCCCTCCACAAAACTATTCGGAATGCCCTCAAAAATCTCAGCATCACCCCTCGAATATCCCCCTGCCAGACCAGGATTGGGAGCAGCAGCCAGCAGGGCTCCATTGACCATGACCCCCACCTCCTCTCGGTCAGTGCAGAAGGTTCCATCATCCCTTTTAATATTAGGACTTTGAACACGCCGACGTTCTCTAATGCAGGCATGAAAGTATCTCGAATTATGATCCCCCTCACGAAGCCATTTCACCCTAGCTCCCTCTCTGGCAATCCTTTCCTGCCTCAGAAGACTATCTGATAGCTTTCCCTTCATATTTATCAGTTCAAAAAACAGAGAGTCATCCCAACCCTGCGCCAAACCGTTCTCCAGCCAATCAACCTCTGCACTGATCTCAGAAAAATCCTGATCATGAGTAGGGATCGTTCTCCTCCAGACCTGAAGGAGAGTTTTAATCCTCTTAAGCTTGTTGTGAAGGGTAATCCATGGGTTTCGTGGGTGTTGCATGTCCCAAGCGTCCCTAACCACCTCGAAAACCCTAGTTCCTCCGTCCATTATTTTTAAATAAGAGGCTGAGCCTCCCCCGACAACCCTGCACCAAGGGAGATGCGGAGCGGAGAGTGATCGGACAGACACCGAGTCAGGTGAACAACTTTGGTATCCAGGAACATGGAAATAGCAGCATTATTCATCAAGAACCGATCGAGCCGGCAGTACGAACGTCTCCTCCCCGTGTTGATTGTTGCACCAGGTAAATATACTTCCCTCATAACCAGCATCCAATAGGCCGCTCCTAGCCATGAATGAAACAAAATCTTGGCTGTCACTCCTGGGAAAAGCTCCACCCCCTTTCATCTCCTCTGAACTCGAAACAATGTTGAAATCACCCTCGACGATCCATGGGTAATTTTCTGGATTAAATCCCTCTAGATATCTCCACAAGGAATCCCTACCCTGAGCGTTACACTTCGTGTAGATGAAGGAAAAAAATAACACTTGGGTCCCCACTATAATCTTAGTATTCAGAGCTTGATCTAATGAGCTCAGAAGATCAACACTAACGTGGTCCTTCCAAAACAGCCATATATGAGAATTGGGAGGATCCCCATGCATAAAACCACGGACATTAAGCCTTAGAGCATTATACTTAATTTTGCTAGAAGATATCTTTGGTTCCAAAATAGCCACCAAATCCACTTTCATGTTTCTTATTTCACTGAAGATGAAGTCAGTCATGACCCTGGCTCCAATTCCGCGACCATTCCAGATTAGGACTCTACACATTGATCCGATCACGTCTGGCTTTGGCCCCAGACTCCTGGCCCTGGACATGGTGTGACAAAAGCGCACATACATTGGCATCAAGTTTGGATTTCGAACGGGTGAGAACACCAGAGTGCACCTACAAGGAGAAAGCCACTGGAGAAACCCCACTGCTATACCGCGCCCTGTATGGAACTTCTGGAGACACAAAACACTGGCTCCCCATACTAATCTGATCCGACAATGGGGGCACTGGAGGGGGGCATTGAGGAGAAGGAGATAAAAGCGGTGCTGGTGAGGATGGGGGAGAGGACACCACTGGTCTATGTTCCAAAGACAGGAGGTTAATCCCCTTAGATGGGGAAGGTAGGGAGATCTCAGGAATGCTCGAGCCAGGATCCAACAAAACGATGGCTGAGAAGCAACCTTGCGTAGGGACCCGATTTATCACAAACAGATTCCTCAAACTGAGCAATTTCCTGAAAAACAACCCTCTGAGAGGAAGGCCTTCCTCAAAAAACTACACTAGAGAGTCCCCACCCAGGCTTCGGAGAACAGGAACCAAGTCGCGAGAGGGAGGCGCACTCCCATCCCCATTGGAAGAGGATGCCTATAAGGCCCCAGCCTTAAACCTTACTTAAACTTGAGTTATTACAAGATTACACATTGAGGATCTTTTCAGGTTTAGAGTTTTAGAGAATTAGATCATGAAACTTGCATTACATTCCACATTTAAACAAGGTGGTTACATAAAAGTCAATATTCATTCTTCCCATCAATGGAAACCTATTTAAAATAAAACACGGATTCTTTCTTGACACATCCTTGACACTATCGTCACATCATGTACCTTTCCCTTGACCTATGAAAAGCATTTCAAAAACTTGGGATGAGCATAAAAAGCTCAGTAAGGGTTATAAAAATATGGAAAGGAAACATGAGTTCATATATACATAAGAATGAAATCATACTTTACCCATAAAACATAGGCATATCAAATCATGAATAAATCATAGAAAACATAAGACATAAAGGTAACTGGAGGAATTCATAACATTCTTATGTAGGGAGTAACCCTCTTGGTTACGTTTGGAATACCCATCACAGTATATTCCCTAAATCTCTTCGGAGAAACCTTAACGTTTCACTCCTTCGCGTTACCCAATGCATTGGAGAGCTATATCGGGCTCACCCGCCCTTAGTTTATCACGGGACCACCCGTTCTTCATAACAATGCCCAAGAACCATAACATAATCGTATCACATAAACATGAATAAAGGAAACATAACATTTCAAGATTTCAATCACAATATAACATTTTAGGATATTGAAATAATGAATCCATTCAAAAAGAAACCATTTCCAAAACCATTTAAAACATTTAATAAAGAGATTTTTGAATCAAAGTGTCCCATACCACCTTGAATATTTTAACATTTTAAACCATTAATATCCATATAAATAAATCCTTAAAACCATTTTGAAAACATGGATATTAATAAGAACAAATAATTAAAACATTTAAAACGATATTTTGGTTAAAGGGGTTTTACCAAAATTAGAGACACTTGAATACAATAATCGAAGAATAACATTTAGTCAGAACTTTATAATATCATGAGAATAAAAGGATTCATGATATAATACTCCAAAGGATAGTATATACACCATATAAGAGTGAATTGGTGCATAACAACAATGAACCCTCAATAGAAATGTCAAATGTGATGAAATCCCTTATAAAGAAGGTATCCTTAAATTAAGGACAAATAAATCTCAAAAATATGTGTGACAAATATATATACTCCCAATATAACTGGATATTAAGTGTAAAACAATAAAAGGTCAATCACACATATTCAATGGATGGCATATTCAATGACTACAAGTTGAACCCAAAGAAATCGAAATTAGGTTAAAAAGTTCCCTTGACAGCCTAACAGCATCACATTAAAATGAGTTGATGAGAGATAAAAAGTGTATCTCAACACTTGGAAATAAAATTTACATCAATAAGGATATATGAGAACATATCCCAACATAAAAATATGTAAATTAGAATACCCAACAAAAGAAGTCTTTTAAAAAAAGGAGGGTGAAAGGTTCCCTTACCGACTTGGGTATCTTTCAAAACATACACCCCATGAAAGAAGGAAAATAGATCATTGATGTAAATAATCATAAATGAAAGTATATTAGACAAAGAGTAGAATAATGGGCATTACATACACCACTCAATGGAATTTTTGGCAAATGTAGCATAAATCTCACGGGAATAAAAGTGAGATGAAAAATCCCTCACGAAAACTCGGCAGCCTAACAGCGCCACATAAAACTTCCGAATATGGATTGATGAGATCAAATAGGGTATCTCATCACATTACAATAAAATGTACAGCAAGAGTAATATAAAATAACATCCCCCAACATCACAAAGAGGAGCTTAAAAGAAGTGACAAAAAGGAGAGTACTTAAAAAGAAAGAGAGATGTTAGATCTCTTACGAAAGTTCGGCAGCCTAACGGCGCCACTCAAAACTTCCAAAATGGATTGATGAGAGAGAATAGGGTCTCTCATCACATGAACATATAAATTACAGTAATTGTAATATAAAATATCATCCCAATAACAAGAAAGACGAGCTTTAAAAGGAATGACATAAAAGTGTGTACTTAAAAAGAAAGAGAGGAGTAGGATCCCTTACCTCGGGTCCGACTTGACTCGATCGTTATTTAATCTCCTGAATAATAAACTTGAGTTAATTTCTAATTCCTTAAGAACCTTTTTCAAGTTAATTATTACTTTTATACCACTTATTACCATGTCATAAACATTATGTAATCATTTAAGTTAATAATATTTGTTTTGCCGATATTTGGTTTTAAGTCGAAAGTGGACTTCTTACAATTAAATGTTGTTCGTGTGGCCAAATGTTTATTATATCCAGAATTCTATTCATTATGTAGATATCATATATGTCATATATATCCAGTACATTCATGCATTTATAACATTACATAATCATTTAGAGGTAAGAAATGAAATGCACCGTTCATGGAGACGGTAAGCCGTACGTATGCATGAACGCTACTTTTATTTCTATTTCATATTTTATAGAATGGAATAATAATTATATAAAGGTATATTATAATTCCAGTATAATATCATATATAATATCATATTTCCATCCTTTATACATCCCACATATGGTATTTAACGAATCAAATCACTTTGAGGGGGCGGTAGTCCGCACTTCCTTAAATGAAGATATCGTGTATACCCATAATGGAAGCCATAAAGGTAAGACAAAAATGAAAAATACAGAAGCATAAATAAAATATAAACATATTATATATCATATATAAAAATAGTGACATCATAATGTCCACCTTTGAAGGTGTTAAATGAGTATTGAACAATCATCATTTCGGGAGACAGAATTTCACCATCCACAGAAACCGTATGTTCTTTAACCATTTGATGTAGTTGTGTGAGAGTGTAGCTAGAATAAATCTTATAACAACATCCTAGTATATTGAAGATACTGGTGTTGTTACAAAAGATGTAAATAAAAAAAGTTTATGAGGTTGGAGAAGCATAATAATACAAATGAACATGAGAGAATGAATTACCTTTAAAAGTGTAACTCCTTTTGATTTGAGCCTAAAGGCTTCCTTTGAAAGGATTCTGCCCAAATGGAATCCTCTAGGATGAGGATAGGGATGTGGAGAGAGTAAATGGGCAGGGGTTGGACGAGCCAAAGGCTTGAGGAGTGTGTTAAATGAGGTAGAGGTGGGGGCCTTTTATAAGAGGAGAGGAGGGGTACTTTTGGAAAGTAAAGAAATATTACTTTATATGAAAATGTGTTTCGGTTTCCAAAGGTCCCACATTGATATAATTCGTGGATAAGGTGACAAGGCTTCGAAATTAACTCATCCAATAAGTTTTGGACATGTGTAGTTCATAGATTTAACATTATCTTTCCATTTTATTTAAATCGTCAAATAATGATGTCATCGCTGCATCATTATTATGTCATAAATAATTTAATTTATTTAATGTCTAAAAAATATAAAAAAAATACTATGATGTAGTAAATCGGTTTAGCTTTCCAATTACTATTTATAATCAAAAAGATGACTTGTATAACCCCACTTAAAAATTGTTTTAGTAAACAATATCATGTTTGTGTCAATTTTATTTTTACATTAAATAAAATGTTATTTATGTCATTTCCCATCCAATGTAGATCCATGGGGTCCCCAAGTTGACCCATGGCTTGTCTTGGTCGGCCATGATACAAACAATGAGGGTAAGACATGTGTCAAGCTCATCTCATTTTATTAATGCATTATTTTTACCTTAAACTACACTAATTACCACTAATCGCGATTAAAATCTTAATAAGTTACTATTCACCAAAAAAATTATTTGAATCTCATTGAACCACATTTTACTTCTTAATGACAACCATGTATGTCGGATTTTTGAAAATCAAAAAACAATGATGGAAAAATTTCATTTAAACGGAAAATCAGTTTTTATAAGTACCACTTAGTGGTTTCACTATTCATCAAAAATTGAAGTTTTTCAGAAAAATCCCAAAAATTCACCCTAAGCTATATTTGATATTCTGAATTCAAAAATGAAGTCCGTTTTACAAAATTCAAAACATATAAGTCACATTAATTAATTTAATAATTAATTCCCGCTGTCATGACAAATAGCGTGTTTTATGAAACAATAAGTATCAAAAGATTGACAGTAGTTTAAGTCTGATTTCAAAGTGAAATTGATTCCAACGACCACTATTGGATTTTGTGGTAAAAATATTTTCCAATTTCACTTTAAAACCAATTCAAAATATAATCTAATCATATAAATAAATTAGATTAAAAAGTGGTTTTGAATTAAAATACAACATTTTACACTATTCATTAAAAAAATGAACTTTATCAGAAAGATACCAAAAATTTACACAAAGTAAATTTTGATGTCCCGATTCTTAATAAGAGTTTTATTTGGTCCAAAAGAATGTTTAAGAGTGAACAAAACTATATTTAATGACGGTTCTCCATCAAAAGGTGATAAGTGAACCTTTAGTGAAAACTGGGGCATATACGCCTAAAATTGAATTCTTTCCGTATTTTAAGCCTTTATCTTTTATTGTATAAATGTAAAAATATTTAAGAACATATATAATCATATTTTAGTTATTTATATCCATTCTCACCATTACAACGGCTACATGTTAACAACCATTTAAAATAATATTATTTTATTATTAGAGTGCAACGTAAGATTCCTAAGAAACTCGTTGTTGAGTGTTGGGTACGCCATCGAGCATAGCGTCCCCTTTAAAGTCATATTAATATTTTATTCACAAATATGGATAAATATGAAAATGTAATATTCCTTATTTAAGTGGGGTGTTACATGCTTCCCCCCTTTTGGGAATTGCATCCTCGCAATTTTAAAATTGCGCTTGGAAACATCCTTGAACGTCCCACATCGGAACAAGAGTCGGTAAGACAATCACTTTAAAATAAAGAAAGATAAGCACAAAGGTCACCCGAGTTAACCCATAATAGGATTCTAAGTATAAAAATAAGGATATGGAGGAGAAAACATAGGGTCATGTTCCGATGGAGAGTGATAGAAAACATGTTTAGGAGAAAGTTAACAATAAGAAAATCACAAACTTGTGATGGGTTAAATGGTGTTGGGTTCCCCAGTAGGAAAAGTTAATAGACAAAATTTTTGTTTTAAGTTACTTTTTATTGAGGAATTTATTCACAAGGAAGCATAATCACTTATCATGTTGATTTTCAACTTTTACTAGATTACATAGTCAAACTCATATTTTTTTCCAAAAGACGAGTATTTAGGGAGACTTGTTCGCATTAAGAGTACTATAATCAACTTCTAGATAATCACCTAATCCCCAAAAGAGAACTATATATATCCCATGTATTTAGGATTTAACCAAAACCAAAACCAAAAAGGTTAGTACAAGATCAGATAATCCAGAAAAGAATAACCCCTTATAAAAATAAAATCTATTCTTAATCTCCAAAATTTGTCCAACAAAACCCAAAGTTCAACGAGGACCATCCGATAAACAATTTGTCCATAAAATTCTTCAAAGTAAACCAATATAAGATTGAAACCCAAATATTTGAAGGATTTATTCACATAGTCTTCCAAGTTAAATCATAACATTTATCTCCAAACAACATCAATTTCTCCTATAGTCTCACATTGAAAAGTAATTATCCTAATCACATATCCTCCAAAATCAACTTACTCTTAATTCATAAAATCATATAACTAAAAAGAATCAGTCAAACTAACCAGGGACTTCACATAGTTCAGTGGTAGGCGATAAATACCAGTCACACTTTGGTTGTGGGTTCGATTCCCGCAGCATTGTCCGACGCGACGGGTTGTCACACGGTCTGCATGTTGTCCTTTTTCCAAAACTATATAATTCTCAAATCATTACCCAAAAGGGATAAAATCATCAAAAATAACCATAACATAATTTAACCTCAATTTTATCTCATTCCTTTAACTTCAATCATAACATATGGTAACCCATAATTACCTCAAAAGTAAGGATCATATAAACCCAAATGGTTCTTTATAACTATGTCCACAAAAGAAAAGATAACTATTACTTGAATAAAATTTGCCTATATTAAACATCAGGGTTACACATAATATAAAATGTCTTCTAATGTAACCCCATCATCAAAAGAGACTTAATACTCTTAAGAATTTCACCCTAACTCTTGAAGCCCTTATATGTTGACATCTTACTCATTCAACATTCTTCATGATCCATTATCCATTCCTTTCCAACTTATTCCGAAATACCTCTTTCCTACAAACAAAATCATGAATCATATCCTAAGATTCGAAAATAATAAAACAATAGTCATGAAATAGTACATACCTTTGATTGGTCATTGTCAGTTTCTTCATCCTCAATCGGAATGGCATTAGGTATTGGTAAACGAATATTGGTACGCTCTTAGTGACCCCATTCACGAAACTTCTTCATAGGACATGTGTTTGCATAATGACCATGCACACCACATTTAAAGCATTCAATTGATCCCTCAGAATGAACTTCTTTCCCTTTCCTCGAGTCAACTGGATGCTTCCTTTTTCCATGGAAGGTTCTTGCTTTATGACCTTCATTTCCACATCTATAGCATATTTCTGTCCCTTTGAAACATTTTCCTAGGTGTTTCTTTCCACATCTTTGACACATAGGTTTTTGAACACACTTACCTTTATGATTATTACCTGTACTTCCATAGGGATTTGTTTCTTTCATATATGATGCCTTAGAGAAATCTTCAAGGTTTAGGTGGTCAATCATGACTCCAGATAGTTGGTTGAGGATAATCAAAAGATTTCTCATTGCAGCTCCCATATCATTCAGTTGCTTGCTCAAAAAACTGTCACAGTTTCCTTCACATCCACTGTTACTTTGGTGCCTGCTAGATCCAGCCATTTACTAAAACCAAAAAGGTCAGTGTGAGTATATCAAAAAAACCATCATGTACTAATGAGTAAGATAGACAATAAGATATACTTACTTATTCACTTTATCTAAAACTAAGAATCTTTCTGAAATCCTAACCATTATGGTAATTGTCAATTATGCTTAAAGAATACCCTAACCTCTAAAGTTATCTAAACCGACCTTTGATACCAACTATAAGGCCCCAGCCTTAAACCTTACTTAAACTTGAGTTATTAGAAGATTACACATTGAGGATCTTTTCAGGTTTAGAGTTTTAGAGAATTAGATCATGAAACTTGCATTACATTCCACATTTAAACAAGGTGGTTACATAAAAGTCAATATTCATTCTTCCCATCAATGGAAACCTATTTAAAATAAAACACGGATTCTTTCTTGACACATCCTTGACACTATCGTCACATCATGTACCTTTCCCTTGACCTATGAAAAGCATTTCAAAAACTTGGGATGAGCATAAAAAGCTCAGTAAGGGTTATAAAAATATGGAAAGGAAACATGAGTTCATATATACATAAGAATTAAATCATACTTTACCCATAAAACATAGGCATATCAAATCATGAATAAATCATAGAAAACATAAGACATAAAGGTAACTTGAGGCATTCATAACATTCTTACGTAGGGAGTAACCCTCTTGGTTACGTTTTGAATACCCATCACAGAATATTCCCTAAATCTCTTCGGAGAAACCTTAACGTTTCACTCCTTCGCATTACCCAATGCATTGGAGAGCTATATCGGGCTCACCCGCCCTTAGTTTATCATGGAACCACCCGTTATTCATAACAATGCACAAGAACCATAACATAATCGTATCACATAAACATGAATGAAGGAAACATGAAATTTCCAGATTTCAATCACAATATAACATTTTAGGATATTGAAATAATGAATCCATTAAAAAAGAAACCATTTCCAAAACCATTTAAAACATTTAATAAAGAGATTTTTGAATCAAAGTGTCCCATACCACCTTGAAGCTTTTAACATTTTAAACCATTAATATCCATATAAATAAATCCTTAAAACCATTTTGAAAACATGGATATTAATAAGAACAAATAATTAAAACATTTAAAACGATATTTTGGTTAAAGGTGTTTTACCAAAATTAGAGACACTTGAATACAATAATCGAGGAATAACATTTAGTCAGAACTTTATAATATCATGATAATAAAAGGATTCATGATATAATACTCTAAAGGATATTATATACACCATATAAGAGTGAATTGGTGCATAACAACAATGAACCCTCAATAGAAATGTCAAATGTGATGAAATCCCTTATAAAGAAGGTATCCTTAAATTAAGGACAAATAAATGTCAAAAATATGTGTGACAAATATATATACACCCAATATAAGTGGATATTAAGTGTAAAACAATAAAAGGTCAATCACACATATTCAATGGATGACATATTCAATGACTACAAGTTGAACCCAAAGAAATCGAAATTGGGTTAAAAAGTTCCCTTGACAGCCTAACGACATCACATCAAAATAAGTTGATGAGAGATAAAATGTGTATCTCAACACTTGGACATAAAATTTACATCAATAAGGATATATGAGAACATATCCCAACATAACAATATGTAAATTATAAGACCCAACAAAAGAAGTCTTTTAAAAAAAGGAGGGTGAAAGGTTCCCTTACCGACTTGGGTATCTTTCAAAACATACACCCCATGAAAGAAGGACAATAGATCATTGATGTAAATACTCATAAATGAAAGTATATTACAAAAAGAGTAGAATAATGGGAATTACATACACCACTCAATGGAATTTGTGGCAAATGTAGCATAAATCTCACGGGAATAAAAGTGAGATGAAAAATCCCTCACGAAAACTCGGCAGCCTAACGGCGCCACATAAAACTTCCGAATATGGATTGATGAGATCAAATAGGGTATCTCATCACATTAAAATAAAATGTAAAGCAAGAGTAATATAAAAGAACATCCCCCAACATCACAAAGAGGAGCTTAAAAGAAGTGACAAAAAGGAGAGTACTTAAAAAGAAAGAGAGATGTTAGATCTCTTACGAAAGTTCGGCAGCCTAACAACGCCACTCAAAACTTCCAAAATGGATTGATGAGAGAGAATAGGGTATCTCATCACATGAACATAGAAATTACAGTAATTTTAATATAAAATATCATCCCAATAACAAGAAAGATGATCTTTAAAAGGAATGACATAAAAGTGTGTACTTAAAAAGAAAGAGAGGAGTAGGATCCCTTACCTCGGGTCCGACTTGACTCGATCGTTCTTTAATCTCCTGAATAATAAACTTGAGTTAATTTATAATTCCTTAAGAACCTTTTTCAAGTTCATTATTACATTTATACCACTTATTACCATGTCATAAACATTATGTAATCATTTAAGTTAATAATATTTGTTTTGCCGATATTTGGTTCTTAAGTCGAAAGTGGACTTCTTACAATTACATGTTGTTCGTGTGGCCAAATGTTTATTATATCCAGAATTGTATTCATTATGTAGATATCATATATTTCATATATATCCAGTAAATTCACGCATTTATAACATTACATAATCATTTAGAGGTAAGAAATGAAATGCACCGTTCATGGAGACGGTAAGCCGTACGTACGCATGAACGCTACTTTTATTTCTATTTCGTATTTTATAGAATGGAATAATAATTATATAAAGGTATATTATAATTCCAGTATAATATAATATATATAATATCATATTTCCATCCTTTATACATCCCACATATGGTATTTAACGAATCAAATCACTTTGAGGGGGCGGTAGTCCACACTTCCTTAAATGAAGATATCGCGTATACCCATAATGGAATCCATAAAGGTAAGACAAAAATGAAAAATACAGAAGCATAAATAAAACATAAAAATATTATATATCATATATAAAAATAGTGACATCATAATGGCCACCTTTGAAGGTGTTAAATGAGTATTGAACAATCATCGTTTCGGGAGGCAGAATTTCACCATCCACGGAAACCGTATGTTCTTTAACCATTTGATGTAGTTGTGTGAGAGTGTCGCTCGAATAAATCTTATAAAAACATCCTAGTATATTGAAGATACTGGTGTTGTTACAAAAGAAGTAAATAAAAAGAGTTTATGGGGTTGGAGAAGCATAATAAAACAAATGAACATGAGAGAATGAATTACCTTTAAAAGTGTAACTCCTTTTGATTTGAGCCTAAAGGATTCCTTTGAAAGGATTCTGCCCAAATGTAATCCTCTAGGATGAGGATAGGGATGTGGAGAGAGTAAATGGGCAGGGGTTGGACGAGCCAAAGGCTTGAGGAGTGTGTTAAATGAGGTAGAGGTGGGGGCCTTTTATAAGAGGAGAGGAGGGGTACTTCTGGAAAGTAAAGAAATATTACTTTATTTGAAAATGTGTTTCGGTTTCAAAAGGTCCCACATTGATATAATTCGTGGATAAGGTGATAAGGCTTCGAAATCCACTCATACAATAAGTTTTGGACATGTGTAGTTCATAGATTTTACATTATCTTTCCATTTTATTTAAATCGTCAAATAATGATGTCATCGCTGCATCATTATTATGTCATAAATAATTTAATTTATTTAATGTCTAAAAAATATAAAAAAATACTATGATGTATTAAATCTTTTTAGCTTTCCAATTACTATTTATAATAAAAAAGATGACTTGTATAACCCCACTTAAAAATTGTTTTAGTAAAACATATCATGTTTGTGTCAATTTTATTTTTACATTAAATAAAATGTTATTTATGTCATTTCCCAACCAAAGTGGATCCATGGGGTCCCCAAGTTGACCCATGGCTTGTCTTGGTCGGCCATGATACAACCAATGAGGGTAATTCATGTGTCAATCTCATCTCATTTTATTAAAGCATTATTTTTACCTTAAACTACACTAATTACCACTAATCGCGATTAAAATCTTAATAAGTTACTATTCACCAAAAAAATTATTTTAATCTCATTGAACAACATTTTACTTCTTAATGACAACCATGTATGTCGGATTTTTGAAAATCAAAACACAATGATGGCAAAATTTCATTTAAACGGAAAATCAGTTTTTATAAGTACCACTTAGTGGTTTCACTATTCATCAAAAATTGAAGTTTTTCAGAAAAATCCCAAAAATTCACCCTAAGATATATTTGATATTCTGAATTCAAAAATGAAGTCCGTTTTACAAAATTAAAAACATATAAGTCACATTAATTAATTTAATAATTAATTCCCGCTGTCATGACAAATAGCGTGTTTTATGAAACAATAAGTATCAAAAGATTGACACTAGTTTAAGTCTGATTTCAAAGTGAAATTGATTCCAATGACCACTATTGGATTTAATGGTAAAAATATTTTCTAATTTCACTTTAAAACCAATTCAAAATATAATAAATCATATAAATAAATTAGATTAAAAAGTGGTTTTGAATTAAAATACAACATTTTACACTATTCATTAAAAAAATGAACTTTATCGGAAAGATACCAAAAATTTACACAAAGTAAATTTTGATGTCCCGATTCTTAATAAGAGTTTTATTTGGTCCAAAAGAAAGTTTAAGAGTGAACAAAACTATATTTAATGACGGTTCTCCATCAAAAGGTGATAAGTGAACCTTTAGTGAAAACTAGGGCATATACGCCTAAAATTGAAATCTTTCCGTATTTTAAGCCTTTATCTTTTATTGTATAAATGTAAAAATATTTAAGAACATATATAATCATATTTTAGTTATTTCTATCCATTACCGCCATTACAACGACTACATGTTAACTACCATTTAAAATAATATTATTTTATTATTAGAGTGCAACATAAGATTCCTAAGAAACTCGTTGTTGCGTGTTGGGTACGCCATCGAGCATAGAGTCCCCTTTAAAGTCATATTAATATTTTATTCACAAATATGTATAAATATGAAAATGTCATATTCCTTATTTATGTGGGGTGTTACAATGCCTCTGAGGCCTGCACATGGGAAGCAGAAGAAGCGCATTCACCTCGAACTTTTCCCTCATGGCCTTCATGGCGATGTGCGCGAGGAAGATCATAAGACCTCGGAAACTCCTGGTGATTGACCCCCTTCATGCGAGATTTGCGACAAACCTACAGATTATGACCTGCAATGTAGAAAAAGGAACAGAACCTGGGATAGGCGGGATAAATCAGGGGTTGGTGGCGATCTTTCATTCCTTCAAATCTGATCACAAGATGATCCTAGAGCGGCCAAGAGATCCAACTCGACGCAAATCCTTGCTACTGAAGCCTCCTCCAAGCGAGTAGTACGATCATCCGTGCACAAAAACCCCCCCAATGAATCCCCGATAACCTTGAGGAAGGACTCATTCATGAGAGGAAGGGGAAAACCCGGAAGATAAATCCAAACCACCACGCTGGAACTCTCCCTGCCATAATGCACATCCATCGACCACCGGGATCGGGAGAACCGCCATCGACCAACAGAGCGCGGCCTCTTGCACCAGGCGGTAACGAAATCTGCCCTAGAAGACAAGACGATGCAGAAGGATTTACTATCTAGAATAGACACCGAGGCCGGCAGATCTAAACCCCAACGCCAGACGAAATCTTGAAAGAGACCGAGGGGAGGCTTGTCCGCACCAAATCTAGAAACAAGAGTCCACTGAAGATCCAAGGCGGCCTTCGCAAAGGACGCCGCTGAAACCTCAAGCACGGGTGAACCTTTCTCTGAGAAGAAATAAGCGACCTCATGGGCATCCGACAAGCCATCCTGTCCCAGATCTAAACCTAGGGGTTGCCGCAGCAAAGCCTCCTTGAACGAGGGCCCTGAGGGACGAGCCGAGCCATCCCCGGTCACCGGAGAACCGAGCAAGCCCCCCAGGGTACCAGAGCATTGATCATCGATTCAAAGAATTGGATATCAATTCCTAATCATAAATCAATTTAGATTATGATAATAAATAAAAAGCTTATGAACACCGTCATCCATATTTATAAGTAGTGATAGAGTGGCCTATGGTGATGGACCTCTTATGAATCTTCTACATTCTAACTAATCAATATAGAACATTAATTTTCACAAATCTGTTAGTTCCATTATATATAATAGATTTAAAGTAGAACAATCCCTGGAATTAGGTCAATCCAAAATTCCACATCCCTTTCAAGTGAAAACCTGTAGGAAATTTTTGGAAATAAATTAGGATACTGATCTAAAATGGTAGAAAATTATGTGGTCATAATTTCATCAATATTTACCAAAATTACTACTTCCAATTGATAAGATATAATTCCAACCTTCAGTTTTATATGTACTTGTATTAATTTATTCACATGAAAATCCACTTTTAATAGGAGAATCGATCCATCCATAGTTTTAAAACACAATTTTCAAGCATAATAATTGATGTGAGATTTGAAAGATACCATCCAATTCATTCCAATATTTATATGAGAGATATAAATTTTCATAATAGAAAAGTACCAAACTAAATATATTCTCTATGTTTTTATGGATCAAACATTACTCTTTAGTCCCTGAATATCTCATCATACAAAAGGTTTCTGGATACACATCACTTGTGACATAATTTACATGTTCAAAATCATCTGATTTACCAAATGAGAATTAATAAAATAATGGGATATTCGAGTATCAAACATTAAATTCACGAGAGTATAGATTAGTAGAATGATACCTTACACCATCAAGGTTCCCTCTTTATCCTCTATAAAAACCTTCACAACACTATAAAAAAATTATCTCTTTCCAAGTAGTCCTAGATTCTCTACAAAGGATACATCATCTTTAGTGCCTTTATGTTTTTTTAATCACCCTAACATGATCAATTTTAGGGTTAAGAACTATTATTACATTAAAAAACTATCAAGGAATGAGTGTCATATGTGAAATTATATTCATTCCCTTAACCTAGATTTAGATCATTGATATAATAATACCAAACGTTCCCCTTTTGACCACATCGATGACACTCTTATTGTGGTGTTGCACAATCCTTCTTAACAAGGCTCAATGAACCACATTAGAAACACCCTTTCTTATTATTGTGATGAGAAGAAAAGTAATTGATCCTTTTGACTTTAATCAGGTAACATGATTCCTTGGGGTTAGGTCTCCATCTTCCTCCACTTTTCAATATTGGAAATCCCACCAGTGTGTGTGTACATAAAAAGGTGTTATATCCCCATGGATTTTCAAAGAGGTCTATTTATTCCACTAATTCTATTTTTACCATTTATTTATAATTAAAAATATATATCATGATGATATTAGAGTGAATGACTGGTCATAGTCCCGAATCAAATATAAGTTTCTTTAAGTACCCACTAGTAGCCACTTCTTGTGTGAATCAGACTATGTTTGTAAACATATCTTCATACTTCACAACATATATGTTTTCTTTCTCCAAAATGAAGAAAGTTTTCATTTTATATAATTTGAATTTAGGGGGATATATTTCTTTATTTGAAAACAATTAAATTCCATGACAATTTAGGTTCAGGTTGGATTTAGATTTAATGACTAAATCCCACCGTTCTCATCTAAGGTATTCTAGAATGTAGACTACTAAATTCACGTTGTTATCATCTAGTGTTCCAAAGAAATAAAAAACATAATATGTAAAATATATGCTTCAACATTTTATTATCATGAATCCCCACAAATTATCAGTGGATTTCATTTCAAAAATTCCATTGAATAGTTCACTTGGTGTGCTTCCTTATATCTATTTCCTCTGACCACAACCTGAAAATACTATATAATTGTTAATACAAGTGGTTGGTTCACATGTGGTTCATTATGAACCATGATTTTGATGGCCTCTTATGGATAATTTTGAGGACTTATAATTTTTGAATTTTTCTCTAAACAATAAAAACATACTTGTTAATCTCCACATGATAGTTTACTAAAGACTTAGGGTATTATAAATAATAAAAAGTATCATTATCATAATAGATTCCAAATAGTGGTAAAACAAAACATGAATAATGTAATCCTACTAGGAAGACCCTTGGTTAATGGATGATACTCTACCATCATTGGGTAAACTAATGATGAGGAGTTGATGAAAATTATATTAGTGTTAAATAACACCTTTTTATTCCTAAACTACAATGGTAACTTATTTTTTATCATGTAATTGCTATCTATATATTTTTATGATATAAATTTCAAGTCCTACCTCATCTTACCACCATGATACCATCCCAAAATGATGGATCAACCAAAACCGATACCATTTGTAATATCCCACCCTAACCCATTATCCTGGGAATAGGCAAGGGTGCTACTAGATTTAGGTGAAATCCACAATACATCAAAGGCTTGCAATAAATTCCAAGGGATATTCCAAACCATAGAGATATAATTACCCATCAAAAAATCCTTCAACAATCACTACGATAGGGCATAATATGATTCTATACAAAAAAACGGAAATAAATCAAATAACAAAAAAACCAAATGATAATCTGAGTTAAATTACAAATAAAAATACATAATAAAAATCAGAAAAACCCCAAACATGAAAGAATCCAAGGAACCGAAGTGACACCATTATGGCTCCACTATGAGGATACCTCCATGATCCAACTCCTAAAGAAATGATTTGTAGAATCACGGTACTCAACTAGAAAGGTATTAGACCACCCCCTTTCTTATATCATATAAAATAACATCTACATACAAAATAATGTGAATATGCATTATTTGAGTATGAAAAATTAGTAAGAAAACCATGCCACTTACCAATCCCTACACTAAGATAATAATATGTTAGATGATATTTTTTAATAAAACTGATAAAGATATCATCATGATATTTTAAAAGATACATTGTTTTTTAGAACTATTAAAACAATTAAATTCCACTTATAATATCCTTTTTCCAACACAAACACAAAATTCAGGCATCCATCCCTTGGATAGTCCTAACAAATGAGAAGAAAAACATGTCCTCCATGTACCAAGTTTTCACCTGTTAATTTGCAAATGTTCCCCGCCATCACCAGGCCCAAGTCTGTACCCAACAAGGCATCTTCAATGAATGTATAGACACATGGTAAATAAAAATGACAAGTAAAAAAATTTACATTTTTCTTTAAATCCAATGATCCCTTTTTGAAAAAAATAAAAACATTTTGTTGGAATCACACATGATTCAAAATTTATGTACAAATAACCAAATGGGGTTTTCCAGAAAGAACCCATCCATGATATTCAATGAAACCACTTGTATAGAATTTTCAATTCTAATCCAATATGTTATATGGAAAAATTATAGAGATTGGAATCCCACTTAATTATAATGGTTTATTCACACCTCCCTTTTTGAACCTATATAAATCATTTGACTCCCATGTTTTAGCACTTGAAGATCCAATGAAGTCGTTCTTTGGATAAAAGAGAACCTAAAAACTCTCCTAAGAAGATCCCTAGGTATGAGAGGAATGATTTGTTGGATAATAAGGATCAAAGGTAACATAATTAATTAAATATTTTGTACACAACCCTATTGACATTGTGAATCTTCTATTCACGTTGTGAATCTTTGAGTTTCCAAATGCAGTGAAAACAAAGTCCCCTCAACATAAAATCCAAAAAACTAGTTCATGTCATGAATAACATATAACATCATGAGAATATATACCCATAAAACCATTAACACCATGAATAAAATTCATATAATCATCCCAGAAACCATTCATGTCATGAATTACCATTCATTGTGTACACCATATTCTGTAGTCATATTATAGATTTCTATCTCTTTATAATTCTAATACCTTCTATTAATTTAACCCAAACACTACATACATAACAAAAAACCCATAAAATAATGGCATACCTAAAACTAGGGGTATCAGAAGGACTATATCTAATATAATTGATAGATCACAATATGGTCTATATACATTTAGAGATAGGGTGAATTAGTGTGTATGGTTATTTAAATTACCCTCCAACACCCATGATTATTCAACAAAACCATCTCAATATACTTACTGATTCAATGATATAATGAACATAATACATTTTTAATGATGTTTTCTTAGTTTAATTATGAATATATTATCAATGTGTCATTATTAATTTCCTAAGAAAACATATCCCTTCTTATAATCAAAAGGAAATCACGTACGGGTATAACCTTCAACTCATAAAACTATTTGGAACAACCGTTTATAATATCATATCAGCAGAATAAACAAATGCTTATAAAGAATAATATCTTATGAATGTATGAGACTCATAATTATTGACACAAACAATGATATTTTTCCTCTTCCTTTCACTAAAATATCTTATAGATATTCTCGATTTCCATTCATTTATATAATATCATATTATTTCTCCTCTCCAATAATTCTTATCAATTTTTCGTTATTAATTTTTTTAAAATATATTCATTGAATATTGTTTGAATCACATATTCTAATTTCTGAGTACTTTTAATTATCCTAGATACTAGTTCTTAGATTTCCTTAATATCCTAGATATTTTACATTCAAATATACTTATGTCTCATTTATTGATCCTTCATATGGTGTTTGAATTTCAATGGCCTCAATGTATCAATAAATATTTCATCTTATTTGTTAGTATGAATCATGCAGGAAACACTATGTGTGATTTTTTGTGGATCTATTAATGAGAGAAATTGGGCCCCCTCATGTTTATAGGTTCTAAAAACACTCCAAAAATAAACCATATGGTATTCTACCTCATTATTTCTAACATACTTTCTTCATGTATGAAACACACACCTCTATTAAAGAGTGTTCAATTTATCCCTATTTTTCTTCTCGATCCTTATTATACAATTTGAGACACCATATAAACCTCCATGAAAAATTTAAACCCATCATTTATCACATGTGGATATCTATCATGCAATTATCAACACCATTATGTTCTGAGAACCTTTTTCTCATTATATAATGACCAGAAAATTCTCTATAGTTTGTCCTACTTCATCTTCCAAGTTTCATAGTCATTGTATTATCTTCTTTGGTGTGGTCACTTCAATTCTCAATGTGTGATAATGTTCTTCATCTGGTTCTTTAATGCCAACTTCAATTAATATCCATATGTGATCATGATGATTGATTCATAAAGAAGAAAACACAAGAATCTTATGATTTAAATATCATTCTTCATAATAATTAATATTATTGAAACTCATATATATTTCATACATCACCCTTAAAAATTTATTATGTTTCAAAGTCATATGGTGTAGTATGATGTATTATGAATTGAATTTCATATGAATTATAAGGCATATTAATATTTATGATGTTATACATTTTTTTTAAGAAATTATATGAAATATTCTATGTAATAAAAAACACAGGTTGACTTTGGGACATATCCATTTTTAGCTCTAGAATATAATTTCAGACATTTAATATGAAATTATAAAATTCATGAAATGATATCATGGGATATTCAATGTATATCTTGCCTTTTCAAGCCTTCATCCGAGATTTTATGAACACTATATATAATATACATCTTATATAGAACACCTTGGATGGTTTATTCACTTTCTTTATCATTTTCCCTATAAAGAATGACATTCAATCCCAATTTCATTACATGATATCACCTTTAAAATTCTATAAAAAAAATTATTGATACCACCTACACTACATCAGTACTATTCTTTAACATGAATAAAAGTTCTTTAATCGTTACATTTAACATGTATTCAAAAAAATAAAACACTATCTTCAATAGGGTTTAATACCCACTAATATGAGAAAATGTTAAATGTTTCTTATCATAAGACCTGAAAAATATTTTTTTATGGGTTCACAGAGTTTTTTTATGTGATGGTTACCTTTGGTATGAATTTTTGGGCTATTTTGAGTAGGTTTGTTATTCAATGATATTTTAAATTTATTATATAAATTAATATTTATCACACAAGCATGAATATTGATATTTTCTAAATTAAATCTAAAATTTAAATTTTTATACAACAATTATTTCTAGAACAAGGTGTTTTACCAAGGTGAGTTATAAGTAATGTGATCAAGCATCAGGTCTTAGATCAATACTTTTATATCCATTTATTAAAATATTTATTGATATAGTTTTCCACTTATAAATATCATTGTTATAGATTTTCCACTAATGTTATTCATTTTCATTTTATGATCCATATGAGGGTGTATAGGAACATTGTAAGGGGAATCAATCATTTGGTGGAAATGATGAGTTCTGGGGTATTGGTGATTTAGTTCAATATGATAATGAAACATGAATCAAAGCATCAAAATATTCTCTAGGAACTAGGGAATTTATTTAATTTTAATCTACTCATTCTTCATGAAAATAAATTATTTTTTCTCATGTTCTAAATATTTAACATCACTCAGTTATTCCATGAATATTAATCTTGGATAATTATATTTTGATATGATCTTCACACTCAAATGTTTCAAATTATTTATTAAAACATTAATTGTATTAGACCTTTGATTTTATATATATTGTTTCTGTATTTTCATTTTATTATTAAAATAAATGAATTTTTGATGGTTCTTGATTATTTATTGTTGAATTAAATTCGATTAATATGGTGTTTATGATCATTATTATTTTATAAAATTTCATTTTTCATGTGTGGAATGATTATAAACACTAAAGAACAATGATGAATAATGAATCCATTGACCATTAAAAATTATTACTTAATTTCTATTTTCTTTTTCCCTTGAACTTTGTTATTAAATTCTTTAAATAACTTTCATTCCCACGTTCTTTGATTCTTGTGGTTGTGCATGAAAATTTTGATGGTTGGTACCCGCTAAAAAATCCTTGTTTTTTCATTGTTACAAGTCAAATAATCAGCACTAACCTTTTATTTAGATAGTGGTTCAACATTGGATTTCCATGATGGTAAGACAACCATAAAATGGTAATTATGGGGATGTTCTATTAAATAAGAATTGGGGAGATGATGTGAGAGGTCCATGTGGTGAGGCATCAGCATAACATTGTATATATGGTGGATTGTTGGTCACTAAAGTTGAAATATAAATGAAAAACAATCATTGAAGGAGTGAGAAATTCATTTGAATATGTGTTTGGAAAGATTGAAGATGGAAATGAACATTTTGGTAACTATATATGCATAAAAAGGTGAATCTTAATTTTTTTGGATTATATGAAATATTTTACTGTAATTACATGGTGTATTCTTTTTCCTTATTGTGTGTAGAGTTTATATAAGAGGTAAATATCTCATTTACTGTAACTCCAATATATATTCCATTAATAATTGAATTATATAGTTAGGGATTTAGAATATATTAATATAATACATGGTGTGTAGTCTATAAGTACATGTGGTGTTATTTTACATAAATATCTTACCCAGAAATTCTCTATCGGATGGAGTGAGAGAACTACATGAACTCAGGGGTACCTCCTAATATGGTAAAGGCCGATGAACAGAATAAAAAGTCTATAATCATCAATGAGGTGACTATACCCTGGGTACCATCACATACAATAACAAATAAATAATAGAAATCACATATAACACTAGAGTATAAAAAAAATTTCAAGGTTAACAATAATTTAAAAATGAGAAAGATATAAAAGAAAATATAAAACTGTGTATTTATAAATATTTACACTAAGGATTATCTATTGGACAAAAAATTCATAAGGATACTAAAACAATATCTACATCATTGTCAATCTGATTCACATACCGATCCATATCATTTACTCCCATCTAGCTATCCCATCTAGATTAACTGTTTGAATTGTTTACTAAAATTGAATCATGAATATATACATGAAAATCATTTTTTACGAATATTGTGTGAGAAATAATGTTAATATTGTCTCTCCATTTTCCTATTATGTACAGAAACATATCTATGTATTCTTATATTGAAAAATAAACCAGAAACACCCAAGTAATCAAGTCCAGACATCATGGAATATCTAGTAAACTATTAATTCTAACCCCATATACTTTATCCAAATCTATAAATAGATGTCAAACCTTGACATAACCTATCTTGTATTAATTACCACCCCCTCACATAGGGTAAGGATTATAACCATGTCCCTTGGAAATTACTACTAACATGTAATTCAATTGAAACCTTACCCAGCACCCTCTCACACAAGGAAGTCTTACAACCACATCACATACCATTTCCCATATATAAAATCTCTCACTTAGGGTTGTGATTGTACCGTATTTCATTCCATGCACTATTCTATGTCCTTCTCACTCAGGGAACCATCACCCACTCACTCAAAGTGTGACCTCATATCACATCTCAAGCCATATCACCCACCACATCATATATCATTCCCTTTAACTCATAAAACCAATAATACCCTACTTAGGATGTGGAATCTTTATTAAAACATAATAAAAACACATAAAAGGTACATGTCACCACCCTATCAAAGAAATTGAATCCAAACACCACTTTATAAACCATATATCCAACCATTACCATTTAATTTAGTGTGATTTTTTACAAAAAATAGTTAACAAAAATGACTGGGAAATGTAAATAAGAATGCATAAATTATTTCCTGATACTATTGCCCAGTTACGTACCCATCAACACTTAACACATCAGTAGAGGTTGATAAGTACACATTACCCACCAAATTCTGAAGTAATATCATCCTAAAAAATATATCATATAGATTATAGCATCTTACAATGATTTCGATGTCAATATCCTATAATAACTCACACACTAGTCACCATGACCTTGTATGAACATGATATATTTAGGTGGAGGGCCTGTAATATAGGTAGTGGACCCCCCCCCCCACTCCAACGTATCACATTTGCTTATGCAATCCACGCCACACCTGATCATTTAATATAAACCCGCACATAACTCATCCAGACATACATATATAATGAAGTATTCATCTAGAGGGTATTTATCCTCCATCTGTCTAAGTAATTTCTCTTTGAACACCAATTCCCACTAACCACATCCCAACCTCACTAATAATTCAAAAATCAAGACCATTCCCAAAATATTTTTTCTCTCATTTCTAGGTTATTCACTGACCTGGATAACTACCAAAGGGATCCGTTATTTATATATCTTCTTGAAACACCACTATCCCAATTTTAATACAAAAAATTACTAATTATAGGATCTAACTCCCTATAATATTTTACATAGCATACCTAGTCCAAATACGTCTTGTCTACCTAGTTATAGAGAACTTCTCAAGCTCCCAAATAACACATAAAACATAATTTACAATTCCTGATGGTTATATCATATTCCATATGTAAAAGGGAAAAACTCTCAAAACCTACCTACTAATATTTCCTAAATCCCATTATAATAAAATTAATTACATGTAGACATACATATTATTAAGTATTTAGGCAATTTCTTAACTCAAAAATGGACTTTCTATCCTCATGTCATGCTTTCCTATGAAAAGACTAATCCACACTACGATCCCATGAACTTACCTCAATCCCTAATACCTAATAATAAATTACAAAAAATATAATTAGTTTTACACTCTGATTTTCTTAATCATAAACCATAAAACCCCCCTACACAACCTCCCATGACTAAAATCTATAGAAACAAAATGTGTATTAATCATGAAACAGTTAAAAAAATCTTATTTTCCAAATTTTCATAATTCATTACTCAATAATCCCATAATTTCACACTAATTTTTCAAAAATTAAAAATAAAATAAGTGGGTGAGATACCTCTAATGAAATGATAAGAAACATACATTATTTTTCTACTTTGATTACATATTTCCATAACACTAATAAACCCCATAGTTCTTGTTATATTTCACTAGGACCCAGTCAAATCAAATTATTTATCTAAAAAAAGTCTCCCAATCTTAGAGAACGGTTAAGTAGGTGATAGAGGAGAATCATACCTCAAACCATTGTAGAATCACCACAAAATCCATCCCCTCATGGGGATTCAAAGTGTAAAATGTGAGATAGTAGAGTGGGATTGATCAGAGAAAATAAATCTCCCCCAACCCTCTTCGCACTAAATATCCAGAGGGAACCTATTTGGAAATTATTAGAATTACCCTACTAAAAACATGCATAGAATCCACTAGGTTCCCGGTGGGTTTTTAACAAGTACCAAGTGGTAACTAGAGAATACTTATAGTTTTTCTTATAGATCTTCCTTATCCAGGACACCTTACTCCCCACCGAAGCATCCTAAAAACACTCAATCACATTTAAAAACACCTCTAATATGTCCTATAACTCTTATGTTTTTAATCTTAATATGAACTATGGAATTTAGATTTAAAATTTCATTTATATTTACAGAACTGTAATGATGTGGATTATTGTAAACTCCCACTATAAACCATCTATTATATTGGAATATTTTATATTTATTCCTTAATACTCAATCAGTCATTGGAACAAAAATTATCTTCATGGTCTCAACTTCAACTAATGATAGTTTCATTATACATCCACATGATTCTTTCAAGTGATATTTTTACTAAAAACTCTTGATCTGAACTAGTGTATTCAACTACTTTTTTCAAAAAAAATCACTAGTTTAAAAAAACCTTTTATTAATACTCAAATATGTAAAAAGTACCAATTTTCTCACCCCATTCATGAACTTAACATGCTACTAACCCACCATGTGTGGCTATCATCTTCTTAACAAAAGCAAGATTCTTCTATAGGGATAACATAACACAAGAACTTGATCGCCATATTACCCATCTATTAAACTATATATCTCTTCAGTTACTAGATGGATGAATGACACATAACATTATAGATGAATCTTTTCATGTCGTTTAGTTATATAACCCGTTAGGATTCATTCAGTATCCACCCCCAGATAAAAACCAAACTCATCGGATCACTGGGTAATCTCATACAACTCTCATATCTAGAGTCTAATATTATCCATTTATGTGAAGATAATAAGACAATATATCTTTAGGGGACTCCCCACTATAAGTTTTTCATGTCACTATTAATCCCAATCCCAGTTATTGGATCCTCCATACAAATTAAAAGTCAACATGTGATCATTCTACCTCAAAACGCACCAACCTCAACCAATGTAACTTACCCTTATGTTATACTCCACATAACTATCCTAAAAAACTATCAACTATCACAGCCAACCCCAGGTTATCACCTCAAACCATCAAAAAACTTTAAACCCTAAGGGAATTAATGTCATGTTTTTTACTATATATATATATATATCATTCTATCACATAACTCTAATTTTTTCAAAATCTTTATTTACACACATAACAATACCAAAAAAATCTAACACGATTTATAATTTTTTTTTAATTATTATAAAGAATCCAAAGGATTAATGAGAGTAAATAAGGTTAACCATTTTATAAAATATATATAAAAATAAAAAAAAATTAGTAATTCATTAATAAAATTCAATTGGTATTGCTAAATCTCTAATAAATCATTTTATGTGTAAAATGTTTTTTTACTGAAAAATTTATGTTTTATATACTATGGATTTTATTATAATATCATTAAATATTTATTTTAATGAAAATATTTAAAAATATATGAAATTAAATAATTTAACATGCATCCAATACTATTTACTAGGCAAGTAATAAATATATTTTGTAATTATAATATTTATTTTTTCTAAAAAAAATTATACACATGTATATTATTATTATATTCAACATTGTATAATTTTTATAAAATAATTTGAATTGATAATTTTAAATAATGAAACTAATATTTTTTTAAATTAAATTAAAATAAATTAACACAAATTTTATAATAATGTTAAATAATATTAAGACTGTTTAATGATAAAAAAATAATTTTCTACAAAAAATATTTTTCAACACATTATATGGTTTAATTTTTATGTTAATTTCAAAATATTTAAATGTTAAATTTTATTAAATGGGTCTAAAATTATGATTCCTCATGTATATATTTGGTAATAGGGGTTATCTTTTATTTATACTGATAAAATAATTACCATGATTAAATTTTAATCAAGATTAATAAGTGTTAAAATGGGTAGTATAATATCGTTGTAATTTAAAAAAATAAATTTGACACATAGTCCTTATATAAAAAAAATTTGGTTATAAATTTATACCAACATGTTCCTCCAACAATTTCCCACCCAATTAATCTAACTCACAAAACTCTCTTAACCCTCATGTGATACTATTCTTACCCCTCATACAACTTTAGTTTCCTTGAAAAAAACCCTCTTTTCACCTATAAAATAAGCTCACTCCCAACTATTCCCTCATCCTTATCTTCCCCAAAGGCATTGATTACCAATTTCACTTCCTTCACTCTATCTCAAATTCTCTTCAAATATGTTCCTATGGTTCTATGGATTCTTCCTAATCATTATAAAGCTACTTAGAATTACAAGGGTTCCCATACACCTCTTTTTGATTCATGTACTTCATTTATGATAATTGCTTTGATTTTAAATTGTTTATTTTATCATGTGTTCATGATCAATGATGGTATATCTAAGTGATTCACTATTGATGATATATTAACCATATATCTCACTAAAACCATTTCATAATCCTTTTTTTTAAATTCATCATACTACCAATGCCCCTTATTTATTTTCCATTCCATATTTTAATATTGTGAATACTTAGACATGTTATAATTCAAGGTTATTCAAATTTATATAAATATCTTTCATTTATAGGTAAAATAAATGTATAAAGTCCAAATTAATTATTCACGGAATTTAAATAGTGAAATAAATTCTTATGTTGTATGATCAATGTGAAACACGTAATGATAGACATATAAAGGTTTCACCTTGATAACCCTCTAATGCATTGGGTAGAGAATTAATCTATATAGATGACATATTCATGATACATAGAAGAATTTCATAGTAATGTTTTATGATACCTTGGTGAAAAAAATTGGTAATATTCTTTGGTGACACATTAGTGATGAACTTTGGTGAGATGGTTATGAATGTATCATGTTTATATTGTAGCCACATTTATATGTTATTCATCATGTACTTATGATCATGTTATGCCTCATGTTCTTGTTACCATGTCATAACTCTTGAACTTATGTTCATGTTCTTACAATGTTCCTTGTTATTTACCTATTTTTTCATATATTATTCATTTTCATTTTTTATCCCTAATTGGTCATTATGATCAACCATTTATTTTGAAAAATGTCCATAGGAAATCATTTTTAGTGAGGTGATCTTGGATGGAATAATAAATAATTCAATTAATAGAGTTATTTTTTTGTTTTTTTATATGATCCCTTTATTCCTTGTATTATTTTATATGTTCCAAGACACTAAACCTCAAAAGGTCTAGAGAAAATGATTGGTGTAATTATTTTGATAAGGAATTATGCTAAAAGCCAACTATGAAATTTTGGGTTACAATTGTTGGTATCAGAGAAAGGATTTGTTATTTGTGTAAATTTAGACTATAAACCTTAGTGAAACCCCTAGTGATAAGACTATGTATTGGAACCAAAATCATGCATATTGGTTGATTATAGAGTATGTTGTTTCCTAGAAATATATCTATGTTTGGATATTACCATGTAGATGTAGCTACAACATAAATTCAACTGAGAGTAATCTCTATAATAAATATTGGTTGAGCATTACTCAATCTTTACTCTAGTGCACAGTGAGTGGTACTATGATATAACCTGTGTAAACACACTCCTGCGGATATATTATTGTTATCATATTTTTTTATATATACCATTTTTATGTATTCATAACTAAAGTATTTATTTCCATTTTTAAATATGAAAATATTAAATTATATTTTACTAGAAGAGCAATATTTGAAATTATTTTAGAATAAAAAATAACTTTAGAATTTATTATGACAATGATTATTTGTAGTATCCATTTTCTCATTTAACTTTTCTTCTGTTAGAAGAATTGTGGGAAATAGAGGGACCCATAATGGATGAAATGGAAAATGAAATAATGGTATCCCTAATTTTAGGGAATATGGAGTTAATAATTCATGATGATGTTAAGTTATCTATCTAAATTTATCAATAATATCAATAATAATGTTGATCATCCAATTTTAACAAAGAGAGAACTATAAGCTATTGAATCCTTCACGTTCCACTGAAAATATATTTTAGTGGAACATCTGATCAATGAATTACCAAATAATGGATCAATTATAGAGACTCTAGACTTTTTCATATAACATTACATAATTTTAATGATAGTTATACATCAAAGTACAAGCCATGGATCATAAATTCTAGTGTCTTTGAAGTCTAGGTATATAAAATTGAAAACATAGAACTAAATAAAACACATCTTTATTTAATATTCTAATTGAGATACTAACTTCCATTGTGCTCATAAATCATCATCAGATAACCAAGGGATAACATGAGAAAATGGATGAGCTAAAATCCTAGTAAGGAAAAAACATAGTAATAAAGCTTTAAAACATGGGTTAGAAGGCATGGAATAATGATATAAAAAATGCATGGTACATTTGAAATCCTAACATATAAACATAGAAACATATAAACATAGAGTCCTATTAATGTTTCATAAACATAAAACATGAATTTAGTACAAGTCAAGGAAAACCACCAAGACTATTTCACATGGTAGCACAAGTAAATGCTAACCTCCAAGACCGTCACACATGGTAACACAAGCCAAGGCTAACCACAAAGACCGTTACACATAACGTCTCATTAAACTCAAATTTACCCAATTCATTAGAGCGATATCTGGGAGCACCCATATAATATTTTCATGAATATTTTTTCCACATAAAGAATCATACATAATCAATCTTACATAGACATAAGCGTACCCATGGAAAGAAATGGGCATCACAGTCATGTCATAAAGCATAATAAATGTGTGTATCATACACATGTCCATAAAAGAAAGGAATTAAATATTACATGTAAATTCTTAAGGTATAAAGGAATATATCAAGATATTTTATTTCAAACATAAGTGAAGACTTGTAAAATAAAGTATATAACAAACTTTATAATTAAAACATTTTAGTGCAGTTTTAAGGAAAATACTAAATAGAATTTAAAATAGAAAATGGGATATTATTTTATATAAAATGATAAGTGAACCAATAAGGTTTTCATAAAAATAATGATTTTATAGGTACAATGTTTTCTTAAAATAGAATATATGGTGCACTTGAAATCGGGTAAGAATTCGTGAAGTTCCCTTAAAATAGGATTGCTTATCGGGAAGTATTGAGGAGGGAATCACTTAAAAAAAGTACATACCAGAAATAAAATGATGAAGGGGTATTGATTAATTAATTTTATACATTTAAACAATATTTAAAGGATTAAAAAAAATATAATATAACTTCATTTTGTTAATAATAAATATAAGGCAACCCGAAGGAATAACAGAGGTTTGGGTAGAATTTCTTACGGATTACCGACATTATGTTGGGTGTACCTAAAAAAGATTAATGAGGGAGATGAAGGGTTTATAATAACTTATATATCTTGAGTAATGTTTGTGGTAGGTGAAAATTCATACCCCATTATTAGGTAATAAAAATAAAATGTCATAACATAGAGGACATTCTTGAAAAAAGGTGAAATGGAGAGGATCCCTTACCTTAAGTCTGATGGAATTATCCACTAGATATTAATGAACCAAAGAACCAAATTAGGTTCCTTAATTAATATTTAAAGAACCTTTTATATATTTCAATATTTATTATTACCTTTTTTGGTCATTTTTGGCCATTTTTATGGGTTAAGTGGTTCAATTTCATTGTATGTGAGCATTTGTTTCATGATCGGTATACCTATATATATGAATGGAGGACAATGTTAAATGGAGATAGTTGTACATAATTAAAGTTTTATTATATTAGTGAAAATTAATATGGTAACATTTTTTTAATTTACATTTGGTTACTTTTTTGGAATATAAATCATTATATAAATTATTTAATGTTAACTCTTTGGGTTAATTGGCAGTTTTTGAACGTAAAGAACTCATTTTGCTTTATAAAAAAACCATGGGTAAAAATGATTAAAAAGTTACATATGAGACATAATACATATATTATAGGTTTGTTCAACTATAATAATGGTTTCATGACCATAATATAATGTGGTAATTGAAATTGAAAACCTATCATCCTTGAATGTTGTAAATTAGCACATCTCAGATGGTGTTTTCAATTTTTGTATAAAAGAATGGGAAATAAGGGATGATGAATAATTATTACATTATCATGAAAAAATTAAAATTCGTGTAAGTTAATAGAGACAAAAAAACATTTAGATTAAAGGATTTGAGGAAAGAAAAAGATAATAAATGCACTTGAAAAGAAAAGAAATGTTGAGAGATCCCTTACAAAAATTGAACAGCCTAACGATGTTGCTTAAAATTTAATAAAATATTTTTATTAGAGAAAAAAGGTGTCCCTAATTATTTTTACATAATATAGATAGTAATAGTAATATTTAATGACATATACCAATATAATTTAATTGAAATTAAAAATAATAACATAAAATGAAATCTTGAAAAAGAGAAGGGAGGTTGATTCCCTAACCTTTTAGAGTAACTCCTAAAATTTGATGTTTGGGACCATGGGTGATTGAGGAAACCGTGGGAGGACTCCTAGATAGTTAAAATAACCATATATTGTAGTATGATGAGTTTGGAATGAAGGAAAACAATGTAATGAGTGGGTATTTATAGTAAAAGAGAGAGAGTTTTTTATTAATTTCAAAAGACACCTCATTAGTGGTTTTTTAAAAAACCATGGGCTTGACCATGGTATTTTCTCAGGGCATTATCCAATTGGGACACCTCATATGATATTTTACTATACAAAATAATACCATTATTTTATATTAATTATTCCATCATTATGAGGTCATTAAACAAACTGTAAATTGAAAATTTTATTTTTACTAATCATGAAAAATAGAGTATTTTAGAAAACTCTCAAAAATTCAACCTAACTATTTTTTAACGTTTATAACTAAAAAATGAAATCCATTTTTTAAAAATAAATTTCAAAATTTTTTTAATTCATTTTTTAAATACAATAATAATTTATTCGAAAAAACCACATGAAAACTATAAATCATTTTATAACACCTTGAAAATTTAATAAAGGTCTATAAAATTATCTTATAACCATACGAAAATAAAGTAAAAATTTATGATTACATTTTATGAAAATACATTTTAATTTTAAATTATTAAATTAATTATAAAATTTTAAATAAAATATTTATGACAAACAAAAATACAAATACTTATACTATGATCGTTTTTTCACTTTTAAGATGTCTAAATTTTATTTACACATTCATGAGTAAAGTTTATATTTTTTCAAAATATTCTCTATTAATTACTATTCATACATGTATATAAGTATTCACCAAAAATTATGTTTTTCTTATTGGACTCCAAACATCTTACTAATCGCAATCATGAAATGTCATATTTTTGAAATTCAAAACCCAAAAGTGTAAAAATTATGTCTAAAGGTAAAATAGTACTTAGTAGTTCATTCTATATTTATTTCATGTGATTATATGACATAATCATAAGAAATAAATTTCCATTGAAAATCATTGGGTTGTTACATCAATTCTTTAGAAAATATAATTTTTTCTTCTATTTATATGATAAATAAAAGTTTTCTTAAGTTTTGTACCACCAAGAGGGAGAAGTGAATAAGTAATGGAAATTGATTAGTAACATAATGTTAATCGATGAATTCAATTCTATGGATTGGTAGTAGTTCAAGAATATCATTTTTAATTTATATTTTCATCGAACCATCTAAAAAATAGAAAGGGGGATCCATGGGATTTTATGAATTATAGAATTAATCTATGGGAATTTAAAATATGAATATTACAACCCTTGTGTGATATGATTAAATATTTTTAATTGGTTCTAATGGGAAGATTAATCGATTTTCTGGTGGAATGAGACCCCATCTATGAAAATATTTGAAAATATGATATTTTATGAATTTTTTAAGGTAGTGTTGTGTGATCTCAAAATTGAAATGGAATTTGGAGATACAAAACAACATCTTGGATGTAATGTTAAGATTTTAAGTATAGATTAAAATTTTAATATGGATTTTTATAATAAAATGGAGGTTATGAAACTATAACTTTCAATGTGAAATAGGTGTGGGAAGAAGAACAAGGGTAATTTCCTTCAAGGAAGTGGGAAGTGATACATGTGTGGAAATGGTGATCACATTTTTCAAAATAGTTACTAAGATGAAAAGACAAAAAAAACTAATTAAAATAAAAAAATAAAAATGTAGGAACATTATGCTACAATTTAGTATTTCTTATGTCCAAATCATGGACACTTTTCTAATTAGTGTATAAATTCGATAATGGTACAGGGAAACTGTAATTAACCACAATATAGGATAATGAATAACATATAGAAACCCTCTCTTTTAATAAATTAACATAACATTACATTTTAAGAATAAATATAACATTACAAAATAGAAAACCAATGACACAGTTAATTTCAGGACTTTCAAAACATTGGAAAAAAAAATCTAACTCAAAGAGAGCTCTTTAATATTTCCCATAAAGATTTTACCCTATAGTAATTATACATAAAATCATTATTCATAACTTGAATAAGGAAACATAAAAAGGGGTGATCATAGATTCTCGGTAAGGGGAAAAATGGAGATATGTGAGCATAAGCATGAAAATAGGCATATATGAAGGTGATTATAACATTATATGATAATTCTTGACATATCAAAGATCACAAACATGAGACATAGAAATGATAATGGATGTTCATAAGACATGAATCATATGAAAATCAAGGGAATAATTCATGAAATCATAACTTATGAATAAGACATAGAATTTTTTTCATATACATATGAATGGAAACTATTATGTCAAGGATACCTACCATGAACCTTATAACATGATAGGATTCAGATACAACTCATGTACCTGCTTCAGTCTTGGGATAACACCACGTTTACCCTCTTGTTTTTTTGGATAGGGACACAACCCACATAACCTATTGTTTTTGGGATTAGGCTACAACCAATGAACCCACTTGTTTTCAGGTTAATACTACAACCCATGAACCCTCTTGTTTTTTGTCTTGGGTTATAACCTATGTAACTTATTTCTTTGGGTCTTGGGATACAAACAGTGTACCCTACTATCTTTAGGATTGGGATACAACTTGTGTACCCTTTTGAAACTAGGCTTTGGTTACAACTTGTGTACCCTCATGTTTTCAACCTTGCGCAACAATGCATGTACCATATTGTTTTATTGATCAGGATACTACCTGTGTATCCTCTTGATTACGAGCTTCTTCTATAACCCACACAACCTATTGTTTTCAGGAATTGAATATAACTGATGAACACTCTCTTATTTTGGCATGGGATACAACCCATGTACCATTTTTTCAGGCTTGGAATACAACCAATATACCCTATTGTTTTTTAGTTTGGGCTACCACCCATGTACACTATGAGATCATATACCAAATATGATTACCCAATGAATTAGACGTAGATATGGGTCTCACCCATATGATAATGAAATCCTACATACTTTTGGATTAAGATAGTAAAACATTCATCATATCATGACCCATATAAAGAGATGGTTTTCATAAAAATATAATCGTATCATAGCATATGGAAAATATATAGGTTAAATAATCATTTAATCCTCAAAAAACTAGTAAAAGAAAGGGGGTTTCATAAAAATTTATCATGGTATAAACCATTGATGAGAAATTGGATTTTTAAACATCAATCCATAAAAACATAATCCATTAAAATAAAAAAATATTAACAGTATCCTTGGATCATATCCCTAGTAAAGCATAAACTATAACCAAGGATGTCATCATAGATGGGGAATTATTTTTAAGGATCTCTTAGAATATAGAATGTCCATGATTTTTTTTAAAACATATAGATTTCCAAATACATTTCCTTGGAAAAAATTTGAAAAAATATAAAGGAATCCTTAAAAATCATTTAAAATACTTCTTGGGGAAAATATACTTTACAATTTGAAAAATGGGTTTTTAAAACATCAATTATTTTAAAAATCCTTCTATTTGAGAATAATATGAAAATTTATAAAGAAATATTGAAAGAACTTTTTATTTGAAAACATTTAAAATATTTTGGAAAACAACTTTTTAAAAACATATTACTTAAAAACATATAAAAGAAAATTGATAACATTTTGAAAACCACTTCCTTGAAAACTTATAAATGAATCTTGAAAACATTTTTGAACTCTATTTACCTTGAAAAATTATATAAATTTCATGAAACAAAGTTTTAAATACTTTTTAGAAAACATGGTTTTAAAGTAACATAGATTTATGACTGAAAAGGAAAATGAAGTCAAATTTTAATAAAAACATTTTCTTAGATATCGTAAGTACCAAAGAGTGGGAAAATGGTACCATTACATGGATATAAAATTAAATTAAATAGGGTAATAAAATTAATGGTATTTATTGTGATATAGATCATACAGTATCATCAGTGGAAGAATAATCATAAAAAAATATCAATAAACGATGACATTAAAGCTATAAAATGTTTTCACTTTGGTAACATTAAATCCTAATATATATGATAGATAAAACAACATTACATGAATATTAAAATACCATTAAAAGTATAATATTCATAATATAACATGTCAAAATGAATTATATACATCTCATTGAAAAATATAGGTGCATAACATGGAATTCTTTTCAAATAAGAAAAATTGAAACAATATTGCATTACTAATTTGGTATCTTTTAAACCCATAACCCAATTAAAGAAATGTCCTTAAATGGATATGTAAATTCCCATAAACATTAATACAAGAATCATAGAATACCCACATGGGAATTATACATAAAAAAATAAATGAGTGATGAAAAAGACTTGTATCTCATGTAAATAACAAGGGATATGAAATTCACTTACCTCATTTCTTGAATTTCTTTTTACATGATAATACCTCCCCTTATTTTGGTAAATACATTTGGTTTTCACCCAAGGTCTTACATGATTGTATTTATACCAAAATTAAGGCTTCAAAAAGGATGTGAGGAATGTAGGGAAGTAAATTGTGAAGATATCAGACTAAACTAAGGGGTTTTAGAGGTTTGAGGAAGGGGGAGAAGTTGTGGAATTTTATAGGGGAGGGAGGGGACACACTAGGAATTTTTAAAAACAAGTCAGTTGTACAATCATTTTACCAAAAAAAGTCATAAAAAAGACCAAACACAAGAATATAATGTTTATGAATGAAATATAGTGATAAAATGGGTTTTGGACAAGTGGATAGGTTATTTTTTCCCCTTACGATTAAGGTTTAGTCCTTTGTTATTCTTGATTTTACCTTAATAACAATAATTAATTTTAGTAGATTTATGTTTTTTTAAACAAATTAAGTTGATGTTATGAGACTATAAATATTATACTTATTAAATCCATTTATATACATTTTTTGAGATTAAATTCATCTAAGTGAAAAAATTAATTTAATACTAATCCCATAGAGGTAGCAAGAAAAATGGTTTTTAATGTGAGGATCTTCAAAAGATCATTAATATTTTATATCTAAATTTAAAATAAAGATGATTATAATTACGTAAATTATATTAATAGATGTATAATTGATCTATTGTGACTTTAATACCAACTTAAAATATAATTTAACTATATTATTAAATTAAAAGGAAAATTATTTTTGAAATAAAATTCTGTATTTTTAACTAGTCATCAAAAAATAAAGTTTCATATAAAATCCTGAAAATTCACCCTAAGATAATTTAAAATTATGAGTTCAAAAATGAAGATTAATTTATTAAATTAAATTCCTAAAAAAATTTTAAATTATTTTTTTACTATTCACATAAGGACATAAAACTAGATTATTTGAAAAGACAATATTTTCAAATATATAAAGACTTTTCCAGTATTATATGTTTTATTATAAATATTTTTAATTTATAAAAAACCATTATAAAAAATATTTAAAAATTATATATTTATATTCATATTACTAATTTTAATGGTTAGGTTATAACTACATCATTTAAATAATTATAGCAATAAAATTATGTTTCTTAGAAACTCGGTGTTGCATGTAGTGTAAGATTATCTTGGTGTAGTGTATAATGAATGTTTTAATTAGTGTAATGTGGAACACTAACATCAAATAAAATTAATTTATTTGAAAAAAAATGTATACACACACTCTATGTGTAACATTATACACCTTGTAAAACAAATTTTTCAATAAAAATTCATTGGGGTTAGGTTCAATAATTCAAAGTTTCTTTCATAGAATCTCAAACATTAAAAGTGAATTCTAGAATTTCCTTTAAAATGGAAATTTTTTAAAAATTATAGCCACCCAATGTAAATTATTACCATGTGTCCACAAGGGTTAATATTATTTGAAAGTGAAAGTATAGTCTCTGAGTAAAAGTTTAAATAATAATAGAGATTTTTAAAGATCTTTGATCCCAAGATAGGGTTTTATCTAGATAAATTTCTCAATAATATAACCATAAATTGAAAAAGTGTGATAGAGGTCATCGATATCATCAAAAATGATGATAATTAAATAAAATTTTATTTAAGGACTACTTTCCTAAATAATATTTACTTACTTGATTTCATTCCATTCCTTATTCACAATTTTATCCTTTAGTTGTGCCTTAATAAATTCTCATTTGATATCTTACTCTAGAAAATGAAGGTGAATTTTTTATTCCTAATGAACTGAAATATCATGAGATACATAAAAGTAGTGATCAGGAAGTCCAACTATCCTTAGTTAACAATAGAGGAAAATGGTTAGAACATGTTATCCAATATTCATAAATACTCATGTGGTTAGATAATACATTAATCCATAAAACCTCCTCCAATATTTAACATTAACCATTAAATAATTGGTTATCCTTGTTACCCTTAAAAAAGAAAAAAATCTAACTATTTAGAATGAATTTTACTAAATCTACTTATCATTGATCCCCTATATATAAAATAGTATCTCTTGGTCGTCACATTCCAAACATGTGAATACCCTAATCACATATTCTCTTGAAACATGGTAATAACCTGATTTATCATAAATACTTTTGTAAAACATTCATGCTTCCTTATTCCAAATATTAATGTACATATTTATTAAATCCAAGAAGTTGTAAACTTAATCCATGATAACAAAGACCACATTTTCAGCAAATCCTTTATCAGTTCTGATGTCATAAATACTATCCAATTTACATTATCCATACCTTAATCTCTTTATCAATATAAAATATTTTTTCTCATCCTTAGTAACATGTTAGGTGTTTTTATTCCTTAATATAGATATCAAATTCCCATTAAATCAATTTTATATGTAATCTAAACCATTAAATATATCCTTCCATATCCGTAATGAAAAAAATACTAAAAATAATTATATATTTAATGATTCATATAACATAGTATTTGAAATCCAAAAAAATTACACTTCATTCATCCAAAATTATCCCCCAACCATTACTTAGGATTCTTTGACTTATTCATTAATAATTACTTCTTAGAATAGGAAATATGAATCATTAATTAAGGTTCCTAAACCTCAATATAATCATTATTCTTTTGTTTAATGTAAACAATACCAGAAGAATAGATCATACCATTAATATTTCATTTGGGAATCTTTATCATCAGTGGTATAACCAATACTTGAACCAAATTCATGATTATCTTCATGAGACATTCAATTTGTATATCAATTTTATAATTCCCATATCTTTCATATCTGAAACAATAAATGTTAACGTAATCCCTTCTAGTACTTTAAATTCTATAATATAGAAATTATAGCATGAGAAACACTTATCATAGATAAAAACCAAAAAATCATGAAAAAAATAATTATATGATCTCTAAATCAGGACACCTTACTTGATCAATGGAAACCTAGGTTTATCCTAGTTTATTCATATCTAAATTATTTCTAAATGCTTCACATTGGTTTTTTTAGCATTCATGAATTCCCATAGAAAATACCTTAGTAGTCTCAAAGTAAGTCTGTAGTAGGGAATGTTGTCATGTACCAGGTTATGCTCGAGTCAGTCATGAAACACCTTGTCCGAGTTGTAACTCCTAGGTAAATTTGTGCATGAAATACATCCAACTATAGTATTTGGACAATTATGTATTATTAGGAAACCTCTCACTCTATTAATTACCAAAATTCCTAGACATTTTCTAATAATTTAACTCATGGGTGTAATTATCCTTATAAACATCCATAGACATATCTGTAGAATATCCTTAGGTATCTCACTATTTTTTTCTCATTATAGTTTCCTATGGATGACTAAACCTATTCTTTGATACCAACTATAGAGACCCTCAATTTTCATACATTTACATTACATCCCATTTGTGTAATTCTTAAAACATTTCAAAAATAGACAGCCAAATACCATATTAGTTTATTCATTTTTGAAACATAGAAAAAAAATCTAACTTAGAGATAAGTATTTGATGTTTCTCATAAATATCTTCACCCTTATTAATTCAACATAATGACCTTTCTTTTTAACCTGGGGAAGGAATCATAAAAATTAGTGAGCTTAGGTTTTCATTAATATTAAACAATAGAGATATGTAAGCATAAACATGAGAACATGGGTATGATAACCTGATCATAACATTATAAGATTAAACCCAATATAACAATGATCAAAAAAACGAATCATTTCATAGATATTGGCAGTACACAATACATGATTAAAAACAGAATCAATATAATAATCTATTTAATCAAAACTGAGGAATAAGATATATAATTTTTTACATACACATAATCATAGAAACAGTTATGTCTAGGATACCTACCAAGACCTTTATAACATGTTAGTCTTGGTATAAAACCCATGAACCTAAAATGATCTTGGGATAACTACCCATGTACCCACTTTTTTCTGGTCTTGGGATACAACCTGGGTACCCTCTCATTTTTGGGCATGGGATACAACTCGTGTATGTTCTTGTTTTTTGGGATTTGGATAAAACCCGTGTGACCTCTTTTTTTCAGGATTGGGATACTACTTATGTACCCTTTTTTTCAATCGTGGGATACAACCATTTTACCCTATTTTTATCAAGAATTTTCTACAACCCTTTTACCCTCTTGTTTTTTAGAATTGGATATAACCCAAGTACCCTATTATATTTTTTCTTGGGCTACAACCTATATATCCTCTTATTTTACGGATGGAACTAAAACTCTTGTACACTATTGTTTTGGTATTGGTCAATAACCCATATATCTTCTTTCTTGAGGGCTTGGTCTATAACCAATGTACCCCTTTAATTTTGAGCTTGGGAAACAACCCTTGTACATTATTTTTTGGGCTTTGGATAAAACACATTTACCCTCTAATTTTTTATCTATGGATACAACCAATGTATCTTTGAAATCGTACACCACATATCATTTCCCAATTTATTATAGGTAGATATAGGTCTCATCCATCTCTTAATTAAATCATACATACATGTGCCATAAAGAAATAAAACTTTTATCATATCATGACCCATAAAAAGATATGGGATTCATAAACATGTAGTAATATCATATCCTATGGAAAATATATTGGTTTCACAACCATTTATTCCTATAATAACTTATTAAAGGAAGCAGGTTTCATAAGCATTTATTATGGTATAACCAGTTGAAGAGAAATAAGTATCCCAAACATCAAGAAATAAAACCATAGACAATTCATAGAAATAATATCAATGGTATCCTTTTATCATATCCCTAGTAAATTATATTGTATAACTGATAATATCATCCAGGATAGGGAATTATTTTGAAATATCACATGGCGGATAAATTTTAAATTAAAATAACTTTTTAAAATATTTAAAATTTTAAAAATCCTTTTCCTTGAAAACATATAAATAAATCCTGAAAAATAATTTATAACACTTATTAAGGAAAATATAATTTACACTTTCAAAAATCTTTCTAAAACATAATGAATTTTGAAAACCGATCTCTTAGAAAATAATTTGATTTTTTTTAAAAAAAATATTGAAAACAATTTGAAATATCTTTTTTCATGAAAACATATAAAATAATCTTTAAAAAAATTTCTTTAGAACCATTTTCCTTGAAAAATTATAAAATAATATTGAAATAATTTATAAAACATTATCCTTGAAAACTTATTAAAAACGAATTAAAAAATTAAAAACCATTTCACTAGAAAAATATAAAATAATATTGAAAACATTCTGAACTTTTTTTGAAAACACGGTTTGGAAAGAACACATATTTCTGAATAAAATTAGTATTAATGTCATATTTTCATAGAAACATTTTGTTAATTATCTTAAGTTATAAAGAGTATAAAAAAGTACAATTACTTGGATATTAAAGGAAAATATAGTGGGTAAGAAAATTATTTATATTTATTGAGTGATGGATCATACTATTTTTTCAATGGAAGAACAATCATAAAAAAGTTCTGATAAACGATGGGATTAAAGCTATAAACTGTTACCACATTGGTAACATTAAATCATATTACAGTTGAAAAAAACAATACATAAAAATTTACCTATCATGAAAAGAAGTATATTCATGATATAAAATTTAAAAATGTATTATATACACATCCTACAAAAATATAGGGGAATAACATTGAATGTGTCTCAAAGAAGGAAAATTGAGACAAAAATACTCTACTTATTTGGTAACATTTGAACATAAACCCCATGAAAGAAAATTCATCAAATGGATATCTAAAAAACAATAAATATAAATATTATAATCATATAATATATCAATGGGAAGTATATAACCCCAAAAATGAGTGGTTCATAATACATATATCTCATAGAAATTGTAACGCCCCGACCCCAGTTACCCAGTGTCGGTGCATTATTTTAATACATTGGAATGATTACAAGGAATCAAGTCCCAAAGGGCCGATCAGTTTAGCAGTCTTGGAAAATAGATTACATACATGAATGTTACATTACACTTCATAGCGTACAAAACGGCATAAATAATCCTTTATGAATTCCATTGTTCCCTTGTCTTAACCCTACATATCAATCACAATATACTTCTTCGAATCCTGGGAAAAATAAAAAATAAAAAGGGGTGAGCTCAAACTCTTTGTAAGGGTAAGAAATACATCAGAAACTTTCATAAATAAGCATAAACATTTAAGGCAATGTATAACTAAAACAGAAACCTTTTAAACTTAAACTTCAACATAGTATGGCAAGAATAAAATGAAATAATTCCATTTACTTATTCACATGGATATTCTGCGAATCGAATAATCACATGCAATATCAATAACCACTTTTATAATGATGGAATGCATAATGTCGAACTTTAATTTCTGTGTCAAGGTCTCGTGCCAAGACCTAAGGGATAACTGTAACCAGAACCCAACCCGGAGAGCCTCTGTAACTGGACTCCATCCCGGAGTGCCTCTAATAACCGGACACTAACCCAGAGTGCCTCTAATAACCGGACACCAACTCGGAGTGCCTCTAATAACTGGACACCAACTCGGAGTGCCTCTAATAACCAGACACTAACCCGGAGGGCTTACTTTTACCGGTCCCCAACCCGGAACATACTAGTCCAACACATTCATCTTAAGAAGAGGATGAAATATAACATAAACATTCGTATTAAAACTAACATACAAAATGTCACAACTTTAATCATAAACCATTAATGGCATAAAAATAACTCATCCATAGTCAAATATATCACAAAAACTTAAATAAAATATGGATGATTTGTATCATAATAAATCAACTTGAATTTTTTTTAAAATTTATCAAAGGATGTTGACATAGATGAAATCAATACTATTTGAGAGAAATATCTCTTTTTTTGAAATCATTTAAAAGTCGCATAATTATAGAGAAAACCTTTATTTTGAAAATATCTTTATAAGCTTGTGAAGGAAGCTTCAAAGATGTAATAACGACGGAGAATAACCGCACCCACCATATAAGTTAAAAAAAAGACATTCTTACCTTAATTTTGTCAAAAAGGTTAAAAAGGACCTTGTTTTGAAAACGACGGAAAGATTCCTTTATAAACCTTTTATAAAAAGTCAAACAAGGGTATAAATGTCTTTAACCCATATTCTTTTAAATAGTAAAAATGTTTTGTAATAATTTTTTAAGAAACATGGATGTGGATGATAAAGAGATCCCAGTAGATTATTACGTATATACAACCTCGGATAATGAAGAGATTGCGAAATAAACCCTTACCAATTTGGTAACTTCCGAAACATACAACCCATGAAAGAGGTATGATACAATGAATATGTAAATACACATAAATTAATGTGTATTGCACAAATAATATAATTATGGGCAGTACATACACCACACAAAAGGTAATGGTGGCAATATGGCATGAATCTCACGGGAATAAGGAGTGAGATGAAAACCCCTTACCTTGCACTTTCCTTTAGTCGAGGGTACGTTTAACCTCCTGTAAGAAATCGTAGTGTGTTATTAAATTATAACAGAACCATATTAATATTTATGATAACATACATGATTCATTTATGACTTTATATTACCCATTTAATAATAATTTCCATGTTAAGTTAACATTTCGGGTAATAATCACTTTCTTTATCGTACGTGTTTTAACTTGTCACTCTTGGTTGTATCACTTAGATCGTTATTTAAATAATTCCAGAATATAAAACATGATAAATATATCATATATATTTCGAATATAAATATGTATAATAGACATATATATGTAATGGAAAACACCGTTTATGGAGACGGTAGTCCCTACATACGCATAAACGTTGTTTCTGTTTTCATATAGTTTTGAACGGAAGTAGGTGAATAAGATATATGTAAGTATATAAATCCTTATATATATATATCCAGTAGAATTATTATGTCATATATTACATACTTATTAGTAATATATATTTTTATAATCATCGATGAATGGTGAACTTGGAAATGAATCTCATCGCGTCGTGGAGACGGTAATCCGTACGTAGGCACGAGCGAAAATATCATTATTTTGATATTAAAATAATATATAATTGGATGTTATATCATATATACAGAATCATTATCATGTTATATTAATTATTTACATGAATTATAAATCATTATTATACCCATCCAAATAATAATATATTGAATAACAATTACACCACGACGTGGAGACTGTAAGCTGTACGTACGCACGTATGGCGACATGTCATTCAAAGGATGGATAGAATACTGAATATGGTTGTACCATTTTTATAATAATATTATGGTATATAGGATATACTGGATTCATTATTTTAGAATGGTAATAACAAAGAAATAAGAAGTGGAAGAAGAAAGGAACTTGAAAAAGGCTGGTGAAATCATTACATCTTCTTCGGGTTCTTCCTTTTGATTTGATCAAAAGGGATCCTTATGATGGATTTATAACTAAAGGAAGGACTCTAGGATAAAGTGAGGGAAGTTTATAGAGTATTTGGGCCGGTGTTGGCCGAACTAAAAGGCTTTTATGGTTAGAATTAATGAGAAGGGGGAGTGTCCTTTTATAAGAGGGGTGAGGGTCTCTTTAGGAAAAACTTAAAGTATTAATTTATAATAAATTCATATTCAGTTTCAAATGGCTCCAAAGTGGATTATTTAAGGGTAAATTTGGGGATGGTTCTAAAAACACTCAACAAAAAGAATTTAGACAGGTTTGGGTTATTATATTAACCTTATCTTTAAGTATTAACTCTTAGTTAATTAGTTTCACTTTTACAATGTCTCTTCGTATTTTTATATTATATGGTTATTAAACTTACTATATAAATACAAGAGACCCCCAAGTGGTCCATTAATGATACAAATATCATGATATAAGTCTCTTGGACAAACCTTAGATTTTTAGGAATTTAATATCATTTAATAATATAATATTTGTTTTAAAAACTCTTTTATGTCAATTTTGACACTATTCAATAATTGATTTTTGTAAAAATCATAACAGAATGATTACTTAGAAAAAAGTTAATTAAATCAATCCTAATATGTCATATTATCCTATAAAATTATTTTAATTCATTAAAAGTTTCAAATTATATTTATTTGGGTATTTATAATATCAATTAGTTTAATTTTTCACTATTATGGTAATTACTGCATCACTATTGTGTCATAAATAAATTAAATTATTTAATATCTAAAAATTATAAATAAAATACCATTATGTAGAAAATAGTTTTAGCTTTCTAATGAATATTTATAGTCGAAAATCCAATATATATAACCCTATGTAAAAATTATTTTTCTAAAAGATATATGCTTGTGTCATTTTTGTATTCATTTTAACTTAATTAAAATAAAGTGTCCCTATCACTTACAAGTGGCACCATGGGGTCCCAGAATCGACTCAAAGATGCCCATGGTTATAAATGTATCAACCAATAATGTTAGGACACGTTTTAGGGAAAATTGTTTTTATTATAATATTATTTTTTAACCCTTATTTACCGGATTTACCCTTTAACCATGGTAAATAAAATATTTACCGAAGTAATTATTCAAAATGTCTCAAAATAAAAGTTACCTATTTACACAATTTGAACATCCTGATTACAAATATGGAATCCATTTTTCCAAATTCAAAACACAGAAGTGGCAGAAATTAATTTAAAATTAATTCCTGCTGTCAAAACAAAAAGCGTGTTTTTAAGATATAATAACTTTCCAAAGATTGATACTTGTTTATGTTCGGTTTAATTGTGAAATTATGTCCAATGACCAACATTTTATTTAATGGTAAAAATATATTCTAAATATACTTTAAAACCACTCAAATTCATAATTTATCACTATTAATTATTTTGATTAAAAAAGTTATTTTTAATTAAAATTTAGTAATTTTCACTATTCATCAAAATATTAAAGTTATCCAAAAAGTACCAAAATTTCACCTTAGGCTAAATTTGATAATAAGAATCCAAAAATTAAGTCCATTTTGAGATTTAAAATTTCTAAAATTTTAAAAAGTAGGCATTACTATTCATAACGGCTACTTTGATTGGTCGTGGTGTGTGTTAGAAATCAAAGTTGCGTACAACACACACTAATGTATTATTCAAAGAGAAGCGTACCGTAGAAGCTCGAGGTGTTATAGAAAGAAAATGTGAGATGAAATTTCTTTACCTTTTTTCTTGACATTTTTTGTACACATTCAGACATCATTTTCTTTGGGTAAATCCTTTTGGTTTGCACCAAGGGATTAATTTGTTAGATTTATTCCCAAAATCAGGCATCAATGAGGAAGGTAGGGATGTTTGTATATGAATTTGATATAGATTTTTTGAACCTATATTCTTTTAGAGGTGTGATAAATTGGGAGAGGTGGTGGCATTTTATAAGGGGGTAGGGGACCCTCTTGGCATTTTGAAAAAATGATCAGTGTACCCACATGTTTATATAATAATTCATAAAAAAAACAATAATAAATGTTTTATGGAAGAAATATATCCAGAAGTTTGTGTTGTAAAGGTGTTTAGGTCATTTTGGTGATTAATTTTAGGGTTTAGTCGCTCGTTATGCTTAGTTTTACCTTAATCGATTTACTTAATCTTAATCACTTTCACTAATTTTTTAGAAAAAAATTATGTTGATATTATTAAAATATAAATAGTCTAATTATTACAACAATATATATCAATTTTTTGAAAATAAGTTTACCAAAGTATAAAAAATATGTTTAATTCTAATCCTATTGATGTGGCGAGAAAACATGTTTTTAAAATGAGAGTGCTCAATTGTTCGTTAAAATTTTATATCTAAATTCAACATAGAAATGATTTCAATGACCTAAATTGGATTAATATATTTATTATTAATCTTTTTTTACTTTAAAAACAACTTATAATATAAATTAACAATGTAAAAAAATTAGACAAAAAATCAGTTTTGAAATAAAATTCATTATTTATCACTATTCATCAAAAAATAATGTTTTGTAGAAAAATTATTAAAATTCACTCTAATAAAATTTTGACTTTCTAATTTAAAAAATTATGATTATATTATCGTATTAAATTCTTAAAAATGTGTAAAATTAAATTTATTATTTTTCATAAAATCACATAAAATTATATCATTTTGAGAAAATAGTATTTTCAATCCTATGAAGACTTTACCAATATTACAGGTTTTATTATAAATATGTTATATATATATATATTATAAAAAATATTTAAAAATATTAATTTAAATTCCTATTAATAAGTTTAACAACATGGTTATATCAATCTCATTTAAATAATTATAAAAATAAATTGTTGTTTTGTAGAATCTCATTATTGTGTGTAATGCAAGCTAAGTTGGTGTTGCATATTGTGCAAGCTTATATTTTTGTAGTATATAATTAGAGTTTGACTTATCATATCATAGAATACTGTACATAAAATTAAATTTATTTATTCAAATAAAATTAAAAAAAACTCATGGTGTTACATAATACTTGTATTATTTCCATTATGGTTAATGAAGTAGCGGCCCTAAATAATATGGTGTGAGGTACACTTATTGTTCACTAAAATACAACTAGATGATTTTTTGACACGAGTTCTACATATTCTTTTATTTCATTCCCGTTTTCAAAGAACACCATATCAAAATGTGCTCCTTTAGAAGTATAGATATCAACTCAAACTCATGGGGGTTATTCAGCCAACAATGGTATATAGATATTTCCATATTGTCATTAAGGAGTGTAATCTCATCACTAATACAGTAATCATTATAATAGTGTAATTTTATATAATACTTGGTATGGATTGTATCTCAAAGTACAATTACAAGATAAATTTTATAATTAAAGAGATTTTGGTGAACTTCCTAGGAAAACCTAATTTTATCATGAATGGAGAGATATTCGAGCATCCATTTTTTCAAGAACAAACTATAATAGAACTCTTTATTAAAAATTTTGGGGAATAAGGGGAAGTAAGTGAAAGAAAGAAAAATTAAATTTGTAACCATTTTTTATGAGTTCCAAGATTTATTTATTGATTAATTTTCTAGACCTCCCATAGAAAGAGAGGTATAATTCCCAATTGAAATCATATAAAGATCCAAACCTATATGAAAATCCCCATATATAATGGTTTTCATATAGTTATTTGAAGTGAGGAAGCAACACTAAGATATTTTGGAAAAGTGATCCATAATTCCAGTAGTTTCTTCTACTGTAGAACATGTTAAATTTATTAAGAATAAGGATGGATTGATGTTATTATGAATTTACTATAGAGAACTCAAATCGATCATAATAAAAAAACATATTTCTTGAATTTATTATTTGTTAAACCATCTTTATATAGATAAATTATTACTACGATTTTCCTCTAATAATTGTATTATCAATTGATAGTGAAGAAATAATGTATTAAAAAGACATTTCTTCAAAAATGGTATATGTCGTAAGAGTTTTTTATGCTGTTTGGTTTGACTAATTTCCCCACTATATTTTTGGACTTAATGAATAAATTTTTGGAGGACTAACTTGATTAAATAATATCATTATTAATTATATTATGAAATATTCTAAAATTCATGAGTATCATGAGGAATACTGATGTATTATACTATAAATTTTTTCATATAAAAGGTTTTTTTTGAATTTGGTAAATGAGAGATTTGGTTGTAATAAGTTAAATTATTAAAATACGTTGAATCATTCAATGGAATCTATATAAACCCATGTAAGCCAATTTTAGTTTAAAAGAGGCCTTATCTAACTATATTAATGAATATTTTTAGTTTCTTTGGTCTAGATAGATTATATAAAAGGAATTTGTAAAAAAAATCGTGACTTCCTAATTCACTTATCTTTTTAACATAAAAAAGATTTAAGTTAAACTGAATAATGGAATGTGAATAAACATTTTAGGTACTAAAGTATATGTTTTTTAGTGAACCTATTGTAATATTACCCACTAATAGAGAAGTGTTTTTTATTTATAATAACTCATCGTTGAATGGATTTGGATGTGTTCTCATGAATAATGATAAAGTTATTGATTATGTGTATCAAAAATTGATGCCTATTGAGCATAATTATCCTGCATATGATTTAGATTTAGTCATAGTTGTCTATTGATTAAAGATATGGACACACTATCTTTGTGGTTATAATTATAATATATACACATAACACCATATTTTTATGTACATATTCATACATAAGGAACTGAACATGAGATAAATAATCTTGTTGGGGTTTAGGAATTACTATTATTATTCAATTAATTATCCCTTAGGTAAAGAGAATAATTTTGTTTATTCACTGAGTAGGAAATACCCCAAAGTTCATGAAATGAGGAGATTTGAAGATGATCCATGGGTCAAGGACTAGGTAAAGATGTATATAAAAGTTTCAATGGAAGGAAAATCCCTGACCATATACAAAATTATTTCCAAACAATCATTATTGGAGAGGTTCAAGAAATAACAAGGAGATGAACCTATGATACCAAGTAGAATATAAGTGGTAAAAAAATAGAAATTTTCCAAATTTATATCTTGATCAAGAGGGAGAGTTATGGTTTCAAAAAATGCAGTGTAACTAATCTACTATGAAATTAAAGAAAGAACTATTGGACAAATCCAACAACTCCATATTCTCTATACATACAAGAATATCCCAAATGTATAATTCTCAACAGAAGAACTATTGGAAGGATAACATGAAAATTGTCATTTTTAATATAAAGATAGATTTTTTGTACATTAGTATGTAAATGAATCGGATTAACTTCATAAGGTAGTATTTAAACCACTGTCTATACCTTTATGGGAGTAGGAAAACATCAGTATGGAGTTTTTTATTGTCCTTATTAATATTTAAAAGGGTAATAATACAATATTGGTAATCATTGATAGATAAAACAATTCTCATTATTTCATCTCTATACAAGAGGTTTCCTCCCTTGATCATCTTACTCTCTTGGATATTCAAGAATTTATAAGACTTCATTGTGTGCTATTTTCAATTATATGCCACTGAACATCTACTTCTTTATTCTAGATAATCCTACAAATGGTTATCCAAATAGAAATTAAGAGAAGAATAGAATAATACTAATAAACTGATGAGATTTCTGAGAGGAAAAATCAAACATTGGGGGACATGTTATGGTCTAGGACCCCTGATTTATAAGGGATCTGGGAACAAAATACTACACTTATTAAATTATCATACAACAAAAGTTTCCACTCATATATTCAAATGGATCCATATAAATAATTTTATAGAAAAATAAAAATAACTATGACATGTTGGGATGGTAATATATAAAGAAAAATATTGTGAAAACCCTTGTAAAATATACCACATAGAAGATAAAAGTAATCTAGACACATATTGATCCTAACCAGGGTCGGCAAAAGTGTTATTCTATAAATTAAATGAAGGACTTTTAAATTTATATTAGAGAACTTGTATTTATAAAATTATAATCCTTGAAAGGATTCATGAGAATTGGGAAGAATTGAAAATTGGGTACAAGGTAAAATTCACCATATGAGGTTCTGGGGTGTGTTTGGGAAATTAAATATCTGTTGGAACTAACACTCAATTTTCAAAATTTCCATGATATCTTTTATGTGTCCTTTTTATGATAGTATATTCCAGGCCTAAAAAATAAACATGAAATTAGTGACATAAAATTAGAACCTACATTTTATATGAACAAGATCAAATTATTATTCTCAATGAAAGGATATAAGTATGGAGAAATAATAAAACCAAATATTAAAATATTTATGGAGAAATCAAAAGATTAAGGATACAAACTAGGATGCAAAATAAGTGATGATGGAAATATATCCACATTTATTTTAAAGTATGATTTAAATTTCATGAGATAAGTTTTTTAGGGGGGAATTTAACACCATGATTTTATATATCTATATATATTTCTATTAAATAAATATAACATTTTTATAGCTTTTTATACATGCATCACCAAAAGAAAACAAATCATGAAACATTTTATTAAAATTTATATACAAAATGTAAAGCATCCATGGGATTAGAAGATGTAAATATAGATAAGTATTATATAAAATTTATGTCGAAAATAAAAATAATGGTATATAATTAATAAAATTCAATTTTTATAAGTAAATAGCTTATAAATAATTTTATGTGTCAAATATGTTTTACCTAAAAAATTTTCTTTTATATGATATTAATTTTAATATATTTTGGTTAAATAGTAATTTTAATTAAAAATAAAATAATATATATAATAAAATAAGTTAATACCAATCCAATAGTTATAACTAAGAATGTTGTTAATTTATTTTACTCACAGAAGATTCATTTTTCCAAAAATCATTTCACACACGTGTATATTATTTAATTTTTAGAAAAATTTATAATTTTTAAAAAAAAATTAAATTGATCACATTTAAATTATCAAATTAATATGATGTTTAAGATTATATTAAAATTAATTAATAATCATTAAAAATTAATGTTAAATATGATTAAGAATGATTAATTATTAAAACATCATTTTTTATAAAATTTGTTTTTCTACGGATTATATGTTGTAATTTAAATGTAATTTTCATTATATTTTGAAATTTTATTATTTTAAATGGGGCCCAAATTGGTATTAATCACATTGAAATTTGATAATAATGTTCAGGTTATATTTTAAATGATACAATTATTACTATGACTTATATTTAATCAATATTAATAAGTATTAAAATGCGTAATCAAATGTGGGTCTAATTTTGCTAAATTAGTTTGACACATTGAACATATATCATTCCTTTCTAAGGATAAAAATTTATAAATAAATTTTTTACCAGGATTTCTCCACCTAATTCACCTAAATCACAAAACCCACCTTACCCACGTTTTATATCATTTTTACCATTCACCAAACATTAGTTTTCGTGAAAAACACCATGTTTTCACCTATAAAAGAAGTTGAGTCCCACCCATTATCTCATACCTATCCTCCCATAGTCATTTATCACAAAGTTCCCTTATCTATCCATATTTAAATCACTCCCAAATAGTTCTTAATATATTTTTAATTCCTTTAAATATTTAGGAGTTTCTATATAATGTTAAGGGTTTCCCTCCTAAAAATTTGTGATTCATATACTTTTTTTCTAATAATCCCTTTAATTTTCAAATGATTATTCTTTCATGTGTTTATAATAAATACTTTACATTCAAAATTATTCACTTTTAGGAGATATTACCCTTATCTCTCATTAAATAAATTCCATAAACCTTTTTATGTAGTCTGTGTGGTGTCGAAATCACTTCATGATTTTACATGCCATATTCTCATATTGTGAATACCTAGTCCCGTTGTTATTCAAGGGTATTAAAACATATATAAATACCATTAATTTATTGGGGACATAAATGTGTAAAATCCAAATTCCTTATTTTTATAATTTAAATGATAAAATACAATATTATGTTATATGATCGATTTGTCACACATAATGAGAGACATTTTAAGGGTGCACCTCAGAATCACTCCAATGCATTGGGTAAAGGATTAATCTCTCTGTCTGACATGTTCCTAAAACCATGAAATAATTACATGAAAATTTTTATGATACCAAGTTGAATAACTTTTTTATTATTCTTTTAAAACATCTTTATTATGATGTTCATTGAAATGCTTATGGATTTTTCATGTTTATATTATAGCCACATTTCTATGTTTTTCCTATTATACTTATATAATGTTGTTCCTCATGTTATTATTATTATGTAATTCCAACTTTCCTTATATTAATATTCTTAAACTATTCATAAATTTTTATCCATGATCTACATTTATACTCATTTTCATTGTCTATCCCTTACTATTCTTTTTTTCCCACGCCATAATTTTGATAATTTACCATTCAAAATCATATATAGTAAAGTTATCTTGAATGGGATAAAAAATATGTCTCTCAATAGGGTTAAAATTTCATTTGTGTTTTCTTATATTATCGACATATTCAATGAACTATATTCCTAGTTTCAAAGGCACTAAACCCAAAATGGTTTGAAGGAAATGATCAATTTAATAATTTTGTTAACGAATTATGTTAAAAACCAAAAATGAAATTATAGTTCTTTATAAAACATGATAAACGTCATCTATGAATCAAAACCAAATCAATTGTGGCGGTCCCTAGCCACTAACACACAATTATTAAACACATCTAGTTTAATTTCATATCCCCTCCCTCTAATCAAGGACTTCATTCTATTGAAGGTCCATACATAGATAATATCATTGGGTCCTCCCCACTATATTATTTCCTATATCATCAATCAACCAAAAACAAATGCCCAAAATGTTTCATTTACTGTGTAACACTTATCTTGAGAACATCATGACATAAATCGGAAATTATAACCCTAAATCTCCACTTTTAGTTAATAAAACAATTGGTTATCTCAAATTTCCTCATTTAATCATTAGAAACATGAGAATAAATTAGAAAGCATCAGGATATTTAAGCCCCTTGTGGAATAAAAACAAACTCTACTACGGAGCAACGCATATAACCCTCACAATAACCTTGAAATTATCTAATATACATAGGATTGTCTTCCAAACCTGATAAACATGAAAATACCTCTCTCCCCACTAACCCTAGTTCAAGAGTTTGAAATATTCATAGTATACTCGATCTTAAAAAATTTCAATAATCTGCTACCCATTAGATACTCTCCCTCACCAAGTGTGTTATCTAATGAGTGACTGTTTACCAAACATTTCTTTATGATTATATGATTGTAACATAAGGGTTATAAACTAATGAAATGTATGTGTCCAAATTATAAATATGGTTACTATGTAAAAAACCAAGAGTCAGGTACCATATATCACCCATTTTGGAATGGCTATAACCTCCCACATAAATCGAAAATAGCGATTCCACCATTAATTCAATCAAAGGAACACCTCATGACCTCAAACAATCTACCTCCCATTACTAGAGAATATCTATTGAATCTATGGAATCCACCCAGGATGTTCCCAATCCATGTTTAATCCTTCTATACACATAGAATAACCATTCTAAAAACCTACTCACATGATTCTATAGAAATTACAAACATCTCACCCACTAACTATATCACAACCAAACACCCATATTCAGACTCATTACAATACCTAGATACTCAAATACACACTTTAGAGATATATGAACAATAAAATTGATGTTATATCATATAACGAACCTATCCACTCAAGGGACTATATTAAAAATACAACCCTACCACCCAAATTATAGAGGGATCACATCCACATTAAAAGATCATAGAAACCATCCATTAGGCATCCCACCCCATACATAAAATACATAACCAATGCCTTCATTCTGGGACCTATATCTTCTCACTCTAGATAGATAGATGTCATTATCACAAATTAATTTTATAAACTAACATAAACCACTGAAGGGTATCTCTCCAAGTATACTATTATAAGACAAAACATTCATTTCCATAGGAACACATCCCATATATGATTCATACTAGAAAACTATATGACAATACCCACTAAAGGATGGTCATCTACAATACAATTAGACCTAAGAAATTATTAAATCATAGAAAAATATAAAAATGAACTATATCAATTTAAAATAATTGATATGTTAGTAATATGTTATTTTAGAAAATAGAAAATAAATTAATTTTTTATTTTAATGAACTAAATCAAATTTTCAATAATTTTTTAAAATTTTAGTTTTTAAAAACAATTTATTCCCTTTCATTATTTTTTGAAAATGTTTTCCGATTTTTTTAACCATTATCCATATACAAGTAATAATTCACGTAAACAAAAAAACCAACATAATTAATATGATGAATAAACCCAAATTCTTATTCCACCCCAATCAATGAGTAATAATATAGATATATGCCTAAAATAAAAACATAAAACTTTAAAAAATATATTATTTAGAATATCAAAAAGAATGAATGAAAATATCATACCCCTATAAACATGGATTTTGTACTAGAAAATTATTTCATAATGCACTATTATAGTATATCATCAAAACTTGGACACATTCCTATATCTGAACACTAAGTACCACAATAAAAAAACAACTATAAAATGAATTGATACCATTTTATAATGACCAGGACTATAAATCCTCCATCATCCCAAGTTGGGGGTATTATGTGACTTAATGTGTTCCTCAATATGATCAATATGGTTTTTTATAGAAATATCTAAAACCAATTGAGTATGTATAAGCAGTAAGTTCCCATAGGGAACTTGAGTTTCTAATTAGTAAGTGATATAGAAATTGAATTCAGATTTCGACAAGAATTCCAAAGGATATAACCCTTTAAAAGTGATAATCATAGATTTATAGTGGATTTTGATTGGTTTATAGGTATTTTGGGAAGTTTAGGAGGTGATTGGGTCTTAGAGTTTTAGTATTCGGGAGGGTATAATAGGGAACATTGTTAGCGCATGGTTTGGGATGACTATGAACCTCAGACTTACGACCTATAATTATTATTGAAAACTATAATTAATCAATGAAAATAGGCTCTGGAAATCATGTTGATATTTATTGAAAACTATAGACTCATATATCATGTTTTGTGAAACTGCGTGCACTAACTCTGTAAGATGGATAACCATGGATAGACTAGATCACATTATTGGCATGCTGTTTTTTCAACTGAGTAGATGAACTATTCACCCATTAAAAAGTTTGTCTTTAACTTTTTTCTTTTAATATTTTAATTGGGGAATCCCCCATTTACTCTCCTCCCTCTCACATGAAACTAACCACCTCGTCCCCATCCACTTCTCCTTCAAACCATTAAATAGGGGTATTTTTGTCAGTGTTTTTAGTGATCTAATTTATGTCTCTATGTCTGTTCATCTCCACCTTCTTCATAATTTCACATCTTAATTTTTATTTTTTTGATTTTAGATTTATGTTCTGATTTTATTAGATATTGGTGGAATATGTCAATTAATTTGGGTCTTTTGTTATTCCTATAATGGGGTTGTCCTCGAAAGATTTATAGGTACCGTCGTTCATTGAATCATCAAAGGTATTTCAGGTTTCCTAATTTATTAAGTTTTTTATATAATTTTAGTTTATAATTATTATAGAATTGGTGTCATATGTTTTGGATTTTTTTCCAAGTTGATATCAGGGATTCACTTCATAACTATTATATCACAATGGTCATAGTTCCAACATAACAAGGACTTCTTATAAGTTTATCATCTTTATTTACTTTATAAATTAATTTGATAAATTAATTATAATTTTTTTAATTTTTTTTGGTGTGGTTAAGACTACAGGAGGGTGTCGTGGGTTAGTTTCTCAATGGTAGAGCTTGACTAGATCACGAAGAACTTCTAGGATGTGAAATTAATGTGATAAACTATTAGAAAAAGTTGTGGTAGGTATTCCCTCTAATTAAATCATAGTATTAATTTTATTCAGAGAGTATCCATTGTGTGGTATCATCAAATTTACTAGAAAAAACCTTATAAAAGAACTAAAAGATTTTAAAAAGGGAATTTTAGACATATTTGATGATTCTGAAATAGTTATTCACAATAATCAATAATTAAATGTTTATTTCAAACATTAAAAGTGGAACGAAAATCCCCCTTTGGGGGTTTCATTTTTTTTAATGATAGTTTTTTTAGAAAATGTGGTACTGTTTTAATTAGTAACTTGGAAAATGGTTTTTTAAGTAATATAGTTTTAATATATTTTTTTAATTGATAAATTTTTTGGTTTCAAAAATTAAAATTTGGAAATGATAAGCATATTTTTATTTTATTTAAATGAGAATTATATTAATTTAATGTAGTTTGCAGAGTGTGGTTTTGGTTTTGAAATTTGGAACGAGAGATTGATTTTTTTAATGTTTTCAAAATGATAATGAGAAATTTATTTTTCTGTCTAGAATGTTTATTTTTTGTCATGTAATTGTTATATATGTATACTAAATTTTTGTGTTAATGGTTAATATGGGGGAATTCTAACCCTAGGGAATACAAGGTTTCAAGGATGCATATATTTCTCTAGGATTCTTGTTTGGACTAGTAATGGGTATATTTTTCATTATCGGGATATGTTGGTCGTAAAAATCATTTAAATGTGCTCAAAGAGGCCATGTCACCTGAGAATGAAGGTATGTATTATTAATGTGTTGAATTAGGTCCCTAGTAACTTAATTTTTTTAGGTTATAACTTCTAAAATATTTTTAAATTTCTACCTATATCTATTTTACATTGATCAAATATTCTGACATTATCTTATAAACTATTTAAATTTAAGGACACCATTGTTGGTGGCCTACTAAGATATATTCACACCCTTCTTGGGATGCCATTTTACTTGGGTACCCTTATATCTCCCACTTGTTTTAGGTTTATGTTGAGTTAAGGCCTATAGGTTTCCATTGTCAATATATGGTAGTTTGGTTTGATCTAGAGTTTGGGATGATCTTAGGATTGGGGAATTTTTGGGATCCTCATGTGATTTTATTTCATTTATAAATTTTTATTGATATATTTTTTTGAGCTATAAGAATGATTTATTTATTCCTTTATATCATCATTTAATGTATTTTTCATGTCTAACATTTTATATTATTCACTACATACTCTAATGGATATTTTTTATTTTGGGTGACTTTTGGTTATTTCTATCTAATTTTATAATCTGGTTTAACGGTATAGACTCATAACTATACTTCCCAAGACACCCACTACTAGTCGGAAGCATTTTTCATTCGGGAAGGTGTGCCTGGGGTCATTTGGATAAATGAAACAATTAATGTCACTAGAGTGATTTTGGTTAAGATGTTTCAAATTGGTATTAGATATAACACCTAGGATTTTCCTACTAGGATATTACTTCAATTTTTAGGAATATTCAACACATTGAAAAATAAACACCTAATGATAGTAATAATCTCGTTCATTTTGATACATTGAACATATTATTTTAATTTTGTGAGAGATATTGATCATCTACTATAATGATCTTTTCACATAGTACTCCTCTTAGCAATACCCTACCCAAACCTTTCTCCATAACCTGGGAAAGGAAGCATAAGAAATGGTAGCTCATATTCTTAGTAAAAGAAAACAAAATAGAAATCAATATATGATCATTTTAATGAATAATATAATGAAAATGGCATGTGATTGTGAAAAAAAAGATCATGCCCAACCATAAGTGGATCATAAACATAGGTCATGGCATAAAACATTTACATTTCATAAAACATGGGTCATATGAGTGAGAAATCATCCTAAAAATATCATAAAACATAATATCATGACATAAAAGTGTAGAACCATTGAAAATATAGAATATCATTTCATGTTTAAAGGTTAAATACCAATACCATCAACATATTGGATCAAGATACACCAGCTTCACATAGTGGATTAAAAAACACTTGTTCCTATTGTGGATGAGGACCCACCTATTTTCTATTTTGGATCAGGAAACCCCTATTTAGCATTTTGGATGAGCCCCATCAACTTATTTACCATTTTCATCCCATGATATATAAATCTTAACCCAATTCATTGGAGGTATATATCGGTCTAATCCATTGCATAATGAAATAAAACTTATGTGTACCACAAGTTGATAAAATTCAACATATCATAACCTATGAAATGATATGGGTATCGTAATCATTTCATCACATTATAACGTGTGAAAAATGGAAAATATTATAATAATTTAATCATTATATATAATCATAAATCACGAAAACAAGTCAGTTTTATAAATTTTTATCCTAGTATAACCAGTGTTAGGGAAATGGGTTTCACAAACAAGTTGTCATCATAAAAAAAATTCAATGAATGAATAATAATGGTAGCCATGGGTCATGTCCCTATTAAGGCATAATTAACCTAAATTAATTAAACCATAAATGGAAAATTATTTTTAAATATCATTTAATAAAATTATTGATTAAAATAACCTTTATTCTTTGAAAATTTATTTTTTCTAAAAACAAAACATTTTGAAATAATTTTCCATTGAAAATAATCTTGAAAATATAAAAATAAGTATTTAAAAAAAATTAAAAAACATTTTAAAAATCATTCTCCATGAAAAGGAGCATAAAATATACTTTATAACGTTTTTAAAAACATATTTAGAAAACATTTTTTGAAATAATTCAGATTTCTGATAAGAGAGAAAAATAAATTCGGATATTCATAAAAATAATTTCTTAATTATATTAAGTACCAATGAGTGGGAAAATGTTACCATTACATGAATATATCTAAAATAAATAAATGAGAATAAAATTCATGATAATTCATAAAAGGTAGATCCTTTTATTTTAACAGTGGAGATTTAATCATAAAAATACCAATAAATGATGAGATTGTAACATAAAATCATTACCAATTTGGAAACATTGAATCATAATACCTATGAAGGAAGAAAATAAAATAGAATATAAAATATCATATAGATAAATAAGTTCATCATATTCTATGTCAATGGGGTTGTATAAACACCTCATGAAAGAATATATGTGTAAAACATATCATACTCCTCAAGAAAGGTAAATTGAGACCGAAATGTGTTACTGATTTGGTAACTCTTGAACTATAAAACCCATGAAAGGGAGATAATAAAATTAATATGTTAATATTGAATAAAATTATAATATTTATAAGATAAATTTATGGGAATTATATACACCACATAAAATAAATATGTGGGGTCATGGAATTTGTCTCATGAAATGTAAAAGTAAGACTCAAATCCCTTTATTTATATAATGATTTATGTTATACTAATTCAACCCTCATGTATAATAAATATTTTTTTATAAATATATTGCATAACCACACACACACACACACACACACATATATATATATAAAATACCATATAAGATTTTCTTATGAAATTATATTACCCTTTTATTAACAATCCCATGTTATATTTACGTTTTGGGTAGTAACATCTTTTTTTATAAGTAATGATTTTTTATTTTCTTTGGTCTTATTAAATTTATTATTTATAAATAACCAATATAATTATATCCATAATATAAATATAATATATATTCTGTATATATAAATTTTTATTATTCTATAATATTTAATGATTGGAAATAAAATACACTGTTCATTGAGAAGGCAAGTCATATGTATGCATGAACACTACATTTCATTTTCTTATTGGGTTGAAATAATTAACATTAAATAATATATAACATTATTATAGAATAATATTTATGTGATATATATCCAAAAAATTTACTAGACTCATGCATAATATATTGAATGTATGGAGGGATTTAATCACATCGCTTCGTGAGACAGCAGTCTGTTAAAAAAACGAACAACCTTATCATATTCCCATAAAATAGAAATAATGAATGTATGTGTGATATAAAAACTAAAGAATAATAATAAAATCATATATATCATATATATCATAGATAACCAATAAATCCATCATTATACCAAACATTGAAAGATGGAATTGTAAAATTAAGGACAACATTTCCCGAGGGGTGGTAGGTCGTACACACAAACGATGATTTCATCACCCATTTCAAGGAAGTGTGTGCTATTTTGTATCCTAAACTTAACATAACAATATATAATTATATATATTATAATTATGTTATTAAATTATCATTATATAATATGAATTTAAGAAGTTGGGGAAATAAATAAAATAGAGAATCTCATTAAAGAACATTACCTCTTCTTCAGGTATTCTCTTTAGGTTTTCACTAATGCCTTCCTAGGATAGATTTGTGTCCAAAATAAAAAATCTAGGATGAGTGAATCTAATTTGATAAGTGGTTTTTTACAATATTTTTCATGTGAAAATGGATTTATATGTGTCAATAATTATGGAGAGTGATTATCCATTTACAGTTGAAAATGAGTGACATTCTAGTAAATACCCAGATGTAGTCACTATAGTGAGGTCAAACATACTTCAAGTGGCACAAAGGTTGATAAATAATGGTTTATTGTTCCTATATGGTATATACACACCTCTAAAACACAATAATACACATTCTATAAACATTTTGTTCTTGTAAGTCCAAGGTTTCCTTAGTTTTTCTATTTTGGCTTTTACTTTATGGTAACCAGTTTTCTAACCTAGATAATTTATCCAATAAATATAAATTAAATTCATACATACTAAAAAATTTGGAGAACCATATTATAAATATTTTTATCTAATTTATAAAATAATAATCCTTTTTCAGTTGATAATTAATTCTAGAACAAATTTATGTAACACGTAAAAACACTATTATAATCTTAATTATGCTAAGATAGTTTTAACAATTTAGGGGTCAATATTTTCATTACAAAATAAAAATGGTACATGAATTTACAATAGATGATATTTATTATCATTTAAAAATCACAAGGTAGAAAATCGGTTTTTTAGAGATTTTAAATTATTTAATACAATATAATTTAACAAAAAATAAAATAAATGTCAATTTTAACATTATTCATTTAAAATAAATATAATAAAATCTAGAAAATGGTGGAATTATATTAAATTATGTTAAAACGTATGTAAAATTATATATTAATCTAAAAAATACAAGAAAATAATGATTTATTCATTTATATCACTTTTAATATTTTTTGTAACATTTATTTTATTTTATTGTAAATTAAATAATTAATGTGTTGGCGTTTCTTTAGCATTTATGTAATTATTTCATCAGTAAAATTTAAAAACTAATATGTATGATAAAAATAATTCACTTATATTTCAAAAAAAAATTTATAATAGAACAAGATCTATTTTTCTTCTATCCCAAATCTTTATTAAAATTAAAAGTAAGAAAAGTAACTTTTTTGTATTTTCTTTACTTAGCTTATTATATGGGTATTATGCAATGTAAAATTGAAAATAATTTAAATATTTAATATTATATGAATTAAAAGGACTGAATAAAATCATTAAATAATATTAATATAATATTATAAGTCATTTTCACTCTTATCATTTTAGTTTAACCCCCTAGTAAGCCCATTTTTACCCAAACCGCGGTAATTAATTTTGATTGAATTCAAAATTCATTTTGGTCGAAAATTATGTTTATGTTATTAGGTCATATAAGTTTTAATGATTCCAAATACAAAACCCATTTTTGAAAATTCCATTCAAATAAATTGACAATTTTAATTTAATTTTAATCCCGTAGACGTGATGAGAAAGCGAAGTTTTAAAACAATAATGAACAAAATTGTGCAAACAATTATATCATAATTCAATATAAAATAGATTAAAATGATCTAAATTATAATTATATATTTATAATTGTACAACTTATACTTTAAAACAATTTAAAATATATTTTTTCATTGTAAATAATTTAGGTGAAAATAAAGTTTTCAATTAAAATTCAGTAATTTTCACTATTCCTTAAAAAATGAAACTTTTTAAAAAAATACCAAAAATTCATATTAAGTTTATTTTGATTTTATAAATTAAAATATTATATTTATTTAATCCAAATAATTTTCTACAAATAAAAAAAATAAAAAAATAATTCCATTAAAAGGTGACATAACAGTTTTTCAGAAAAATACATTTTCTAAGCATAAAATTCCATTTATTCTAATATCTTGTATATAAAAAATAGAATTTGAATTTAAAATATTTGGTTTTAAATATAATATATATATTTCCTTAAAATCATTGAAAATCATATTTGGATACATAATAGATATAAACACACTTGTTCACATAAAATTGTTTTTCAGCAAAATATTTTATTTTATTTTTATAAAGTGTTTTAATTTCATTTCAAATTAATAATTCCCCAAAATTTTATATGAACACATGTAAACTATATTTTAATATTTTATTTAATATTATTCATACCAATTATTATAATTTTTTTTTCATAACTACCATATTAAATAATATTATTTTAATAGTATGTCATATTTTGTGTAAGTTTGGCATTGCATGTAAAACAAGAGAAACTTAGACTTGTATATACCATAAGAAAAAATAATTATTTTTATAACACAATATAAACATTGTATTTATTTTAATGTAAAATATCAAGTGGATAAAATATATTCAAGATATATATATTTCACAAAATATCAGGGAGTTGCATTTTACCCTAGTAAAATGAATTTCTCCCTCTAAATTCATCTTGATCATCAAATGCTTAACATTTTAAAATTACTTCATTGAAACCCACATCGTAATAATTAATAATAGATATTATTTTAAAAAATTTAAATTAGGAATTTAGTGGTTACCCACAATAAATAGTAATTAGGATTTCACATAAGAGAACATAAGTGGAAAGTAGAGATTCAGACTTTGAAGAAAATAAAAAATAATTATAGAGAGTAATAAAGATCACTAATCACCAAAAAGTGGGTGATCTAATTAAATTTAATAACCAACAAACCATAAATCTATGATGATATATGATACCATTTAAATTATCATAAATTTGGTACTAGGATAACATTTTTTCCTGATATTTTTCCTAAAGGTAAATAATTTTCATGACATGATATACTTACTTGATTTCATTATATTTCATTATAAATATCTCACCTTATAGTTATGTCTTGATAAATTTCCACTACATATATTACTCTAAGAAATGAAAGAGAATTATTTGTTCTTGAAGAAAAAAATTAATCATTTGATCCATAAATAGAACTATTAGTCATCTTGTTTATAATTATTTATCATTGCAACAAAATGGTTAGAATAGCCTTTTCAATATGAATGAAAAAATTCATTAAACTATAAAATATCACTCAAAGACAAACATATTCCATTTCATAAAGGGTTAATCTTACAATTGTTATGAATGATTAAAACCCCAATAAAATTAAAGAACTGTATTAATTTATCAAAATGAACTTATCATTAGTCCCCTAATGTCACAAACTAGTCCGAGATGCCATCCAACCAGACACCTGGACTAGTTTGTAGCATGGCCTGAAGGGAGTTCTCGATCCCCAAAAGCTGGAAACTTGTGATGGGAATTAAATAAAATTCATGTGGGAATTATTTAATCCCATATAATAACAAGGATCAAATAAACAAAATAATCAAACCGATCACACATCAAGAACCAACGATTGATTATAAATAAATACACAAGAATATCTAGATAGATAGTGTAACTAAACATAAAAAAACAAAATAAAAATATGATAAAAATAGAAAAAATAAGGACTATGATACCAAGATATCCCTATAACCTCAAGGTCACCTTCAACCACGAATCCAAACCACTCCAACGATGATTATAAGAACCTGAAAACCAATTCAATAGACTAAACCTACAAAACAACTTGGGTATATTGACACCCTTTGGTACAAGTATGGTGAGATCTAGACATATCATTAAGAAAACCCCATAGAATCCATGTGTTTTCTTTCCCAAAACAATCCATTAACACTAGTTTGAATATATGGTTATAAAAATGGGGTTTCATCATTTTCACAAATAAAAACTTTTATTTCCCTTTTTCAAAACTATCAACACCATGTTTCCACTTTCAAAATAGATTTCCATTTCATTTCAAAACCCAAATAAACACTACTAATGCTATGTTGGAAATAAATAAAGTAAGAAACTAAAAATTTAAATGCATCAAAAAGTAAACAAGAAATAAAAATAATAACCATGGGTGATCCTAAACATCCCTATAAAGACCCCTACATGTACTCGGTTTGGAATCACCTACCTGTGTACGGTGAAGCTCCAGATTCTATAACCAACTAGACGCCATCAAATAACCAATCTAGTGGCATATCCCACCTCGCCTCTCAGTAATCTAGGGGGTACCGACCCATTTAATCAGTGTTGTAAAGATATCGTCACTTTATCCTCGAAAAGAATCCTAGGAACACAAGGAAAATAAACATCAACTATGTATATAGGAGGGCCTCACACAAGTGAATCAGCAAACCTGTCATTCCCACACTTTCCTACCCTAAAACAGATACCTCTATATGATAACCCATAAATTTAAATCCCTACTATAGAGGTTCCATATATATATATATATACAAATCACATTATACAATGTGCCAACTGGGCCGTTATATCATATACACATTCAAACTATTCCATAAAACACTTTAAGTTTCAAACCGTGTGGTCCCATTTTCCAAACGAAATTTATTTCCCAATATTTTAATGTGACAATCAAGACTTAAACGTGTAAATAATAGAATTTAACAGGCCACTTACACATCATTTTTCAATGTTAATACTAAACATTACTTTTAATTATACAAATTCCAAACATTCCACTATGTTCCAATATTCGGAAAAATAAATTTCAAGGAAAATAGATATACATTAAGTGAAACATTTAGGATTACATTTTCAAATCACTAAAAAACACCTTCCTTCATTTTTTAAAACATAGAACCATTTTACAAAAAAGGAGGGAAGTAGGGATGATTATCTTTTAAGGGAGAGGTATTTATAGTGTCATATTCAATTGATTTCACATCCTTGGGTTCACCTTGTACACTGATTGATGTTCTAAAATCAAATGGTATGCACTAATATCAATGAGACAACCCAAAATATCTTTATAATTATCATTTTCTTTTCAAACCAATCCCATCAATCCCATAAAATTGTAAAGGTAAAAATAACACTTGTAAAACCATGATAACCCTTTAAAAATAATCCTACTAAAAATTTCAAACTAAGAAAGGAATATAAATCACACATTCTCCAAATGTGCACATAAAATATAATTTAGTAAAACACAACAAGGATTAAATTAACTTTTAAAGAAAACAAGAAATTTTACTAAACACAATGGGTAAAAAAATACATAGTTATATTCAAAGAATAATTTCAAAGACTATTTTTTACAATTTCTACAAATGAAAAACACTACAATAAGATAGATATGTTTCTTATAGAGGTTAGAATCACATTTAGAAATTAATTAAATAATGAAATCACTAATGGGTTCTGATAGAATGAAAATTTTTTGGAAAATACCTACCTTAAAGGGGTACGAATGAGACAGAGATTCAAAGGTAGGAAGAACAAGACCTCACCAGTCAACCACACACCCTAAATCCAAAGAAAAATGAACCAATCAAAAACGATAACCATTATGGTTTCTACATGGGAGGAAAACCCAAAGGAAAACCAATTAATAATGAGAGGAAAAGAGAAAGAATAAGTATATTGACTAAAACACTATAATATTTCCATAGAATCGATGGAGTAAAATCATGGAGGGAGGATGACCCTAGGGAAAGGGGTTTTGGGACCCCTTGTTGTTCAAAATTTGACCAAGAAGGAGGGGAAAATAGGGTTAAATGTATGGGAGGGTAGAATATGAAATTTATCTTTTGAAATTTTTAGGCAGCTCGCATGGTTTGGCTGCATGGTTTATCAAATAGTACCCCTACCGTGTAGAAGCTAATTTCCAAGAAGGGAGCAACAACACAACTAACCTGAATAGTTTGTAAAACTGTGCGTAAAATTTTTAGTAGCTTCTGTACACCTCCCAGACTTTTCTTAGGGTTACCTACAGTAAACCACATGGTTTCTGCTAACCAAGTGGGGCCAGTTCATAGGATAAAAATCACACAAACCCCCAAAAAATCAAAAAATTCAATCGGGACTCAATCCCAAAAATTGACCAAAGGAACCGAGGCCAAGAAAATGATAAAATAAAAGAGGGTCCATGGTCGTGGTGTGATAATTCTCCTCACCATAGACACTTTATTCCCCAATAATGTCACCTAGGTAGATGTTAACTATGGATTGAGTCTATGTCTTAATAATAGTGAAAGAGATCATAAAACTTGAGGTGAAATTTCTCTCCGAAAATCACACACAATTGATCAAGAAGGAACTACAACCCAAAAAATATGTTAGAAAATGGGAGGTTTCTCCCCATAATGAGAACTCAACTGACACTGAAGCTTCAGAACCGAAACAACACCACCATGATTTTAACGGGAAACCCACTATAAAGAAACATAGAAAACCGAGTCTCCAAAGTTATGAAATCTTTCAACATCAACCAAGAAACACCCTTATCATGACCTTGATCTAGGGAACTCCTAACCCCAACTCATCCATTTCCCTGGACAACCAAACCACACCATAAATACTTAAACGAAAAACCCACAATGAGGTAACCCAGTATACCGGGACACCATAACTAGGGAATCCCCTACAAAACCCAAAATCACCCCGCACATGGTAGAACAACAACACTACTAGAATTAAGAATTTCTGACAAATCCCAAATCCCCCAACACCAGGAAAATCCCAAAGAAGAATCCAAAATAATTCTATACACTGAACTATAACTAATATCCATCCACTTCACAAAACCCAAAAAACTTACCCAAATGAGCACCACTAAGTTGAAACAAACACACATAAGGGTTGATCACACACAAATAAAATAATGTGATTCAAAAATACACATTTATTATAGACGCAGCCTCTTAGACATTAAGGGGATGAGTTCATCACACTATTACAATGAAATGAGGAACTCAAAATGGAAGGATAAGGATAATAGAAAACTTTAATTGTTTCCATCTGAAAAAAGAATAAAAAAATCAGGACTAGGTTTTCCACACCCCTAGAAACTTTTGAATATGAGTGAGCTTAATCCTGAGACCAATGACTAAGGTTCTGATGGGTGAAGCATCTCATGATTCATAGTCAGGTACAACCATATTCTGATAACAATGTCCCCTTAAGGCGATGCTTCTAATTGAACTTCTCCAAATTACCCAAATAGCTGTAACGATGGCATGTCTTTAGGTGATGCAACATGATGGCTTAGAATTCCCTAATCAACCCCACTTATGGCATAAAAGAAAAAAATATGATGAACTAGAAGCCAAAACCAATGATGTTGACTCCCTAAGGATATCTTCTTATATGATATGCTACTCACCATATGGGGAACCTTAATAAGTGACCAGATATGATGGATTTATTATTACTTGCACTTCATACATCAACTCAGCTAAATTTTTTTCCCATAACTTCTAAAAATAATGGTATTTAGAAGAAATGAACATATCCTTCATCTTAGGAGGAAGACCCCCATGTAAAAGAGTATCCTCCATTAGATCATGTGATTCCATCTCAAAAAAAAAAAGAATCCTACTCCTTGAAGTGGTCAGTGTAGGCCTTCATCATCCACTGGTGTTGTTGAATACTCTTGAGCTCTCCCCTTTTCTTCACCTTCACCTCCTCTGGTATGAACCATCGAAAAAATAAATACTTGAAAACTTCCTACATCATCTAATAATTCATTGATGGTAGGAAAAAACTCCCACTAATCAAAAGTTGGACCCTCAAATAACCCCAGAACAACATGAACCCTGACAGACTTAGTAGTTTCCAACAACCTAAAAATGAACTCTACCTCTTTACGCCACTCCCTTGCCTCTAACAGACATCGACCACCCTGAAGAACAAGAAAAATTCAAGAAGAATAAAAAACCAGGCATGGAACCATTGAAACATTGGAAACCTTTCTTGGATGAATTTTCAGAACAACATGAAAAACATAAACCAACACCGACATCAAACATAAGCTTGATCAAAAGAAACACCTTGAGTCAATAAAACCTTCTGAAGAGCCCAAAAAATATATAAAACCAATAAATATTTTAAAAACCACCATTTTTATTTAAATACTAAGACCTCCTTCATCCAATACCACTGTTCACAATAAAATCCACAATATTTGAAAGAGATTTTTTTCCGAAACTATTTTCTTCATTAAAATTCACTTTAGAAATACAAATCCAAGTCCTCTAATTTCAATTAACCTACCTTAGAATCAAATGAACCATCAAACATGTGTTCACTAGTTTCCATCCATATGTTCCAACATGCAATTTAAACACACACACACACACACCCTCACATGTGACAACATTCATAAAGAGTACCAAGGGGTCATGAAAATAATTTCCTTCACAAACCCAAACATACCCCAAAATTTTAAACCAAAAAAATTTCCATTAAAACCCATCATACCAATTTCAAACCACATTATGAAAATCCATTTCCTTTTCAAAACCCATTTTACTTTAATAAACCTACTCAAACCACCCAAGACCAAAAAGAGACAATACACACAACAAACCACCAGAAGGAGGAACTACTGTATGTTCTTAACTCCGTGACATTAGAGTGAGCCAAGTCCCAAATAGTTACAAACACTAATAGGACCATGAACCATGCACTTAGACTCCATATGGGTCACTACACCCTGTGAGGTCACAATATGACACTGTAATGCCTCCATTGATATCCATCAATTAATAACAATGAAAAAAGACTCAAATCCTAGACTACCCATGAAAACTAGAGGTTTGTAACAAGGGTTCGTGGCACACTTATCTTACCTACCTTCCGAGTCCTGACAATATTAATCTCCAACTACCAGATAATGAAAAAAACAAGGCCCTCCTCTAATTCCATTTTTTCACAAAAAAGATCAGGATTCCATCCAATTTAACACTAGACCCATTCCACAACCTGGCCTAAATGGCTTTCCTAATCCCACGATCTAGAAACTATTGTTTCAAATCAAATAAAGTCCAAGTGGAAACAATTTCAGGCAAAAGAATAAAAATGATCAAATAAAAAAATTAATTAAATATAGAACATAATAAGAACCAACAACTAATCATAAACAAATAAATATGTTGATCCCGATACATAATACAATTGAACATGTTGAAACTAAATAAAAATCTGATAATTAAATCTAAAAGTCAGGCCATGTTCCCACGATCCCCCTGTGACCTCAAGGTCACCACCAAACACAAGTCCAAACAACCCCAAAAATGATCCCAATAACCTGAAAACAACATGTAAAGAATAAACATGCTAAATATCTTGGGTCTACCAACACGGATTTGAACAAGTAGGGTGTGAGATAGAGAGCTTAGTAGGCAGTCACCATAGAATCCTTGTGTTCACATTCCCAAAACAATACATTAACAATTTTTTGAAAATATGGTTATAAACAGAGTTTTCCTTCCTTATGAAAAATAAACATGTTTATTCCTTTTATTCAAAACTATTCACACCATGTTTTGACCTTCAAAACATATTTAAATTTTATTTCAAAACCAAAATCAACACTACTAGGGATATGCTGAAAATTAATAAAATGAGCACCTAAAAATTTATATTTTTTAGAAATTAAAAAATAAATAAAAATAATTACCATTGTTAATCCTAAACATCCTTTTAAATACCCTTATACATACTCATTTTGGAACCTCCTGTCAGTGTATGTTGAAACTCCCATGTCTATAACCAACTTTCAACCCTCAACTGACCAATCCAGTGGCACAACCGACCTTACCTCTCAATGATCTATGGGGTACCAACCAATCTAAATAGGTCTTGCAATATATCTTCACTCGATCATCTAAAATACACCTAGAAACCCATGTTAAATATACATAAACTTTGTAAGTAAGAGGACCTCGCATGAATGACTCACCTTACCCGTCGTCACCACACTTTCCTTCTGAAAACAAGGACACCACTATACAATAACCCACAAAAGAAAATCCCTCATATAGTGGTTACCTATATATATATATATCACATCATACAAGGTTCCAACTAGGCCATCTTATCACATAAACATTCAAACCATTCCTTAAAACAGTTTAAGTTGACAACCGGGCATTCACATTTTCCATAACAAATTTATTTCCCAATATTTCAATGTTACAACTGGGCTATACACTTCTAAAATACAAATGAATTTTTAAAGCTTCCATATATTTTTCCACTATCTAGACAAAACATTACTTTTAATTATAAAAATCCCAAATATTCCCTTATGTTCTAACATTCAAAAAACATATTTCAAGGAAAAATGACCAAATTTAAGGAGCACATTTAGAATTACTTTTTCAAATCACTAGAATGATAACCTTCTCTCATATGAAAAAACATAGAACCATTTTAAGAAAATGGAGGGATGAGGATATTTTAAGGGAGAGGTATTTAGATTGCTTAATTCATTTGATTTAATATGGATGTGCCAACATCCAATGGTACCCTTTAATATCCATCAGACAACCAAAAATATCATTATAACCATCATGTTTCTTTCAATCCAGACCCATCAATTTCATATAATTGAAAAGGTACAAAGAACCCTTTCAAAACCATGATAACCCTTTCAAAATAATCCCACTACAATTTTCCATCCATACAAGGAATCCAAATACCATATTCATAAAATCATTACATAAAATATAATTTAACAAAATGTAACAAGTATTAACATCACTTTTGAAGAGAACATTACATTTCACTAAACACAATTGGTGCAAAAATAAAAAGGCATATTCAAAGAATCATTTCAATGACTATTTTTGACAATTTTTTCCATCAGAAAAATACATAAATAAGCCAATTATGTGTCTTATAGAGGTGTGAATCATATTTAAAAATTAATTTAAGACATGAAATCACCAATGGGTTATGCCAGAAAGGAAAATGTTGGAAATTTCTAACACAAAGGTGTGCAGATATGACAGAGCTTCAAATACAGGAAGAATAATACCACACATGCCAACCACACACCCTAAATCCAAAGGAAATCAAACCAATAAATAAACCTAGACATTAAATTCTTACCATGTGAAGAAACACTGAATGAAATCTAAATAATAGTGATATGAGAAGAGAAAGAAGAAGGAAATGGCCAAAAAAATGATAAAATCATACATTAGAATCAAACGAGGAGCATCATAGAGGGAGATGCAACTAATGGAAAGGCGTTTCGGGACCCCATTGTGTGTCAAATTCTACCAATATGGAGAAGATAAAATATTTTTTTAAATGGAGGGAGGGTAGAATAGTTATTTCAACTTTTATGATTTTTGGGAAGATCACATGGTTTTGTCACACAGTTTATCAAACTGTGCACCAACTATGCAGAAGCTAATGTCCAATGTTGGATCCACTGAATGACTAACACAAATGGTTTTTTCAACCATACAAAAATAATTTGGTTGCTTTTAGACACTTATTAGACATATGAAACTGTTACCTAGGCTGAACCACATTATTTCTACTAACCGTGTGGTGCCTATGTGCATGCTAAAAATCCCCAAAACCCTCCAAAAAAATAAAAAATTTCAACCAAGACTCATTCTCAAACCTCTACAAAAAGACCCAAGACCAAGAAAAGGATAAAATAAATAACAATATGAGGGGGTGTTATGACACCCAAATAGCATGAAACAGATCTTAATTTTCACATACTAGACATGTGAAGACTTTTATCATTTATTCCCTTAAAGAATGGTATTAACATTAATTACTATAAAACTTATTGAAAACATACATTCTTCCTCATTGCTTATATAAAAAATAGGTTTTTTTATATATTCTTTAAATATAAAAATGTTGTAAACTCTATCAATGATAACATTCTGTTCAATAAGTGATTTTTCTTTCTGTGGTCACCAATACTATCAAATTAACTCTATCCATATCAGTCATCTATTTATCCCAACATCATTATCTAAACATCAAGAACATATTTATGGTTATATTTCCCTTAAATATTTATTTTACATGAATACCACCTTTATATTAAATAACTTTTTTAGGTCATTAAAATCTTTCAACATATTCATTAAAATCTTTAATGAAAAAATTATACTGAAAAATCCTTAAATATTATATAATTCATTAATAACAATAAAAAATATTTCAATAAAACCAATTTCATCTATAACTTTTTACCATGATTAATAATCTTATTCCTTAATACCACTTTCCCATAATATGTGATCTATAATGACTTCATCATCAGTAATAGAACCATCACTCATACAAAATTGCTGATTCTAATCATGATATTTTTTTTTAGGAAATTTATTTTTATAATGCCCATATATTACACTATAAAATCATTAAACAATTAATGATATACTAGGGATACCAATATTCCAATCCACTATGTTAACTAGAATTTTCATTTCCATTTTTAGTTACTTTCATTGGGTCCTTATTTTCCCCTGTTAGAACAAAAACGTGTCACTTTGACAAATTCCATTGAGTTCTTCTTCCAACATTCTCCACATATATATAATTGAATCTTAATTCCTCTATGTTCTCCATTACTGAAAATATTATAGAAATTAATCCTTCTCCTCTTTGTATATTGAAATGTTTTGTTAAAGTTCACAATATTAATCACATTCCATGAAAAATTATTATGAATAATCATTATATCATTTACTCCAGTCATCGTACCATTTTTTATCTCAGCCTATAATTTTTCATCACACCTATCACTAACATTGTTCGTTCGGGTTCCAATGAGCTATATAAACAAATGTATATTGTGAGAGACACTAATCATTGTTGAAACCCACATAATCATGAAGAATAACTTGCATTAATTATAAATCAAGAAAACTAATTTTAAATATGTCATCCCTTAGATTTGTCATATGTCATTCATAATCACATTCTATTTAAATCATTTATGATGGTTAATAAAGAGTTTTGTAATTTCCAAAGAATATCCCTTAAGAGTGTCAAACTAAGTTTTCAGAAATTTCAATTTTTATTTACAAGTTACTAATAAATCCTATTTAAATATGGTGTTTTCTGGGTTTTTAACCCTATTTATATATGTTTTAGAGCTACATTGACTTTTAGTATCGAGATAAGTATATATTTATAGGGAACAACTTGCTCTATCCTTTACCAAAATCCCCGGACTTTATTCTGTACATTAAATCATCCTAAGACATTTATTTAGATGCATCCACATAAATATCCTTATAATTATCCCTAATATTATCAATAAGGTTTTAATAACATATTTTCTAAAGGTTAAGTAAATATTTCCATTGATACCAACTATAGTGACCTAGGATTTTCATACATGGATATTACATCATTTTTTTTCTGAATATTCAAAAATTTAAAAAGTACACGAATCATATCCACAATAGTTTAGTTCCTTTGGAAATATGGAAAATAATATTATAATTTGGTAAAATATCTTCAACATCTCCTACAATGATCTTATCACATTAAACTTTCCTTAGGTATACCTTACATAAACATTTATTCATATCCTGGGGAAGGAAACATAAGAATGTGTGATCTCAGATTCTTAGTAAGGTTAAACCAAAAGGATATAAATATATTATCATATGAAATCATAATATAATAATAATGGTATGTGATCATGATCATAACTTAAAATTTCCATACCCTTCCTTTCATGAATCATAAACACGATTCATTGAATAAATATTTATCAATTTAAAAACTATCAGCCATAAGAGAGAAATCAACATAAATAAATCACGAACCATAATCATGAGTCAAAAAAGTATAGAACCATCATATATATTGAAGAAAATTCATGATTCAAGGTTAACTAAAAATACCATAATCATAGTGGATCAGGATGCATATGTTTCCCATTAAGGATAAAAATGAAACTATTTACCATTACAGTACTCACCTGTTTTTCACTATGGATCAGGACACATCTATTTCCCATTATGGATCAAAACCATCAAATTATTTCCCATTTTTATGTCATGATATATAAATATTTACCCAATTCATTGGTGGGAGATATATCCCACACACATTAAATAATTAAATCATACATTTGTGTTCTATAAGATCATAAACATTCATCATATCATAATACATGCAATTAAATGAATTAAAAAAATCAATTAATTAAACCACAGAATGTGGAAGAAGGATAAGTTTAAACAATTTGGAAAACATTTTTAGGAAACATTATTTTTAAAGAACATGGATTTCTAATCGGAGAGGGAAATATAGTTTGATTTTCTTAAAAACATTTTCTTTATTGTATTATGTCAAAATTTGAGAAAAATGATTCTATTAAATTAATAAATAATTAATAAACAAAGAAGGGTATATTTCATGAAAATTAATTAGAGTTCTATCATGATATTTCAACACTGAATTCTTAATCATAATCAATCCCGAAAAAAGATGAGATTATTGCATAAAAATTTAACCGCTTTGGTAAAATTGAATCATATTACCAATGAATAAATTAAATAAAAAGATACATAATATATGATAAAGAAAAATAAATTTATTATATTAAAAGTAAAATTGGATTTATACACACCTCGTGAAAGAATAACAGTGCATAACATGATGTACGTCTCAAGGTAGGAAAATTGAGGTAAAAATCGCTTATCAATTTTCTAAATGTTGAACTGTATACCACATGAAATAGATATCCTAAAATGGATATTTAAGAAAAAAAATTAATTATAATAATTATATGATTTATTAATTATAATTATATATGCTACATAAAAGAAATAGGTGGTGAACATGGCATGTGTCTCACAAAAAAGTAAATATGATATGAAAATCTCTTACCTTATATCTTAAATTCCTTTATAATCATTAAAGAATACAGAATAAAAAGTATAAGTTTATTATAAATATATTAATGAATAAAAAATTAAATATAATACTATATATTATTTTCTTATGAACTGTTACTACCCATTTATTAACAATTCCATGTTAATGTTTTGTTTTTGATAATAACCACTTTGTTTTATCATATAAGTTTTGATTTCTGGTTTTTTTGGTCCTCCTTCTTTGATCTTGGTTGCATAACATCCAGAATTATATTAATTATAGAAATATAATATATTTAAATTATATATATATATATATATATATTTAGTAGTCCATAAAATTTAGTGATATGAAATGAAATATAGTATTCATGGAGATGGTGGGTCGTACGCACACATGAACATTGCTTTCCATTTTGTTCTTTAATTGAAATAAAGAAAATAAACTGATATATATCATCATTAGATAATAATGGTTTTTTAATTTATAATAATTTTTTTTGTTATGATCATACTTAATACATTCCACGTAAAGCGTGAGTAAATAACACCTCTTCACAAGGCAGTAGTCTGCCTTACACCTAAAGGACATTGTCGTACTCCGACAAAATAGAAATCATAAAGGTGTATATAATATGAAAATCACATAATAATAATAATATAATCATTAATACAGTATTTATAATAAATAAAATATAATTCCATCATTATTCCCAACCTGAAAAAGTTGTAACAGAAAAAAGAACGACATCAGTTCGCAAGGTGGTAGTATGTCATACACAAAAATGATGATTTCGTTGCCCATTTGATTTAAGTGTGGGTTTTTGTAAGTAATAAACATAACATAACAAAATATAATTATATTTATGACACTAAGGTTATTATAGAAGTAATATATTATAATAACTCAATGAGGTGGAGAAAGATCTAAAATAGAGATGCTCATTGAAGAACATTACATATTCTTCAGTTATTCTTCTTAGGTATGCACTAAAGCCTTCCTATGTTGTTTTTATGTAGAAAATAAGTATTGTATGAATAAGGCATGGATGTTTTAAATTTTATTTCATAGGTAATTCTTGATAAAAATATCTTGAGGTGTGTGAAAAAGTGGGGATAGTGAGTTCCCTTTTAATAGTTGAGGAGTGGAATTTTTTTAAATACTCAAATTTATTCACTATTGGATGGTCAATAATACCTAAAGTAGATCCAATATTGATAAATGATAGGTTTTATGGATTATATTATCATTCCAAAACTCCACCATATAAGAAAAGACATTTTTATACATTTTTCCTATAAATCCTAAGTTCCCTTATTTTTTTATTTTTGTTTTCTTTCATTATGGTTCCCAGGTTTCTATCCCAGGCAATGTATCCTTTAATACTTAATTAATATAATAATTATTATAAAATTTTTACCCACTGATTATATATATTATATTTAATTTATAAAATAAAAACCTATTTTATTGAAAATTATTTTTAACATAAACACATGTAACGTGTGAAAACATCGCTTTAACCTTAACTTCACTAACTAATTAGTTACTATTTATGGGTGAGTATATTAATTATAAAAGATAGATTGCTCCATGAATTGACCATAACTGATATTTTTTATCATTTTAAACATCATAATGAATGAAATCAGATTTTTATGTTATATTAAATCATTTAATAAAATATAATTTATCATAAAATAACATTAATGTCGATTTTGACATGATTCATTTAAATTGAATTTTATAAAATATATATAATGATGGAATTATGTTATATTTTTATTAATAATATTTAAAGAGATATATTCCTCAGAAAATTAATTTAATCTAATAATTCATTGAATTTACTTTACTTTTATTATTATTATTATCATTTATTTTAATTAATTGTTAACTAAATAATTACTTTGTTGGCATTCTCAATAATTTAATGTTATTATTTCATCTAGAAATGTTTAAAAAATTATTTTGTTAAAAATGATCATTTATATTTCTAAGTAATATTTATAAATTAACCTATGTTGTTTTCCATTATTCTAAATCTTCATAGATATTAAAATTATGAAAAGTATCATTATATATTTTTCATTACATAACTTATTATATGGGTCATGTTTAAAGAAAAGTGGAAAGTAATTTCAATATTTTAGAAAAATTTATATCCATGGTTTAAATTAACTCATTATTTAAAATTAATATCATATTTTATGTCGTTTTCACTCTAATCAGTTTAGTTTAACCCCTCGAATAAAATTTACCCTAACCGCGACAATTAATTTTCACTACATTCATTATAAATTTGGGTAAAAAAATATTTTATCCCTGATAGATAATATAAATCATTATCATTCGAAATTTGGAAACCATTTTTTCAAAATCCATTCAAATAAATTAAAAATTCTATTTTAATATTAATCCCACACACCTGATGAGAATATAAAGTTTAAATCCAAAATAAACCAAAGTTTATAATGTTTTTATATCTAATTTCAGTATGAAATTGAATGAAATGATATAAATTGGATTTATAAATTTATATTTGGATTAATTATAACTTAAAACAAATTTTAAATATAATATAATATTTAAAATAATTTAGGCGAAAAGACAATTTTCAATTAAAAGTCAATATTTTTAAATATTCTTCAAAAAATTATAATTTTCAGAAAAATCTAAATAATGCACACTATGTCAGTTCTAAAATCCCAATTTCAAAAAAATATCTTATCAATATTATATTCAATAATTTTATATTTTTAGTTTTAGAAAAAGTAGAACATAAAAGTAGACATAAATACTTTTTAGGAAAATAGAGTTTCTAAGAGTAAAATTTGATTTATTATTATACCATAACTGGAAAAAATATAATATCAATGTTAAAAAAATTATTAATTTTATAATATATACATATAACTAAAATCAATAACAAAAAGTGGTTTAGGTAATTTATTTATATAAAACCTAATTTAGTGCACAAAAATAGTTTTCTAGAAAAAGATTTACTTTTTTTGATTTGTAATTAATTACTCACAAAAGTATTTTATAGACCTGTGTAAACCATATTTTCATAATATAGTTAATCATATTACTACTAGCCATTAAAATTTCTAGTTTACAACTATCATATTAGATAATAATATATAAATATAATTCCATGTTTCATTTAAATTCAGTGTTGCAAGTAACACAAGATAAACTTGGAATTTTGTGTTACCAAAACCAAAAATTGTATTCCTTATAAATCATGATAAACTCATTGGTTCATGTAATGTAAATTATCACAAATATTATATATATTTGAAAAATACATATTTTAAAAAAAATGAGGGTTTTAAATCGAATAAATTTTATTTTTTTATTACACATTGGGGACGTGGTAGCCGTATGATATTGGAATGGGTTCTATCTTATAATCGATACTAGGATAGTGCTTCCGAAGCACCTCATCTCGCATAAAATATAGATCACCATTTTTTGAGGTGTTTTGTTCTTTATTTACTATGATATAGTTATATATGATTACTACCATGATTTTTTCACCTTGAGGTGTGATGATTTATGTTATATATGTATATATATATGATATTTGACTATTATAATGTTAGTAGGAAACCAATTTTAGATTTGAATCTTGGATTGTAGAGGGGATATGTGTCTCAAGCATCATGATTTTGCGTGAAGGATCCAAATGAAACATATTCTAATCTATTTTTGATTTTTATTAATTATGTGAGTCTCATTAGTTTCTAGTGTGAAAAACTAATCATAATGTATTTTTTAATATCAATACTTGGTGAAATTATACTCAGTTGGTATTAATTGTATATTTTTTTACCATATGATGGTAGGTCATGTGGATCTTTGGCGAGGCACTTCATGATGATAGGAAAGACCATGTTTTTTGGAGGTTTGGTGACTTAAGTGTGTCAGCGTAAAAATGATATGACATTAAGATATACCCTATTTGGTGGTTATCATCAATATTTTGTTATTTAATGTTTTGATAACAACTTATATTGTGTTTTCACATATTTCATGGAATGATATTCTATTTAATCAAGATCGTGGTTGTGTCTCATTGGTAAGGGCCATCAGGGTTGAAGTAGTTTTGGGTTTCGAACCTTTCTATTGAGTTTGGATTCTTGACAGAACAATTCTATGGATGAATGCTTGGTGATGATCCATGCCTAGTGGGGTTTTGTTTTTGGTATGAGATGTTAGTGGAGTGTGTGAAACCCTTAAGGGAATTTTGGCATGTGGATTTTGTGTGTCTTGAGATTGATGCACTAACTACTATCTCATGGGATATGGAATATGGGTGAGACCTAACTTATTTGAATATGTGAAGAAACTATAGACCATGATATGTGGCTTAGTGGGCTGGTCACATGATGTTATATTTTTTATAGGGTTATTCATCTGAGGGATCATCTAAGGTTGTGTTTCTCTTAGAGATGAGATTTTTGGGGTAGGTGCTTCATGTTTTGATTGGATCATGTTTGGTACTACTACTGTGGGATAGGAATTTAAATTTATTGGGGATCTTTTATTGGCATGATGGTCTTGGATAATGTTTCTTGGATCGAGTATAGGGGCTAATAGTGTTTGAGAATTCTAGTAGATAGGTTATAGAATGGCATGGGGAATCCCTTATACCCTCTATTTATGAATCAATTATAATGTTGGTGCTTGGTACCTGAATGAGAGTACAAGGGCAGATCCAGTAGTACGGAGACAAACAACTATGAGGTTGACGAATGTTTGTGTTCAGTAATGACACTCATGTTGTGGGTGGTCATGAAATAAATAGTTACCAAATAAAAGTGTAATTTTGAAGTGATATTTCCAAGTGGTTTCTTATTTAATTTTAATTTATGATTTTGGGAATAATATTGAATGAAATTATATTCATAAAATCACATGTCTGGGTTTCGTGATTAGGTTATACAGGAGAGTATACGCATTATTTCTAATGGGTTTTGGAAATACATGTCGGTTAGACATGAAGCCTATAATATTTAGATCAGTTATAGTTGTGTGTGTTCCCAGGGTTGGTGTAAATTTATAATATACCTATATACATGGAAATATTAGGTTGTTTAAGAATTTTAGGTGTCTCAATGTGGTCATGGTATGGTTGAACTGGTTGTGGTCCTTGTAAACAGATCTTATGGTGGGAATTGAGGTTTCCCTATATAGAGGTGTAACACCTTCACTATATCATATGTGATGTTACAACCAATATAGTGCAATCTTGGGTATAAGCATTATGTTTTGAAGTAGTTCTAGTGTGTGAAATAGGTGGATCATATGTTAATGGTTATGGGTAATCTATAAAAGTTATACACTTGAGAAGAGGTAAGTGTGAGTTGTGTGGTGTCAAGGGCACTAATATATGGCTGGGGAACTGACCCTATTTTCTAATTGATCATGGTTCATGTCATCTTTGGTGTAGTTTTGGGCCAATTTTGTGTATAAAGTTATGATTTGGGTAAGTTATTTGGAACGAGTATGTTTAGTACATGTTTGAAAGTTATGTTTGGTAATGGATGACATGGAGAATATAATGATAGGGTTTTTGTTTTGATGATGAAATAATAAGTAAAATCCTATGTATGGGAGTAGGATGTTATTTTTAGGTTTTACGATCATCATTTCAACGTTTTTTAGGTGAATAAGACCAGGGGTAAATGGTAATTTGGGGTTTAGGATGACAAAAAAAAGTGGGACTTAGAAGATCTGAAATCATTGGATAATTCTAAACGTGACTCATGATGAGATTTTAAGAATAAATTGAGTGTTGTATTAGAGATTTAAATGGTTTCAAAATGGTCTGATCATAAAGAGATCATTAATGAATCATTTTGTATATATGGGTACTATAGTGGGTCTGGTAAATTTAGGATTTGACCTTGAAATCAAATCGATAGTCATGTTGATACATAGTTGGGTGTGTCAGGACAATCATGGCATGGATTCAGGACTAAATTCATTTGTATTAGGTGTGTCAAAAATGAATATGTGGTAGTGTATGATCATTCTAGTCATGGGTGAGATGAGAAAGATATGACTACTGGTTTTGGAAGTAATTATATGTGGTGGGTTATAAACCACATCCGTTATTTTTTTGGATGTGATGGGTGTGTTTTTATAAGTGGTTGGGATTTTTTTTGAAAAACCATCACGCTCTTATTGTTAATGAATATTTGGTACATTTTACTCTCATATTAGGTCTTGTAAATGAGAACATTTTTTATGTTTAATTGGTGGTCTTATGTGTACTCATAGGTGGAATGTGGATAAATGTGTTGATTGGGTGGGTAGACTACCCGGAGTGTGTTTAATATTAAATTATGATGGTGTAATTACCAATGTAAATAAATTGGCCTTAACAAACCAAATCCTATACTGAGGATCACTATAGACTAATTGGTCAGTTGGAAGAAACATGAGTGTGTATTATGGTGGATAATCAAGGGAGATCATTGTCATTTTTTTGAGAATAATGGGTGTCTACTAAGGTTTTAGTGGTTTTAAAATCTTGGTATTAACATTTTGTTGGGGACCATGTTGTGTGTTAAAGGTTATAATGTTACTATTTTAGTAGAATATCACAACATGAGAAGGTCCTAACAAATGATAAAATCCTCTATGTGGATTCTTGAGAAATCAATGTTATTTAATGGAAAGGTTTTAAATCCCTATGTGTGTGTGGGATATCTATATGTTCCCATAGGGAATATTATTTTTCAATTAGTTGGTGAAATTTATTTTTAATCGGGAAACATTAATGAATTATATAGTTTGAACCCATTAAGTGTGGGTATCTAAGATGTGGAATGGAGTTCGGGGGTCCTAGAGGATTACAAGAGATTCAAAAGGTGACTGGAGCTTAGAGTATTGGTTTTGGGGATAATATAATAGAGTGGAAAATTAGAAGAATATTTTTTCTAATCGTTCATCCCAAATGCATGGCCTAGAATTTTTAGCCAAATATTTATTAACCTTGTAAATAGGAATAAGAAATCATTCACATTTATGTTGAAAACTGTTGAGGCATATCCCATAGATGGTGCATAGTTGTTCAAACCATACATTGTAACTATGCGGATTAATTGATATGGATAGAGTGGATCACACATATGGCACATAGTTTTTCCAACCAAGTAGTAAAAACATAATATATTTAAGAAGTATGTTTTTACCATTTCACATTTTGAATTTTAATATGGGAAACTATATCTCCTCTCTTCTCTCTCATGCATGTCCATCTATATCAACCCATTTCTCATCTCCTTCAAATAGCTTATTAGAGGTGTTTTCATGGATATTTTCCCAAAATATATGGTTAGTCTCTATGTTTGTTGGTCTTCACCTCCTGCCACCATTTCTTGTTTTAATTTTTGGTTACTAGTTTTTGTTCTTTGTTCTTGTCTCACTAGATCTTGGTTTAATATTATTATCAAAGTGGGGTTTTTCTTATACTAATAATGGGGACATACTAGGATGTCATCTGGGTATCATCATTAATTGAATATCTGAATAAATGTCACACTGGGTAATTTAATAATTATTTTTCTTGATTGTAGTCTATAATGATTACCAAATATGATGGTGTGGTTAATATATATTGGTTTACTTAGTTTTTGGGGTCTTTATGGACCTCCCATAGGTCATAGTTAATGTTTCTGATGCAACGAGACCTTCTAGTGAATATATAGTGGTTATATCCTTTTAGAGTTAATTTGATAAATTAATTAAAATTTTCAATTGTCATTTTTATTGAATCATTGTATGGTTTGGGATGCCATTTGGGTGTGTATGTTATGTTGGGAGTTTTTGGTTAGTTGTATAAGGACCATGACTAGGCCTAGGTAGTGATCTATTAGGCTATATAATTGATTTGGGAAGGCTTAAAAAAATGAGGTTTTTGGTCACTCTAATTAACACATTGTCTAAATTTGTTTCATAGTTAACTGATTGTGTGGTATCATTGAATTTACATGGTGGAGAATATATATATAAACTAAATTGTTTTTAAAATGGAATTTTTATTAGATTTTATTATTTCAAAATGGTTATTCAAAATAATTCATAATATAAAGTGGGTTCCTAAATGTTTGAATTTCAATGAAAATACATCTTTTTGGGTGGTACTGTTTCTGAAATGATAATGGTTTGATTTTGAAAAATAGGATATGTTTTAAAACAAAAACATGGAAAATTGAATTTAAAAATGGTGTTTTTTTTTGAATTTATAAATTGTATAATTTTAAAAATAAAAATAAGTTAATGGTAATTTTGCTTTTGTTTTCATTAAATGGTATTGATATTGGTATGATGACACATGTAATGTTTTATTTGATTTGGAAATTTTTAGTATAAAATATTTTTTTTAAATTATTTGTAATAGGCAATGATAAATGAATTTTTTCTCCTGAAATATTTACTTTCCATTATGGAATTTTTATATATATATGATGTTTTTTTTCAATTGATTACTTAGGGTCGATGTGGTATTTGGAGTACATGGGTATTATAATTGTTAGTATAGGGTTAACACTTCCTCTAATGGATATTGGTACTTGATTTCTAACCTAAGTTAAATGCTCCCCAAGATGACATAAGGCTCCTTGGATGGGTATATTTCCCGAGGATGCAGGTTTTGAACAATTATAACAAACCTGCTCTTCATTTAACATTAATACTTATTTTTTTTATAAAATAACATTTAATACAACAAAAAATATCATTAAGTATAGTGTATTTGGGAATTAGATACATTAAATAACAACTTAATACCTGAAATTCAACATCTTTATTGAAAACTTCCCTGACATGATCAAAATATTCCAACGAACTTAAGACTTCATGGGATAACCTGGGAAACAAAATAAGAAAGGGGTGATATATAAAGACCAATATGAGAATAAAAAAGCAATATAAAGAATAATATAATAAATTTTATTAAATATTCATATCAATGAGGAAAAAAGGGGAATGAATAATAAGGCATGACATAGCTTGATAATCATAACATGGGAAATGTGGAAACAACTTAAAGGACAACATCATAAACACAGGTCAAAGAAAAATACACCAAGACATAATGGTGGAAATGTTACCATAATTCATTCAGGTACACCCATGATCCAAAATGGAGAATAATGACACTAAACATTACCTAATTCATTTATGCGATATCTGGGCACATCTATCATGTACATTTCACTCTCATGGTTAAGTGAGCCTCATAGATCATAAAAAATGGTTTCATTAATCATCATAATTTGTTAGATGAGGTGTTTGGAATACATATATGTAATTACCAAATCAATATGTATATGTGAATAAAGGTTGATACCCTTGATATAATATTTTTTATGGTATTCAATACACTGTTATTTTGGCATAGAAAATCACCGTAAAATTTCAGCAGCATAATGATGTTAATTAAAAATTCATAAAAATTATTTATTAGGGGGAAATTTGTATATAATTATATGTAAATAACATGGTTAGTTATCAATACATTTTATATAATATTCCAATAAAAGAAATATTGAAATTAAATGTATAAGGTAATGAAGAAACATGAATAGAGATAATAATTCTTATGAAATTTCTACATGGTAACGAGGTTAAATAAAGGATCCGTGGTGGATTAATGAATGTTAAATGAAGATATCAAAATTTATAAATAAAATTTTCATTAATGGGAATATTTAATATCATATCCCATCATAATAAAATTAAAAGTAAAATAGATTACGTAAAATGAGTTCCTGATAAAAGAGGAGAGTAGAAGATGAGGTTCCCTTACTTGAATGTGTGACTCCAAAGGCTTGGTAATAACTTATTAGAAGCTTACTTTTCCGTGTTAAGACACTAGAGATTTTAAATATTAGTTTTTACATGATCCAAGGAGTCTTAGTGAAGATAAATGTGATCATTGGAGGGTTTACATAGGAAATAAGGGTGATTTCATTATTATTTAGGTTTTGGACTCTATATAATAAAAAACTGAAAACCAAAAACCATGTCATGGTATTTTCCCATGTTTTCTACCAAAATTTATTAGTTTAAATGATTTTATAAGTTCATGTTATGAACTCATTAAAATATTTCCATTTCAGATGCGGAGGTGAGTAACTCTCTTAAATAAATGATTTTAAAATTTTAAAATACATTTAAAGTCTTGGAGGATTCATAATGGATTAAAAAAAATAATCATAAAATCACATTACATTAAATATAAAACATATATTTTGTAATTTATCCTTTTTATATTACTTATTACATCACATTTGGGTCATTATGATGTCATAAATCACAAAGTCTATTTACAAGGCATTTAATTTTTACTTTAAAATTCGATTGTCATAGAAAATTATAAAAAATTAACAATTAGAAAAAAATTATTCTGATTCCAAAATAATATTCATTTTATATAAAAAAATTAAACATATGTTAATTTGAAATTTTATAATAATAACCTAATTTTATTGGAAATGAAGGGTTTTTGGGCAATACATGTTTTTTGAACCATAATAAAAAATTAAATATGAAATCAAACAAATTAAGAATGCATTGGATAACTTGGGAAAAAACATAAGAAGGGGGTGATATTTAAATCCCAATATGGTAATAAATAAGGAATAACATGAAGAATATAATAAATATTATAAAATATTCATATCAATGAGGCAAAAAGGGAAATGAATAATAAGGCATGATATAACCTGATAATCATAACATTGGAAATGTGGAAACAACACAAAAGATAGCATTCTAAACCCAGGTCAAGGAAAAATACACCAAGAAATAATAGTGGAAAAATTTCCCTAATTCAATTAGGTACACCCATGTTCTATCATGGCATATAATGATGCTAAACATTACCCAAATCATTTATGCGATATCTGGGCACACCCATCATGTACATTTCACTCTCATGCTTAAGTGATCCACATAGATCATAAAAAATTGATTCATTAATCATCGTAATTTATTTCATGACGAGTGAAAAATAAATATATGTAATTCCCAAATAAATATGTATATGTTCATAAAGTTTAATACCGTTGAAAGAAAAAAAATTATGGTATTCACTACACAATTATTTTGGGCATGGAAAATCATGGTAAAATTTCAGAAACATAACAATGTTAATTAAAAATTACTAAAAATGATTTATTATGGGGAAATTGGAATCTAGTTATTTGGAAATTAAATGGGTTTTAATAGTTAAATTTTAAATAATATCACAACAATAGAAATTTGGAAATAAAAAATATATGGTAAGGAAGAAACATGAATATAGAAAATAATTCTAATTAAATTTTAGTATGGTAAGGAGTTTCAAAAAAGGATTTTTAGAGGAACAATGAGGGTTATATAATGATATCATAATTTATAAATAAAATTGAAATTAATAGTAATATGTAATATAATATCCCATCATAATCAAATTAAAATTAAAATATATAACATAAAATGAGTGCCTGATAAAAGAGGAGACTAGAAGATGAGGTTCCCTTACTTGAATGTGTGACTCCAGAGGCTTTGTAATGACTTCTTAAGAGCTTGGTTTCCGAGGTAGGCCTCTATAGATTTTAGGGAAGTGTTTTTACATGATCCAAGGAGTTTTATTGAAGATAAATGTGATCTTTAAAGGGTTTACAAAGTAAATAAGGGGGATATCATTATTATTTATTATTTGGACTCTATATAATAAAAAACATAAAAAAAAACCATCTCATGGTATTTTTCCATGTTTTCTTCCAAAGTGGATTATTTTAAATGATTTTATATGTTCAAAATATGAACTTATTAAAATATTACCATTACAGATGTGGAGGTGAGTCACACTCTTAAAGAAATGATTTAAAAATCATAAAATACATTTGAAGTCTTATAGAATTCATAATGGATTTAAAAAATAAATAAAATAAACATTAAATTACATTATGTTAAATATAAAACACATATTTTGTTCTTTATAATTTTTATATTACTTATTACTTCACATATGGGTCACTATAAAGTCAAAAATCACAATGTATATTTCTATGGTGTTTAATTTTTACCTAAAAATTTCATTGTCTTAGAAAATTATGAAAAATTAACCATTGGAAAATTTTGATATTCTCATTCCAAAAATATATTCATTTTATCTAAATAAGTTTCTAAATATGTAAATTTTACTTTTATAATAATAATTGACTTTTATTGAAAATGTTGGGTTTTTTTGCAATACATGTTTTTGAACCATAATAAAAATTAAATATGAAATCATAAAAATTATATGATCATATATATTTTTGATAAAAATATTAAATAATAATATTTTTTAGAAAAATTACTTATTTAAAAAATACAATAATTCATAATCCATTAACTTAATTTCAGTATTAACCCAAAATAAATTTTTTTTTAATTGTATCAATCTAAAAATAATTTACAAAGTAACTGTAATAAGATGAAAATATATTAACTAATAAACAAAAAATAATGTACATAATTATATTTTTAGGTTCATGATACATATCCATTTATCACATAAGCATATGACCTAAGAGTAAAGTGTGCGATTATAGGGATTTCATGGGGTCATTCAGTAAATATAGTTTGGGTCGTGATCTCGATGAGATTGTACTTATTTTGTGAACAATTTCACTCATGATTAAGTTGTTGGATATCAACTTGGGATTGGGGTATTGAAAAACTGAGAAATCTTATCTCCCTCTGAAGCTCTATTAAATGGGATTCATAGGGTATGATCTTACTAGTTGAGGCCATCACATCCTTTGTGTGTGTTAATTGGATTTGTTAAAACCTTATATTTGTATTAATCATGTGATCACTATTCAAAAATAATTTTATTAATGGTTGTGATACTTTACGGTATTTTAAATCCAATTAGATATAATAAAACATAATAAGTGAATGTGTTTTCTATAACCATATTACATAATATGTAATTTAATTAAATCAAAAAATGGAATAATATTTGTAGAATTTCATGTCTTTACAATCTCCCCCCTTAATAAATTTCTCCCTCAAAATTTTCATTTCTTAAACTAGAAAATATTATGGTGACTATGTTTCAATACTTACTCTGATTCCCACATTTCTTCTTCAAACTTGTGGTTTCTCCAAAGCACATTGAAATGGTGAGAAGTCTTGTTTTGATGAAAATTTTCTTATATAATCTAAGATCTTCACTAGATCTCCTCATAGAAAAGATCAGTTTCTAATGGTACCACCTTTTTATTGATTACATGTGGAAGGTCTAACATGGAATTCCTTAATAGGGATACACGAAATACATCATGTAGTTGAGATAAGTTTGGTGGGAGTTCTAGTCAGTAGGCCATAGATCTGATGCAATCAAGGATCTCAAAGTGGATTATGAAACATTGAATATGATTACCCATCTTCCCAATTACCATTAAATTCTTCCATAGAGATATGAAGAGGAATACCATGTCTCTAACATCAAACTCTAGGTATCGTCGATGACTGTCAGTATAGATCTTATATTAACTTTTAGTAACATTAATGTGGTTTTTAATGGTCTTAACCTTATCCACTACTTCCAAAACTAGTTCAGGACCTATAAGTTTATGTTCCACAACTTCATCCCAACATGTCGATGCACATCACCTCTCTATATAAATTGAATCATAGTGACCCATTTCCATGATCAAGTGGAAACTATTTTTGTAACAAAACTCAAAAAATGAAGATGTTGGACCCATCGGCCTTTGAAGCCCATAGAACATGCTCGAAACATGTATTAGAATGTTTTAATAGTCTAATCAGATTGGCCATGAGTTTTAGGAGGATAGGTCGTACAAAAATTCAACTTAATGTTTATAGAATTCTATAAATTTCTAGAACATGGAGGTGAATCTTAGATCTTGATCGGATAAAATTGATAGTTGTACTCCATTCAGTATTACAACCTATTAGATGTATATCTATATCATTTATCTAATAATAAATCCTCTAAAATCACTATGAACTGTGTATTCATTGTAAGGATATCCACAACAACCTAGATAGCACTATTTCCTTTGCATGTCATTGGAATTTTAGTGAAAATGTCCAAAGTGATGTTCTACCATTTCGATTTTGTTATGGGTATTTGTTGCATAATCCTCTTATACTTATTCCTTTCAGCCTCCACTTTCTGGCATACCAGGCACTTTGATGTATATTGTTTTATCTCCTTCTTCATATTTTCCCACCAATAATTCTCTTAAATGTCTTCATACATATTTGTGTTTACTGGGTGAATGGATAAAGTGTAACTTTTTCCATCATCCAATAGTCCCTTATTTAACTTTTAATTTTATATAACACATAGTATGAACCCAAATCTCATAATTAATTATTCATTAATAGTGAACTCTGAGGATTTACATTTCTATATAGTTTTCAATTTCTTATAAATTCTTATACCATTTGTTCTACCATCCTTTAACATTTTCAAAAGATATATTTGAGCAATCATTTGTGAAAGGATTAATGATGTTCCTTTATTATTATTCAAATTTCCATCCTATTCAAATCTTAGAATATTAGATCCTTCTCAATTATAATCAATAATATAATTGTTTGGTCTTTTCTACTTAGAGTATCCACAACATTATATTCTTTAATATGAAGGTAGTGGATTCAGTAGTCGTAATCCTTAATGAGATCTATCCATATCCTCTAGAACATATTAACCTCTTTCTGTGTGAATATATCATTGAGGCTCTTTTGATCAATATCTATCACACACTTTTCCTAATTAAGGTAATGCCTCCATATTTTCGACATAATGATCACGGCTGATAACTCTAGATCATGTGTGGGATATTTTTTCTCATGCATTTTCAACTTCCTTGAATCATAGGCTATGAATTTTTCATTATGAATTCACACACAACCTAATCCCTTCTTCTAAGAATCACTAAATACCACGAGAGGTACTCCACTTGTGGGTAGTGTGAGTAAAGGGGAATCGAAAAGCCTTATATTCAACTACATGATGATTTATTCATATTAATCATTAAAATAAAACATAACTCTCTTTTGAGGTATATTTGTAAGTGGGTTTGAAAATCATGATATATTTCTCACAAATCGACGATAATACCCAATTAACCCATGGAATTTACAAGTATCTGTCATGGATGCTGGCCTCAAACATCCATTAATTTTTTTGTTCTTTGAATGATCCATAGATATTTCACTGATTTTTATGACATTCCCCATGAATGCGACTTCCTTAAACCAAAATTCACACTTTATTTACATAGCTTAAAGCTTATCCTTTTGTATAGTATTTCAAATAGTGTTCAAGTGCGCTTTATACTCCTCCTTGATTTTGTATTGTATTATAATATTATCTAAAAAGACTATTAAAAAAATTTCAAGGTAATATCTAAAGACTCTATTCATCATGTCTATAAAGATTTATGTATTATTAGTGATCATGAAAGGAATTAGTATCAAATCATAGTTCTTTTACCTTGTAAGAAAAGTTTTCTTGGTGATATCTTACTTCTTCACCCATACATGATATTATCCCAACTGATGATCCACCACATAAAAGTATTGTTCAACATGTAGATGATCAAACTAGACATCAATCCATGGAAAAGTAAAGTTGTTCTTTTCCATGATATTCCTGAGCTCATGATAATAAATGAAAATGTGTATTGACCCTTTCATCTTCTTGGTGAAGAGGACTGGTGCACCCCATGGTGAAGCACATGGGAAAATAAACCATTTATCTATATTATCCTTTAGTTGTTTCTTTGGTTCATGACATTTCACACCCTATTTTCTATAAGTGTTCATGGATATTAGAAAACCCTCTATGTATAGGCTTGATTGAAAATTCATCCTCTCAGCTAGGAGGAATAAAAGGAAATTCCTCAGGAAACACATCCGTGCATTCCCTCACATTAGGATTGTATTTGAGGATGATCCTTTCTTTAGACACAATCATTTGAGATAGATAAAATTTCTAATAAGGAAATAATATCCATGATTTAGATAATGTTTCTAAAGAATATTCAACCTCCTCCTTTCAATTTTATAAAATCATTGGTCGATTCACAACACATAGAATGATTTCCATATCACGGAATTTTTTTGTTGGCTCTATATAGGGAAATCCTATCCATGAATAGAATTGCTTTAAATTATACCAAAATTAGTATGGAATGATTTTCTAGGAATTTCAGAAAAATATAATTGTATGGGTAGTATTTATATACATAGGATGTAATAATTTCCACATTTTCTTTTTTCATTAATGTCTCTACTTTCATGCTTTGTAATGGTGTTTGGATAGATATATTAAACATTTGTGATATGAAGGAATGTATGGAACTCTTGATGATATCCCTACCTTTCACCTTTTTATTTGGGTTCTAAATTATCCAAAATATAATTTGGGATTATTATTTTTAACCTACTAAACAAATAAAGGTAAATCCAATTACATTAAAGGGATAAATTATAAATTACATTTATCTCCTTAACTTATGAGTTTCTAGGATTCAATCTATGTTATCCATGATCTATACCGTTACATATATTCTTATGAGATTTTTTTGTTACCCTAATAATGGTTTATAATTTGATTGTGAATTTACCAATGCATATCCTTTGGTTATTTCAATCCAGATATACAGTAACACCTATTTTCTTATACGAGATTACCCCTTGTCAGGCCCAAAACATATTTTCAGAGTTGTTACCCTAAGGTACATATGTTCCAAAACCACGTCCATTTTTAGTTTCCAAATAGGGATGTGTTTTCTTTATAAACCACTTACTCTATACTTACCAAATTTTAGGGATTTTTCTTTTACTTATTCTCCTAAGGCTTTAACTAGAGTTATCTAATACTAGTCTTCAAAATAAGTAAAATTTTCTTTTAATTCCAACTATAAAAAACATGGACTTCATTTATTATTAATACATTTATATTACATAAAAGTATACTTAATACAACCGAAAAGAAAAAGAAATATAGTTTCTTTGGGAATTAAGTGAATTACATAACAACTTAAAACATGAAATACAAAAACATTATTGAAAACTTCCTTGACATGATAATTATATTCCAACAATCTGAAAACTATATGGGATGACATGGGGGAAAACATAAGAAATTGGAAATATATAATGCCCTGAAAAGGAATAAATAATGAATAACATGAAGAAGATAATACATGTTAAAAAATTGGTATCTAAATGTGTAATAAAATTAATATTAATTTCGTGGAATGATATAATATAATAATCATAAAATGGGAAATCTGGAAACAACATAAAACACCACATCATAAACATAAGAAAAGGATAAATCTTCCAAGACTTCAAGGTGGAAAAATTCGTATATAATAATTAAGTAAACCCATGTCCCAACATAATGTATCACGATACTAAACATTACTCAATGCATTAGATCGATATCGGGATGCACCCATCATTTTCATTTCATACTCATTCTTAAGTGTTCCATATAGATCATAAAACATGGATTCATTAATCATCATAATTTATTACATGATTAAAAATTGTTGAATAAATATATGTATGTCCCTATAAAATTATTATATGTTCAAAAAGGTGAATACCATTGACATAAAAATGGTTATGGTATTCACTAAACAATTATTTTGGTAGGGAAAATCACCGTGAAATTTCAGTAGCATAGTAATGTTAATTAAAAATTAATAAAAATGATTTATGTTATATAAAGGGGTATCTGATTATTTATAAATAATATGTGATGTAATAGGGACATGTAAAATTATATCCTAACATTAAAATTTTTTAAATATAAGGAATAAAGTAATGAAGAAACTTGAATAAAGAAAAGAATTCTTAATAAATTTTGGCATGGTAATTGGTGTACATAAAAGATTGTGGGAGGTTTTATTAGAGTGAATATAAGATATAATAATTTAAAAATAAAATATATTGTAATTGGAATATGTAATATCACATCCAATTATAATAATATGAAAAGAAAAAGACATGACATAAAAGGAGTTCTAGATAAAAGAGGAGAGTGGTATATGAGATTCCCTTACATGAAAGTGTGACTCCAAAGGCATTAGGAAGACTTATTGAGAGATTTAGGAACCTTTGGAGGACTCTAGGGAGTTTAAGGAAGATTTTGGATGTGATAAAAGAATTTTTGGTGAAGTTAAATGGGATATTTGATGTGTTTATTTAAAAAAGAAGTTGGATTTCTTTATTATTTATGTTTCAACTCTACATAATAAAATATACAGAACCACAAAACATAGCATGGTTTTTACAAATGGTTTCTAAAAAAATCAAGTGGTTTAAATTATTTTATACTTACAAGGGTCTAACATATTAAAATATTACCACTGGTGTTGTGGATGAGATTCACACTCTTAAAGAAATGATTTTAAAATCCTAAAATATATTATATTCTTGGAGGACACATAATAGATTTAAAAAATAAATAAAATAAAAATAAAAACAAATTATTTAAAATGGAATACATATATTTGTCTTTATATCATATTTATATTACTTATTACATCACATTTGGGTTATTATGATTCCATAAAACACAAAGTATATTTATACAGTATTTAATTTTTTCCCAAAAAATCGACGGTCTGATTTTTTTTTTAAAAGTTAACCATTTGTTAATTTTGACATTTTGATTCAAATTATAACATTAATTTTATATAAATAATTTTTTAGATATTTGAATTTTCACTTTTGAAATAATAATCGCATTTTATTGAAAATGATGGGTTTTGGAAATAACAATTATTAAACTCTAATAAATATTAAATTTGACATCCTAAAAAATATATGATCATCTGTATTTCATGAAATCAATTTAATTATAATATTTTATAAAAATATTATTTATTTAAAATTCCATTAATCCATATATTCATTAATTGCATATGAATATGAACCAAGAAAACCTTTCGTTCTTTATTGTATCAAACTAATAATCTTTTACAATGAAGCAATAATAGGATTAAAATATATTCATTACTCTATAAATAATAATGTACATAATAATATTTCTAGATTCATGATACATTTCCCTCCAATACACCCGAATACTCTCTAACAGTAAGGTGTATGATGGTGGGTCTTTTATGGAGTCGTTCAGTGAACATGGTTTGGGTAGTGATCTTGATGAAATTAAACTTCTCCCATAAAAAATTTAGCTAATGTCTAAGTTATTGTATCGCAACATATTATTGGTATAAGGACATTCCTAGAAATTCTATCCCCCTTAGTTGCTCCGATAAAAGGCTACATAGAGTATGATCCTACTAGTTGAGTTCGTCACTTCATTTTTTATGATAATTAGATTTGTTAAAACCCTATATTTATACTAATAATGTGATCACTATTAAATGGCTATATTATCAACTATTGTTATACATAATGGTATTATAAATATAATAAGATATAATAAAACAAAATAAGTTCATGATTTTTCTATAACCATAACATATAATTAGAAATTAAATTGAATCAAAAAAATTAAAATCTATTTATAGCATTTCTAGTCATTACCCCAAGGATGAGAATATTCACCCTAGTCAACGTAGGATTGTTAGTACAGTCACTATGATGTGCTAAGGGAAATCATGGCACCTGATAAAGTAGGTATTTAATGTTCTTAGTGTGAACCTAGCCCTCGTTTCTACATTTTTTTTTTATGATTTCATGTTTAAATGTTTTTAATGGATACATATATTAGTTTTACTTCAATAACATATTTTTGAACTATATTATAGATTGGTTATATTTATTAACATCATTTTTTATGGCCTACTGAGATGTATTCAAAAACTTATCAAGATGTGAGTACACTTCCGTACCCAGGCACCATTCACCTATTATAGATTTATGTTGGACTAAGGCTTGGGGGTTGTGTGGTCATGTTGTAGAAGCTCTGATGGGTTTGGTGCTCAGGATGAGATGAGGTTCATGGATTGTAGTGAATCCTCCTATGATTTTAGTTTATTTTTAGTTTTTCACTTCTTTTGAATCTATATATTTTGGTTAGCTGAGTGGTTGATCGGTATGTATAAATGTATGTCAGCATTTCATTTATTTATAAAAAGTATTGTATTTTATTTTATTTAAGGTATACTTTGATATATTTTTATTTTTTGGGAAGAGTTTTGGTTATTTCTATATAATTTAATATTATTATACATGGGGTATAGCTTCTACACTATACCTCCTTAGACCCCCGGTACTAGTTGGAATTCTCTAGCATATAAGGTGTAATGCCTTAGGTCATGAAAGAAACTAGTTTGATTATTATTCCCACACTCAGAGATATCAGGAAGTTATAGATGAGAGTCCATAACTTTTGGTGGAGATACTATACACTCAGTACCATCATAAAAAATAAAAAATAAAAAATATAAATCTCATATAAAACTATAGTATAATAGGAAACAAATACATGGAATATCCATTAGTAATGAATAATGCCAAGATAAAATAACAGTACAAACTTATTTTTTCATACATACATACACCAAGAATCATCTATGGTATTGATCATTCATAAAAAGACTAAATAAAAATATATCAATATTACCAAGAATCTAAGTCCCACTGCATACCTTGTATATGCATCGAATTTATCTATTCCATTCATACCACATATACGTCTTGTTACCCAAATGTGAATCACAATTATGTAGACATGCACCAAGGTATCCACACTAGGTATGAGAAATAATTTGATTATGTTCTCACTAAGTGTTCCTTATATTCTCCATAATATCTATGTAAGAATGTACATAAAAGTATACCTATAGCATTCAAGTAACTATGTTAGTTTTTCTTATGAATACCAGACCACAAGAACACCTGGTCATACATACTTTGGTCTATTCTAAATAAAAAAGATAACTATACTAAAAAAACATCTCAGTTTTATCAAAACCATTTCACTCCCATTAAGTCTCACAATAGGGTCCCGTGCCAACTCCAATAAGTAAGATATTCAAATAAAATCTAGTCCAAAACCCTATCACTCAAGGAACATCTTTTACCACATCCGATACCTTTTCATATACCTCTACTATCTAACTCTAAGTGGGGTCTCACATTATATCCCATGCTTCATTATATACTTTTGATATCTCCTTTATTGCACCATCACTCTCTCACAAGTGGTCTGGACTCCTCCATATCTTATGCTATGTCACTCACCACATCACAAAACACTACCCTCTCACATAGGGAACTAAAGCACTCTCACTTAGGGTCTAACATCGTTACTGAAACAAAAACCAAATTATATATTACATCAAATTACCCAATCCTCTCACTTTTGGTGAGATCACATACAATATCACAAATAAAATATCCAAACACTTCCCTCTCAGTCAATGTGATATTACCCAACATAAAAACATAGTTAGAAAATAAAAAAATAAATAAATGGTGTGTATAGAAAATTTATACCCCATCCAGGTACATGAGGTGACCCAAACCTAACAAACATATGTATTACATGTTTTTAAATGATTATTCTTTGTATATTGAAACATTATACACTGAAGAACCTATAGGTTTAATGTCATTATTGATTAGATTCATAGACATATTATTTTATAAAATTTTATCTATCTTCCACAAATATTATTCTCATATGGTACTACATTAGATATATTATACATAATACCCTACTCCATAACCTGTGGAATGGAAACATAATAAAGGCTTATCTCAGATGCTCTGAAAGGGTAAACATAAGAGATATAAATCCAGGATATTAAGTGATAATAAGAGGAACATGTGGGTATGAGAACATAATCAAGGTACATGGTTATAAAATAACATAATCAAACCTAATAAATCATAGATCATAAATCATGAGACATCAAAAAAGAATTTTTTTCATAACTTCAGAATTGCTATGTGTGAAAGTGGAAACATGAGTAAATAATCATGAGCCATGAAAAAATAGCATAGGCACAAGAGTATTCCATATAGATAATAATAAAAAATAAACCCTTATACCAAAGATCACTACCAATGTAACAACCCAGTATTTTGAATGAACACTTTGTTCGATAGCATAAGGAACAACCACAACTGATTCTAAACAATCTACAATATTCTATTAAAATATTATTATCTAATAAAAAAATTATTGTATGGTCATTTTATTGGTGGATATTAATAGTATTACCCAAATTATTATATATATATATGTATATATTAAATAGTCAATAGAAATTAATTGATTAATTCTTAAGAAATAATTACTCAATTTTCAATATTTTTATTTTAGGATTTTGAAATAAGTTTCCTTTAATGATTCTTATTTATTTATATTTATAAATTATTAAAATTAAATTATAGAAAATATAGAATATTTATTCTATAAATATAATTTCATTTTTTAAATCAACATATCAAAATTATCTTAGGTGAGGTTTTATGATTTTTTTGAAAAGTCGGATTTTTCAGGGAATAGTCAAAATACATAATTTTATTGAGAACTGTATTTTTTATCAAGGATTTATAAAGTTATATTTTGTTTTAAAATTATTTAAAACTAAAATTAGTTCTATTAGACTATTAATAATACAATTTTTTCATTGGAATGTATTTTATGAATGAATATGGCATAAAAACATTTTTTTATAAATAAATTATATTTTTTTCTAAAAAAATGAATTTTTATTATATTTTATTTTAAAAAATTAAACTAATTAAATCCATTGAAATAAATTTAATATTAAATAATTGAATCCATGTTTTAAATTATGAGGTTTATTTTTTCTAAATAGGCCCCTTTTATTTTTTTTCCAATGTTAATTGTAACCATAGTAAAAATTATCAACTCAGTTAAGGGTAAATAGAGTTAATCTAGATTAAAACTAAGTGAAAAGGTCATAATTTTTTATCATAATTATTATTTAACAAATTTAATTCTTCATTTGTATCCTTAGGATATAAAGTTATTTTTGTAAGGGAAAATTTTTCTTAAAAATAACCAATATAATATTTAAGGCAATGAAAAATATGAAATGCCACTCTTTTTTTAAGTATCTATTGTGTCCCTACATAAGGACAATATAAATTTATGAATGAATAAAAAATTTCAATTTTTAGATTTGTGAAATTATTTTCATGATGTAAATTTCTTTCAAATTTTTACTAATTATATAATTATCTTTAATTATTATGAAATGCTTATATAATATTTATTCAATTAATGTAAAATAAAATAAATGATTTAAATAATATTTAAAGTAATTTAAATTGTTTGATTTATAGTATTTCACTAATTATATAAATCAATATGACATATTATTATTATTTTAAAATATTATATTTAAATTCTAAAATTTTATTTTTGCCTTTTAAGTAAAATTATTTGAATAGTTTTGAGATTGAAATTAACGATAATTTATTAAAATAATATTTTACTAAATTATATAAAATTCCATAAACTATTAAAATAGGAAAAGGGTAATAAGATAATATTTAAATTTTAATAAATTTTAAATTTATGGGTCATTAGTTTCCTCATATGTAAATTTATAACCCATTTAGAGTGAATAATATCATACCCCTATTACTGTTAAAATAGAATAACTAAGGGGTAAAACCAAAATATAAGGATTAAAACACCAATTATACCTACATAAATTTTATTGGTTGATTTAATTTCAACCGCATAATATATTATTTTCAAATAATAAGCAATTTTATACATTTATAATAAATAATAACTTTATTATATTTTAATCACATAAGAAATTCCAAGAGTGACTCTCTCCTCACTTATAAAAGGGATTCCCTCCATTAACTTATTCAAACCACATTGATACATCTAGCTCAACTATACCCTCAAATAATACCATTTAAAAATCCGTATAAACACCATATATTTTTTTCATTCCAAAATAACCAACCCTATACATTTAATAATAGATCAAATGGATTTCTTTTTAAAAAATAGTTAAACACCTTAATCAATCACTTTATTTTATAATTCTTAATTTACCACCACTATATATATTTTATTTACCATTAAATAATAATTATATATATCATAAATATACATAGATTTTATTAATATTATTAAACCACTATTAACTGTCTTTTTTCCTTTAAAAAATAATGTGAAAGAATCGATCGTGCGTTAGTAGGACTTACCATCTCCACATAGAAATGAAAGTAATTTTTTATCACCATAACTTAGGAAAATGGTATTATGAAAATTTTAATATTTAAATATGATATTTATGAAATAATAATTATTATTATATAATGATAATATCATATCTACCTTCTTACCAACCAATCCATTGGAAAATGATAATGTTGCTCTTGTGTATGTGTGAACTACCACCTCCATGAAGCAATGTTATTTATTTTCTATCTCCTTTTTTGATGGATAGTAATAAGGATATATTTAATTAATACATATGATATATATATTTTATAAAAATTATTCTGGAAGGTTGTATTATTATTTACCTTTCTTTCATCCCATCCGTTGAAAAATGAAATCATTGTTTATTCGTATATATGTCCTACTCTCTCCATTAATGTTGTAATTAAATTTTCACTATATAAATTTTATTGGTAAATCTATATAGGTATATAATAAATTAATATATATTTTATACAATTAATTAAATTATTGATATTAATAAATATTATAAATGTATAAGGACGAAAACTATCAAATGAAAACATTCATGAAAAATCATGTAGTTATCACTGAGAATTATAATTTAATAAAAAAAATTAATAAATAGGTTGTAAAATGTTATAAGTAAATAATATATAGTGTTATATATATTATTATGGTTATATAATAGATTTATAATAAATATATATTTATTATACCATAGGTTTGAACATGTATTAAGGAAAAAGGACCTGAGGTAAGGGTTTATTTCACAATCTCATCATTATTTGAAATTATTTATGTTTAACTACCCTTTAAGGGAATTTTTTATATATATATTTAAAAAATATATATATTTTTCTCCTGTGATTATTCTAGAAATTTTAAAAAAATATTACGAGTCTCCCTCTATTTGGTAATTAAAACGATTGAGAAAATGTTTTTAAGAAAAGATTACTTTATTTATCTATTCTGTCTAAAATACTATTTCTTTCATCTCCAGGTTTTATAAAAAATATTTTATAGAATGACTTAAAAATTCTCCAAATTAATTATTAATGGAAATTTTAACTATTTTTAAAATTTAAATAAAAATTTAAATAAATATTATTTTCAATTCCTAAACAAGGCACTTTTTGGCCTTTTTACAATAGTGTGAAAGGGATTTTTTTAAACTTAAAAGGCATATAAGAAATTACCTACCATTATAGACATTAATTAATTTGAAACTTCCATTAAATTTTTATATGATTCTTTTCAAATAAATTTTTTTTCTTAATATTGTAGAAATTTAATGTTTCTTAATGTGATTTTCAATAAGAAAAGTTTATTTTCCTCAATAATTTTTTTAAATGAATTTTTTAGGGAATTTTTATTCATCAATAAAATCCATTGTTTTAATTATGATTTACTAGCAATATATTGTAATTACACCATAATTATTATTTATTTTATTGGTTTTTTGATCAGTTTGACTGGGGATGTAATATTTTAATACCATTTTCCATATTGCTATGGATAGTTTATTATAATGTTTATTGATTGGGTAAAATGTAAACATTTTGTATAACAATTTCTCAATATAAATATTTCTATTTATTATCTTTAACCTTTTATTATAAGGAATTCATTAGACTTTTTAATTCATTGGGGAGCTCTATAGGTTTTGATTTCATAAATAGTTATTATGAAAAAAACTAGAGTGGGTATTCAGTTGAGGTCATACCCATTTATGTATGTTGTATAGGAACAATTCCTTGAAATCATGTTTATAGTATTTAAAATTATTAATCCCCCCATTGTGATACTAGTTAATGATTTCCATGTGATTAATTGATTATTTATGATATCAAAGGATTATTTTCAAGCTCCTGTTATTATTCATAAGGCATTACTTGTTCATTATTTATTCCTTTCTTATTATACTCTACTAACATGTTATTGATTAAATCCTTTTTTTTTCAGAAATTTACCTTTCCGTATTAGTTATTTATTATTTAATCATGATATATTCCTCTATATACATACCCTTATTGGGAATATTAGGGAATTAATTTATTAGGTTTAATTTAATAAGGATTTGAGGAAGTGTATTAGGATTGTTTTACAAGGATATGGTAAAGAGAATAATGGTTTTCTCATGGAAAACACATTGTTTTATTTTATGTTTACAAATTTAATGTGATATTCACTTGTGTAAATTTTTATCAAAATGTAAAAAACTATTTGTTCTATTATGATATAATTGCTTGTACCTAGTTCTAATGTAATAATGTAACCACAATCTCTAGCCTACTGGGGTGAGGGTAATTTTAGTTTAAATCAAAGAAATCATATTATAAATCATGGTAACTATATTTAGGAAAGCATATATTAGGGAACATAAGAATTTGAATGACTTTGATGATAAGTCTAAGTATCGGATAACAACCTAAAATTTTGGTAAGGTATAATTTAAGGGGGTTCCATCTAAAACATCCCTGTCTAGAAATTAAATATGTATGTAGATCTAGAAAAGATTGTTCTAGGGGTAATAACCCAAAAAAGAGTTTTTCAAGTATATATTAACTATAATTACATAGCATAGTGAGGGTTGTTTTATGTCAATCATTTTTTGACATTCCCAGTGGTATTCTTTGGTAAATCCTCGTTTTCTTTATAAAACATTTTTTTGAATGAGATAATTAAAACAATGGAAACCTATGATATTACAAAGTGATATTGGATAAACCTAAATATTATTGGATAAGTAATTATTAGGATTTACTTATGTTTTATGTCATGTATATCCATTTTTAGTGTTTATGTGATGGATGTATGTGATGATTAAGAGTATTTTTATAGATATTTATGTAAATTAAACCCTTTGTATTTGAATGGTTTTTAGTAAAACAAGTTATTTGAGTAATAATTCATTAAAATTTTATAGACATATGTTTAAAGGTATTGGTAACTTTTAATGATAATATTATTAATAATGTAAAGGTAAAATATTCTATAATGCCCCGACCTTAGTAGCACAGAGATGATGCCTTACTACATTACATTAGAAAAAGATTCAATGAATCGCATCCTAAAGGACCGAGTAGTTTAGTACTCTTGGTAATATATATATAAATAATTTAAATTAAATTTAAATTTAAAACATAAAATACAAAATGTCTTTTATTTAATACCACCATTACCCCCTTATCAAAACACTTCAAACTCAACCATAAAAAACATTTTAGTATCCCAGGGAAATGTAAAACACAAGAAATGGGTGATTTCAAATGCTCGATAAGGGTTAAGTATAATAGAATACATATTGAATCAATATAAATAAATAACATGAAAATATAAATAACTAAACACACATTACATTAAACTAGTAACAAATAATTAAATTAATTTCTAGATAATATCATAGTAAAAATATCTTGGATAATAAAAATTAAAATCTTAATAAAGGAAATTCTTAATTAACGAATTCCATGATCTCAGGCATCATGATACATATACTATCAATACCTTTGAATAGATGGTTTAAAATACTTGATAAAACTGATCAAGTTTGGAAAACCTCATCTTTATCATCAAGACCTTTTATAGTAAAGTTTAAAACTACTAGATAAAAAACCATTGGGTTTGGCCAAGTCATTTGTATCATGAGACCTACCGATGCACAAGGGGTTATAGAAAGCCTGGACCACCACTTACTAAGTCCAATTTATTCATCATATGAAAGGTGTTAAATTTTATTAACATACACATTCATATTAAAACCATCATATTAAATATTAATAATTTCCACAATAAATAATCATAGTAAAAAACTATCCAGAGTAATATAGTGAATGGTATCAAAATAGTATATCCCCAGTCAAGATTATCTTAACCCATTAAATAAGACATGGTAAATGGTATCATTTGATATAAACCCCAATTAATCATAGGATTCAACAATGTATGTTGACATAGATGAAAATACATCAATAAAGTTCCTAAAAAATATTTTTGGAAAACAAATTTCGCTTCGAAATAACTTATTTTTAAAAAGAAATGAAATTATTAACGAAAGTTTCTTGTTTGAGAAGAAAATTACAAACTTGTAAATTAACCATTACATATTTAATTCTTCACAATTTAGGGAAATTACATTCATTAACTATAACTTAAAAATACATTCCTTTCACATTTTTCATAGAAAAATCATAAAATACCGTTGTGTAAAATGACTCAAAGATTTATTTTAAATAATTTTTTAAAAAGTAAAAAAGGGATTAAAATGAAATTATGAAATCGTTGTATAATAGTAAAAAACTTATTTTTTTAACGAATATTGGAATTGAAAATAAATATTCTTCAGTAAATAACTAAACTGAAGCAATCTTTAAAATTGATGAGATTGTGAAATAAGCCCTTACAACTTGGTTATCTTTTGAATTTAAACCCCATAAATAAAATAAAAGAATATAATTTTTTTACCATTAATATAATGGGATTAATGATATAATATATCAAAGTCACATTATATAAACCACATAAAGTAATATACGTGAAAAATATCAAAATATGCCTCAATGAAATATAATTGAGACAAAGTCCCTTACAAATATCATATCCTTGAATTAGGGATTAATCAAATGGATAAATTATTTGTATAAAATTTTAATCCAAATACAAAAAGTGAAATAACAAATTATATAATAAATATTCATTTCACAGATAATCATAGAATTACATAATCAATAAAGTAAATGTTTTACCCAATGAATAGAAATTATGTTATAAAATCCCTATCCTCAGGTTCATCCTCCATTAATCATGTACAAACATCATGTATAATGGTTTAAAACATGTTAAAAATTTATAAAATATGCTTATATATATTTATAAAATTTATATATTCCTTTTATAACATCTTACCACACGTTCATTAGTAATATTTGACGATTATCACTCTTTCAGGTGTTAATTGCATTGATTTCTCAGAGTTGTTTTATATGAAAAGACCTGATTATCATGAGTACGATATAGATACATAATATATAAAATATATTTTTGTTATAAAGGTCATATTTAGTTATTAAATACATTTTTTGAACCATTCTTGATTGCCGGACATAAAAAATGAAGCACATCCCTTTGTGGAGATGGTAAGTCATATGTACGCATAAGCAATGATATCATATATAAATGTTTGAAAGGGTAAGGAAGTGGATATTATATTAATTTTATATTATCAATATAATGTAATAATTATCATATATTTCCATTATTTACTTCATTAGATCCATCTAGGTAAATTGGTGTTGGAAAACAAATTACACTACTACGTGGAGATGGTAAGTCATATGTACACACAAGTGATGTTTTTGATTTTCATAGGATGAAAAAGAGATATAAAATGGTTGTAAAATAATAATAATTAAATATAATTACATTTATGAAACTATATTTTTTAATTTATTGTTTTTTCAACATGTTAATATGATGTATAAGTTAAAATGTTTTTGAAAGAATTAGTAAAGATGATTACCTTTACTTAAGAGTTGACCTTTGGATATCCTCTTAGCAACACTAGGGTGGGAATTTGTGGAATACCAAGTCATATAGAACTTAGGTAAATATTTTGGGAAGATAAATTGGTATATTTTATCTGAGATATATGGGGTTGATAAGTGAGGAGGTAGTGAGGGTATTTGTACCTGGGTAGGGGTTGTTTTAAGTGATTGTATAATTATTATTTTTTATATAAAGCTAAAACCTTTTAATTTACATTAATTCCAATTAAAATTGTTTATAATTAATGGTTTAAAATTTTTATAGTGTCTTTAAATAAAAAAACACCCATTTAATGTTGTATGTTTTAGGTATTTTAATCTTTTACATTTTAATATTAACCCACTACATTATTTTACCAATAATGTGGGAAATATTTTTTTAAACATGATAAATTTTTATACCTAAAAATGATAACGATGTTATTACTTGATTTAGACCTCTTGGTCTCAAATATAAATACCATTTTTAAAAAAATTAAAACCCATAAGTTGTAAAATTAAATTTAGAACTAAACTGAAAAAATGCAACAGCTTTGTTTTTCATAAAATTGGGTTTTTTAGTCCAAAAATTTTCTTTTAAAATAATTAAAGTGTAAATATTGTTTAAATTAAATTAATTATTTTATATATAGATAAAAATTACATAATTTTATATGATATAAAATTAAAATAATAAAATTACCCTTAAAGAAAAATAAAATGTATGCTTTATAAAAATTTGTATTTTTTCACTATTCATAGAAAAACTAATATATTTATAAAATTATAAATGAAACATCCTAATATATTTTGGAAATTATTAATAAAAAATTAATTTAATTATTAAAAATAAATTTTATAAAAATTTTATAAATTAATTAAAATAATCACCCATAAAACGAAAGAAAACCCATTTTTGAAGAAAACATGATTTTCAATAAAAAAGGTAACATTAATAAAAATAAATTGCATATAAATAAATAATTAATTGATGTATTAAAATTGATTAGGATAATTATATATTTCATAATTTGGTTAATAATATTCATTCCAACTAATTTAATGTATAGGTTATAACGATTATATATTATTTCAATGTTCGTTTAAGTTGGGTGTTGATTACAATGTAAGCTATCAAAATGATAAAATTTATTTAAAAAGAGACATTCCATATAGTCTTGTGGTGTTAAATTCTTCTCTCATTAAATATATTTCATCATTTTAATCTAATTTTACACTTATAAAATCAATGGTTTATATTTGAATTGTCTAATTTAGAAAACCCACATCGTTAAAATGTTTAATAAAACTTCATTATAAAAATCACGAAAAGAAAATATGAAGGTACCCAAAAAAACTAGGATTCAGAATTAGAGTTAATAAGTGTGAATTGAAATGTGGTACATTGAATATAAATATAAATATAAATTTTTATGGGTTGTGATATAAAATATAGTAATAATAAAGATAAAAATAACAAAATTATAAATCTAGGGTGATTTAAAATCCCATTGATTCCCCAATATGAAAATTAAATGGATAAATTTTTTATTCAAAACAACTTTTCCTAGAGATAGGGGATTATTTTACTATCTAGATAAATCACTAAATAAATAAAATTAATTGGTTTATAAGAAAAATATTTTCCTTTGGTTGTGTTTTGATCTATTTCAACTTCATCACTTATGCCAGAAAATAGATATTTGAGATTAATTATACATGTTATAATCCCTTTTAATGTATCATATTATACACTAGTAATTCCTTTGACCACTAAATATATATGGAAACCAAAATGGTTAGAACATGTTACCAAAAAAATAATATCTATGTTAAATATAATCAATTCCATAAGTAGTTAAACTTAAGACTCATTGAAAATACATCTATATAATTTCAAAGTTCAAAAATTTAGTTGGAAGGTCATTAAATTTATAAAATCAACCAAACATTATATTCTACAAAAAAATATCACTTATTTTCAAATAAAAATATATGAATAACTTGATAACTATAGAACATTAATGAATACATTAATTCTTCCAAAAATAATACCCTAGGTTATTTAATATATTCCTTAAATCCAAACATATAGTAAACACTATCAATAATAACATAAACTATCAATTTTCTAATCAATTTCATGGTCACCCATATTATCCCTGTAATCCCCAGACCATAAACATTTCTTATGCTATTTTTATAAACTATAATACACTTCTAGGATCTTTTTTTAGATTTTTAAAGATTTTGGAAAAACAATTAAAATTTAAACAGATATATCACAAGTGGACACTTATACTCACTATCCATTTTTTCTCCAAATGAAGCCCTTTTAAAAATAAAACATGTTTTCATTTCAGGAAAAATATTCAATACATTCATCAAGAAATATTACTTTACCATAAGAAACATAAGAACTCTAAAAATAGTTTTAAAATCGGGATGCTTAGACAAATCTATGTGATAGACATAAATATATTTAATCGTTAATCTAGTGAAAACATGAAAATTGACTAAAAATCATTTCATAAAAACTAATTAGAATGAATAGAAAAATAAAATAAGAATATTAGAACATAATAACTATATAAATGTAAATACCCGTAAAATTCAAGTAATTTTTTTTTTCTAAATTTTCTTTGGGATTTTACAAGAATGTAGTTTCTGACGGTGCATGATTCCGAGGCCCGGTGTGCCCGGAATCAAGTCCCGAAGTTTAGTTCGGGTACGTTCAGTGAATGAACGAGTGGGTTTTTCTAACTTTTAAACCGGTGCTCAGAATCGAATTCCGAGGGCACCGATGGAATCACAACGCCGATATTTTCTAAGAAACACATTTTCCGGAGTTGCATTTACTCGGGTGTGGTTTTTAATTTTTGGGGTTAAGTTAAGAAATAAAATAAAAGTGGTGTGTCACATTATTTTATTTCACTTAAAGCGGCGTAACCTAAGTTAAGCGGATAAGGTGGGACCCACCATATCCTACCCACTTGGTAGGATATTTGTGAGGTGGGGCTCGCACGAGCCCTACCATTTCTTTCCTTCTATGTAACGCACCTGCAACCCCCCTTTTAAATGAAAGTCAAACCTTACGTTTATTTTGGTTAAGAAACGCCTCATTAAATTAGGTGATTAAATCGTTACAATTAATTAATTGAATTAATTGTTCGTTTCTTATCTTTTTAATTTCAAATTCTTATGTTGATAATAAAATAAGGCATGGAATTATTTTATTATGGATGGGTTTGTGTTGTGTTAAGATTTTGGGAGAAAAAGAGAATATTCTTCGTTCTTCGACAAAGAATGCGAAGAACGCACCACCGCCCACAAAGAACGCCAACCTCCAACAGCGGACGATGGCGAGAGGCGCCTTCCTCAGAGATCACCTAATGCCAACAATGTTCGTTCCCCGGTGAACCTTTTCTTCCACGGTGAACCTTTTCTTCCGCGGCGATCCTCTTCTTCCGCGGCGATCCTCTCCTTCTGCGACGGTTAATTTCGCGGCGAACGCTCGTTCGTCGACAACGTTGAGGTAGTGTTTTATTTTATTTGTTAGTTTGTGAAATCTTTCGTCGCTTTCTCCTTTTCATTGAACCGCATGTTATCTTGATAATGGGAGGAGGTCAGACCGCACGAACACGGACGACACTCCTCCCCTTTCTGGTTGTTGATATTGTTGGGGCGAGCAAGGCAACGCGGTGTCGAAGCACCGCGTGGAATTTTGATAAGGAAAGGGGGAGAAGCACGACACCATCATGCCACGCCATTGAAGATGAACTGAAGACGCGGCGTTGTCATGCCGCGCTGTTGAAAACGAACGAAAGATGTGGCGCCGTTGCGCCGCACCGGAGAACTACTAAAGCAACGTGGCCTGAGTGGGGTAGCGGCGAAGGGGCGCGGCGCCGTCGCGCCGCGCCAGACGAACCAAGGATGCGGCCGTTTTTGGGCCGCGGCGGAGCAGCGGAACCGGTGGCCGGCCGGCCGGAGCGGGCCGGCCAGACCGTGGAAGAACCGGGGGTTCGAAACCCCTGGCCGTGCCAGACGTGAGCGGACCCATTAAGGGGCCGCAGTTGCTATACGCGGAGGCAGCGCCCCCCGCTTCTAAAATGGCTCGGCCGTTTGGCCGAGCCCTTGGCCAGCGCGCCGCGCGCCGGGTGGCTGCCCTGGCCGGTTCGCCAGACCGGACCGCCAGGCCGCGCCAGCCGGGCCGGGCCGCGCCAGCCGGGCCGGGCCACCCCAGCTGGGCCGGGCAGCACCCAAGCGGGCCAGACCTGGACTCGGTTCGGGTCGACCCGGTTTGGGCCGACCTTGGGGGTATCGGGCTGGGTAAGACCGGGCACAAACCCCTTAATACCAAACCTCTTCCATTTGGTTGCCCATAACTCGAGCTATGGGCCTCCGATAGACCCACCATCGGTTGCTATATGATCTTTTGATTTAGACGGTCGTTTCGGTATATCACACACAAGGTTTTGGAGAACTTTGGGTTCGGCTGGGTTGGTTCGTACATGAAACCAACCGGGCCCTCGGAGCGAAAACGCTTATATATTGAGCTCCAGACGTACGATTGACGTGCCGTTGACATTGTTGGATTCTTCTTGAGGAGATGGAAATTTTGGCATAATTATCCTAAGGTTTGGACGCAGTTGGAGTATGTTTGGTTTGGATTGTACCCGAAATCCAACCGGGCCCCTGGAACGGAAAAGATGATATCTTTCAGACCGGACTTCCGTTTGACGAACCGTCAGCGGCGTTGGTGATCACGTTGAGAAACGGTCCCTATGATTATAGCCTATGAGAGTTTTGTGTACAGTAGGGATACGGCCGGGTTGGTTCGCACACGAAGCAACCGGGCCCCTGGGACGAAAAGACTAATAACTCATAGATCGGGCGTCCGATTGACGCGCCGTCTGTTGCGTTGAGACCCCTATGACGAGGCGGTCCATTGAGATACTTCTTCGTGGGACTTGTGATACTTGGAGTATCGACCTGTAGCTCGTGGAGCGGACCCTCCCGGAGATGAGTATACAGAGTACGGAGACCGTGTAGATGGCCGTGACCGATGACTGCTTGTCCGATTCGATTCGGAGTGACTAGCATAGCCCAGTGGGGAGCACTACTTTGTGAGGTGGCAGAACCATGGGGGAGGAGCACTACATTGTGAGGTGGCAGACCCGTGGTACTGGACAGGAGGAGTACCTCAGTAGGCTGTGAGGGGGAGCACTACTGTGTGAGGTGGCAGACCCACGGTACTCGACAGGAGGAGTACCTCAGCAGTATTAGGTTAGTGAGCAGTACCTCAGAGTTGTGACAGGATTACTGTACACTCCAGGGACGGGCTCGTCAGCAGTTACGGTTTCGATAATGAAAATCCTGGTTTGAGCTGATTCTATGATCTTTCTATTTCCTCAAGATTGAGATGGGTTACTTTATAACTTAGGTATATGTATGGGATTATACCTAAGTAGAGGTTATCTATTGATATCTTCTTTGTGGTTATCCTTGTCGGATTTAGTGAGACCTTGAGGGTCTCGGGGTCCCTACTGAGTATCGTTATACTCAACCATACACGGGTTATGCCCGCACATTGTTGTATTGGTTGCAGACGACGGGCAGTGCTGACGGAGGCCGAGTGTTCGAGGACTGGATGGTACCCGAAGGTGGACCTCGTGATGAGTCAGTATCAGGAGGTGGACTCCACGGAGAGACGATACATGGAGGAGGTTGACGGGCAAGAGAGTTGTGGAGACTATCTGTACCTACCCTTCTGGTAGGATCCGTGGTGGACGATCCAGGAGCTGCGCTATCTGTACCTACCCTTCAGGTAGGATCCGTGGTGGACGATCCAAGAGCTGCGCTCTCTGTACCTATCCTTCAGGTAGGATCCGAGGAGGACGACCCAGGAGCTGCGCTATCTGTACCTACCTTTCAGGTAGGATCCGAGGAGGATGACCCAGGAGCTGGTTCCTTTATTCCAACTTTTTTCTTTTCTGTTGTACTTTCGTTCCGTTGTAGTTGTACTTTCAGTTGGGTTTGTATTCTGGCCCATTTACTTTCAGCACTTTCTTTTGTACATAGTGTTTTACTTCTGCTTGTACTCTGTGGTGATTAGTTTACTTTTATAAAGGCAATTGCTTCCCAGTTATCTGGATTTACGCCTTTGGTTCTAGTCTCCAGCCCCTAGCATATAGAAGGCGGACTTGGGGTAGTCACGGCACGGGCCCTGAGGACGGTTCGTGAAAAATTGGTATCAGAGCAGTCTGTTCTACCGCCAAACTAATAACTTTGATATTTTCTTTCTGTGAAGCAACAGTATTAAGAGTACCAAGTGTGGTTTATAGTTTAGGGAGTCCAGTGTTGGTGCGGGCGGCCTATGTATCCATACACCAGGACCCTGACAACTGATTTCTGACTTTGTGCACGAAAACACTGATTGCGTGTGTGTTTCCAAAAGTTTTTTTAAAGTCAGCTCAAACCAGGTCATCTCACCGGGTATAAATTGTTTGATCATGTCATGTTTGTTTCTTTCCAGATGCCTCCCCGCGGATGACCAGCTAGAGCCTCGAGAGTTGTTCGTACTGACAGCCCACCGAGCGACGTGGCCTAAGTATAGGGCCCTATCCTAGTTGAGGCACTAGCGGAGGCACCAACGGTACTACTACCCATTGGGCCACCGATTCCACCAGCCCCAGCAGTAGAGGGTGCACATATCTTGAGCGCACTACACGAGTTCCAGCGCAAGAGGCCACCCAGGTTCAGGGGAGAGACGGACTCGCAGGCGACTGAGGATTAGCTGGAGGCTATGGTGAGAGTCTTCAGGCTAGTGGGGATGCCGAAAAAATTCTTGGTGATCCTTGCTGCCAGCCTTATTCAGGCAGTAGTAGGTAGATGGTGGAGCCTGATGCTCTAGATACATGATGAGGCGACACTTCTTTGGGCAGACTTCGAGAGCCTGTTCTGGGTAGCGTTTCTACCAGCCACCCATCTAGCAGTGCATATACAGGAGCTACTTCAGTTGCGGCAGGGCAGCATGACAGTGGAACAGTATTCAGCGAGGTTCACAGACCTCTCGCGCTACTCTATAGATATGGTACGAGACCCGTTCTTCAGGGCCCGAACCTTCGAGCAGGGGCTCAGGCGAGAGATTAGAGCTTCTGTTGTTTCTCACAGCATTCCGACGTAGACAGGGGTATTGGAGCGAGCCCTCTTAGTGGAGAGTTTCCTTGCTGAGCAGTCTCCAGCAGCAGGACCCACCACTAGCCGGCATGCAATAGAGTCTTCTGTAGCAGGTAGTAGACAGATGACGTAGAGGTCCAAGAGGACCAGACCTATAGGTGGTCGACCGCATGACACAGGGTCGGTAGTGCGAGGCACCAAGGGGAATGACAGAGCCAGACCTGCCATGCAGTGTTAATCATGCGGTGGGATTCGTCACATGGCACGTGACTGTCTGACCCGCCATGCAGATGACCAGCAGTTAAATGAAGAACCTCCCAGGAAGAGGCAGAGGTTCAATCAAGGCAGACCTCTAGGAGCTGGCCATGCAGCTAGAGATGGACGATGCTTCGAGGTGTTTCCACCACCACCACCAGGAGGTCCACCCTGACTGCAGAGAACAAGTGAACATGGGAGAGCTCAGCTTCAGGCAGCAGAAGCTTACGACTACGGAGCTCCGGAAGTGAGTGGACAGGATCAGAACTAGTGGTTTCCTTTTATTCTTTGTATATCTAGTTCCATGTTGTTGTTGTTGTTTTTGTTGTTACATTTTTGTCTTTGTACCATGAGCTGCAATAATATAAATACACTTACCTTTGTGACATTTTCTTCCTTCCTTTTTGAGTACTAAGAGGTTCTGGTTTAAAGTGTTGACTTGACCCTCACTTTCGAGATTCCTACTGGAAGAGACCCAGTGACCTCACACTGATGCCGACAGTGTGACTCGACCCTTAGAGGCGAGAGTGATGGTTGGATCTCTTGGTAGTAACGTCGAGGCCTTACGACATCGTCCATGACATGAATACTTCATTCATGTCTTGATTGACTGTATTAGGCAAAGAACGTGGTTCATCCAGGGGATGAGACCAGATTTCTCTTATCGGAAAAGAAGAAATCATAGCATCTCTTGTGGGGCCAAAGAAGGTCCAGGTCATCCAACAGCAGATGAGGACAACTCAGAGCCGACATAAGCCTTATGCTGACAGGAGGCAGAGACCACTATAGTTCGAGGATGGCGACCACATTTTCTTACAGGTCTCACCTCGATGTGGAATTATGAAGACATGGCCGAGGCGTCGAGTTATCTTCAATGTTCAACGGACCTTTCTAGGTCCTCAGCAGGGTAGGCGAGGTGGTTTACCACTTGAACCATCCACCTCAGTTGTACCGGGTGCACGACGACTTCCATGTATCTCAATTTAGGAGATACGTGCTTGACCCTTTGCATATCATCGACCATGGGAAGCTGGACTTGGGCGATGAGGTGACTTTCTCAGAGGTTCCAGTGGGGACCGAGGATCAATAGGAGAAGAACCTACGAGGATGATCGATTCCTCGGGTGCACTTTCTTTGGAAGTATGGGAATCTCCAGGTAAGCACTTGGGAGAGGGAGGCTCAGATGCGTGCTCAGAACCCACATTTGTATCCCTAGTTTTTTATGTAACTTTACGGGGATGTAAATCCCTGAGGTGGGAGTGATGTAAAGACCCGTAAAATTCAAGGAATTTTTTTTTCTAAATTTTATTTAGGATTTTACAAGAACACAGTTTCTAACAGTGCCTGATTCTGAGGCCCGGTGTGCCCGGAATCAAGTCCCGAAGTTTAGCTCGGGTACGTTCAGTGAACGAACGAGCGGGTTTATTTAACTTTTAAACCGGTGCTTGGAATCGAATTCTGAGGGGCAGCGATGGAATCACAGCGCCATTATTTTCTTAGAAACACCTTTTCCGGAGTTGCGTTTACTCGGGTGTGGATTTTAATTTTTGAGGTTAAGTTAAGAAATAAAATAAAAGTGGTGCAACACTTTATTTTATTTCACTTAAAGCGGCTTAACCTAAGTTAAGAGGATAAGTTGGGACCCACCATATCCTTCCCACTTGGTAGGATATTTGTGAGGTGGGGCTCACATGAGCCCCACCGTTTCTTTCCTTCTTAGTAACGCCACAACCCCCTTTTAAATGAAAGTCAAACCTTACGTTTATTTTGGTTAAGAAACGCCTCATTAAATTGGGCGGTTAAATCGTTACAATTAATTCATTGAATTAATTGTTCGTTTCTTATCTTTTGAATTTCAAATTCTAATGTTGATAATAAAATAAAGGATTGACTTATTTTATTATGGTTGGGTTTGTGTTTTGTTAAGCTTTTGGGAGAAAAAGAGAAGATTCTTCGTTCTTTGACGAAGAACGCGAAGAACGCACCACCGCCAACGAAGAACGCCAACCTCCGACGGTGGATGACGGCGAGAGACGCCTTCCTCAGAGATCACCTAATGCCAACGACATTATTTCCGCGGCAAACCTTTTCTTCCGCGGTGATCCTCTTCTTTCGTGGCGATCCTCTTCTTCCGCCGCGATCCTCTCCTTCCGTGACGGTTAATTCCGTGATGAACGCTCGTTCATCGACAATGTTGAGGTAGGGTTTTATTTTATTTGTTTGTTCGTGAAATCTTCCATCGCTTTCTCCTTTTCTTTGAACCGCCTGTTATAGTGATAACGGGAGGAGGTCGGACTGCATGAACATGGCCAACACTCCTCCCCTTTCTGGTTGTTGATATTGTTGTGGCGAGCAAGGCAACGCGGTGCCGAAGCACCGCGCGGAATTTTTATAAGGAAAGGAGGAGAAGTGCGGTGTCGTCGCGCCGTACCATTGAAGACGAACCGAAGACGCGGTGCCGTCGCACCGTGCCATTGAAAATGAACCAAAGATGTAGCATCATCACGCTGCACCGGAGAACTACTAAAGCACCGCGACAAGAGTGGGGCTGCGGCGAAGGGGCGCATCGCCGTCACACCGCGCCGAACAAACCAAGGCCGCGGCCGATTCTGGGCCGCGGTGGAGCAGCGGAACCTACGGCCGGTACCAGGCCACCGACATCGGAGCAAGGGGACCGGCCTAGCCGGTCCCGTGGTGGCAGAAGCCGGTCGGCCGGAGCGGGCCGGCCGGGGGTTTGAAACCCCCAGCCGCGCTAGACATCAGCGGCCCCATTAATGGGTCGCGGTTGCTACACGCGGGGGAAGTGCCCTCCGCTTCCGAAACGGCTTGGCCGTTCGGCCGAGCCCCTGGCCAGCGAGCCAGTGCGCCGCGCGGCGGGCAGATGCCTTGGCCGGTCCGCGAGACCGGACTTCCAGGCCGGGCCGTGCCCAAGCGGGCCAGACCCAGACCCAGTTCGGGTCAACCTGGTTCGGGCCGACCTTGGGGGTATCGGGCTGGGTCGGACCGGGCCTGGACCCCTTAACACCGAACCTCTTTCGGTCGGTTGCCCATAAATTGAGCTACGTGTCTCTGATCGATGCACCGTCGATTGCGATGTGATCCTTGGATTGAGACGGTCGTTTCTGTATATCGCACTCAAGGTTTTGGAGAATTTTGGGTTCAGCCGGTTTGGTTCGTACATGAAACCAACCGGGCCCTCGGAACGGAAACACTTATATCTTGAGCTCCGGACGTCCGATTGATGTGCCGTCAAATTTGTTGGATTCCTCTTGAGGAGACGGAACTTTTGGAATACTTCACCCGAGTTTTGGACACAGTTGGAGTATGGCCGGGTTGGATTGTACCCGAAATCTAACCGGGCCCCTAGAACGGAAATGCTGATATCTTTCAGACCGAACGTCCGTTTGACGAACCGTCAGCGGCGTTGGTGATCATGTTGAGAAACGGTCCCTATGAGTATACCCTATGAGAGTTTAGGGTATAGTTGAGATACGGCCGGGTTGGTTTGCACATGAAACCAACTGGGCCCCTGGGACAAAAAGGCTAATAACTCACAGACCAGACGTCCGATTGACGCGTCGTCTGTTGCGTTGAGACCCCTATGACGAGACGGTACTTTGAGATACTTATCTGTGGAACTTGTGATACTTGGATTATTGACCTATAGCTCATGGAGCGGACCCTCCCGGAGACGAGCATACAGAGTACGGAGACCGTGTAGCTGGCTGTGACCGATGACTGCTTGTTCGATTCGATTCGAAGTGACTAGCATAGCCCAGTGGGGACAAATACTTTGTGAGGTGGCAGACCCATGGCGGAGAAGAACTACTTTGTGAGGTGGAAGACCCGCGGTACTCAACAGGAAGAGTACCTCTGTAGGCGATGAGGGGGAGCACTACTGTGTGAGGTGGCAGACCCATAACGGTGGAGCACTACTGTGTGAGGTGGCAGACCCGCGGTACTCGACAGGAGGAGTACCTCAGCAGTCTTAGGTTAGTGAGAAGTACCATGGAGTTGTGATAGTATCACTTTACACTCCAGAGACGGGCTCATCAGCAGTTACGGTTTCGATAATGAAAATCCAAGTTTGAGCTGAGTCTATGATCTTTGTGTTTCCTCGTGATTGAGATGAGTTAATTGATAACTTAGGTATATGTATGATCATATACCTAAGTAGAGTTTAGCTATTGAGATCTTCTTTTCAGTTATCCTTGTTGGATTTAGTGAGACCTTGAGGGTCTCGGGGTCCCTACTGAGTATCGTTATACTCACCCCTGCACGGGCTATGCCCGCACCTTGTTGTGTTTGTTGCAGACGACGGGCAGTGCTGACGGAGGCCGAGTGTTCGAGGACTGGATAGTACCCGGAGGTGGACCTCGCGACGAGTCAGTATCAGGAGGTGGACTTCACAGCGAGACCATACACGGAGGACGTTGACGAGAAAGAGCGTTGTGGAGGCTATCTGTACCTACCCTTTAGGTAGGATCCGTGGTGGACGATCTAGGAGCTGTGCTATCTGTACCTACCCTTCAGGTAGGATCCGTGGTGGACGATCCAGGAGCTGCACTATCTGTACCTACCCTTCAGGTAGGATCTGAGAAGGATGACCCAGGAGCTGCGCTATCTATATCTACCCTTCAGGTAGGATCCGAGGAGGATGACCCAGGAGCTGCTTCCTTTCTTCCAACTTTTGTCTTTTCTATTGTACTTTAGTTCAGTTGTAGTTGTACTTTCAGTTGGGTTTGTATTCCGGCCCATTTACTTTTCAGCACTTTCTTTTGTACTTAGTGTTTTATTTCCGCTTGTACTCTGTGGTGTTTAGTTTACTTTTATAAAGGCAATTCCTTCCCAACTATCAGGATTTACGCCTTTGGTGCTAGTCGCCAGCCCCTGGCATATAGAAGGCGGGCTTGGGTAGTCACGACACGAGCCCCGAGGATGGGTCATGACAATAAATATTTCAATCACCCTTTCAAATTTAATAAAAAGACGTTAGGATTCTATCATTGGAGTACCCAATGCATCAGAGAGCTATAATGGGTCTCACACTTCATATAAGTGATATCAGGCTCACCCATTTCCCAGGAGCTATAAATGGTGTAAAGCCTTTTTATATGCTATATGGAAGTCAACTATGAAAAATAATGGAGATAAAACCATCCTATATAACGTCCGAGGACCAAATAATGAATAAGAGCCTTGAACACACTTTTAATCACATTTTTAAACCACATTTATATATCAAGATACATATTTCTTGTCAAAATCACTTTTAAAATATAGAAACATAACGTATAATAATGAAACCATTATCATAAAAAATAACTATGCAAACATATAAATAAAAAATTAAAGTAATAATAAGTCATGAAAGTTGGGGAAATAGTTTAATTTCATATATGTTAAAAAAACATTCATTTTGACTTTTTTAAAAATAATTGAGAAAATGAACTTTAAAAGATGGATTTAAAAAGAAAACTGATAAAAATATTAATTTATGAAAATATATAAGATAAATTAGAAAATTATAATTTTAAAACATTCATGTAAAAATAAATATATTCACAAAAATCACTCAAAAAACATGGCCATGAAATATAATGATTAAAAAATAAATCATTAAAACCTATAAAAAAATGATTATTTAAAAAGTTCCATACCTTGAGTTTGACACATCGCATAAAATCTTTATATTCATAAATAAAAAATTAAATTAATTATTTATATTCTTAGGAAACTTATTAGATTTTATTATTCCTTTTAGATCACTTATTATCATGTTGCAATAACTAATTAATTATTTGTGTTCATGTCCGACATTTTGATGATATTTGGTACTTAAGTCCAAAATGGATTTCTTATGATGTCCACAATCAAAGGGGTAACAATTAAATAATATCCATATTAATTTTAACTAAATTATTATAATTTTTATATATCAATTGTTCTTTTAAATTAAAATATATTTTATGGTTATAAAAAATGAACTCCGTTATAATCATGGAAACGGTAGGTCTTGCGTACGCAAGAGTATTGTTTTCAATTTCCAATGATCATTATGGAAAGAAGTTAATGATTATTTTATCTCTAAATATTGATAATAAAATCTTTAATATCATTTTATTAATTTAAATACAATTATATATATCATCCATATTATACTGTCATGAAAAACTATTCGCATCGCTTCGTAAAGGTGATGGTTCACACATATACACGAACGACGATATCATTTTTAAGTGCATAGGGAGGTAAGATAATAAATGGTATATTATATTTTAATTATTATATATATGTCATTAATATCATAAATAAATATTAGTTACATAATTTTCAACAGTCTTGACAAATAGTGATTGAAACCGAATTATATCGGTTGGTGAGGCAGCACACAAACGACAATTATTATCCCATTTGATGGAAGTGGAAATGGATGTAGTGGATGATATTAACATAATAACATATAATTATATTTGCGGAACTATAGTTATTATTTAATCATGGTTGAATAATATTTTAAGTAGTTTTAAGAAGAAACAAAATAGAAACACTTAATTAAAAACCATACCTTTTTCTTGAGACAATCTCTTTTTAACACCTTAAGACCACTAAGGGTGGTGTTCTACAAAAAACAACTGTCATTGAATGTGTATATGGATTATACTAATGTATTTATTTATATATTTTCCAAAACAAATGTTGGTTTTAAAGTGTTAAAAAGTATAAGAATATGTTCCCTTTAGTAAGAGAGGGGAGGTGCACTCTTATAATTCTTCAAAATATTAAATTAGTTTAAATTAATATTATATTAAAAATAGATTAAAACATATATATTTATAATATATTATTATCATGGGTCTAAATACCTTAATAAAATAAAAATTATATAATTTTGGACCATTTTTAATCCTTATAATTTGGCTTTAACACTAATTTAACCTTTTTTATTCTTACCATGACAACATGTGTTTTAAATTCCTAATGGTTAACATTGTTACTGTAAATATAAATACTAAAATATGGATCATTTATTAAACTGTAAAAATCATCCCAATAGTTTTTTTATTTTTTTATGAATTTTATATAATTCAATAAAATATTAGTTATTTTTAAATATCATTTGTATCAATTTTGACAATATTCAATACCTAACTTTTTAAAATATCATAAAAACATGATATATTAAATCCTAATATTCTAAAACATAAATAAAATATAAAATTAATATATTAATTTTTTTTAAGACATTAATTATTATTATTTTTTTTAATATTTTTTATATCACATATTTGATATTTCCTTTAATTAATAAATTACAACATCATTATTATGTAAGACATTAAGGTAATTATTTCTCTCCAAAAAATTTATAAAAATTTCCTTGATGAATATAAAAATTTTATATTTCATAAAATTATATATAGTTAAACATATCCCTTATATAACCTCATGTAGAAAATAATTCACTTGTTAAAAATAAAAGTATGAAAAAATTTGGATTTTCATTGAATATAATACTATAAACAGACTAAAGTCATACATGTGGAAAGAAAGATCAAAAAATTAGACCAATGACGATTTATATTTATAATAACTAATTAAATTAAATTATTTTATTTTTTAGGGTAATTTTATATTATTTATAATATTTTTTTTACCCTTAATTAACTGATTTACCATTAATTGATGTACAAAAATACTAATGTTTGTATTCATACTATTGAAAACATAATATAAACCAATTTGAAAAATTGAGACCTTATAATTTTAAATAAGGAATCTATTTTTCATAATTATAAACCCAAGATTTTTGCAAAATTAATTTAATATTAATCCATTTGACGGAATGAGAAAATGAGGTTTTAAAGTGAAAACATTCAAAAAAATTGAATTGTTTTTTATATCTAAATTCAATGTAAAATTTATTACAATTAAATAAATTGTATTAAATGATGTAAAATGGATCTAATTATACTTTAAACCCAATCAAAAATTAAATTATTTTGTATGAATTGTTTATAAGAAAAAGTTACTTTTAATTCAAATTCAGCATTTTCACTATTCATCAAAAAATGAAAATTATTAGAAAAAAAATTTAAAAAATAAACCAAATTTAATTTTTATATTAAACCATAAAATAAGAATTTTATTTTATAAAATAGAATTTATTAAATTGTTAAAAACTATATTTAAATCAATTGATCCTTCAAAAGGTGGAAAAACATACATTTAGAAAATCATTTCTTCTATACATAAAATTGGATTTATTCTTATATCATGTCTTGAAAAAACATAAGATGAATGTTAAACATTAAATAGTATTATATATATATCATTAATATAATCAAAAAAAGTTATTTGTTTATTTTTTGGTATAATCCAAACTTATGTACATTTAATAAGTTTATTAGGAGAACAATTCCTTTTATTTTAAAAAGGGATTTACATTCTTTTATAATTAATTGGTCAATGAATTATATATACATTTTAAAACCATATATTCACAATTTAGTTATTATTATTCATACACATAATTTTATTGACTACGTTATAATGGTAATATTCAAATAATAATATTTTTGGTTTGTTTAATCTTTATGTAGGGTATCATGTACGAAATCAAGCATAGTATTTTTTTTAAAAAAAACTAAGAATTTTACATTCTCCACCCCATTTGTAAGTTTCATCATCACAGTTTTAAATTTTGTCTTAGTAGCTATTATTTGAATTTTCAAAATATCTTTATTGAAATATCACATCAAAAAAGGATTATTGAGTCTTATGCTTTAAAATAATGAACAGGAAGTACGGAGTTCACCTCATATAAAACATAAAAGGGTTCAATTTAGAAAAACATGAATACGGAATATAAAGAAATATATCATGTTTTTATGGAGAGCGATACATAACATGGTTATAGTAATGTTAACAATCATAACACCATTAATATGTGATGGGTTAAAATGGCCATTGATTTCTCTATAAGAAATTTCAAGAGATAAAACTTTTGTTTCAAAATTATTTTAACAGAGTTAAGGAATTAAATTAATACCTAGACAAACATAAGTAAAGATACTAACTTGACAAGTAGAGTTCCATACTTTGTTCAATTTTCACCACAAACTCATCTTTTCTTCAAATGATGAGTATTTAAGATGTATTTTTCATGATTGAAGAATTAGAATCTCCTTATAAGGGTAAACAAATACACAAAATTATAACTCTTTATTCCTTCTATATTGAAACATTAACCAAAAGGAAAATAGTTAGGATTAGATCAGATAATTCACCAAAAAATAAAAAAACATTATTTGAATGAAAGCTACTTTAATCAATAATATTTGACAGTAATACCAAAAGTTTAATAGAGAAAAATTATTATCCTTAATTTTTTAAATAATACAAACTAAGATTTAAAAAAATCATAAGGATTTAGCACATAGTATATCGAGAAATATTTTAACAATTATCTCTAAATAACATCAGTCACTCTTAATGTCTTATACCAAAAATTTATTTTCCAAAATTAATTAATCTAAAATATATTCTTACCATCACAATAAATAACATGTATAAACATAAAATAATATTTTCACCTAAATTATAATTCAACCTTTATTGATTTAATAAAATCTCATAGTATTCTATTTACCTTAATCATATAATCTTTTCGAAATAAAAAATTTCTTCAAAATTACATTGACCACTTAATCACAAAATCATTTTCCAATCCCATGTTCTCTTTTTGATAGAAAAATATGTTTTCAAAATCTATTTTTTCTCAATCAATTAAATCGTTTAACAAAAAAGATAAATACACACTAATTAGGACTTCACTTAATCTAGGGGTAAGTGATTCACTATTGAAACACATTGGTTGTGGGTTTGTTTCATGTAGCCTTTTTGGATGTGACTTTTTATCACCCATTTTGCGTGTAATATTTTTTCTAAAACTATATAATTATAATACTTATGATATTCGAATAAATGTGTGAAAAATACTCAAAAATAAAAATAATATATTTTATCCTCAAAAGATATCTCGTACATTTCATTATGCATCCCAAAATATAAAAACCCATAATTACATAAAAATGAATGCCTAAAAAATATCATTGGTCACTATAAAATTTCATAATTTAAAGGCTAAAAAGTGTTTTAAGTCATTAAAATTATACTCAACCCTAAAATTATAAACCCATGATGACATATGTAACTCATTATAAAACATCCTAATCTACAATGCTATCTAAACCATTCTTCGGTACAAATTGTAAGGCCCTAGACATAAACATTACATTTTAAATTTTTTTATATTGAATTAAAATTATATGAACATTTAAAAATATAGTTTTATATAATAAAGGGAAACTCTTAAAAATTAAACACATACATTACATGTGGATACTTATACTCTATATATATTTTTTCACCAAATAAACCCCTATTAAAAAAAATGTTCTCATTTCATGAAACATTATTAATACATTGATCATGAAATATTATTTTCCCTTAATAAACTTAAGACCTATGAAATTTTTTTTAAAACATTTAATGAACAAAAAAATCTCAGTATGGTACATAGAGAAAGTAAATTGTCATTCTAGTGAAAACATGAAAACCCATTAAAAAAATTCATAAAAACCTATTAGCATGGATTGAAAAATCATACACGTGCCTTGGGAATTCATTACCACATTACTCATAAATTCACCCATAAAAATGGAATAATCATACAGTTGAATTCCATATCTAGAGTACCCAATGCATTGAGATCTATAATGGGGCTTATATTTTGAATAAGCTATCTCGGGCTCACCCATTTCTCAAAAGCTATAATGGGGCTCAACCCATCATATAATCTATAGCATGATCAACTGTGAAATATAATGGGGATAAAATGTTTGTATGTAATTTATAAGGACAAAATATTGAAAAGAACTCTTCAAATATATTTTAAACCCATGTATAACCACTTCCAGATATCAAAATAAAATTTTCTTGTAAAAATAATTTTTGAAATATAAAACCAGACACGTAATAATAAGACCATTTTCATGGAAAATAAAAATGAAAACATACAAAAAAATTATGAATATAACAAATTTTTATGAAAGTGGGGGATATAAAAAATTCCATATAAGTTAAAAAAGCATGGATTTTGATTTTTGTAAAAAGAGTAAAAAAATGAACATTTAGTGAGGGGTTTTAAATGAAAATTCATAAAATAATTCCATTTTAAAAAAATTTGAGATAAATTAGATAATTAAAATTTTAAAAAATATATATCCATATAAATAAGTTCATAAAATTAATGTAAAAAACATGGATATAAAATTAAAATATTTTTAATATAAATCATTAAAACATTTAAATTAAGGTTTATTAAAAAACCTTTTATCTTAAGTTTGACTCATCACACACAATATTTATATTCCAAAAAAATTTATTTTAATTATTTACTTTATAGGGAACATTATAAAATTTTATTATTCCTTTTATTTCTCTTATTATCAGGTTGTAACAATTACTTAATTATTCTAGTTCATGTCTAACGTTTTTACAATATTCTGTATTTGAGTCAGAAATGAATTTTTAATAATGTCCACGGTTAAAATGGTCATAATTCCATCATATCCAAATAATATATTTATAACATGATTATAATTTTTATACATCCATTTTTATTTTAAATCAAAATTTTAATTATTGTTATGAAAAATGAACTATGTTATAATCATGAAGATAGTAGGTCGTATGTACGCATGAGTAATGTTTTCATTTTTTATTGAGACTTATAAAAATAAGGTAAAAATTATTTTAAAATTAAAAAAATATAATAATATCATTAATATAATAATAATAATTTAAATATACTTATATATATCATCCATATTATGATGTGATGAATAACGAATCACATTGCTTTGTAGAGGTGATAGTTTACATGTGTAGACGAACGATGCTATCATTTTTTGTGCATGGAAAGGTATTAATGAAAATGATATTTTATATTTCTGTAATGTTAATTATATAATTAATATTATATATAAAAATTAACTCCCTCATTATAACTAGTATTGAGAGATGGGGATGTAAATAAAATTATACTGATTCGTGAGGCGGTAGTTTACCGTACACATGAGTGATAATTCATTTCATATTTTATGGAAGTGGAGATGGATATAGGTAATTATATTAACTTAATAACATATAATTATATTAATAATACATTATTTACTATTTAATAATGGTTTAATGATATTTTAAGGTGTTTGAATAAGAAACAAAACAGAAACACTTAATTAAAAACAATACCTTTTCTTCGGACAATCAGATTTTCTTAACACCTTAAGACCACTACGGGTGGTGTTTTGCATAAAACAATAATCTATATTGTGGTTAGGAAATCAATTAATCTATTGGGATAGATATTTCTAAACCAAAAAGTTTTTTAGGAGTTAAGAAAACATAATAAGTTGTTCCCATTATATTAGAGGGTATGGGCACTCTTGGAATTCTTCAAAATATTAAATTCATATAAATTCATTTTATATTAAAATGGATGAAAACTAATTTATTTTTGTTATAGGATGGTTATAGGACAAAACAAATTCATAAAAAATAAATTAGATAAGTTTTGACCATTTTTTAACCCTTATCTTTTGGATTTTACCCTTATTGGACCTTTTAAATTCTTACAATGACAACATGGATCTTTACTCATTAAGAGTTCAAATTATTACTATAAGATGAAAAACAAAACCAAAATGGATCACCAATGAAATTATAAACCTTATAAAATAAATTTGAATTAATTTTATATTATTTTAAATTTTATATCATTTATTAAAATATTACTTATTCTAAAATATCATTTATGTCAATTTTGGAACTATTCATTGCTTGCCTTGTTATAAATATAATAAAAACCTGATATCTTAGATAAATATCTTTTAAAACATCATTAAAATGTTAAATTAATATAATGAATTATTTTATGACATTTATTACATCAAATTATTATTATTTTAATATTTTTTGTATCATTTATTTGATATTTTATTTAATTAAATAATTATTGCATTATAATTGTGTAAGCCTTTAAGGTAATTATCTCTCTCCTAAAATTTATAAATAAATTACCACGATGAGGCTAAAAAATTTATACTTAAAAATAATATTTATAGTTGAATAAATATCCTAAATAATTTTATATTAAAATTATTTTACTTGTTAAAAATAAAAGTATGACAAAATTTACATTTCATTGAATATAATACTATAAATATATTAAAGTCATCCAAGTGGATCCAAGAGCTCAAATGTTTTTAAAAAGGAATATTATTGAATTAAATCAATCATAATATAAAATTAGGACAATTTTATGGTAATGTTCTCTTATTTATAATATTATTTTTACCCTCAATTACCCGATTTACCCTTAACAGTGGTTAAAAAAATTATAAAGTTACTATTAATATTGTCCAAAAAATAAACTATACCTCTTTAATAAATTTTATTCCTCTGAATAGAAATAATTAATCAATTTTTTAAATTTCAAAACACATAATTGGCTAAAATTAATTTAAAATTAACCACACTTCCGGAACAAGAAAATGTGTTTTTAAAGTGAAAAATGTTCAAAAGTTAGAAATGTGTTAATATCCAATTTCAATGTGAAATTGATTAAAATAACCTAAATTGGATTTAATGATATAAAATTTAAGTGACTATAAATTAAAACCAATGAAAATATAATTTAACATCATTAATTATTTAGATTAAAAAGTTGTTTTCAAATAAAATTCATTATTTTTCACCATTCATCAAAACATGAAACTTATAATAAAAATTTCAAAAAATCAGGCAAATTAAAATTTGATATTTTGATTTAAAATAAAAATTCCATCCTATCAAATATAATTTTTATAAGTTTCAATGCAATATATTAATCAATTTTTCCATCAAAAGGCAGGAAAAAAAATCTTTTTTAAAGTAATACTAGTTCTATGTGTAACATTTGATTTGTTCAATTATAAATTTTAAAAAATACATAAGGTAAATGTTAAAAATTATATTAAATATATTAAATATATTATTTATTAATAAAATCCAATCAATTTTATTTGATTACTTATATTTCTAAAACACACTCATGGACATTTAAATAGTTTTTCAGAAAATAATTACATTTACTTTAAAAGGGGTTTCATATTAATTTATTATTAATTAGTGGTAGAATTATATATACATATATATGTGTGTATAGACCATATTTTCAAAATTTATTTATCCTATTCATTCTCATCATTCTAATGGTTATGTTATAATGGTAATATTTATATAATAATATTTAGTTGTTCATCAAATCAATATGTGTCGTATCTGGTATGCTATCAAACATAGTTTTTATTTTTAAAAAATATAATGATGTAACAATACCATAATCATTTATTTATTATCAGTAACATATTTAGGGTTATCTTCCATAAATAATATTTTTTCCAAAAGACCAACTTCCAACAGAATCATTTACCTTGGTTACTAGTACTATTCTTCACATGCTTCCAAATCCATAATTAAGAAGTAGAACCATACAATCCTTATATATCTCATGATTCTTATAATCAGAATATCATTGATAAAATAATTCAATAATATATTTCATGAATCTAAAAAAATTTGGTTATTCATTCCACTGCATTATTGAACCATCATCTAGCACTTATCATCTTATTTCTTAATACCTTCTTCCTTTCATGAGTTATTATCCTCCAAATAACTATTACTTATATAAAAAAGTTGATTTACTTTATGAGATTTACCCTAATGAAGTCAATTTTTTTAATTCCCATACATGCCACACATAAAACCTTAAATGATCTATAATACATCAAGGAGAATATTTTTAAAAAAATTTCATTTTCCTCATATATTACTTGTTTTATATCCTTATTTTTACTCCTTAAACATATTCATGTTTCTATAAGACATTAACTTGGGTGTTTCTTCTCACATTATATCCATATAAGTAACTAAATATTCTTTACACTATGGTTACCACCACCCGATCTCTCATTAAAATATATTATTTTCTTCTTTCATTAATATAAGAGTTAGTGATGGTTCATGTTTTTAATCATATATTGTGATAATTTATTAGGAAAAATTTCATTATCATTTAATATAGTCTTTATCTCATTTGGTTTCTTAACAAAACACTATCATTTACATTAAATGTTAAACAAGTTCCCTCAAGTTCCCTCTATTGACTAAAACCAAAAAACAAATTGTAAGCATTAAAATACACCAATCACATTAAGACAACACCAATAATATTGATCCAATATTATTAAAATTTTGTTTAAATAATGAAGATTTTTTCTCAATCATCATGTTTTTATATTTAACCATGATTATCCATGATCATGACCAAATCTATAAGAAATAATCCTATACTTATACATATATATAAAGTCCTTTAAAAGATTTTTCCCTAATCTATGTTTTCCAAAATATAGTCCCTATGGTTCCTAATAAAATTACTATAATAGCAACAGTAACACCCCAACCCTAATAGCCTAGAGCGGGTGCATTACTTTATTAAAATATCACATGATACAAGGAATCACAACCCGGATGGCTGGATAGTTAAGTAGTCATGGTAAACTAGATACATACTTGAAATTCAAATTAAATTTCAAACATAAAATACAAAAAATAATTTTATGTTAGAAAACTTTTATCCTGTAATCACTACCCAACATAATCAATCATAAAACACTTCATGATATCCTAGGGAAAAATAAAAAATAATAAAGGGGTGAGATCAAAAAATAAGTAATGATTAAGAATAGAAAAATACATCATGAATCAATAAGATTAAACAACATGTAATGTAAAATAACTGAAACACATTCCATTTAATAAATAATTTAGAATGAACTAAATGCAGAGACAATATCATAGTGATAATATCATTTATATTAACAACTAAAATTTTAATGAATGAAATACTTAATAATTATACCTAATGATCTCAAAAATAATGGTACCTCTACCATCAAGAACATTATAATACGTTTTCTAAGATCTAGTTACAAACTAATTCAATTGGGCCACCATAATATCTAATATCAATACCCAAGACTAGAATGTTTAAAACTATTATGTAAAAAACCCATTTGGTTTGGCCAAATGATTTATCTTATTAGACCAATTGATGCATTGATGGGATATATAAGTGCCCTTCCATCACTTACTAAGTCCAATTAATTCCACATATTAAATCAGTGAAGTATAATATTCATATATAATCATATTGAAACTGAGATACACAATACTCATAATTTCATCAATCAATAAACATAATCATAAACCATCTCGAGTAATATGGATTATGGTATTAAAATAGCGCATCTTCAATCAAAATGATCATAAACCATTCCATAATATATGTTATATGGTATCATAATATATCAACATTGATGAATCATATGATTTAATAAATTATTGACATAGATGAAAATAAATTCATTATATCACTAAAAAACTTATTGAGGAAAATAATTTTTTCTTGTTGAAGTCACTTATTCATAAAAACCTTTACAACTATAAAATAAAACATTTTATATAAAAATAATAATATAAACATATAAAAAAGATTTAAATCCTTTTTTAATCATTAATAATGTACATTATTTTCATTCCTTATAAGTATAAAAACATTGTTTAAAAAAAAATAAGAAAAATCATAAAATAAATTTATGGAAAACAAAATGAAGATTCCTTTAAAAAAAATAAAAAATAAAAAATGGGTAAAATATCATAAAAAATTATTTTAGAATGTTAAAAACATTTTGTGAAAAAAATACCAAACATGGTCATGGAAATGAAAAATTCTTTAGCAGGTACTTAAACATAAATTGTTTTGATTAATGATGAGATTGTGAAATATTCCCTTACCACTTTGGTATCTTTTTAATTATAAACCCCATGAAATAAATAAAATAAAATTAAAAAATTAAATACCTTTAAGATAAATAGATTCGTGATATAAATTTTCAATGTGGAATTATATACATCTCATAAAATAATATAGGTTCATAACATCAAAAATGTCTCAATGAAAGAAAGTTGTAACAAATACCCTTACATAGGTCATATCATTAGATAAGTCATTAATAAAATGAATAATATAAATGTATCAAATGTAAATACATATAAAATTGGTGTAATAAATAGGTAATATAATAAAAATTCATTTCACAAAAAATCATTTTATGAAATAATCCATAATTTATAATTTTAACCCAATGAATGGAAAATGATTTTAGAAATCCCTTACCTTAGGTTTGACTACCTTCAAATGTGTTCAAACCCCTACTGTATTTTTTTTAAACATGTTATTAGTTTATAATATAACATTATTTATATTTATAACTTATTTTATAATCATTTTATACCTTCTTACTACTTGTTCATTAGTAATTTTTCATTATGTTAACTGTTTCAGATGTTAATTGGATTATTTTCTCATGCCTGTTTTGTCATGACCATCCTGGTTCCATTGAATTGGATATAGATAAATAGTATAAAAAATTATATTAATGTTATGAATTTCATAGTTAAATATTAAATAAATTTTTAGAACCATTCTTCAAATTTGAGTAAAGAAAATCAATTTCATCTCTTTATGGAGATAATAAGTCATATCCAAGCATGAATGATGATATGATTTATAAATTGTTGAAAGGGTAATAATTTTGAAGGTTTAGTAATTTTACAGAATAAATATCATGTCTTAATTATCATATATATAACTTAATTATATCATTATAACTATCCAAGTAAAGTGGAGATGAAAAATGAATTACACCGCCACGTGGATATGGTAAGTTGTACATACACACAAGTGATGTTAGAGATTTCAATAAGTGGTGAATGAGATTGAAAATGGGTATCACATAAATAAAATAAAATCATAGTATATTTATGATAATATATTTAGTACTTTATAATTTTTACAACAAATTAACATTAATTAAAAAAATAAACAAAATTGAATGTTTTTGTAAAGACGACTTCCTTCTATTAAAGAAACCACATTTGGATCTCCTCTTAGGGGAACTAGGGTTTGAAGTTTTGGAAAATCAAAACCTAAAGAACATAGTACACATTCTAAATATTCCCAGCATTAACCTTTCTTTATAACCATGGGATATAATACATTACAATGAGTGAGATCAGATGATGAGTAAAGGTAAAGAAGGGAGATACCAAATCATAACATGTGCATAAGGGTGTGAGAACATTATAATGAAATTTTAAAACCATACCCATTATATCAAGGATAATAATCTTGGGTCACTGAATAATTATTGGAATTTAAAAATAAATGATTCATAATATAATCGAAGAATATTATTCAGGAGCGCATAATATTTCCATAAGATATAGATTTATGCTATACACATAAGCATATAAAGTTATTTCCAAATTAGTCAAAATTAACTCTTAATACCATTATAGTAGACAAATACCCTTACTAAACTGAGTTCACTCTATGTTCCATCTATTTCTTACTGAACATTGTTCACTCTCTGTTCTGGTGTTTCTTATCTCATGAGATATAAATCATTATACATTTCATTAGAGAAAGATATAGGTTCCACCCATCACATAATGAAATCATAAATATGTTTTATGAAATATAATAAATATTCATCATATCATAACCATTTAATTGAAATGTCTATCATATAAATTTCATCAAATCATAACATGTGAAAAATATATAGGTTTTATTATAATTTAATCATATAAAAACCGAGGCAAAGAAGCCGATTTCATAATCACCTACTTATGGTGTAACCAGTGGAAGAGAATCTGGTTTCATAAGAAAATTTTTCATATTACAATCACATAAGTGTTAGAAACTAAATTAATATTGATCCCACATATGGGATGATAATGTGGATTTTTAAAGTAAAAATGTCTAAAAGTTGGCTATGTTATTATAATATATCTTAATGTAAAATAGATTACAATGAAATAAATTGGAATAATTTATAAAAATATTATTTAATTTAACTTAAAAAAATATAAATTTAAAATTTAAAATTATAGATAAATTATATTTAAAATATGATTTGAATAAAAAATCATTATTTTTACCTATTTGTTAAAAAATGAAATGTCTCAAAAAAATATCGAAATTTCACCCTAACCTAATTGTTATGTATATATTTCAAATATGATGTTTATTTTTACATATTAAATCAATTAAAGTGTCAAAAATAAAATTCAAAATGGGTTCTCCATTAAAAGGAGGTAAAATTGCATTTATAAAAATATAGGTTTTTATGTGTGAAATAGGGTTTGTTCTTATCTTATGCACATATAACCAAATGGTTGAGTATCAAAAATATTTTATTGAATCTAAAACATATATATTCGATTAAAATAGATAAATAATTTTAATTACATTAATTTTTTATGGTAAATTAGCTTTGTGAGCATAAAAATAGTATTATATAAAAACATTCTGGTTATATTAAATTGGTTCCTATATTCGCTTCTAATTAATTTTTAACCTATAAATTAATATTATATTATAAAAAACCATATATTTTCATAAGTTAGTTAATAATATTCATAACCACTAATATAAATTATTGGTTATATCATATTATATTAAATAATATTTTAATAATACATTGTTATTTGGTGAAACATGATCTTGTGTTTTCTGAATACTTTCAAGGAAGGTCGCTATTTCATGTAACACAACCTATCAAGAAATGTATCTTTTGGGTTTAAAACACAGTAAATTATTTTTTCATGAATTAAATCTTTTGTAAATAGTAAATATATTATAAAGTATATAGATATTATTTTACCATACGTTCTTGATGTCGTATGTCATACACACAATTGAATACAAGGTTCTTACTTATGTTTTTTGAGGTGTTACATTATTCATGGCTTATTTAAATTACTTCCTCATAATTTAATCTAGATTATGGTTAAAAATTGTTTGATAATTCTTATGTTTTAAATCCCACATCGTGAGAAGGGTTTATAAGAAAACCTCTATAAAAGGGAGAATTAAAAGTACAAAGGTCTCATGGAATACCATGAAACTAGGTATATACATATGAGAACATCAGCATACTGTATGAATTTGTTCTTGAAAGAAAAATGAAAATATTTATTGGGATTGAATGAAGTCATCAATAAAAAAAGTGAATTGTAAAAGGAATGTTGATGGTGTCAAATCCCTAAATCATTGATTATTTAGAAGGCCATTTACTCAATATACATTTTGGTATTAGGAAAACATTTTATTTATAAGTCATTTTAATAATGTTGGGTGACTATTTTACTGACCAAGAATATAAAAAAATATTCTTGCATGATAGGTCTCAATCTCATATGAACAATCCTATCTTTTGGTTGTTCTTTGATCAAATTCTAATTCATCACTTTTCTCCCAAAAATATAATTACCAACAATAATTATTTTCCCATAAATCACAAAAAAAAATTTCTAAATGATCATAAAGCCTATAAAAGAGTGAAAAGTATTAATATTTGTCTTTAACTGTATCCCAAAGTAAATACAGTTAATATATTAAATTATAATCCTAAAAAATTTTACTACTAGTTCATCATTAAAATTTATTTATTAAATTGTATTACTAAAAAAATGAATATTTACAGGGACATTGAATAGGTTAGTGGTTGGAGTGAAACCCTTATATTCTTTTGTTAATGTGTTCAAGACCCATGAAATTGATTGATTTGATTAGTTGTCACCCAAATTATAGTTTTTCCCTTTGTAAAACCATATTAATAAAATTTCCAAAATATATATGATGGTCATCCTTGGAATTAGGTTAATAACTAAATAGCATTTTAACTATGATTTTCAATAAAACCTGAATATGTAAATACATCATTCACTTATTTTCACATATACCCTTCTAAGGTCCAGATTTTATCCTCTAGGATAGGTAACTGACTTGGCTAATGTCCAAGTTTCTACATTTAAGACAAAGAACTATAAAGGATCTCTTAGGATGAGCTTTATTTCCATCCATCATACTCTTCCTTTTTCTTCAAAAATCCTTTTAATTATGTCCGTATTTCCCACACATAAAGCATTTAAATGTTCTATTGATAAACATTCCAAGGTTTCTCCTTCTACACTTCTCACATGTTGAAATTTTATCCTTCTTTTCTACACAGTCTCCACCTCTCGAGCTCTTACCATCCTCCATACTTCTCTTCATAGTTGCAATCAAGATTTGGTAAAAGTATATATTGTTAATCGTATTTTAGGAGAACCATTTTGGAATAAACATGATATACTCCACTCCTATAAACTAACTATTTGGTTGATCATTCTCACCACATATTCCTTCCTATTTGATGTCAACTTTAATCCTTCAGGTTCCATCCATTGACTAAAACTAGAAATAATAATGTGAGAAAAAATAGTCATAGTGAGAAAAGTGTATAATTATATATAAAATATCTAAATCATGACTCTTTATTTTGAAATATAAAAGACCTTAGGTTTAACAATGATTATTCATTTAATTTTTTTTAAAAAAATTTATTAATGGAATGTAAAGAAAACATGGATTATCCTATGCATATCCCCTAGGAGTTTCAAACCAGGTTCACAATAAGAAACATTGTTGTGTACTAGGTTACCCAGAGTGAGGCCCAGAACACTTTTTCGAAGTTTTTAATCCTAGGTGCATATTTTCCATAACCACGTACACATATTGTATCTAGATGTGATATATTTTTTGGAATACTCACATAATTTATACATCACCGAAATTATAGGGTTTTCATCTATACTTATCATAAAATTATATCTTAGGGTTATGTTCTCTGAACAACATTTTCCAAAATCTAGTCTCCAAGGTTTCTAATAAACCTTCTTTTTATACTTAATATAGATAACTAGCCCCAAATATCCTAGAGACGATGTCTACTATTTATTAAATTTACATGATTACAAGGAATCAAGCCCCAAAGGACTGATCAGATTAATATTCTTAGAAAACCAAATACATATATGATAATTGTATGATAAATTGGTACACTAATTACAACATTTTTTTTCTTCTAAAAAATAAACAAATTTGAGTATAAATCTAACCCATATTATATATTCCTACATATCTTTCATAGTACACATCATGGATTCATTGGGAAAGAAACACAATAAGGGTGAGCTCAAATGCTCAATAATGAAAAAATATAGCAGATGAACTAATGAATCAATGAAAATAGTCCATATAGAAATGTAAATAGCTATATATAAATTCCATTAAAATAACTAGATATGGAAAAATAAATATGAAAAGTTATGAAATTAAAACCCATTCCATTAATAAAGGAACTAAAATGATATGTATCGATAGATATGTTGATGCAAAATCTCATGGATGTGGAATATATGAAACTGCTATACATGAAATCATTTCTTAAAGGATGTAATCTCTAAGGCATATATGGACCATTTAGCATACAAACATTCACAATATAGTTTAAAACTATTGGTATAAACCCATTTGATCGATTATTCATCTCATGAGAAAATTTCGATGCATCAAGGAGCTATAAAAATTATGGCCTCCACCCTTCATTGCAAGTCCAAATCATTCCTCATATTGAATAATGAAAACAACTAATATGAATTATCAAATAATTATATTAAAATAGAAATATAGATTTATCAATATTTCCCAAAAAAATAAAATAAATGTCAAATCATACACCGTATGTAAAATTATAAATAGTTTAGGAAGTAAACATATCCATGATAATTGATATTGATAGCTAGGGTAAATTCAATGTTCAATGACCATATGAAATTTAATATTTTAAGAAGACTAAAATGAATCCATGATGTGAATTTGAATACTATCCTTGGATAAATAAAACATAAACTATATATATAAAGATTAAGGATGGTATCAATTCAATAAATCCCATGTGGAGTAAAAGAGAAGGTTGTTGTTGATGAAATAAAAGAATAAATTTTAAAAATATTCTTGAGGAAAATATAATTTTCTTTGGATTTTTTTTAATTTTTTTTTAAAATAATCCTTTTAAACATGAAAATTTGTATTCAAATAAATAGCAGCAGATGAATCCATACATGTTGTATGAGGTAAAAATTAAATTATTTTTATACAACAAAATCTTAAAAAATGTCTTGTTAGGAAAGAGACAAAAAATTACTTTGAAACATTGGTAAAAGGTAAAAAGGGTAAAAATGTATTTAAAAAATAATTTTAAAAACTTTTTGGAAATTATTTTAATAAAACATGGTTTATAAAATAAAATGAGTTCTCCGACTAAAGAGAGATATAATGCCAGTTTTTTTTTAAAATAATTTTCTAAAAACATCTTAGTACCAAATTGTGGAATGATGGTACTAACACTTGAAATAGTTATGAATAATAAAATAAGAATTATTTTTATTTTTCAAAATGGTTATATAATTTCCTAAAATATAATTTCCTTTTAAAGATCATTAGGATTAGTCTTGGGGAAAATAATCCTTAAACATTTGAAAGTGTCCCATAACAATTTGAAATATTTTTAAATCATAAACCTCCTGAAAGAATAATATTTAATGACATAATTAAATACAATTAAGGAAACTTAATTCATTATATATTATATCAAATAATATAATAGGTTCACCACACAATATAATTAAGTAGTGAATATGTTATTTATCTCCCTAATGTAAAAGGTAAGATGGAAATCATTTCTAACGTAGAAACAAATGGACTGGAAAACCCAAAGGTAATAATCCATAAATAAATTATTTAAATTCCACTAAGGTAATATATTTCATGATATTCTATATTAATGTTGCAGTAATTAAACCATATATAAGAAATTAGGGGTATAATAATTAATTATGCCTCACATTATGAAAATGAGAAAAAAATTCCTTACTTTGAGTTTTGTTTCGGGTGAACGTCCTTTAACCTTCTGTATAATAAACATATGTTAATTTTATACTTGATTCAGAAAAATTTTATATTTATTTTTATTTTTATTTCAATTTTTACCATATTGTATACAACTACTTAAACAATTAAGTTTACATAAGGTGTGTTTGACCAAATTTGGTTTATAGGTCTAAACATCTATTATTGGTTAACTATAGTCAAAGGGGTCATTATATAAAATATCCATAATAATAGACATCAAGTAATTATAATATTTACACATAAATTAATCTTTTAAAATAAATCATTAATTATGGTTTTGAAAATGATCTAATGTTTCACTCACGAAGACAGTAGGTCATACGTACACATAAGTATCATTCAAATTTTTTATGATCATTGTGGAAAGAAGGTAAATAACTAAAATATTCTCTAGAATGATAATTATATAATAAATACCATATATTTTAAAAATATTTACTTATATATATAATTTTTTAATATAAAATGAATCACATCATGTTGAGGAGGTGGTAGACCACACATCCACAAACATCGTTATATCTTTTTAAGTTTCTTAAAGGGTAATAAAGGAAATGATGTATATATATTATTTAAAGAAATATATTTATTTAATTAATGTATTATTGATTTATTTCATGTAACTAGTTTTTAGTTACATCCATTCATTTGTACATTACATGTATTGTGTGAACTAATCACATCACTTTGAGGGGGAGGTAGTCCACACTTCCACAATCAATGTTGTCATATTAACATGAAATGGAAAGTATTAAATATATATATATTATAAAAGGATTAATGGATAATAAATACATAATACATATCATATATAAAATATATATATACAAATTGTACATCATAATGTCCACCATGATAGGCTGTAGTGGAAGAATGAACAATCATCATTTCGTAAGACAGTAGTTCGTCGTCCATAGAATCATTATATTCGTTACTGATTAGATGGTAGTTTGTGTAAGTGTAGGTTGAAATATTAGAGTATAAATATACTAGTATATTTATGATACATTTTTTTAAAATATCATAATAAGTTGATTTTTGGGGGTGGATAATGGAAATGAATCTATAGAGATTGAGAAAAGACATTACCTTTTAATCGGGTACCTTCATTTGGTTTGAACCAAAAAGGAATACATGGAAGTTATTATTCCTAAGGGGAGGATTCAAGGTAAAGGGGAGGAATATTTGGATACCATTTGGGCAGATCATGCCTGATAATTAGTGGTTTGAGATGTTTGAGGAATGAGTATAGGTGGTGGCCTTTTATAGGGAAAGGAAAAGGATTCACATGGTATTTTTTAATAGAAGTTTGGTGTGAAAAATTTATTATCTAAAAAAGTCATAAAAACAAATATAAATTAATAATATAAGGATAATGTATGATATATGGATATATATTGGGTGTTGGACAATTTTCTAGGTCTTTTGGGCACTTAAATTAAAGGCTTAGTCCTTTATTAAGTTAATTGTTTCCTTAATGATTTTAATTAATTTAATCACATTCACTAATATTTGTTGTCAAAAAAATATGGTATTATAAATAATTATAAATTATGAAGATTACAAATATTTAATAAAATTTTCATATTTCTAATCACATATGTGGAAGAAATTAAATTAAAATTAATCCTGCAGACGGGATGATAATACGGGTTTTTAAAGTAAAAACGTCCAAATGTTGGATATGTTTTTATAGTCCATTTCAAATATAAATTTATTAAAATGATCTATATTAGATTAATAGATAAAAATATTATATAATTGAACTTTAAAACCCTTAGTATTATTATTTAACATTATAAATAATTTAGATTAAAAAGTAGCCTTGAACTAAAATTCAGTATTTTTAACAATTCGTTAAAAAAATGAAATATCTCAAAAAAATATCAAAATTTAACCATAACCTAATTAGTATATTTTTATATAAAATAAGAAGTTTATTTTGACATATTAAATCAATTAAAGTGTAAAAATTCAGATTTAAAATGGTTTCACCATTAAAAGGAGGTGAAATTGCCTTTAAAAAAATATAGGGTTTTATGTGTCAATGGGTTTTGCTCTTATATTATGCATGAAGAACCTAATGGATGAATATAAAAAATATTTGATTGAATATATAGAATATATATTCTAATAAAATTATTATCTAAATATAATTACTTTAATTTATTGGGGTAAAACAGCTTCGTTGGAAAAATAATGGTTTTATATAAAAACATATTGTTTATATTCAATGGGTTCCTATATTCATTTAGAATTAATTTTTAACCTATGTGTAAATATTATATAATAATAATAATATATTTTTATATGTTAGGTAATAATATTCATAACCACATATATAACATCTAGGTTATATTATATTATAATAAATAATATTTTAATAAAACATTGTTATTTGGTGAAACTCAATCTTGCGTGTAATGAAAACTTTCGAGGAAGGTCTCTCTTTCATGTAACACAAGATATCGATAAATTTCTCACTTTCATGTAACAAATGCTAACTTGGTGTTTAATGCATGGAATATATTTTAAATAGTAATCATATTATAAAGTATATGGATATTTTATTACAATACACGCTTTTTGTCACGTGTCATACACACAATCTAATACAAGGTTAATACTTAAGTTTTTCATGGTGGAATAGTGGACTCGTAATATTTTATCATAATGAACATAATCATAAACAATCCCAATAAATGATAATATAATAGAAAAAATAATTACCACTTTGGTAAATTTGAATCATAACCCATGATAGAGTAATATAAAACGAAATGTAAAATATAATAAATATTTATAATTTCATTTTATTAAATGTTATAGGGTCTTCATATGGATCTTGTGAAATAATATATGGTCATAACATAAAAATGTCTGAAATAAGGAAAATTGAGAAAAAAATATCTTACTTCTTGGGTAAGACCCATGAAATAATAACATCAATAGAAAAATAAATTATAATGAAATGAATAGAATTAATGATATATCATTTCATAGGTTAATATATATATCACATAAAATAAAAAAAGTGGTGAATATAGAATAATTCCCTCATAAATAGAAGTGAGACAAGAAATACCTTAACCTTAAGTTTTGACTCTTTTAGTATTTGTTCAATTCCCCTGTATAAAAAATATAAGATTACTATACATATATTAAAGAACAATATTATTATATAACATGTCATGTATGATTTTATTACAAAATTTTGATACCTATTTATTTACAATTCCATGTTAATGTTATGTTTCAGATTATAACCACTTTTTTAGTATATGTTTTAGTTTTTAATTTTTCTAGTCCTCTAACATTGATCATGGTTCCATAATCTATAAAATTATTACCATGATATAAATGTCATATATATTTAGTATATATGTATTTAGATAAATCCAAAATATTTTTCATGATAGAAATGAAATACATCATTCATGGAGATGGTAGATCGTATGTAAGCATGAATGATGTTTCCATTTTGTTATGATATTGAAAAAAGTAAATGGTATATATGTATATTTAATTATACAATAATTTTAATTTAATATTTATCAAGTATGTTTATTAAACTTATACTTATTTTATTCATTGTAAAGTGAGAATAAATCACATTGATTCATGAGGTGGTAGTCTTTCGTACACATGAATGACGTTGTCATATTCCCGAATAAATGGGAGGCATAAAGGTATGTGTGTTATAATAATTATCTAAGAATAATAACATCTTAAAAATACTATATATAATATATATATATATATAAACTATAAGTCCATTATTATTCCTAATCTTGATTTTTTTTTGAAAAATGAATGACATCAGATCGTAACACAATAGTCTTCCATACACAAGAATGGTGATTTCATAACCTAATTGATGGAAGTGTATGTGGTTATAGTTAATAACCTCTACATAAAAAAATATTATTATATTGACGATACAAAGTTTATTATATAATATTGGTGTAATAATAATTTAAGGGTGTGGAAGAATAAATAAAATAAAAATTATTATTGATAAATTTTACCTCTACTTAAGGTATCCTTCTTAGGATTAAAATCAAGCATTACTTGGACGCCTTTCTATATAAAATAAGGATTATAGGATAAGGGGAGTAAAATTTTGATGTTATTTGAGTAGATATTGGTCCATCAAAATGGATTTATGGGTATGAATAAATATAGATAGTGAGATCCCTTTCATAGTTGAGGAGGAGTGTCATTCTTATAAATACTCAAAAGTATTCACTATTCAGAGGTCAATATTACCTCAAGTTACTCCAAAACTGATAATTCAAGGTTTTTAGGTATTATAAGGTTAGTAAACTCCTCCATCACATAATTAAAAACTTTTTTTAAACATTTCAATTCTTAACTTCTATGTATCCCATTTTCTGTCATTTTGGTTTTCCCCTGCGTAACTAGATTTCTTACCTTGGTAATTTATCCTTTCAGACTAAATTAGAGTGATCCTTATTAGTTAATTTTGATCCATAGATTCTAATTTTTTTATCTCATTTATAAAATACAAATAAAATGTATGTTTTGAATTAATTTTAATATAAGCGCAAGTAATGTACAAAACACCGCTCTAACTATAACCATGAAAATTGAGTTTTCACTATTTAATGGTAAATATAGTCATTATAATAGAAAATTTTTCAAATGAACAAAACATATTAGATATTTAATTACATTTAAAATACCATTTAAGAGTATTTTATTTTTAGTAATTTATAATGATTTAATTAAATATAATTTATTATAAAGTAGCATTAATGTCATGTTTGAAAATATTCAATTAAATTAAATTTAAAAAACTTAATATAATGATTTAATTCCAGTATATTATGTTCAGGCCTGAATTATATGATATATTCTTCTAATAAAGCAATGAAACACAATAATTCATTCAATTTACTTCACTATTAATATTTTCAGTATCATTTGTTTTATTTATTTTCTAATTAAATAATTATAGTGTTGGCATTTCTTAAGCGTTTGAGGTAAGTATTTTATCTGTAAAAATTAATCATAAATTATTATGACAACAAAAACTAATTTATATTTTTTAATGATATGTATAATGGAACATATGTTATTTTTTCCCTATCCCAAGTCTTTAAAAACATTAAAAGTATGTAAAGTGTCTTTTTTCCTTTTATTTACATAACTTATTATATAGGTCATATTCAAAGAAAAGTGGAAATAAATTTCCATATTTCATATAATTTTATGTTAAAGGTCTAAATAAACTCAATAAATAATATTTATATAATATTTTATTTCATTTTTACTCTTAGCATTCTACTTTAACCTTTGGTAAATCAATTTTTACCTTAACCATGGTAACCTAATGGTTACTGCATTCATTATTCATTTTTTCTCAATTATTAAGTTAACCTATTTGGAAATTAAAAATTATTCTTATTTAAAAATTTTCATCCATTTTTTCCAAATTTAGTTCATAGTATTGGAATGTTTTTATTTAAAATTATCCTCGAAGATATGACGAGAGTGTGGGTTTTAAAGAGAAAATGTTAATAAGATTGAAATGATTTTATATAAAAAATCATTAAAAAATTTATTATAATAAACTCTATTGAATTAATAAATACAAATTTTATATAATTTTAAATTAAACCCATTTTAATACATAATTTTATTTTTTAAATAAATTAAATGAAAACACAGTTTTAAATTAAAATTCAGTATTTATTAGAATTCATCAAAAATGAAACCTTTTAAAAAATCCGAAAAATTCACCATATTCCTATTAGGATATTTATATTTTAAAAATTAGTATTATTTTGTCATATTCATTTTATAAAAGATTTAAAATTTAATTTTATTAATATTAAAAAAGATAAAAAACATTTTTTTAGAAAATAAAATTTTCAATACATTTAAATACTTTATTGAAAAAATTAATCATTTTTCTATAAATTTGTATTATTTATATAAAATCATTATAAAATCTATTTAAAAAATATTTATTTCTATTAATATCAATTATCTTAATGTATTTCTATAATATTCTTGTTTATCAAAATATATTAACAATATATCGTGGTTTTGTTAAAACATAGTGTTTTGGGTAACTCAAGCTAAGCCAGTGTTCAGTGTTGTGTAAGAATAACATGGTTTTTTGTGTCAGATGAGATAAAATTGGTGTTTCTTATAATATAATCCATACAGGAAATTTAATTTATTTGAAAAATAATAATTCAAAAACACTGAGGTTGTTATAAGATTGTTAATATATATTAGGAGTTATAATCTGAATGGTATTAGAAAGCCTTAGAGGTTAAAAATTATTTAATGTTAAGTTTATTGAGGTTAATTTAGACTTAGAGTTATTTATTTATGGAATTATATATGTCAAACAGGTGGTTTTTTATTCAATTTTGAAGATTAATGTATTGTTTCATCACATGATAGTTAATTCATTTTAGGTATTATCTTTCGTTGTGGTAACCATTTTTTGTTTTAGTAAATGAATGATGAATAAATTGTTATTTTTTGATATTATGATCCATTAAAAGTTAATTTTAGTTATTTAGGTATAAAAAATATATCCTCAATTCATGTAGTAAGAGAATAAGTGGAAATTATTCTCAGAATAACTAAGAGATGAAATTGTTCATATGAAATAGAAATAAATCAAGGTAGTATATTTCCTTAGGTTGTTAAAATAATTCTTTAACATTAGGAATAATATATTTAAACAACAAATGTCATCATATTACTTTAGTTTTTGATGAATCGATTATTTATTAACCCATCGTAGATTTATGTTTTAGTGGTGTTTAACATTCTCATGACATTATTCTCTACCAATATCTATTAATCCTTTGGTGTTAGTTTTATATTATATTTCTATATTTTCAATTCCCATAAATGTTATCCAATTTTTATTATTAGTTTTTTCATGACCTTATCATTTTTCTTTCCCTCTTGTAAGTGAATGTTTTATTAACCCTTTTTATAATGAGGGTATTCCTTAATGAATTTTCAAATGAAAACCATTTATTATAAAGAAAAAGATAAAATTTTGAGGATGAAATTTATAAAAGGATAAGAGCATTTAATAACATGATATTTTAAAATAATACTAAATTTGATATCATAGAAAACAGATAAAACTGAGTATAAACAAACTTTAATATCATATTAAAGTATTATTAATTAATGTAAAAATTATCACCTAACCATTTAATTGGTAGGTATTAATAGTACTAACTAAATTATGAAATATATATAAATTACCTACCAAAAAAATATTCACTACGTAATTCTTAGGGAATAAGTACTAAATTTTATGTAAAGTTATTTTATACTTCAGATATATGTTTACTTCAAAAAATTATTTTTATTTCATTTTGGAAGAAAATTCTATATTTAATTTAACTAGATTCTAGAAAATTTATTTTAAAAAATAATAATATAATTTTTTAAATCAACATAGAAAAATTATTTGAGGGTAAAAATTTTCATGTTTTTTTGAAAAGATATATTTTTCAGTGAAAAATAAAAAATAGATATTTTTATTGAAAATTGAATTTCTGTTTCAAGGATTTACAAAGTTACATTTTTTAAAATTATTTAAAAATAAAATTCGTTATATTATATAATTAACATTACGAAAATGTTTATTTGAATAAATTTATGATTGAATTTGGTATAAAATCATTTTTATACACAAAAAATGTATTTCTCTGTAATTTTTTTGCCATGGTGTTTTATGTTTTGATTTTAAATTAATTAATAAAAATTATTGAATGTTAATTTTAAAAAATTTATTATATATTTGAAATCATGATGTTAAAATTTATAAAGTATACCCCGTTTATTTTTATCCAAAATGAATTGTGACCATTGTAGAGATTATCACCTCAATAAAGGGTAAATGAGGTCAGTCTAAGTTTAAACGATGTGATAATGCCCTAATTTTTCATCCTGATTCTTACATGTTGAATTTTATTACATCCCTTTCAGTGTAGTATCTTAATTAATTTTTTTGACGGACAAGTTTCCTTGAAAATTTCATATATTATATTTAAAGAAAAAAAAAATACAAAATTCCATTATCTTACTTTTAAATATATATTATGTGTCCAAATAGAGAAAAATTCAAGTCATAAATTAAACCAAATTCCCATTTTTATATTAATGAAATTAATTTCATGATGTAAATTTATTTTTATTTTTTATTAATTAAATAATTATCTTAAATATTTATACAATTTCGACGTAGTATTTTTTCAATTGATAGGGAAAGAAAATAAATGAATTTAAACATAATAAAATAAAAATAATTTTTATGAGTTAAGTGTTCCATGAATTTTATATATGGATATGAAATATTAGTATTATTTATATTTTGACTAAAAATATTTAATTTATTTCTTGTCGAATTAATATAGTAGTGTCTAAATTGACATTAATGATAATTTATCAAAATAATAATTTATTAAATTATTTAAAAAAATTAAATACTGAAATAGGAAATGGTGACAATATATGGTTTATAATATCATCCATTTTTTAATTTTTGAGTCAATAGTTTCTTTAGATGTAAAATTATAACCCTTTATAGTTAAACATATGACACCATATTAATGTAAAAATGGGTTAACTAAGGGATTAAAGCAAAATATAAGGATTAAAAAACCCACTTAAATGAATAAATTTTTCATTAGTTGATAGTATTTAAAACCTATATAATATTATATATTATAACATTCCCTTTCATAATAATTTGGACTAATGAATTACTTTATTATATTCTAATATTTTATTAAATTCCTTGAGTGACCATGCCCTCACTTATAAAAGGGATCATTTTCATTCACTTATTCACACCACTTTGATCCATCTATATCATTCATAAACTAGCTAAATCAATTATTAACTTCTTTATATAAATTCTCGGGTATTTTTCTTCCCAATATCCCAATCTTAGGGTCCTTAATATAAGATCTAAATGATTTATTTCAAAGAAGAGGCAATCCCCATAACTAATAACTTTATTTTTTTCACTTATTATTTAAATATCCCTAAACCTATTGTATTTACCAAAATATAATATAATTTTTATCCTAAATATACATAAATGGTATTATGATTATTAAACCACTATTATCCACCCTTTTTCCAACCATATATAAACTAAAAGAATCGTTCATGTGTACATATGACTTATCATATCCATATTGTGATAAAATTAGTTTTACCTAACCATATTTAATGGATGGTTATTATGATTAGTTTAATATTTTTATATTATACTTATGATATAATAATGATTTTTTTATAATAATTTAATAACTAATATCTTACTATATAGACATGTCCTTAAAAATCACATAATATTGAGTTTTATGTTATGAAATTATTCTCTTAAATTTGAGGATTTATTAGGTTTATAGTTTTAGAGAATTAGGTAATAAATATTACATAAAATCCCATATATTAAAATTAGGACAATTCAACTAAAGATCAAATTTTTTCAACTGAACCAAAGTCATTAAAATAAAACATGATTCCTTTCCATGGTAATTATTCACAATTTTCTCCTTGATATCAGTATTGTCCATAATATCCCTTAAACCATATGAACTTTTCTTTTAAAATTGTGGTATGAGAAAAAAACTCTTATTAAGGGATATAAGATAATGAAATAAAATGTTATTCCATGAAAACATATAGAAATTTTCCACTTTCAAAATAATCTTTGGGTTCAAAATAAACATTTTGTTACCAATAAAATCACTTTTTATTCCCAAATATTTTCATAAAACATTTAATAAGAATACTCAAAATAAAAAATAAAACCTATAAAGGTTCCTTATAAAACATGAAAAAATCATCAATTGTTTTACACAAAAATATAATTTTTACCGTTTGAGAGTAACATATACTTTCATTTGAACACAAAGCGAATAACATACCCTGTAGAAACATGAAATTTCTCTGAAAACATAACCAAAAAAGAAAATCATATATGTAACTTGGGTCACTATTTTTAGAAATAATTATTATGTAACCCTCCTAACTACTATAATATAACCCTCATCATTGAAATTAACATATATCTTCTGTTTATACTAGGATTAACCATCACAGTAATATTTGTAATAACCTTATGGTCAACTTGAAAAATTTTCAATGAATTAGAGGGATATCACAAACCCAACCATATTTTTTTAATAAAAAACCTACACATCATCATTAAAAAATCTTAATAACCATAAAATAATCATTAAATATGAATACTTCGGTCATAAACTTCATTCATTGAGGGAAAGTACATATTTTAAATGAATATTTCTCATATAAAAAGGAAAATTATTATTTTGGAAATATAAATATTATATAATAAAGTAAACATGAAAGTAATAAGGATTCCTGAATTTCGTTAAAACCAATCATGATGTTTATGTTAAAAAAAATCCTTTTGAATTTTTTAATAAGGGACATTAAAATATAATTTTTTAAGGAACATACCTAACATAAAACCCAAAAAAAAATATTAAAATTATTTAGAACTTTTGAAAGAAATCTTAAAATAACCTTTAGAAAAAATTAATTTCCATATAAATACATTCATTAAACTAATTTTCACAACATGTACATGAATGAGAAATATTTATAAATTAAATATTTAAAACATTTAAAACGATTGTTTTTTAGTTAAAGAGTCCCTTACATTATGTATGAATGCATTCTTCACGTTTACTTAATGCCCTCTATAATAAAATCAAATTCATTAATTATATAATTTAAAACCCATTACAATTATATTTAATTTAATATGTTTTTATGGCTATTTAAATTTATTATAAAAATCAATTTTGTTATTCTTGAAGAATTCATTTCATGGTTTTTTGGTTAGCTAAATTGTGATTATTTATAATTGTTCTTTTAAAGTAGGAATATTACTATAGAAGTGAAATTATATTGTATTAATGTACATACATAATTCTGAATTGAATCATATATTAGTTTTCTTTCTAACATAGAGATAATTTTTTTGAGAAAATATGAATGATAATTATTTTGTTTATTTTCATAGGGTTTACAACCAATAAGAATTAGTTTTATTTTGTTTGATATGTTGTCCATACATTATTTGTAGAACATTAAATAACTTATAATATACTTTTTAAAATATTATTTAACCATAATAATAGTTTTATGAATATCCTTGAAGGCTTAAATGATAAATGAAATTGCATTATCCACAGAGACGGTTAATCACTATAATTTGAAAAATGGTTTTATTTCATTGAATAAGAGGATATCAGAAACATGATGGATAGAATATATTACATTATAAATATAAATTTCTAGTATCTACATGATACTAGATCTATTATTACTTTATTTATGAATTTTATTCGGAGAATGTAGAAGAAGAAAATAAATTAATGGAGGTGTTTTAATAACATTACCTTCTGAATATCACATCCTTGAAGGATCCCTTAAGAAACATGTAATCTATATTTTTTGATACTAACTTCTATATAATGTGGATATGAAAGTGGATAAAAGAAATTAGTAGATTATTTTTTACATATAAGGCTCAAATTGGTGAATTTAAGTGAAGGAATGGGTTCTACTTTATAAATGAGGTGAGGGGAATATTATGAATTTCTCAAAATAGAAAAATATAATAAGATTGTTCGAGAGCTCAATAATTAAAAAACTATTAAGTTTACATTTATTCCCTTTTATTGACCATTTATTACCCCCTATATCCTTATTTAATTTTCTTTGTGATTTTTTAGTAATTTAATAAAATATTATATTCATGAAATATCATAATTGTCAAATTTGGTACTATTCATTACTATGACTTCAAAAACTTCAAAAACATATTAAAATTAGAATAAAATATTTTATTATATATTATTCATGTCATATTTATCTATATTATTATTTCATCACCAATAATTTCTCAAATTATGTTTATTTTAAAATATTTAATATCATTTATTTTATGTTCACATTCATTTAATAATTAATGTATCATCATTGTAAAATCCATTAAGATAATTATTTATTACTTAAAAAATAAAAATGAATTTGAAAAATTTATATAAATATTTTATATTTAAAATTACTACTTAGTTTCAACCATATATTTTTATGACAACGTATTAAAAATGTTATACTCATCGTTTGACATGTTTGAATTTTCATCAAAATAAAATGATAAAAGTGACATAATGTCATCCAAGTGGATCCAAAATTTTATAAATTAGATCCATGGATTATTTTGATTGAAACATACTCATACAATAAAATTGGTACTAGATTTACAATAATTGGATAGTATTTATAATATTATTTTTACCGTTGTTTATCTGATTTACCATTAATAATGGTAATAAAAATTATTAACTTTACAATCAATATTGTCTAAAGAGAATAGGGAAATAGTTTATAAATTTGTAATTTATGATTCAAAATATTAAATCAATTTTACAAAATTTGAAATATTTACTTTTCATCATTTAATTTAAAATTAAACTGGGAAAATTTAACAAAAAGCAATTTTTAGAGAAAACATCATTTTTAAATATAACAAGTTTTTATACAGAATTTATTTTTAAAATTCATTTCAAAACCCATAATTTGATTATTTTTTATTAAAATTAACTAATAAAATTTTATAATTAATATAAAAATATTCTTACCATATATATATAATACAGATCTCAAAATAAAACTAGTGTTTTTTATTATTCAATGAGAAATTATTATTTTCATAAAGTTCTAAAAAAGTTATCATAATATATTTTTTAAATGTTTAAATCAAAATTGAAATTGATTTATTTAAATAATGATTCTAAAAAATAAAGAAATTAATTATAATATTCATTCAAGAAAACATTAAAACCCATTTTCAAGGAAAATATATTTATAGAGATTAAAATTAATATATTATATTATTATTTCTTAATCATTTACCATAGCATAAATATTTAATTTTAACACTATATTTATTTCCTAATCAATATATTCTTATTCTAACCCACAAATATAATATTTAGGTTATAACTATCTCATTTAAAAAAAAATATTTAGATGTTTGTTTGTGCTTGACGTGGCATATCTTGTACGTTATCGAACATAATGTGCCCTTTTAAAAAATCAGGTTGTTAAATTCTGCCCCCCATTTAATAAATCGAATCCTTTCTAATTTTTTATAGGATCAAAAACTAGGGGATTGAATCTTCAAAACACATTTTTTGAAATCTATCATCATAAAAAGGGAAAATAAAAATTTCATTTGATAATTGGGAAAATACTGTACGAAGGTCACTTGAGATAACACATACTAAGTCTCCATTTAAGTAAACATGGACATGGAAGAGAAAACATACTATAATGTATTTATACTAAATGATAGAGAACATGGTCCTGCAGAATTTAGTTATCACAAAATTTTAAATACGTGATAAGTCAAATGGCCATTGATTTCTATTAAAGATAAGTAAATAGATAATATTAAAATTTTGCATATTATTTTACATCCTAGTCTTATAACATGATAAAATAGAGATTATTTAAAAGAATAAATTCTTAGTTTAATAAAATTCTACCACAAACTCATATTTATCTACAAATTATGAGTATATATTTTTCATTTATGAAGCACTAGAATCAATTTGTACCGATAAAAAATCTATAAAATAAATAAAAATATACTCCTCTTATTATTTAAAATTAACGAAAACCAAAATGGTTCGTACAAGATATGATAATTCCAAAAAAATAATTAATCACCAAAGATAAAAAAATTACTATACTTAAAATTCCTCAAAAATATTATTTACTAAGATTGAAAGCTAAAAAACAAAAGTATTTGATCATGTACTCTACCAAAATAAATTTACCTCTAAATAACATCAATCGCTCTTAAAGTCTCATATCAATAATGTAATTTCCCAAAGCATATCATCTATAATATATGATAATAATTTTTAAAAATAACTTATATATCCATAAGCCAAAATAAACTATAATATGCTTCCAAAATATAATTCAAGAAAATCTCATAGTATTTTTTTACCTTAATCATATAGGGTTCTTAAAATAATGAACATCTTCCCAAATAACATTAATGACTAAAGCACCCAATAATTTTCAAATCCCTTTGTTATCTATTTGATAAAACAAATGTTCCCAAAATCAACTTAACCTTTATCCATCAGATATATTGACAAGAAATAAAAATTTCATATCAACCCAGACTTCATGTAGGCAAGTGGTTGTTGATAAACCCCTATTTCCCTTATGTTGTGAGTTTAAATATTGTGGCCTTTCCAGATGTGATGAGTTGTTTCCAGATTTGTGGGTTGTCCTTTTTAAAAAAAACACAAATTATTATAAAATTCATAGAAAAGTGAAAAAAATATTTAAAATAACCATAATATATTCCACATTAAAAAATATTTTTAACCCCAAATGATATCTCAAACATTTCATTTTTTATCCCAAAAAGTAATAACCTATAATTATCTCAAAAATAAATATCATATAACCCCTAAAGGTTATAAATACCATTAAAATTATGACTAAAAAAAGAAAAAATAGTTCTTTATTTAAAACAATTTTCACATGACAAACTTATATGTTCTAGATAACTCAAACTCAAAAAAATATTCCAAAGTACTCCCACTATCAAAAGTGTATTAATAATTTTATTCATTTCATCATCCTTAAATATAACATAAATCTTGAATCCATTTTATATAGTCATATTAATTATTCATAATTCTTCATAATCTTTTAACTATGATTTTCCATATTGTTATTTAATAATTATTTCCTATAAAAAACATGAATGATGTCCTGGTATTCAACAATGTCAAAAATCAATCCATGAAATAATCCATACATTTAATATATCATTTTAAGTTTCCTCATCCTTAATGGTAATATAATCAGGTATTGATAAAAATATACATGTATAGTCATTCTAATATCATTATTTATTTTTCTTACCAGGACATTGATATTTATAAATACCATACTCCCCGCATTTAACACATTTAATAGATTACATGAGAAGAACATATTTCCCTTTCACTAGGTCATCTAAAAGGTTATTTTTACATTATTATATTATTACATTATCTCATACTATTAAATTTTTAAAAAAATATCTTACTTTTAATTTGTTTTCCTAGGTTATAATTTCCTCTTTATTGACACATATATTAATGCATATATTTACCTTTATTATCATTGTAACATGAAATTATATATGGATTCATTTTTCTCATATTTGATGCATTATAAAATTCACCAAGGTTCAAGTGGTTAATAATTGCTCATGATAGCTAGTTAATATTAACTATAATAGTTCCCATTAAAGCTCTCATTTTGATAGGTTTCTTATCTGGACAACCGCTGCATTTTCCAATTGATAAAATCTTACTTTTGTGCATGTGGGATCTATCTGTTTACTAAAACAAAAAAGGATAGTGTGGGAATATCAATAAAATCAACATATGTTATCTTATGAGGAAGATAAACATTAACATATCATTACTAATGTTATCTAAAACTCATTTAATTTATCCAATATAATTATTAATCCCCTTACCATACTAAACATTGTGGTTATATATGACTTGTAACTTATGCTTAAATAATATCCTGACCTATAAATTTATCTAAACCAACCCTTGATACCAACTATAAGTACCCAACCTTAAACATAAAATAATCTTGGGTTTTTTGTCAATTAATTATTCTATGAATTTTTGAGGATTTTTTAGGTTTATATTTTTATATAATTAGGTCCTAAATCTTACATAACATACCCATATGTTACAAGTAGGATACTTCAACTTAGTATCCATTTTGTATGCCAAAAAAAAGTCTTTAAAATAAAACAAGATTTATTTTCATGATATTATTAAAATTTTTATCATTTATATTAATATTTTCTTTAATCTCTCTTAACCCCAGTAAAAAAATTTTAAAAACTTGGGATGAACACAAAATATCAATAATGGACATAAACGAAGGAAATCAATCATTATTTAATGATAAATTATAAAAATAATTCCTTTTCAAAATAAACATTGGCACAAAAATAAACATATTTATACACATTACATCACCTTTTCTTGCAAAATATTTTCATTAATAATTAAGTAAGAATTATCAAAGGAAAAATTAAACCTCTAACGGGATTTTTGAAAAAATAAAAAACCCAGTAAAACTTCTTTAAAAAATTATAAATTTCACCCTTAAAGAGTATCATATACTTTCCTTTGAACATAAACCTAATAAAGTACCTTGTGAAAACATGATATTATTTGTAAAAAAATATAAAGAATGATATAAATCATATAATTAACTCCTGAAATCATTTTCATACTTATATATGATGTAAACCTCACTGGTACTTTAAAATCACCCTCACATTTATACTCAACCTAATCCTCATGATTATACAAGATGTAACTATCACCATTACATTTGGATCACCGTACGGTCAAATCCCAACATACCCAATGAATTAGAGTTATATGAAAAACCCACTGATATTTAGTTTATAAAATAACCAAACATCATTTTAAATAAGTCGCATGAACCATAATATAAACATTAAACAAGAATACTTTCATCGCAAAAAAACATTCCTTGAGGAAAATCACTTATTTAAAAGTAATATTGCGAACATAAAAAAGAAAAAAATTACAAAACAAATATGCACGAAATATTTTAAAATATACTTCACTACATTAAGGTTTCATGAAAGTGATAAAATCCTCTTCATGTTGTATAAGTTAAAAAAACATTCCTTTTGATTTTTTTAAATATACATTAAAATATAATTTTTAAGGAAAGTCTCATACATAAAACCATAAAAAGATCCATTTTTTTAAAATAGTTGTTAGAAATTATAAAAATTAACTTTTAAAAAAATTAATTTCTTAAAAAATACATTCATAAAAAGAATTCTCAAAACCTGGACATGAATTATAATGATTTACAAAACAAATTAATAAAACATTTAAAAGATGGGTTTTTTAGTCCAAGATTACCTTACTTTATGTTCAAATGAATAATTAATTTGAACATAATATCTTGTGTAATAGAATATTTCTCATTAATCACATAATTAATAACATATTCAACTAATAATATATTTATTAAGATAATTTATGTCCATTTTGATGAGTTTTAACGATAAATATTTTTATCTAGGGAGTGATCGTTCTATGGTTTCATGGTTCTTTAGATTGAATATATTTATGCATGTTCTTGTCAAATGGTAATAGTACTAAAAAAGTTAAATTATATGGAATTCATGAACTTCCATTAGTTTAAATGTTCCATATATCATTTTTCATTCTGACATGAGGATAATTCATTTGATAAAAAGTTAATGATATTTGTTTAGTTTATTATGGCGGATTTCCCAACCAACACAAATTAGTTTCATTTTATTTAATATAATGTCTATATTTTAGTTATATGACATGAAATAAGTTATAAGATAATTATTTAAATATTATTTACCAATAATAATATCTTTATGACGATCTTTGATGGAGGTATTGAAAAATGAAAACTCATTATCCATATAGATGATAAATCGTCATAACTTGGATAATGGTTTTGTTTCATTGAATAAGAGGGTATGAGAAAATGGATGTATAGAATATATTCTATTATAAATATAACATTAAAAATATACATGATATTAGAGTTATTATTCCTTTATGGAATAATGATGTGAAGAAAAGGTTAAAGAATAAAATAAATTAAGAATGGTTGTTTAAGAAAGATACCTCTTAAATATCATATTCTTGAAGGAACCCTTAAGAAACGTGGAATTTGAATATTTGTGAGACCATATCCTCTAAAATATGGATAGGAATGTTTATAAGGGAATTTGGTAGAGGATGGTTGAGATATAAGGCGGAAAGTGATGAAGTGAAATGAATGAATGGGTGCTCTTTTATAATTGTGGTGAGAGGCACTTTAGGAATTTCTAAAAATATTAAAATATATTAATACTATTCGCAATCCAAATAATTCAAAAAACCCATTAAATATACAGGTATATCATTTTAGACCATATTATAATATTTTTATTATTTTTTTAATAATTCAATAAAATATTATATTCAAGAAAAATCATTATAGTCAAATTTGATATTATTCATTACAATGATATGAAAACTTAAAAAAAGAATCCAAATCAAAAAATAAATATTTTTTAATATAATTTACAATTTATATATATCTATATAGTTATTGAATCACCTTAAATATATCAAATTATATTTATTTTAATATTTTTAATATCATTTATTTGATTTTTATCATTAATTTAATAATTATTTTATCATCATTGTGAATGTCATTAAAGTAATTATTTGATTCTTAATAAAAAAAATTAAATTACCATGATGAATATAAATATTTTAGATTTAAAAATACTACTTATGGTTAAAAATATATTTTGTATAACCACATATTACTAATGTTATACTTATTAAAAACCAAATATTGATAGGTTTTAAATTTATTAAAATATAAAACTATAAGGGACTTAATGTCAACCATACAACTCCAAAAGGGTTATAAAGTGAATCCATGGATTTTTTTTGAAACATACTCATCCAATAAAACTAGGACAAGTGTTAATAAAATAACCTAATATTAGAAAAAAATATCATTACATCATTTATTCAGAATACTAAAAACATTACACAAAGAGATACTCAAATTTCATATTATTTTAGTGTCTATGGAAACATGAAAAAATAAATATCATTATATAATAGAGATAAATTATCTCCCACTATGTTCTTCATGAATGAGACCCCTCTTAGAAACATTTTACTTAGTACATATCATCATAACATGGGAAAGGATACATAAAAAGGGATGACCTCAGATGCTCATTAAGGGTCAAAAGGGTGATATGTAAGCATAAACATGAGCATAAGGGTATGATAAAGTTATAATAACATTTGAATATCATTCACTCAATATCAAAGATCATAAATACAGGACATGAAATTATGGTTAGATGCTCATAAGATATGAATCATATGAGAACCAAGAGTATGATCCTTGAATGCATAACATAGGAATAAGACAAGGAATTATGGCATACACATCAGCTTATAACATTGTGAAATTGTGTAAGTAGAAATACGGTCACTCATTAAGTTAATGGAATGAAATAAGGCCATTTTATAAACTTATGGACATGAAACCACCTCCATGCATAATATTGTGAACATGTAATTAGGTTTACACATAACACTATGAAAATGTAATCAGGCTAACACATAAACTTATGGACATGAAAAATTGTCTATTTCTAATATTTTTTAAATTTAATAAGGTTCAATCATAACATTGTGAACATGTTATAAGTTTAAATCACAACATTGTGAAAATGTAATCAGGTTTATGCATAAACTTATGGAAATTCAACCATGTCCATGCCTAAAATTGGGAACATGTGGCAAGGTTCCCTCATAATATTGTGAAGATGTAATTGAGTTCATGCATAACATATATACTAATGACTCATCCATAACATCCTAATTAATTGAATGGTGATAAAGGTCTCACCCTTAACATTATAAAATCATACATATGTGTGCCAAAAGATAATAAAAAATCATCATATCTTAACCCATAAAATGAAAAGGGTATCATAAACATTTCATTAAATAATTACCTATGGTAAAGTGATAGGTCTCATAATAATTTCATCAATCATAACCCCTAAAAAGAAGCAGTTCTCAAAAGAATATAAATTGTGGGAGATAAATGGGTGTCATAAATATCATTCTATCAAAACATAAACCATTCATGAAAAAATATTAATGGTATTTATGTATAATATTCATAGTAAATTATTTTCTAAAATAATTTTTTTGTCCAATATGGAGAAATATTTTGAAGAATCATATGGAAATTTTCTTTAGGAAAATAGATTTTTGTTGAAAATAATTTTCATTAAAACATTTAAAAAATTATTATATTATAAGAAAATTTATAAAATTTCATTTAAAATATTTATTAGGGAAAAAATATTTTACACATTAAAAAACACATTTTAAAACATAAATAATTTTGAATAACCTTTTATTTTAAAATATCTTCGAAATCATATAAAAGAAGCATGAAAATATTATGGGAAAAATTTTTCATTAAAAACCACATTAAATCAATTAATTCCCCAAATATTAGTAAAAAATACTTAAAGACAATTTTTAATGTTTTAAATGAAGATTCAAATGAATGATGGTCATGATGGCTGCTAAATCTGTACATGGAAAATAGTTCTTTTTTCACCATGAAGAGTTTAGAAAAGTTCCTCGATCGAAAAATGACAAGAATATTCTTTTTAAAAATCGTTTTATAAAAAAAGGTAAAACACGGGAAATTAATTATTTTAAATACCATTTTATAATAGTAGAATATTTTTGGAAATATTTTTAGAAAACGTGGTTTTGACAGAACACAGATTTTTGACTGAAGAGAGTGGTAAAGTCCGACTTTCTTAAAAACAAATTCTTAATCATATTATGTACCAAAGTGTTGAAAAATAGAATCAATATATGAATATATCATGAATAAAAATAGGAGAAAAAATTTAATGATATTTATTGAAATATGTATCATAATATTTTATCAATGGGAGTATAATAAAAAAAATCTCGTTAAATGCTGAGAATGATTCAATAAACACTTACTACTTGGTAACTTTAATTTATAATACCCATGTAAGAAAATGAAATCATGTAAAGATTAAGATGCCATGAAAAGAATCGTATTAATTAGATAACATTCTAAATTTTATTATATTATCCTCGTAAATTAATTTTGTGTATAGAAAAACATGTGTCTCAAAGAAGAAAAATTGAGACAAAACTATCATATTGATATGGAAACTTTTCAAAAGTAAAACCCCATAAAAAATATATCATCAATTAGATATTTAAATAAAAATAAATTTAATAATAATAATAATTTAATACATTCATGGGAATTATATACACCACACAAAATAATTTAGTTGTGAATATGGATTGTATCTCATGGAAATAAAAAGTGAAATGAAATTCCCTTACCTCAAATATTGAATTTCTTTATACAAATTCAAAACTATTATACAATAAATATAATTTTATTATACATCATAAAAAGAAAACTATTCTTATATATAATACCATATATGATTCAATTATGACTTTATATTATACATTTATTAACAATTCCATGTTAAATAAAAGTTTTAGGTAATAACTACTTTTTTATCATACATGTTTTGACATGTTATTATTGATCTTATTACTTAGATCATGATTTAGTTATATCTATACTATAAAATACGAATTATTTATCATATATATTCTGTATATAAATATATATATAAATATATAAAATATATAAATATTAAAATAAATACACCATTCATAGAGACGGTAGGTTGCACGTACGCATAAACACTACTTCTGTTTTATTACCGTATTGAAAGAATAAAAGTTACTGAAATATATATATATATATATATAATTTCAGTGCAATTATTAGGTAATATATTGAATATTATTTTAATAAACCTATCCTTAATTCATTCCAGGTAAATTTTGAATGAATTACATCGCTTTGAGGAGGTGGTACTCCACACATCCACAAATTAAGTTACCATATTTACAAAAAAATGAAAGCATGAAGGTATGATTTATATAAAAAATAAATAAGTATAAATAATTAATAAATATAATAAATATAATATTAAAATATAGTTTCCATCAAAATTCACAACCATGATAGGTGGTAAAGGTAAAACAAACAACATCGTTCCGTGAGGCAGTATTTCATGGTACACAAGAACGGTAAGTTCGTTAAGCATTAGATAAAAGTGAGTGTAAGTGTAGTTTTAACCCTTTTAATAAAGAACTTTCAGTATATTAGGTATAATGGATTTATTATATGATAATTTAAAAATAATAATTGAGGTGGAGGATAATGAAAATAAAGGAAAGGAGTTTGAGGAAAGTTGTTACCTCTTCTTTGGGTAAATCCTTTTGGTTTTCACAAAAGGGCTTACTTGGTTGAATTTATTCCCCAAGGGAAGATTAAATGAGTAATGGAGTGATATTTGAAATTTAATTGGGCAGATATTTTCTAAGACTAAGTGGTTTTATAGGTGTGAATTAGTTGGGTAGTTGGTGGCATTTTATAAGTGATGGAGGGGACACACTTGGCATTTGTTTAAAACAAGTTAGGTTTACCCATTTTTTGAACTAAAAAAAGTCATAAAAAACTAACTCATAAATAGAAGGTTTATGGACTAAATATTTTCATCAAATTAGTTTTTTACAAGTTTCTATGTCATTTTGGCCATTATTTTTAAGGTTTTGCGCCTTATTATGCTTAATTTTACCTTAATCGATGTAAATAGTTTTAATAACTTTCTCTAATGTTTTTGGAAAAAATTTTAGTTGATATTATTAAAATATAAATATTATAATTATTAAAACTATGTATTTCTATTTTTTAAAATGAATTCATATAAATGGAATAATTAATTTCAATGTTAATCTCACAAACGTGGTGGGTAAGTGAGTTTCTAAAGTGAGAATGTTCAAAAGCTCATTATGATTTTATATCTAAATAAAATATAAAAATAATTCCAATGAACCAAATTGGATTAATAAATGTATAATTTATATATTTTTACATTTACACTAGTTTTAAATATAATTGAAATATATAAATACATTAAATGATTTTTTTAATTATAATTCAGTATTTTTCATTATTCATCAAAAAATGAATTTTGTCAGAAAATACCTAAAATTCACTCTAAGATTATTTTAACATTATGGATTAAAAACTGATTTTAATTTCATTAAATTATGGTTCTAAAATAGTATAAAATTAATTTTAATTTTTTTCACATAGGGACATAAAAGTAGTTCATTTGTGAAAATAATATTTCAAATATATTAAGACTTTACCAATTTTACATGTTTTATTATCAATTTGTTTTATTTTTATAAAAAAATTATATATAATGTTTAATAATTACATTTCTCTATTCTAATTACTTTGTTTAAAATCTTGGTTATAACTATCTCATTAAAATAATGATAATAATAAAATTATGTTTCTTTGAAACTAAGTATTGTGTGTAATGAAAGATAAGTAGGTGTCTCTTGTAGCACATGATTATCTTAGTGTAGAGTATAATTAAATATTGAATTAGTGTAGTATTCAACACCCATAATCAAATAAAATAAATTTATTTTAAAAATATTTTCACAAAAAATTTGTGTGTTTTAGTATACCCCATTAAAATGAATTTCCACTCAAAATGTTTCTGAGTTAATAAAGGGTTAATACTTAAATGTTCCTTTCATAGAAGCCCACATCATAAAAATTAATACTAAATATTCCTTTTAAAACGGAATGATAGAACATTTTGGTTACCCAAATTAACTCATTACTCAGTTTCCACATGGGAGAACATTGGTCGAAAGTGAAATTATGGGCTTATAGGAAGAGAGTAAATAATGATAAATATTGATAAATATTGCATATCAAAAGAAAGAGTTTGATCCAGAGAAAGTTCACTATAAAAATACTATAATGTGAAGAAGCATGAAAGAGTTCATCGATCTCATCAAGAATGATGATAATAGAAAGAAAATTATTTCAATAATTTATTGCTAAATAATATATACTTTCTTAATTTCATTCCATTCCTTATATGAAATCTCATCCTTTAATTGTTCCTTGATAAATTCCCATTTTATCTCTTACTCATGTGAATTAAGGTAAAATTTTCCTTATTAAATAACTAAAAATTATTAAATCCATAAAAATAATTACATGGCCTTCCAACTATCATTACCTAACATCACATAAATTTTTTTGACACATTTTATCCAATATTCATAAATCATCATGTAAAAAGATAATAATCTAATCCATAAAACATCCTCTATAATTTGACATAAACAATTCCATAATTGGTTAACCTTTTAACCCTTATCGAAATCCCAAGATTTATAATGATGGTCACTAAATCGTCTTAATATTGATCCCTTATATATCATAAAGTACCTCTTGGTTTTCATATTCAAAACATTTGAATACCCTCATCATATATTCTCTTGAAACAGGATAATAACCATAATTAGAATTAATCTTTTTGGAAAAAAGAATGATTAATTACTCAAAAATATTACTAGATATATTCCTAAAATCCAATAAGTTTTAGAATTCATCCATGATAACATATCTCACTATTTCAATAAATCCTTTATCTATTTTTATGTAATACATAAAACCTAATTTACTTTATCCATATCATTATCCCTTTATCCATATAAAATATCTTTTCCCATACTTAAGAACATGTTAGGAGTTACCTTTCCTTAATCTAAATATCATCTTTCCATTAAATAACTTTTATATGTCATTAGAACCATTCAACATATCCTTTAAAATCTATAATGAAAAAGGTATTCTGAAAATACATATATATTTCACGATTCATTTAACACAGTCTTTGAATTAAAAAAAACATTTACACTTCAACTATCCAACTTTATTCTCCAACCATTATCGAGGCTTCATCACTATATTCCTTAATGGTTTATTCATATAATTTGAAATATTAATCATGCATTAATTTTAATTAAACTGAATATAATCATTTATCTTATGTTTAACATAAACAATACTGGAAGAACATTTTATAACATTCAAATGTCGTACCACCTTCTTGTTTCTCTTCATGATATATCCACTTAAGATGTTGATTTTATAATTCCCGTATCTTCCACATCTAAAACATTAAAACACAACTCGGTTCATTCTAGTTCTTTTTATTTTCTATGACCAGAAAGCAAAGTATGAGAAACACTTATCTTAACATAAAACAACATAATCAGGTAAAATTACTTACAGGATGTCTATATCATGACACCATTCTTAATCTATGACACCATATGTTTATACTAAGTGATTTATATCCAATTTACATCTAAATCCTTCATGATGGTTCATGAAGAGTTTTTGAATACCTAAAACATATGTCCATGGAGTGTGAGACCGGGTGCAGTGTAAGGTCTATTGTCGTGTATCAGGTTATTCTCAGGTCAGGCATGGTGCAACTTTTCAGAGTTGTTACTCCTTGGTAAATTTGTTCCAGAACCACATCATGTTGTAGTATCCAAATAGGGATATATTTCTAGGATACTAATCTCTCAATCCTTTACCAAAATTTAAGTAGTTTTTCTTATACATTAACTCATCCTTAGAAATTTATTTATAGACATCCCTAGATATACCCTTATAAATATCCCTAGGCATCTCACTAATGTTGTCTCATCCTGCATTCTAAAGGTAGAATAAACATATTCTCTAATACCAACTTTAATTACCCAAGAAAAACATACATTAAAATTATATCATTTGTTGAATACATTAAACATTACACGAATAGATTCCCAAAGACCATATTAGTTTATGTATTTGTAAACATATAAACATAAATAATGGTACATAAGTGAGAAACATTATATTTCATAAAGTTCTTCATGACTATCACCCTTCTTAGACACATCATTCTTAGTACACATCATCGTAACCTGTAAAGTGAAACCTAAAAAGGCATGAGATGATATGCTCTATAAGGGTAAACAAGGGAGATATGTAAGAAAAAAATATAAGAATAATATAATAGTAATATTGTCAAAACATTTGAAGATAATACTCTGCATATCAAAGATCAATATCAAAAATCGTGATATAATTATTTTCAGCTCATAATACATGAATCATAAGGGAATCAAGAGAATGAGCCATGAAAGTGTAACATAGGAATATAACAGGAAATTGTGGCCTAAAAACCAGCTTATAACATTGTGAAAATTTAAAAGTAGAAATAGGTTCACTCTTTAGTTAAGGACATGAAATCAGAACCTCTCATAAACAAATGGACATGTAACCATGTAAATTCATAAAATTATGAACATTTAATCAGGTTCACTCAGAACATTGTGAACATGTAATCATGATTAAGAATTAACATATGGACATGCAACCATGCCTATGAGTAACATTTATTACATGTAATCAGGATCATGCATAACATTTGGAACATGTAATAAGGTTCAATAATAACATTGTGAACACATAATCGGGTTCATGCATAAACATATAGGCATGAAACCCAGTCTATTTCGAACAATGTGAACATGAAATCAGGTTCACACATAACATTTTGAACTAGTAAACAAATTCACATATACATTTTTGATCATGTTATCAAGTTCACTCATAACATATATACTCATGAGTCATTCATCATTACCCAATGCATTGGAGGGATATATAGGTCCAACCTATCACATAATAAAATCATATATACATGTGAAAAAAGATTATAAACCGTTATTGTATAATAACACATGAAATGAAATCGAAATCATAAAAATTTTATTATATCATTACATATGGTAAAGATATAGGTCTCGTAATTATTTAATCAAATAATAGCCCATGAAAAGAAGTGGGTTTTAAAAGTATATAACCCGTAGAAGAGAAATAAGTGTCATAAACATCATTCCATATAAATATAAACCATTCAATAAACAATATGGGTGGTATTCTGGGATAATGTCACTATTAATGTATAAATTATAAAAAAAAATTCATATTATATAGAGAAAGGTTTTTAAGGATCACATGGATCATTTATTAATAAAATTAGTATTTTTTTGAAAATAATTTTCAAAAAAAATAAAAAAAAATTATCTAGATATAAATATTTAAAGTTTAATTTTAAACATTTCATGAGGAAAGTATCTTTTCTGCATTAAAAACACTTTTTAAAATATAAATCATTTTGAAAGCCTTTTTTATCTAAAATAGATTTTAAAACATATAACAGAATCTTGAAAATATTTTTGAAAATATTTTTCATTGAAAACCACTTTAAAGTAATGAATTTAAAAAATATTAGTAAATTTTTTTAATAAAAAATATATTTGTAATCCTTTAAAGTATTTTTCAAAGGAATGATGTTCACAATGATAGGTAAATTGATACATGTCGAACATTACTTTTACATTGTAAAATGTTTAGAAAAGTGCATTGATTAAAAAATAAAAAGAAGATTCTTGTTAAAAACCATTATATTTAAAAGGTAAATATTGTGTAAAAATTTCTTTCAAATATCATATGATAATATTATAATATTTTTGGAAAATTTTTCAGAAAACATGGTTTTGAAGTAACCTTGATTTTTGATCAAAAATAGAGGTGAAGTCAAACTTTATTAAAAAACACTTTCTTAATAATCATTTGTACCAGAGAGTGGAAAAATGGTACCAATAAATTTTTATACCATTAATAAACATAGGAGAATAAATTTTTAATATATGGATCATAATATTTCATCAATTGATGCATAATCATAAACAATCTAGATAAACAATTAGATTGTTTCAATAAACTCTTACCATATGGTAACATTGAATCGTAATCCCCAAGTAAGAAAATGAAATTACGTGATGATTACAATATCAACAAAATAATGATATTAATGAGATAAAATTTCAAATATAATAATATAGACATCATAAAATAATATGTTGTAAAAAAACATGTGTCTCAATAAAAGAAAATTGAGACAAAACTATCTTACTAATATGGTAAATTTTGAATAGTAAAACCCCATGAAAGATAGTTAATAAATTGGATATGTAAATATCCTTTAGTTTAAGAATAATAATATAATAAATTCATGTTTAGTATATAAACTATAAGAAAATAAAAAAGTGGTGAATATGGAATGTATCTTAGGGAAAAAAGTGAGATGAAATCCCATTACCTCAAGTATTCACCTTTTTTGTACATGTTCAAACCTCCTGCATAAGAATTATAAGATTATTAAACATCTAAAAGATAACCATTTTATTATATATAATACCATATGTGATTCAATTTTGACTTCATATTAGTAATTATTAATAATTCCATGCTAAAGTAATGTTTCAGGTAATAATCGGATTGTTTATCATACATGTTTTTACTTGTTATTCTTGATCCTCTTACTTATATAATGATTTACATATTTCTAGAATGTAAAAAATTATTTATATATCATATATTTTTACTATTAAAATATTTATGTTAAACAATGAAACATATAAATATTAAATGAAATACACTGTTCGTAGAGATGGTAGGTTGTATATACGCATTAACAATCCTTCTATATTATTTTCGTATTGAAAGAAATAAAATAAATGAGATATGTTTATATAAATATATAATATAATTCTCTTAGCATTATTATTTCATATATATCATATAATTATACTGAATCCATCCTTAATACATTACATTTAATGTATGAACGGATAACATCGCTTTAAGAAGGCAGTAGTCCACACTTCTATAAAAGAAGTTATCGTATTTACACGAAATTGAAAAATGAAGGTATGATTTATATAATAACTAAGATATTATAAATAAATAATAAATATAATAGATATCATATAAATAAATATTTTACATTAAAATTACCAACCATGAGAGGAGGTAAAGGTAAAACTAATAACATTGTTTTGTGAGGTGGTAGTTCATCATACACAAGAACACAAAGTCTGTTTCCCATAACATGAAAGTGTGTGTAACTTCAGGTCTAACACATAGAATAAAAAAATATAAAAATATTGAGGTTAATTTTTTATTATATTTTAATTTAATAAGAATAATTGACGTAGTGGAGAAAGAAAATAAATGAACGTGGTTTTGGAAGGATGCTACCTCTTCTTTGGGTAAATCCTTTCAGTTTGCACCAAAGGGCTTCCTTGGTATGATTTCATCACAAAGGGATTATTAAAAGTGGAATGGAGAGATGTTGGGAAGTGAAATGGGAAGATATTTTCTGAACCTATGTTGTTAGAGATGTGTGAAGAATGGGGGTACTTTGTGATGTTTTATAAGTTAGGGAGAGGACAGATATGGAATTTGTTAAAACAAGTTAGATGTACTCTCATTTTTCTAGACAAAAAGTCATAAAAAGCCAATAATACTCAATAATAGATAGTTTTTGGATGATATATGTCCATAAAATTGGTTTTTGGAGAAGTTTTTAGGTAATTGTTTCCCTTAAGATTAATGTTTAGTCCCTTGTTATGCTTAATTTTACCCAAATCGTTGTAATTAATTTTAATCACTTTCACTAATATTTCTTGTCAATAATTAAGTGGATATTATTATAATATAAATATTATACTTATTATAACCACGTAGTTATGTTTTTCAAAATTAAATTCATACAATCAAAAAAAATAATGATTAATGCTTGTCTCACAAGCGTTGTCAGAAAGTAGGTTCTCAACGTGGGAATGTTCAAAATATAATTATGATTTTATATTTAAATTAAATATAAAAATGATTAAAATGACCTAAATTAGATTATGTATTTATTATTGACTTATTCAAAATTTAAAACCAATATAAAATATATTTTTACTATATAAATCAATTAGACTAAAACAAAGTTTTGAAATAAAATTCATAATTTTTCACAATTCATCAAAAAATGATGTTTCTAATTAAAATATCTAAAATTCACCATATTTTTTTAAATCATGAATTAAAAAATTAACTTCACTTTATCAAATTAAATTACTAAAATTTACTAACATTAATTTTATTATTTTTTGACATAAGGACATAAAATTAGTTCATTTGAGAAAATAGTATTTTCAAACATATAAAGACATTACCAATATTAGATTTTTTATTATCAATATGTTTTATTTATATAGAACCATAATAAATAACATTTAATAATTATTTATTGATATTTATATTATAAAATTTAACATCTAGGTTATAACTATCTCTTTTATGTAATTACAATAATAAAATTATGTGCCGTAGAAACTTGTTGTTTCCTGTAATGCAAGCCAAGTTGATGTTCCCTATAGTGAATGGTTATCTTGGTATAGCTATAATGAATGTTTGACTTAGTGTGCAATGAAACAAAATACATTAAAGAAAATTAATTTTCTAAAAAAAGGTTTATAAAAAACTCAGGGTGTTATAGTTAAGGTAATTGGATAATATATATAATATTATTATATCCCTTAATTTTTCAATTTACCCTCAATCATTGTAATAAAATTACTTCATACACTATTCATATTTTCCAAAAATAAAAGTGAAACATTTACTAAATTTTGAACATATAATTCTACATATGTAATCAATTTTTTCTAAATTTAAAAAATAAAATTAGTATAATTTAACATAAAATTGCACCCGGAAAATGCAACAAATTCCAGTTTTTTAAAATAATGCCATTTTAAAATATAAAATGTTTTTATAATAAATTTATGTTTAAAATACATTTCAAAAATAGTAATTGGATTATTATAAATTAATATTTACTAATGAAGTTTTTAAACAAATCCAAAAAAAATAACTTTTCTATGTAAATAAAATACGGTTTTAAAAATAAAACAATTCTTTTTCATTATTCACTAAAAAAATATTATTATTGGAAAAGTCACAAAAAAATCATATGATAATTTTTAAATGTTGAAACCAAATGTGAAATTAATGTTTTTGAATTTTTTTTCTAAAACATCTATAAAAAAATTATAATATTCATACATGAAAAATAAGAAAAACCATTTTTGAAGAAAATGTATTTTTAAAGATTAAAATTACTTTATTAAATAATTATTTTATAACCATTCACCAATACATTAATATTGAGTTGAAAATTTATATTTATTTCATAAATCAATTATTCTTTTTAATACTCACTATCTCAAAGGTTAGGTTTTTATAGTCACATTTAAATAATAATATTTAGTTGTTTGTTTAATCTAGATGTGGTGCATCTTGTACGCTATCGAATATATTATTTCCTTTAAAAAATGGTGATATTATACTTGAATTCCAATATATTAGTAAATTATAACATTTCTCATGTGTATGTGTCCACTACCACCTCCACGAAGTGATTTGATTTGTTATTCCATTACATATTACATACATGGTTATAAGGATATATTTAATGAATTTGTATGATATATATAATATAATAATTATTCTATAAATTTGAATTTTTATTTATCATTATTTTCTTTCATCCTTTAAAATTTAAAATAGTGTTTATGTATATTTATAGAATACCATCTCCATTAACAGTTTAATTCATTTTTCTATTTAGAAATTTTATGGATAATATATATATATATATAATAATTATATATGATTTTTATATCATGTTTACAATTATGGAGATGAATAATCAATCATCAGAGTACAAGGACCGAAACTACAAAACCAAAAAATACATGAAAAATAATGAACTTATCATTGAGAATCGTGAAATATAAAATAATTATTAATTAACTCAGGATAAAAGGTTATAAGTAAATAATATATGGAATGATATATATGAATATGGTTCTAGAGTATATGTATAATACATTTATATTTATTATATGGTTGGTTCGTTTATGTGTGAGGGAAATTAGTCCTGAGGTAAGGGTTTATTTCACAATCACACCATTATTCATGACTTTTTATTTTTATGTATCCCTTTGAGAAATCGTTTTATATTTATTTAATAGACCCAATAAGTTTTCCTCTCCTATATTTATTCATTATCATCTAAAATAACAGTACCATTCTCCTTTCTTAGTTACTTAAAATGATTGAAAAAATGTTATTATAAAAAATTGACTTTATTACACCCTTCAGATGAAAATCCTTATTCTTCTATATTCATGTTTTCTAAAAAATCTTCAAGAATGTTTTAAACATCATAATAATTATTTATTAAAAACATTTTTACACATTTTATACCTTTTCCAAAATAGTTATAGAAGAAAATTCTTTTAATTTTCTTAAAAAATGCGTTTTGTGATGTTTACAACAATATGAAAAGAATATTTTTTAATTTATATTACTTGTACAAAATTAGTGACCATAATGGTCATTAATTTATTTGAATATTATATTACAATTATCCATTATTAAGTTCAAATAAATGTTTTCCCATATATTCTAGACCTTTATAGTTTAAAAAATTGATTCTCAAAGATAAAAGGGTATTTTCATGAAAAATGTTTTAAAATGAAATTTTAATTGAATTTCACCTCATTAATGAAAATAACCCTTAATTTAATTATTATATACTAGGTTAATGTTGTAATAATACCATCTTAATTATTTCACTAAGTGTTTTATGATCAATTTGACTATGGATGTACTATTTTGATGTCATTATCCATATTACTCATGACAGTTTAGTATTTTGTTTATTAATTAGAGAAAGTATTAACATTTCATATGATAGTTTTTTTTGTCATAGTAGAGTACTCAAGAGGAGGTTGAATTGAGTATCTATTAAAAATTTGGTTGTAAAAGTATTCTTAAAAGGTTCCCCAATAAAAATTAAATATAGCCTAGTTAGCCAAAGTAATACGGTTATGAAAGGTTGACTATTTCAATAACTTCTAAGAAGAATGATTAATTCTCAGTTACCATAATATCTTTTATTAACATTACTTTTGAAGCTATTCTAATAAGTAAAAACAATTATTACTTATTTCAAATATTAACTATCAAAGTAAATTTGGGGATTTCTAAATTATACAATAAAATAGTGAAAAATAAATCAAACAACGCAGCTGATATAAAACAAATGGTTCAGTCACCAGCAAAGACCTAATTGACACTACTTAGTGATCATCTGAAACCAAGCAGTTTATATTAATAGACATGATTTACACCCTAGATCAGGGTAAATAATAGTGCACAAGACATTCCAGGTCACACGACCTCTTCAATAGTTCTTCATGGGGATAAACTAAATGGTCATACAGGGATCTCTTCCACACATATATGTGGGAATGAAAAAGTGAAAAAAGGTATGAGAGGAAGGATATCTTGTATCCTCCTATTTAATGCAGGTGGTAGTGTGTTTTTATATAGACACACACACACTTCTCGAAAGATAAAAACAATACACAACAAAGATAAAATTATATGATAAGGTTATATGTTCTATGAGTGTTTTCTGTGCATCTCTGGACATCTAGGATGAAGCAGATGCAGGAATCAAGTCCTCTTGTGAGAAAACGAGTATCGCACGTCGGTTGGATCTGGCTCATCTTCTTTATGGATTTGATAGTGCGAAGATGTTATTAACTTTGATATATGGTATCCCAGATTTTTTGATTCAATAATTCTTCATGTGTTCTTCAAATGTATTGAGTTCCATGTGTCGGTTCTTTTCTTGAGAATGCTCAAGCTTCTTCGTTATCACATATGTCAGTTTCTGGGCCACGATTCAATTTTTTTATTATGGATTGAATGTGATGGAGCCAACAATATTCATGTATTCTTCACCTTATACCTAGTATTATCAAGTGACATGTCTATAAATAAATATGAATTATTTCATTGCATTTAAAAGACTGAAATATGACTATTAGAAAATAAAATAAAAACAAAAAAAATATATTAAATAACAGTGTCACAGTCTGTTTTGAAATGGTTTCACTCAGAAATAGTGTCTCTTGGAAATGGTGTCACATGGAAACGGTGTCCCTACAAAATGGTGTCTTCTTATTTGTCTTTGAGTGGTCAAATATTCATGATGGAAAAGGTGTATAGAGATCAGGAACCGATAGCACAAATTCGGTGACTTGTCATAGTTTCTAGTCACGGTGTCTGGGTCACGGTGTCTGGTCATGGTGTATGGTTCACGGTTTTTGGTCACGGTGTCTGGTCACGGTGTTTGGGTCACGATGTCTGGTCACGGTGTCTGGTCACGGTGTCTGGGTCATCGTGTCTCGGCCATGGTGTCTGGTCATGGTGTCTGGATCCTCTTCTAGAAAAACATAACAGGTGGCAGACTCAAAATTTCTCATACATATCCAAATATCTATATACAAACATAAATAGTGATATTCAAAAAAAGGATTAGAAATAATCATTTATCAAGGAAATCAATTAGAACACAAATTACAAATAGTTTACATTAATTAAAAATAGCACTTATATTCTTGGATAGATTTATTTAAAGCATAAAGAAACCAACCATCTGTACACATGATTTGAGATAGATTAGATAGGATTAACAAGCTTTACAGAATGTATAGGATTTTGATCATTAAGATAGGATTAACACATGAAGAGTCAAAAAATATCCCTCTTTTCGATGATCATAAATCTGGTGTGTGAGATATATATTCTTAGTGAATGTGTCTCTCCCTTAGTGTGCAGTTAGAGTGCATGTCTCTCCCCATTTTGGGATTATCAAAAAGAGTACAAAATTAAATAAGAGAATAGATAAGAAGAGTTCACAATTCATTATATAGATAAAATGGGTCATTACGAACAGTAGTAAAAAGAAAAAAATATCCCTATCAAAAGATATTAGTCACGTTTCATCAGCACTAGTTGTATTTTCTTGGCCCTTGGTAGCAGCATCACTATAAGCCACATAAGTAGAGTTTGAAGATGAAAAAGGAAGTGAACCAATGGAAAAATAAGGTAAAAGGATTCCTTCAAAAATAAAAGGGGCCAAGGTAGGTGCAGTGGAAGACCGAGGAAATTTATGGTCAAGAATAATAGGTCTGATCTGACTCAGAGCCTGAGAGATAGACATAGAGGTATAGGCAAGGGAATTGGATGAGAAGGTATGGAAACCCGGTCTTAAGGGTGTAGTTATAGGAGCCACAATAGCAGTTTTCTTCATATAAAGATAATATTGTAAAATATTGATGAAGTTAACAATAATCTCACCACCATACTGCAATGCTTTCTCAAAGTCATCCTTGTTCTCCATGAACATATCTAACAAACGAGTGAAATCTTTGAGCTTTTGGACTTGAGTTTTGAAAGATTGAGTGAGAGGAGGGATTTTTATATTCTCTACAAGGTACATGAAATGGTTTGTCATATCATGCCTAGAGAAAATCTTATTAATGTATGAATGCACCTTCTTAGTAATTTCTTCTTGAGAATCATTGGAAATCTTGGAATGAATTCTAACCAAATCAATAACTCTTTCACTGTTCTTGACAACCACAGATAGATACTCTTTATCAAAGTCAATGAGAACAGATTGAAGTTCTTCATTAATAATTGTTCTGAGTAGATCACTTTCATATAGGGTTGAGATGACTATCCAGAGGCACTAGAAGCTATAACAGCTAAAGTAAGATACATTAGTTGATTCATAACATTATGTAGATAGCCTTTATAATTATTAGACAAATTGTTAAGACCAATAACAAGATCACACATCTATTGGACTATTTCCTTCTTTCTTTTATCCACCTTTTCGGCTAAGGAGTTAGGTTTGGTTGAATCAGGGAGGTGACTTCCTGTATAATTTGAAAACTAATAACCTCAACTAGATGTGAAACAGGTTCTGGTATTGATTTCGCCACTCTCATCATATCTTCAACTATACCTTTGAGAGACGTAACTTCATCACTTAACTATTTGATCTCAACCCTGTCTTCTTGAGTTACATGAAGCATTTTTGGATGTATCTTTCAAATAATATTCTCTAACAATAGGGAAGAATCTCATTCACTCAAGTTTGTCACAAGAGAAGGTTGAGTGTTCATAAGCTTTTCAACTCCAGCCAAAAAATTAGCTTTAAGGGCTCTCAAATAATACATACTTAATAAGGTAAAAGGTTCTTGTGAAGGTTTAGGAATAGGAGATGAGGGAGGATCCGGTTCCTTTATATATATAACATCAAGAGTAGATATTGGTTTCAATTGAAACACAGTAGACAGATCTATACCTTTAACTAAGGCTTCCTTGGAACCATTCACATAAAAATATCTTGGATATTTATACCATATGTCCATAGAGCTTGGATCAACTCTAATAGGAACATCAATAGTTTAAAGATTCAGTTGTTTCTCCCCCCCCCCCCCCGACATGTGCATCTTTCTCAGTACAATGAGATTTAGACACTTGATCTACTTCCCAGATTTCACCCCAAATAGCCTCACCCATTTCCTTTCTATCTAATTGAAAGACTTTCTCCATTACTTCTTCAGCAAATGGGATAATATTTGGAACAACTTGTTCCTACAGATGATTCTCATAAAAAGATTCTTTTTAAAGAGAAATCTCTACTTCTAGATTCTCTTCTAGAACAAACTTTTCACTTATATTAGCAACAGATTCTTCTTTAGAAGCAGGTTGTTCTTCCTAATCAATAATTTCTGCAGGAACATGTGTTTCATTCCCAGTTAAAACATGAGGAGAATGTTCACTGACCTTCTCATACAAGAAATTTTTTCCTATAGATGAAACAACCTCTTCTTCTTCATCTTCATCATAATAGTAAACTATTTCATTGGGTTCCAAACTAGGATAAAAATGTCATTAGTTCTTGGAGAATTCTCAAACGGGTTTAACTTTTCATAGACCATCTCATTATCTTATACCCATGATTTTCTCTATAGATTCCAACTGATTTTCATTCTTTCCACAGTAACATTTGAGATAAAAAATCCATAGTTCATAATGAATTTTCCATATAGTCTAACCAACCCTTTTTCATGAAGCATAGATAAGATTAACCTTGAGTAAAAAAGGGAGGTTGACTTGGAGGTTGTCTTTATCAACTCACACATATAGAGTATAACATACTTGTATAGGTTGATCTTGAGTCCATTCTTAATAATTTGTATCAAAAATAAATCTTGATACTTGAGTGTAGCAAAGTATCCTTTTCTTGGAATGATTAGATTCTTGAAAAATATAAACAACTGTTTTATTTCCCCATCTAGGTCACCATTAATTGCTCTTCTCTTTGTTTCATTCCCAATTATGCTTCCCAAGGCTTCTTCTAAAACAAAGATCTCACATGGAGGTGGATGACCTCTCTGGTAGTAATAAAAAATACCCTAAAGAGGTATCCTTAGTCATGTTTCCTATATCCTTGAAGAAAATGTACATCTTTTCCCATTGATCTAGTTTCTCAAAACAAAACCATCTTCTATATCAAAAGAGAATTGAACGAAATGATAAAACTGTGCAACCAGATTTGGGTAAATCGGACTATCATCCTTTGTGAACCAATACAGCCATCCTTTGTCTTTTATTACTTTCAATAATAAAGACTTACTTGATAGAATCCACTTATGGAAAATTTCAATTTCAGGTACCACTATTCTGTTCACCAAGTTCAGATTCAAAGGACCTTCGAGCGCTATCTTCGGTTCTATTTTCATCTTCTTCATTGATATGAACTTATCAGGAGTTGATGAGAACAAATATTTTATTATCGGCATTCAATGAAGGTTTTATAGAAAGATAAATGTTGAAGGAGGGGTTACTGTTTGAGAGAAGAGAGCTCGGGTGAAGAAAGGGGTGAAACTTATTTCGATTTTATCATTTAGGGATATCAAGAGTTGCAATATTAAAAGAGTGGGAAAGTAAAATAATAACATAATTAATTACCATGATACAAGTTATAATATATAAATAAAACAATAAAGCATCTTTACGGTGAGATCATAATAGAATTTTATGGTGAGACCAGAAAAGGTTTTCACGGTGAGACTGTAACAGGTTTTCACGGTGAGACTGTAACTGTGTGACATCAAAACTGTGCGAGCGTATTGTTTTAAGTAGAAAATTTTAAGAAAGTAAAACTATAGAATTATTATAGTTAGACAGTAATATTACGACAATGACTTGTGAAACTATAAACTTTGAAATAGTATGCTGTGAATTAGTACCCTTACTACTAAAGATTTATCATTCCCAACTCATATATGATGTAGTCTATTATTTCAGAATTTAATTGTTTGGTGAATATATTAGTATGTTGGTATTCAGTTCTAATGAATTCCAAATTTATATCACCTTTTTGATAATGGTCCCCTAAAAAGTGATTTTTTACATCAATATGTTTTTACTAGAGTGTGAAACAATATTTTTTGAGATTTTAATAGCACTTGTATTGTCACAATTTATAGGTACATGCCTGAATTGATCTCTATAATCTAGTAATGTGTGTTTTATCCACAAAATATGTGGAAAAAAACTACCAGCTGCTATGTACTCAACTTTGTTAGTAGATAATGCAACAGAGTTTTGTTTCTTACTACACCATGATACTAGTGACTTGCGTAAAAAGTGACATGTTCCACATGTGCATTTTCAATCTTACATATAACCACCGAAATCATCATCAGAATAACTAAATAACTAAATTGATTTTCCTCTTGGTTAGAACAGTCCAATATTGGATGTATTCTTGAGGTATTTGAAAATTATCTTAACAACATTTAAATTGGATTCCTTAGGGTTTTCTTAAAAACGATCACACATACATACACTAAACATAATTTCAGGTAAGCTAGTAGTTAGGTAGAGTAGGCTTCCAATCATTCCTATGTAAGTGGCTTGATCAATATATTTTCTATCTTCATCAAGATCCAATATACAAGTAGTACTCATTAAAGTGTCATGACTTTTAGTACTATCCAGGTCAAAACCTTTTAGGAGATCTGTAGTATATTTTTTTTATTTAAAATAATACCATCATTATTTTGAAATATTTGAAATCCCAGAAATAATTTTCGTCCACCCATTAAACTCATTTCAAATTCATTTTTCATCTTTTTATAAAATTCAATACGTAATGAATTTCTTGAAGATCCCAAGATAATGTCATCTACATAAATTTAAAATACCAAAAAATCATTGAAATTTAGTTTTATAAAAATTGCAGGATCAGTGATTACTTTTGTAAAACCATTATAAATAATAAAAGTACTTAATCTATCATACCAAGATCTTGGAGCCTATTTTAAACCACAAAATTCTTTTGATAATTTAAAAATATGATTTGGAAAATGAGGATTTGTAAAACCAGGGGCTTCTCAAGAAATACATCCTTGGTTATATACCCATTTAGTAATTCAATCTTAATATCCATTTGATATAGTTTGAAATTTAGATGTGAAACATAAGAAAGAATACTTTTTATGGCTTCATATCTAGCTACTGGTAAAAAGGTTTCCTTATAGTAAATTCCTTCTTCTTGACTGTAGCCTTGTGAAACCAATCTATCATTGTTTCTAACTATGTTACCAGCTTTATCTACATTATTTCTAAACACCCACTTATTGAATGTGGTAAATGTGTCTTTGGGTCTAACAATAAGTTTCCAAAATTTGTTCCTTTCAAATGGATTATGTTCTTTTTTCATGGTCATCACAAAATATTCATCATTTATAGAATCAATATTGTTTTTACGTTCAAGTTGTGACAAGAAGACATGATGTTCAACCTAATTTCTAAGAGAATGTCTAGTTTGAGTTTCTTTATCTAGGTCTCATACAATATAATCTAAAGGATGAATCTTAAGATTTCTAACAGCTCAAGAAAAGAAGGAATAGTGATTTCAGGTTCTTCAACAAGTTCGAGTTCATTGTGACTTGAATCTAATGAACTTCAGGAATATGATGTTTTCACAAATTATTTTACAGGATGGTTATATGATTTTGAATTAATATACATATTTGATAAATCATCTTCCAGGTTCTCTAGAATGTTCTAAGGCTCATGTGGATCTTTTTCATCAAATTTTACATGGATAGATTCTTCCACAAATTTAGTTCTTTTGTTAAACACTCTATAGGATTTACAAGAGATTTAATATCCTATAAATATTCCTTCATCACTCTTGGATGAAATTTTATCAATATTGTCCTTAGTATTTAGGATATAGACTTTGCAACCAAAAACATTAAAGTATCTTACTTTGGGTTTTCTTTTTTTTCCATAACTCATATGGAGTTATATTAAGAATGGGTCTAATCAACACTCTATTGAAAATATATCATGCTATATTTAAAGATTCAACCAAAAAATATATAGGTAAGATGTATTCACTAATCATGGTTCTATAAATATCTTGCAATGTTATTTTTATTATTTTTAAAACTCCATTCTTTGAGGTGTTCAATGGGATGAAAAATTATGACTATAGCCTTTCTGTGAGAAAAAGGATTCAAAATATTGATTTTCAAACTCAAGACCATGATCACTTCTTAAGGATTTATTTCTAATTCCACTAATATTATCTATAGCCTTTTCATATTTTGTGAAAAGAGAGTAGGCTTAACTTTTTTGAGCCAAAAATAAAGTCTAAGTATATCAATAAAAGTCATCTACAAGAACATAAACATAGTGATTCCCATTTAAACAAGAAACTACGGATGGTCCAAACAAATCCATGTGATCCAATTCGAGAGGTTGAGAAGCTGAGACTTCTTTATTTGGTTTAAATATAACTTTTTGTGTCTTTACCTTTTGACAAGGATTGCATAATTTATCATTTGGAAACACATGATTAGGTTGGTCTTTGACTAAACTCTTTCTATTTAGTTTTTTAAGAGAGTGAATATTATAGTGTCCTAGTCTCTTATTCTAATTCCAATATTCTTTGTGAAATACATTTAAACAAGATTCATTTATAGAGACTAAAGAATTGAATTTAACAGAATATATATTTTATTTTTTTAATGATTAAAATACTATTTCATTTTTAGAATTGACAACATTACAAGCATTATATTCAAATTTAACATGAAATCTATCATCACATAGATGTGAAATACTAAGAAGATTATATTTCAATCCATCAACAAAAATTACTTTGCAAATTAAAACTGATTTAGAGTTACCGATTTGGCCAGGGCCAATGATCTTTCCTTTAGCATTGTCACCAAAGGTGACATGTCAACCATCAATTTTTATTAAATTCTTGAAGCATGAATAGTCTCATGTCATGTGTCTTGAAATCCCACTATCTGAGTACCATAAGCTTCTATTAGATCTTTTAATCAACTTTCCTAAAAAATAGTCAAATAAAAACATATTTTGGTATACATTTTTATTTGGGTCTATTAATATTAGTTACTAGTGCTTTAGGAACCCAAATCTACCTCATAGTATTCCTATAAGCATTATATAAGTGCTTGAAAAAGAAACACTATTTGGCCCATAAATTCTTGAAATAGTAGAGAGTGTATCATAATTTAAACTAGGTGAAGGTCTTTTAGAACTATTGGTAAAGATATATGTCCTAGACTTTGAAACAAAGTTACTTCTTCCAAAATTTCTTTTACTAGGTTGATTACCATTACTACTAGTATATTTAGGATCATTATTTTTACCTAGAATTTGTACCAAAGTATCTTTACCATTATTAAAACATTTAAGATCATTTTCAATCTCTCATTAGATAGATTTAGTTCAGTGTTTTTCTTTGAGTAATTGAGCATTTTTCTCCCTTTCTACAGTAATTTTATTTTTAATAGTGAGGTAAGAGCATGATGTTTCTTCAAAGATTTGTATTTATATTTTAGTTCATTACATGTCTCTTCAAGAATATAATATTACTCAAAATTTTCTTCATTAGACATATTTTCATAATCATGTTCATCTCTAGAATAATAGGAATTGTTTACAGGAGATTCCATTGTTACCTCATATGTGTTTGTCATAAAACACATATTAGATTTGTTGGCCTATTCATCATGTGATGTTTCTGAGTCACTTGAACTATCCTTAGAAATACTCCACATTGCTTTCATTTCCTTTTTATACTTTATATATTTTTCCTCATTTTTATTTTTATAATTGATCTTGGGATATTCTGCCTTTATATATCCCTTTTACTTACATTCGTAACATACTATCTCATCAGACATGTCACTTATTTTCCAATCCTTCTTGTCGCTTTTTTAATCATATCTTCCCTTGAAGTTAGGCTTTATAAAAAATATTCTTCTTGTAAAATATTTTAGAACTTCTAGCTAATTCTTCCATCTCCTCCTCACTTTCAGGTGATGATTTTTCACTTTTATAACTCTCTATTGAGGCTTCTAATTTCCCTTTCTCTTTTTGTTTAGTGGTGGTGGTCTTAAATGCAACAGATTTTATTTTGGGTTCATCCTCTTCATTCTTTTTGACTTTTACCTCATCTTAATAAATCATTATTTTCCCAATGAGTTTCTTTATAGGAAACTTCCTGATGTCTCACGATTCTCTAATAGAAACTGAGGTACCTCTCCATCTCTCAAGTAGGCATCTTAGAATCCTCATGATTTTTTCTTTATTAGTAACATTTCTTCCAAGAGAAATCCTTGTGTTGAAAATTTCATTAAACCTAATATACATGTCATAAATAGGTTCATTAGGTTTCATTTTAAAGTTATCATATTTAATAGTATAAGTATTATGTCTCATTTCGTTCACACAAGAAGTTACTTCATGTGAAATATGAAAAGTATCCCAAATTTCATGGGCAGTTTTATAGGTAGAAATTCTGTTAAATTCCTTATCTCCTAAAGAGAAATATAAAGCATTCATGGATTTGAAATTGTTTTTTTAGTCAGTCTTGGTTTGGTCATCCCAAGTTATTCTATCAGTAGTAGGAATCTTATACTCATCTGCAATTGAAGACCAAATTTCAAAAACCCCTTCTTTCTCAATGAATTTTCATTTTCATTTTCCACTGGGCATAATTGGTTGCATTAAAGAATAGTGGTATGTTTGTTACAACACCTTCCATTATTTTATACAAAATAAATAAATAATTTGAATGATCTAGAAATTTATAATTAACATAAATTTACAGATCATCAATGTAAAACTAAAATCACATTTGAATAGAGTCAAAAATAGAGTCTTAATTGGAATAACAAACACCCTATGATACCAAATGTTGGTCAGAGTAGAGTACTCAAGAGGGGGGATAATTGAGTATCTATTAAAAATTTCTCTTTGAAAAGTATTTTTAAAAGTTTCCTCAATAAAATTACATAAATCCCAATTAATAAAAGTAATACGGTTATGAAAGTTTTACTGTTTAAATAATTTCTCAGAATATTGATTAATTCTCAGTAAATCTTAATATCAGTTATTAACATTACTTTTGAAGATATTATAATAAGAAAAAACAATTATAACATCTCTCCAAGATTAATTATCAAAGTAAATTTAGTTATTTATGATTTATATAGTAAAATAGAGAAAACTAAATCAAACAACACAACAGATATAAAACAAGTGGTTTAGTCTCAATCTGAGACCTAATCCACTCCACTAGGGGATCACCTTCCACCATGCGGTTTATATTACTAAACATGATCCATACCTTGGATTGGGGTAAACAAAAGTGCACATTAATTTCTAGGTCACATGACCTCTTCTATAGTTCTTTTTGGCTATAAACTAATAGGTCACGTAGGGACGTCTTCCAGACTTATCTGTGGGAATAAATAAGTGTAAAAAGATATGAGAGGGAGGATATCATGTATCCTCTAGTTTAATGCAGGATACAATGTGCATTTTTAGACAGACACAAACACAATACTTGAAAGCTAAAAATAATACACAATAGAGAAAAAATCATGAGATAAGGATATAAGTTCTCTGAGTGTTTTCTATGAAACTCTGGACATCAAGGATGAAGTGGATGTAGGAATCGAGTCCCCATGTAAGAAACCGAGTATCAAAAGTTGGTTAGATCTGGCTCGTGTTCATTGTGGAGTTGATAGTTAGAATATGTTCTTGAATATAATCTATAGAATCCCAGATTTTTAGATTCTAGAATGCTTTCTTTGTTCTTAAGATGTATTGAGTTTCATGTGTGTGTTATTTTCTCAAAAATGATCATGCTTTTTCATTATCGCACATGTCAGTTTTTGGGCTATGATTATCTTTTTTTATTCTTGGAGTGCGTGTGTTGGAGCGGACAAGATACATGTATTCTTCACCTCATACATCATAATTTCAAGTGACATGCCTACAAAGAAATATAAATTATGTCAATCCATTTTAAAGACCCAAATATGATAGTTAGAAATTAAATTGAAAAATAAAAAATAGATTAAAGAACGGTGTCGTAGTCTGTCTAGAAACGGTGTCACTTGGAAATTGTGTCACCACAAAATAGTGTCTTCTTATTTTCCATTTAGCTGTGAGACAGTAAGGATGGAAAAGTTTTATAGATTTTAGGAGCCGGTAGCATAGATGTAGTGTCTGATCATGGAGTCTGATCACGGGGTCTGGCTCATGGTGTTTGGTCATGGTGTCTGGGTCACGGTGTCTGCTCACGGTGTTTGGGTCACAGTGTGTGGTCATGGTGTCTGGTCATGGTGTTTGGGTCACCATGTTTGGGTCATGGTGTCTTTTCCCAGTGTATGGATCCTTTTCCAGAAAAACATTAATTGTGGTAGACTCATGGTTTCTCAGACTTAGGCAAATATCTGTATACTGACATAAATAGTTATATTCATTGAATTGATTAGACTTAATAATTTATCAAGGAAGTCCATTATAAAAAAAATTAAAAATAGTTTACAATAATCAAACATAGCACTTAAGATCTTGGATAGGTTTATTTTAAGCATAAAGAAACCAACCATCTGTACACATGATTTGAGACAGATTAAATAGGTTTAACAAGATTTACAGAATTAATTGGATTTGTGATCATTAAAATATGATTAACACCTAAGGAGTCAAATATATTTATCATACAAATTTTTAAGGTGGTTATGTTTCATCCCATTTATATGATTAATTCATTGGAATTAGTAAGTGACGGTTAGAGCCTTCTGTAGCTCATTGAGTCATCGGTAGGTCTCATAAGACAATCTATCATTGGTATTTGGTTGAGGTCATACCCATATATGTAATATGTATTATAAAGAAGACTTTATAGTATGTTTATGATTGTATTAATTATGAATTAAAACATTATGAGACTATTTAATGATTCCTATGTGGTTATTTGATAAGTTATGATATTCATAGATAAGTTTCACGATTTTTTGATTACTAATATGAAATTATTTAATCATCATTTATTGCTAAAATATCATCATTCACGATCATGTTATTTATTAAATTGGATATGTTTTTATAAATTTACTTTGATATATTTACTATGATATATTTACTATTGATAGATTGTATTGTACAAGTACCATTTCTGAGCATTTGAGCTAACCCTTTAATTATATTTTCTTTTCCCATGATCTGAGGAATCGTATTTGGATTTATTTGAAAGGATATGCAAAGTGGAATAATGGTGATATAAAAGAAAATACTATTTTGTATTTAATGGTTTCAAATTTAATTTGATATTACATAATGTATCTAGTTTGTTAAGACTACTGAATTATTTGGTCTTTTGTGATGTGATCACTGTATGTAGTGGTAATGTAATGATGTAACAAATGACTCTCTGATACTATGGTAGATGTCTTTAAAACCAATACCATCATCACATAGTGTACAAATTCTATCATTGGATTGGGTTTATTCCCCAATACCTAAAATATTTTATCATCAGATATAAGGTTTTACCTAATGCATTGGGAATATATAATGAACTCACTTATAAATTAGTGAATATAGTCACTTATGGTTTTGGATTCTATCCCTATTACTAAAAATTTCATTAGATATAAACTTTACCCAATGAATTTGAGAGATTTAATGGACCCACCCAACACATATTGATATATTATACCCATTTATGCCACATGAACTTGAAAAAATTCATAATTCCATCATGGATTAATTATCGATGGGAATGAAATGGGTTTCGTGAAAATTTCCATAATACATTATCATGATTCATCCAAAGTAAGAGGGTTTCTAGTATCATTAGATCATATCCCCAATGAATCATATTAAATATTAAATAATATTTAAATATATTAAAAATTATTTTATAAGATCATTAGATAATTGTTTTGAAAAATAAGAATAAATATACCAAAATTATGATAATTTTTATTTCAAAAAAAATAATTTATAGAAAGATTTTAAGGGAATTATAATTGGGAACCCATTAGAACATGGGGAGGAAGATTCCTAAAAAACATAGATATAAAATTAAGTAAATATTTTCATCAAAATATCATTAAAAAAAATATTCTTTTCACATATATTTAAAATAATTAAATCAACAAAAAAATCATACAAAAAAATTTAAAATGTTGTTTTAAAGTTCTTAAAAATAAAGTACATGTTAATATAAAATGGCCTCATTAAATATTATAGGTTTAGATAATAAAATTCCTCAAATAATTTAATTAATATAGACACATAGGAGAAATATTACTGACCAAAAATAAGATATATGTTTAGTCCCACTTATGATCATTATCGTGGTTGAATTATTAACCGAATGTGGTTTAAATGGTAATAATAAAATTTCCTCCAATATAAATATTTTCAAAAACAATATCAATTTCAAAGTGATATTAGTAATGAAACTTTCACCAATACTCTAGACTTCCATGAATGTGCTTTAATTTATGTTATAATAAATATTAAAAACTTAGTAAATTATTTTAGAACCCTATTTATATCTATTATTTTTTATACTCTTATATATATTAATTACAAATATATTTCTCAGTTATTGTTAATTTCCATCCCCAAATGTTTTTATTTTTTATTGTTTTGTATGATTTTAAAAATATTGACGTTGATACTCATTATTTAATATAAATTTAATTATTCAGAGATTATATAATATAATGGAATCATTGGGTTTAAATAATTTATTTATTACCCTGTTCACTTGATATAATGTACTAGTAATTTTTGTGAGAATGGGTTGCACGACGAGCATCTTTTGGATAAATTAACAATAATAATAAATTATTTATATTGACCATTAATTTGGTTTTTCCCTTCTAGAAATTTATTTGAAACAAAAATTAAACTATAATGTTATATATTACTACTATTAATTTCATGATACTAATTGTTGTTATAAATGGTTAAAACAGTGATGCATCGTTCATGTTGGTGGTTGAACCAAACCAAACAAGAACTTGATATACTAATGAATGAGGTAGAGTATAGGGTTATATACTAATAATATCATTTTATTCAATTAAAAATAATATAAAAATAACATTATTATAATGGATAATGATATTTATAAATAGTTTATATGCAAAAGTACATGAAAAGATGGATAATAATTGGGTGCTTAGATTGAAGAATTCTTTCCCTCATGGTGCGTGTACATTAACAATAATGTATCTCGAGTTCTATATTGGAACTAAAGGCTAATAAAAGTAAAATATGGATTTATGAGATAAATAATGGTCAAGTGATAAATATATATTTAATGTAAAATAGATGTTTCTTTTAAAAGAGGAGGAGTCCTTTTTAGTATATTTTTTAGTAGCATTTCCAAAAATACTCATTTACTAAGGTGTATGGTTATAATTTTGTCAAGAAAATTGGATAAAAAGTGGAAAATAATGTACATGAGTAATGAGTATCCTCATTCATATAATTTAAATATAACTTCATAGATATTTTATGTCTTTACCACATAGGTTAAACCCTTTTACATCAATTTACCATTACTATGGTAAGAAATGTTTTACCTCTATGGCTTCATTTTATTCCAAAAAATGAAATTGACCTACATTAATAATTAAAATGTTTTCATTAAAAATTATGAATCTATTTAAACTAATTATATTTTTAAATATTAAAAATTTAACATTTAAATGAAAATATAAAATACATGTAAACTATTATTATAGAACAATTATGTTTAAATAAATAATTTTTTAATATTATTTAATATAAACCACTAATTAAATGAGTGTTAATATATTTTTTAAAATAAAAATTTGCATTATATTTTTCATTTAAAAGTGAAAATTTTAATTTATTAAGAAAAAATACAAAACAGTTAAAATAGTTCTTTGAAGAATATCCCCTTTTAACATAAAATGATTTTAACAATATCACATTTAAATTAATTATTTATCTTATTACCATGTAATTTTATAATTTATTGAAATTAAAATATTTATATTAATTTTATAAATACAAAAAATATTATTTTAATAATAATTAGAATAAGTGATGCATAAATATATATATATATATATAATGTTTTAATTAACTATTTTCTATTTTGTTTCATTGTTTATTATTTATTAAATTATATTATTTTCAACTTATTACTAAATATTTTAAAAATTCAATATCCCTATTTTATGAATGAAAACCTAATGATCATATATCCAACAAACATATTTTAAATGACTATATATCAAAATTCCATATTTCTATTGATCATATACCCAACAATCATATTACCAATGGCCATGTGAATAACAATCATATTTTATTCTTATGTATCACCTAACATAAATTGTTAAATTATTCATCATATACATTCACTTCTCTATCAGCAAGTTCACTGTATTTATAATCTTTGACCCTTTTACAATAATGCTAATCAAGGTAATTATCTACATTGAAATGAACAAGGAAAAATATTCTATGCTCTATATATTATTATATACTAGTGGTTTTTTTAATCTTATAGTTTTCTTGATTATGTTTCATATTTTATTATCATAGTGTATTAATTTTCAACTTGTATTTTATTATTTTGTTTTAATAACACTTAATTTGAATCATTTTAGTTTGGTTTTGAAATTGTAACAATTTATTTAACATAGTATTTGTTTAAAGGGAGATAAATTGTAAAATAATTAAGTGTTACATTCTAACCACATAAAATAAATTTTCCCTCTAAATTTACTTACTTTGATGAAATAAAATTAGGGTACTTCTTCTTAATCTTATATTTGATTTCTCTCATTTCTTCCTTAAACATTTCATTTTTCTAGAAAACATTAACTTAGTGAGTAGAGATATTTTTATTACTTTATCACTATAATCCAATATATTAATTGATTTTTTCTCACAAGTGATATTATTTTAAAATTGTAGAAACTCTAATTTCAATACATGTGATGGGTTAGGTATGTACATGCTCAAAAATGATTCATGGAACACATCATGAACATGGGAGAGATTAAGTGGAATTGAAAGATGATAAGTTATGATACCTATATGATCAAGGAATTTAAAAGAGACATAGTATTAAGAGAGTAACTTTACCATATTCATTAATCTCATTAAAATCTTCCATGGTGATATTTTAAGCAAAAACTAATCTCAAAATTCAAACTAAAAATATTATCAATGATTATTATAATAGATCTTCAGTCAATTTTATGAAGTTTTAACGGGTCAATGAATGTTCATGAGTATTCTATATAATTTCTTGATAAATATGAAGATCCAGTAGGTTAGGACCTCCAAATTCATACCAACAAGTTGTATTTATACACATTTTCCAATATAGATCCTCATATAGTTTAATTTGAATGTAAAAAGGGAAATTGTTACAATATAATAACTTTTTTAGGGGTAGGTATTGATCTCAAATTCTTTTTTAATACATTAAGAAATATGTTATCATATCCACCATATTTTGAATGGTCTTCTCATATTAACCATCCAAATGAGGATGCTAAGAAATGTTGAATCTCAACTCTGTATCCAACACCCACTGAATAATTTAATAGAACATTAATGTAAACCTTGGGTCTTGGTCTGATATAATTTAAAGTGGTACTCCATGTATCCTTAGAACTTCCTTAATATATCCTATAAATTTGATAAAGTGATAAATATTCTCACATGGAAATTAAATTTTCTTATATAATAAGGTTATCAACTATAATACAAATGGAATTGTGACCTCTTAAGGTCTTGTAAATACCCACAATGAAATTCATTACGATGTTCTACTATTTCGATATAGGTATAGGTAATGGTTGCATCATCCCACAAGACTAATTTTATTTCATTTAGCCTCAACTTTATAGTATACCAAGCATCATTATAAATGCATTAAAATCTCCCTCTTCATGTTTTTAACCAAAAATTATCCATGAGATCTATATATATCATTAACCTTCCATGATGAATATATAATGATGAGTTATGTGAATTATCCAATAGAACCTTATGGAATTCTAGTATTTATGGAACACATATTTGATTCCTCAATATTATAATTTATTCATTATTAAATTTGAGTACTAGAATATTCCTTATCTTGTTCTATAGCTCCATTCCCACCTTTTATGCCTCTTTGATCTTCATATTGATAGATGGTTTGGAAAAAATTTAGTAAAGATGGTATTTAGCCCCTTACCTTATGAGATTAGGGTACATCCTCTATAAATCCATCTGTATTTGGCCTCTTTAAATATTCATCATGGATAAGATAGCATGACTAATCCAACACCAAGCATTAACCCCATTATTTATTTCTTAGGATGGTAATTTATTCACTAGTCTTAGACTTTGAACAATTCCATCAATCTAACATGGTTCATTTTAAATTTTTTTATGTGAATATATAAATTTAGAATATTAAATTAGTACATATTTCACACTTTTCACTATAGGGATAATACCTCAGTATTTTCAAATCACATATCATTGTTTCATGCTCAAAATCAGGTGTATGGTAATTTTTCCCATACATATACAATTTACTTGAGGCCTAAAAGACCACCATGAAATTTTTCTAGAGAAAACATCCAAATGAATTCATAGATATATCATTGTATATCATAAATAATTATCCACTATAAAATAAAATATTTAAAAGTTACAACCTTACCTTATGATCCTTGAAATTTTCATCATATTTCTCTATCTAAAGGAACGTAACTCCATTCTATGTCAAAATGGTTATTAGTTTTGGAAGTCATGAGAAATTTCACACAAATTATTGATAATATCCAATCAATCCAAGAAAACTAGGAATATATATTATAGTGGTTTTACTAGACCATTATTCAATTACCTATTTCTTTAAATGATATTGAGATATTCCCTCTATTTTAATAACATTTCCCAAGAATGTTTTTTTTAATATCCAAAAATCACACTTTTTAAATTTGGAATTTAGTTTCTCCCTTATCAAGGTCTTTAGAATAATCCTTAAATGATCTTAATAATATTAATTTATTTTAGAATTTACAGGAATTTCATTTAGAAATGCCAAAAAAATCATTGTATTATATAAATACTATATCCATCTTATCAATGATGATAGTGGTGGCATTTTTAAATATAAATTAAATCAAAATGAAATTTTAGTGTTTATATCTTATAAGATTGGTTTTCTTGGGTATATATTACCTATTATCCCCGATTTGATGACATTTATATTGAAGTTCAATCATGGAAAATAATTTTCCTCCTCTATGTTTCTCAAACAAATCATTAATATTGGGTAATAGATTATTTTTATTGATTTTGTTTTTGTTAAGTTCCTGATAATAAATACAAAGGGGCATTGATCCATCCTTATTTGTGAAACATAGAACTATAAAAGACCATTGTGAAAAAAATATTCTTATAAAACCATTTTCTATATTATCTTTATGTTTTTAATTATATTCTTTGAAATAAATAGGTTATATTAGTAGGGACTCTTCGATGTGGGCATATAACCTCGTATGAGTTTAAATAAAAACTCAACCTCACATTCTTGGGGAAGAATAGGTAATTTTTTGACTAAAAAATCCATATATTCCAGTATAAGGTTCATAGTATTTAGTTCTTATCTAGTTATTTTATATAAGTATCCCTCATTATTGGGTATTAATACCCATATTAAGGAAGTAGTTTTCAAAGGGATTTCATCATCATACTTGCATCAATTTTTTATCATGGGGAGATTTTGGTTTCGAAATTAGATTTACCTATAAAAAAATTTAATATATCTCTATGATAAGAGATACATCCACGATCATTTTCACATTGAATTATACTGAGGTAAGAAGAACAATATTTTTAGGATGTATCATACCACAAACCTTCATTGGATAAGAGTTAAATACATTGGATACAACAATTTCACCACCAAGTTTTTCCACCAACAATTAAATATCTAATTTTTAAGGTGGTGAATATGAATTCTCAGAAAACATTAATGATATAAATTAATTTGAAGAACCAGAATGAAATAATACATTTTTAGTTATTAAGTTGATGATTACTGTACCTTTCAAAAATATATTTTAATGACCCAATTCAATAGTTGTGAATGCAATATATTTTCCACAATCTAGTATATTAAGAGGTTTACAATTTCAATTTTCACCATTAATCCATGGTTTGGTTCAAGGGTTGCAATAATTTCCATACACTATAAAATTGAATCATTTGAGTGTGGTCGGTGTATTGAGTTGAGTTTTATTTTTATTAATTTCATTGGTTTTCCTCCTCAAATCTCTTCAATATTCATGTTATTGATGAGCTTATCTTCAAATCTTAAAGTTCTTACTTATCCATTTAAGGAAATTTCATCCCTGATTCTTCTCATATTTTCAACATTTAGTAATATTAATTTTTCATTACTACATGGTTTTTAATATTTATTTTTTGTAGATTCTCCATTATAAACATATTTTTTCCAATACCATGAGAATAATAAGATTCTAAAATTTTCGTTTCCAATATTATTGTACATTGAACATGCTCTTCATATCTACAAAAGTCTATTATAGATAAACCTTTTTTGAGAATTGGTTTTAAGATAATAATGAAATGATAATTTTGATTTCAAGTTCAAGAATAAAACCATAACAATACCTTGAATGGTTAGTTAATTTATCTTCATAGGTACCAATGGATTCATCCTCATTTTGATTCAACTATAGAAATTCTCTCTTCATTTAATTTTGAAGAGATCAGGGAAAATAGTTATTAATAAATATCTTTTTATACTCCTCTTATTAGATAGAGTTTATTTCTTCCTCATGCCTCATATTCTTAATCAAAGCCCACGATTTATTATATTCACATTATAAATGATAAAAAATTAAAGAAATGTATTTATTCTTTAACCACTATAGAATTAAAAATATATTTTTTTGGATGATTAATTGCTCCAAAGTTAATGTATTGGATTACTAACTAATGTAGGGTGGATGATTACACATGAAGAGCTCAATTTTTATTTTCTCTAATTAAATAATTTTGGATTTTAATATAGTTTTCAATATATTTTATATCTTAAGAGATTTGGGTGAGCATAGCCACTATAATTTTCACCCCAAAACCCATATCATTTGGTTTCTCATAGAGATAGTCATTGAACTATCCCAATACATTCATTGTTAACTGCATTCATCCAAGTTCTATCTATTTACTAAAAACCAAAAGGTGGTGGTAATAATCAGATTATGTAATCATATATTGAGGAAAATTATTCCTAAGGTGTTTGAAATCATGACACCTCCAATTCAAATTAGGAAATTATAGGTTCTTCCTACAACACTTTTCATTCAACATATGTTGTTTTCATTTCTATCCTATTATTTTTCATAGCCTAATCCCAAAAAATAAATAAAATGTACCTTGATACCAATTTATGTTACATGATTATAACAAACATACATATTACATGACATTACATTATTATTCCTTACATATTATAATAAAACATACTACAAATCCTACAGGTTTAGTGACTTTGAATATTATATAGAGAACCAACTTATTTTGAAACATTTTCACAAACTTTTTGAAATCTTATTATCATTTTATTCCCCAACAGACAAATAATATATAATAATATTCCTTATAACCAAGGGTAATGGAAAAAAATAATGAGTGAGATAAAAATATTAGTAATGATAAATATAAGAGATATTAATTAGTGATCACATGTGAGCATAATATGAGCATGTGGGTATCATAATATAGTCAAGATATATATCCATAATGGAATAAAATCATACCCAATAATACAATGATCATAATGCATGATTAATTTTTTATGGATTTTGGAATAAATTCATAAATGAGATATATGAAAGAGGAAAAATGAGTAAAAAATCATGACCCATGAAAGAATAACATCGACCTAAGACTACATAATATATATATAAGCATATAAAACAATCAATTATGTTATGGATAATTAATAAAACCATAATAATAAGTTATATACATTCTATTAAAGGATTGGGTATAATACCTGACCAATATCATGGAATATCCTATTATATATGGCTTTATATAACGCATTGTAGGGCTATAAAGGAGCCCCCTATCACTTAGTTGATAGCGTCCCTTAGGGTTTTGTGTTCTATACCCTTTAAAAATAATCTCATGAGATAAAATGTACTTAATAAATTATAGGGTAACAATTAACCCACCCATTATATAGTGATATTCCACTTATATTTCTACCAAATGAACTTATAGGCATTCACAAGTCCATCTTAGCCTCATTAACCCATGGGAAAGAAAAGTGTTCCCTGAAAAATTCCATAATAAATTATCCTAATCTATCCAAAGGAAAAACATCCATGGTATCATTATATAATATCCTAATTGAGTCATAAGAACAACTAATGGAAATTGACATAGATGATAAATAATTTTATAAGATCATTTGAAAATATCATAAAAAAATGAATAAATATCATATAATTTTGATATATTTATTTAAAAAGAAAACTATTTATAAAATAATTAGAATATAATTATCTATAAAAAATAATGAAGCATTTTATTGGAATTTTCAAAAAGAAAAATGGATATAAATATGTGAAAATGAATTCATATGCAAAGTGTTAAAAATGAATATTATTTTCACACCATTATAAAGAAAGTAAAATCAACAGACCATAGATCATATGGAAAAAATTTAAAAATATTCCTTTCAAAACCTTGTAAAAAATTCACCTTTAATATAAAATGACCTAAAAATCATATAATTATATTTAATGACATCGATAAAATAATATAATTAATATAGACATGGATGAGAAATATTCTCGATGGAAAAAAAGATATGAATTTGGTCCCATTTACGTGGATTAGGTTGATTAGATTGTAAAAAAAGGGAAGTCAAATTGTAAGAATACATGTAAAATAAATAATAACAATAATATAAGAAAATAATTTTTTTTATATTGAAGTAAATTAATGTTTTCCCCAATTGAAATTTAGTTATAAAAAATCTCGATTTAAAATTGAGATTGGAAAATAAACCCCTACATTTACATAAAATATTTACTAAATAAATGCAATATTATTTATAATAAACAAATTAATAAAATATTTATTAAACTTATTAATATCTAATACCATTAATGTTATTCAGTTATATTCATTTTTTATGCATATATAAGTTATTTATTATTTATTTTTATAATAATATGTTGGTAATTTTGATTATTATGTGAAAGTTTCACAATAGAGATGTCATTAATCACTGCTTAATAATATTTTAACCATTATAATATTAATAAATCTAGTATTATCATTGTGTTTAATTTTTTTTTAATTCCCATATTCTCTTTATATATTTTATGGGAATGGTTCATAATAATGGAATCAATGATTAGAAACTTTCAGGTAATTTACCGATAATAACAAGTTACTTCAAATTGGTAACTAATTGTTTTCACCCTTTATATTCCTAGTTAATAACAAAAATTAATCCATTATATCATATATTAATAATTTTAATGTCATGATACCAATTCTTGTTGGAACGGTTAAGATAGTACAACATTATTTACATAGGTAGTTGAACCAACCAAAACAAGAACATGAACTACTAAGGAATGAAAAACAGTATATGGTTCTATTGAAATATTTTCATTTTATAATAATTATTATTATTTTGATATAAAATAATTAAAATATGTAGTAACTTTTTAAATATTTTATATGATAAGTTAATTGAAAAGTATGGTGAAGAAAAAGGTAATTCGATAAATTATGTCCTTCTATATATAGGTTCTTTTAGAATTAAGGATTTAGGTTTCCATCATGAGAAAAAGTTTACAAAATGTATAGAAGGATTTATGATACAAAAATGGACAATTAATAAATATATATATTAAGGAAATTCGGGGTATCAAATGGGTATATTAGGGGTCCTTTTATAGGTTAGTTCAGAGTGTCTTTTTAAATAATACCCATTCCCTAAAGTGTAAGGTTGTAATTTTATCATGAAAAGGGGAAAAAATTAAGAGTAATGTAAATCGTTTATTAATCCCACAATTCATAAAATTTAAAATAATTTGATTGATATTTTATGTATTTACAACTTTGTTAAACAATTTTATCCCAATTTAAACTTTATCATGGTAACTCAATTTTTAACTCGGTAACTTATTTTTATGACAATAAATAAAATTGACCTAGGTACCTAATATCAATGTGATGATTAAAAATATATACTAATTTAAATCTATTTAAATTTTTTAAAATTTTAAATTTAACATTAAAATGAAAAAATAACTTTATATAAAAGTTTTCTTTATAGAAAAATGAATTTTTAAACATTTAGTGTTCATAATATTATTCCATATAAATTATTAATTATGTGAGTCTTAATTAAATTTTTTATAAATTAAAATAGTATATTACAATAATTATTTAAAATTTATCAATTGAATTAATTAATATAAAAATACATAAATTTGAAAAAAAGTTCTTTAAAGAATATCACCTTTTTAGCATAAAATGAATTTAATCATATCTAATTAAAATTAATTATTTATCTTATAACCATGAAACCATATCAATAATTGATATTAAATTAATTATATTAATGATATAAATATATCAAATATAGTTTAATTATTATAATAATTGAATCATAAATATATATATATATATATATATAATAAAATATTTTAATTACATGTTATCTTTTTTCATTATTTATAATTTTAGAATTTTATTATTTTCAATTTATTATTAACAATTATAAAAAATTGATACAATTAGTTTATACATGAAAAACCAATGACCATATATATAATAACCATAATCACAACAAACATATCTCTAATGATCACATTTCCAACGACCATATATCCAACAATCATATTTCCAATGACCATATATATAATTCTTGGATTTTATTCATACATATTTCTACGTATACAATAATAAAATCAATAAAAATATCCCTTTACGTCCCTCTACAAATTTCTATAAATTTTTTAATATTAATATTTAATTAATGTGTTGTAATCGAGGTTAGGATCTTCATATAAAACAATGAGAATGTAGATTTTATGATCATTGTATTTTTATATACATTTGGATTTAACTTCTTATACTTTTATTGATGAAATTTAAAATAATATTCTCATAATGTGTTATTTCTTTCTTGTATTGTAATATTTTATTTTAATAAAATGTTTTGTGGTTTATATTAGTTTGTATGTTGTGCGTGAAACAATCTATTTAACAATGTATTTACTTAAAGGGAAATATATAGTAAAATCATGGGGTGTTATATTCTACCCCCTAAATATAGTTTTACCCTTGAAATTTCATTACTCTCATGAAAATAATGAATATACTTCAACCCCATTATATATTTTGGTTCCTATATTTCTTCGTAAATATTTTGACTTCTCTGGAGTACTTTAACTAGGTGAATGGTCATATTCCATTATAATTTATTTCTAAGATCCAAAATTTAGTTTTTCCTTATTAGAGAGATCATCTTCCATTGGTATAGCCTCTATGTTTAGTACATGTAGAGACCCAAAGATTGATGTACATGGAAATTACATTACTTTTTGCAGAATACTTAATACATAACAAAAACAGACACACAAGGACTGTAATAGTTTAGCGTCATTGGAAACTCAGAACATAATCTTCAAATCATTGTGAAAGATCTTCAAAATATCCCATAAAGATCTTCCCCTTTTGTTTTCTTACCTAAAACCTTTCTTTATATCCTAGGGTAAAGAAAACATATAAATGGTGAGCTCAAATGCTCAATAAGGGTAAATATAGAGAACATAAAATAATCCATAAACATTTGAATGCAAAAACATAAACATAAAATCTAAACATCCAAATCTTGAGAAAAGACATAAATCTTGGAAGTACGTAAGGCATATATCATAATGGAACATCAATCATGATAAAATATAATGGGACAAAAACATGTAATTGTGGAAAACCATTAAGTACATGATATGATTCCCATAGTATCCAAGGCATTGCTTCCAAGACCATCTTAGTGGATAATGTCCCTTTCTGAATCGAGTTCACTCCTCGTTCCAGTCCTGTATCAATGAACAAGATTAACTTACCGTTCTATCCATGTCTATCTCATGAGATATAAATATTTATCCAATGCATTGGATGGACATACAGGTCCCACCCATCTCATAATGAAATCATTCTTACTTGTGCCACAAAATAAACTTAAATCATTCATCATAACCCAAAGAATAAAATGGGTTTCATAAACATCATCCCATCATCACATAATCCATATAAATCAAATGGATATTTCATATTAAGAAAAGGAAAACCATGTAAATCACAAAGACATTATACTTGAAACATACACATATTAAATAATTTCATCTAAGATGGAAAATGGTTTTGATAAAACACTTGAAATGAATTCTTGAGAAAAATATCCGTTCTTCTTCAAAATAATTTTCTATTCAAAAAATTCCATGAAATTTTAAAAGAAAAGTATTTTGTTGAAAATATTCATAAAATCTTGTAGAGTAAGCTTCATGGAAATGATGCATTATGAAACCGTAAAAATCTGTTCACGCCGTATAAGTTAAAAATAACATTCTTCTCATACTTTTGTTGGAAAAGTCAAAAAGTTCCCCATGTGGTAAAAAAAGTAAGATTCCTATCATAACATATGGTAAATTTCAAAAAAGGGTAAAAATTACATTAAAAATACATTAAAACATTTTTATAAAACATGGAAATTGATGATAACAATAACCCCAGTAAATACTTACGAATAATAATCTCGGATAAGAACGAGATTGGAATAGTTATCCCTTACCTTAGGTCCAATATGCTTCGTACGTATGCGAACCTCCTGTATAATGATTTAAATAATGTCATTTACTTATTACAGAATCAAATTCATTGTTATGATATCATATATGGTTCACTTATGACTTTATATATTACCCGTTCTTTTGTAAGTTCTATGTTAAAGGAGTGTTTTGGGTAAAATTGTTTTATTTATCGTACGTGTTGGGAATTATTGTTCTTGATATTATTATTTCTTATAACTTGATTTACTAACTTCCAGAATTTAAATAATTATTGAAATATTATATATATATTCATTATATTCATATATATAAGATATACAAATGAAATGAAATACACCGTTCATGGAGACGGTAGGCCGTACGTACGCATGAACGCTGTTTTTATTTCCTTATTGAATTAAATGTAATTAAGTAAATGGAACATATATGTACATAAATCAATTATCATTACTATGTAATATCTTTCATTATTATATATTATCTATACTTTATAATCATACTTGAATGTTTAATCAAGGAAAATGAATCTCATCGTGTTCGTGGAGACGGTAGTCCGTACGTACGCACGAGTGATGATATCATTCCCATGGTCCTGGAATTATATTGAAGTGTTTGTATAATTTTTCAAAATCCATATCACTTTACAATAATCATATATAGTTATTTATTTACACCATTATACCCAGCCATGTAAGGTGGTGATGGAAAACAGAATTTACCACGACGTGGAGATGGTATTCCGTACGTACGCACGCACGGTGATTTTGTTTCTGTAGGATGGATAAAAGATGAAATTGGTATATTTAATATTTATAATAACATATAATTATATGAGTGATACTTATGTTATTAATTTATAATGAAACAAATAAATAAGAATAAGTAGAAGAAGAAATAAATTGGAAAGAATCAGTAAAGGATATTACCTCTTCTTTGACACGCCTCTTCTTAGTCCTTCTTTTAAGGCACTAGGGTTGGTCTTTTGAGGAGACCAGAACCTCTATAATGTTTCTAGGAAAGATTATAAGGTAAATGGTCAGGTTTTATCTGAGATTCAAGGCTCAAAAGGGTGTGATGAGAAGAGGGAAGGGGTTCCCTTTTTATAAGGGAGGAGAGGAGCACTTTAGGAAAAACTTAAAATATTATTTTATAATAAAGACATATTCGGTTTATAATAGATCCATATTGATTTATTTCTAAGATAAAGTGGGTATGGGTCTAAATCCTCTCATCCCATATGTTTTAGACAAGTTTAGGTTACTATTTTAACCTTATCATTTAGATTTAACTCTAAGTTAAATAATTTAACTTTTACCGCATCTTCTTGTTTTCTTACACTATATGGTTAATAAACTTATTATAACAAGCCAAACGAACCCCAAGTGGTTCATTATTAATATATATAAACTTATATAATTCATTTTTCTGAACCTTAGATTTTTAGGAATATAATAAAAATTAATAATATAATATTTATTTTAAAAACTATTTTATGTCAATTTTGACACTATTTGGTAATTGATTTTTGTTAAACTCATAAAAGAATTATTAGTTCTAAAAAAATTAATTAAATAAATAATATAATGTCATATTATCCTATAAAATTAGTGTAATTCATAAAAAGTCTCAAATTACATTTATTTCGGTATTTATAATATCAATTACTTTAATATTTCATTATTTAGGTAATTACTACATCACCATTGTGTCATAAATAAATTATATTATATAATGACTAAAAATTATAAATAAAATACCATTAGGAAGTAAATTATTTTATCTTTATAATGAATATTTATAGATGAATTTATCTTATGCATAACCCTATATTAAAAATGTTTTAGTTATTAAACGTTGATTTTAACCATTTTAAGTCCCTTTAAATAAAATAATAATAAATTTCCTAATCTAATACAAGTGGACCTAAAGGGTAATATTTTATTTATAAGGTTTTTTTAGTTGAAGTATACTTATCCAATAGAATTAGGGCATGTTTTAGGGTAATAATAACATCATTTTTACCCTTAACTACCCTATTTACTTTTAACCATGGTAAATAAAAGTAAAAAGTTACTATTCACCAAAAATTATTTTTATCATATTGAACCACATTTTACTCCTTGATATTAATGATGTATCTCAGATTTTTAAAATTCCACTCACAGAAGCGGTAAAATTAAGTTTTATGTAAATTTTCAAATTCTCCTAGGAGTTGGGTAAAAGACGGTGAAAAGTTCAATAAAATTTTTTTATATATAAAATTATTATAAAATGACTTCAATGAATTAAATTGAACTTATATAGGTATTATTTATCAATTTTTTACCTAAAATAAATTTAAATAAAACAACTATTTATTTAAATAAAAATTCGGTTTTAAAATAGTAACCTAGTGTTTTAACTATTCATCAAAAACTGAAAGTTTTCAGAAAAATATAAAAAATTCACCCTAGGCTAATTTCGATATTCTGAATCCAAAAACGAAGTCCATTTTGAAAGATAAAATTTATAAAATTTAAAAAAGTGGGTATTACTATTCATAACTGCTAGTTTATAATAATATTATAATTATATCTCGTTTAGTGAAACTTGGTATTGCATACTACACACGGTATCGAAGAAGGTCATGATTGCATGTAATGTAAGCCAAGTTAGGGTTGCGTGTAGTGAAAGACTTTTTTGTTGTTGTGTATAACAGAATCTAACCATATTTCATTAATACATTGAATATATATATATACACACTCAATGTTGCGAACTTGAAATTGTGTGTAACATGAGCCAAGAATAGTGTTGCGTATACTGTAAGCTAATACGGTGTTGCGTATAGTACAAGATAATCTTGGTATAGCGTACAACACAAGACATCAATGAAATTAAAAAATATTTTTCATAAAATCTCGGGGGTGTTAAGGGTTCGTTATGTACTTCATTAAAAGTGATGTATGGAACAAATAATGCACATGGGAGTGGTTAGGTGGAATTTCAACATAGTAAGTTACCATTACCACATGATTTATTATTTAAAAAGGGCTAATGTATCTTGGGATAAATTTTTCCTTATTTTATAATCTCATAACCCTCAACCATTATGATATTTAAAAAAATACCTTATCTCTAACTTCAAAAGTAGAATCTCTTTAATTATTATTAGCATAGATCTTCTATAAACATTGTATAATTTTTATGTGTCGTAGAATGGTTTCAATATTTTCTATAATTTATTGATATAGATATGATATAATAATATTATTCTCTATAACCTCATCCCAAATTGTTGTAGTTCTTAACATTTTTCCATATAAAACCTCACATGGAAAAATTTAAATGATGGAATTGAAATTTTTGTTATATGACAACTTTACAAGGTAAAAGTTCCAATCCAAACTTATTTTTCAAAACTATTGAGAAGGATATCAACATATACTGTAGATTTTGAATGGTCCTTTTATATTTACCATTAGTATAAGGAAAATATTAAGTTTTAAAGGTTATATCTTTATCCAAAACCTATTGAAGACTCATCCGAAACTTTCAGATAATCCTAAATTCTTGATCAGATAAAATTTAAAGTGGCACTCAACATTATATTTCAACTTACATTATATATATCCTTAAATGATGAATAATTGATATATATTCTCTAATTTAAATGAATTATTTTGAATTTATTGGATGATCAACTATAACTCAAATGAAATTATGTCTTTTTTAAATCATAGGAATACCTGTAATGAAATCCATGGTTGTCTTATCACATTTCTATAGAGATATTTGTAATTTTTGCATCATCCCCTTAGAATTAGATCAATTATCCTTAACTTTATACAATACCAAGCTTCAAGATATATACTTTTCAATATCCCTCTTCATGTTTTCCCACCCATAATTCTCCTTGATACCTCTATATATATTTTTTCTTCTATAATGGATAGATAATTATGAGCAATGTGTATTATCCAATATCTCGTTTATAAATTCTTGTATCAATGGAAAAAATATTCATTTATCAAATATTATAATTAAATCATTGTAAAATTTAAACTCAAAAATATTTTTTATCATCTTCTATGTATCAATATAATCCTTATACACATACTTAATCTTTACATGGATTAATGGTTAATAAGTCATTTGGTAAAGATATTATTTTCCCCATACTCTTGTGGTTTCAAGGACTATTTTCTAAAAATACACATTAGATCACTTTAAATACACATAAGGGCTAATGGAGAGTGATTATTACTGTTGAGAGAATCATCCACATTGTTTCTCTTCCTAGTGTGGTAATTTATTAAAAATTCATAGTATTTGATCAATTCTAAAAATATTTTTTGGTTAATTCATAACTCATTTTAAGTTAACATATACTTTAACCTATTTTGAAAAGTATACAATTCATTGTTTTCAGCATAGAAAAAATGTATCTATATCATTATGAAAATATCGCCACATTGATCTCCAAATTGTGATTTAGGTAATTTTTCTAATGTAATTCTAGATGAAATGTGGAATTTCCTACCAATTTATCATATTAAATGATAACAAATACTAACACCTTCTTTGATGAATTACTGTACTATATGGAAATGTGGGTACAAGTGTTGTGACCACCCTTCTCTATAACTCTGCATGATTTTACTATATAATTCTCATTTAATTAAATAATATTTTCAATAGATTTCTTCACAACAACCAATGAACCAAAAAACCATGACACTTTTTTTAAGATAAATAAATCAATTTAAAATTATCTACTTAGTAAGATGTTATAAATATGGGTAACCACATTATGAAATATAGAATGAAAAATAAATGTCCTTTTTAAAGCTAATTGAATTACTGTAGATAAAATAATGGAAAAAATCATTTTATCAGTAAAAATTTATTGTCATTAAAATTTCATTTTCATACAATATGAATCTAAATAACTAAATATATTATTAACATGAATAATATATTAACAACAATTTTATTTCTAATCGATAATAAATAAGAATAATAACAGTTAATATTTTAATATATAATTTCCTGTGAAAATATTTTTCATTATATTTTTATTTAAAATTAAAATTACATAATTTTAGTTTTAATAAACTAAATTATTTTTTTGGATTTAGTATAACAATATTATCCAAGGATGAATTTTTTTCACATTTTTGAAGTAATTTATTTTTATTTGAATAGTAAAAAATTCATACATTACTAAAACCATCACTATAATGACATTGTTAATATAAATTAATGACATAAATGTTTCTAAAAACATTTTAAAATAAATATATATATATTTACAAATTAAAATAGTGAACAAAGAAATACTATGTACAATTTATATAAAAAAATAAACATTTTTTAATATTATGTAATATTATACACTAAAAACAGTTTTGATCACCTATGTTAAAAATTATTCTCATCACTTTTAGAAATTAAATATAAATAAAGGAATTTAATATTTTAGATCAATTTGTAAATATTATTTAATATGGTTAATTTAACTACTATTCACAAAATTATGATTACTAAGATTAAAGTTAATGATCATGACATTGGTGATAGGGTTATTTTCAAATGATTGTTTTATTAATGTTGTGTTATTTTATCCCAAAAATTAAATATATTTATTTTATATAAATATATTATATGATTTTTTTACCTACATAAATAATATATCATCACTTTTTAATTTGGAGATTAATGTTACATAAGAGTAAGAACACTTGATGTTCAAAATATTATTTTCTCGAAAAGCTATTTTTCTTTATATTTTATGTTTTGATTCAAATTTTTCTCAAAAAATTTATTTATAATTTAATTGAATTAAATATAAGTTAAATTTAGGTTCAATAAACCCAAATTTTTAAATATGGTTTATCTTTTATTTTTATTAAAAACTAAATTACTTGGTTAAAAAGTAGTTACTATGTTAAAAACCAAAATCGTTGTGTAATAATAAATGGGTAAATGAATCAAAAAAAATTGAAGAATGTTTAAAAATTAAAGTTGGAGTATTTATCAACCCATTAACATATAAAATAAATTATTTACCAATTTTTTGAATCCATTTTCCATTGAATATGTGTATGGAATCATTGAGATTTAAGGGGTAATTAGAAAAATTCCATTTTCGTCCACCTATAACAGGGGCTTCTCACCACCCCTTTATGACCTCTCAACGTTTCAATTTATTCCTTAAAATAAACCAAATTTAAATTTACTATAATTTCTTTTCACTTATATAATCCCACTGTCTCTAGAATCTTGTCTATTCCCTTAATTTATAAGAATATTTTCTATATAACATTCCTGATTTGATCATGAGTAATTCATACTCCTTAGTCTTTTATTATTAATCTTCCCCTGACCCCATAAATATTATATATCCATTAAATTATTATAAAATTCTAAATATTAATATTATTAAAATTTATTATAGATATTTAATATCACTCTTCTACATCCCTACAAATCCAATCGAAAAATGAAGATGTCAACATGTGATTGCACAAACTACCGCCTCCATGAATGGAAGGTTCTATTTCTCCAAAAATTATTTCTTGGATTATTAAAGCAAGATATTTAATGAAAAATTATATAATATATAACATTAGTAATATTTTAAAATGATAAATTATTAAATTCTTATACCACTTATTGTTCTATGACAAATGAAAATGCCCACCACGGATGTATAGACTTCCACTTCCATGGAATGTTATATTTAATTTTTTCCATTACCTCATAATATGGATTATTTTTAAAATGTATATAATATATTAAAATTATATTTATAAAAATATTAATATTCCTTAATTAAAATATTTTACAATCAATGAGTAATAATAATACTAAACACTTATAGAAAATTTATCCACATTAAATAAACATATCATAGAAACATATTAATATCATTAATGTTTTGAAACAAATGGAGATATATATATTTTTTGATAATAGAATAACAAATGAAATAAAAATATACCATTTTGGATATTGTGAATATATTTTTCAATACCAGTGATAGCAGTCAACATACTAAGATAATTACAAATATATTTATCAAACTGCCTCAAGTAACCGAAATGGGTTAAAACTATACAGTAAATTAATAACATAATGTAATAGATAAACTTTTGAATTTGAAATATAAATTAATGATGTCATTTATATTGTTTTTAATAAAATTAATTTTAATTTTCATGGTTATAGGTGCATGCACAGAATAAATCAGGGCCCGAGGTAAGGGATTTTATGTGAATTTTTTCCATTGAGATATGAACTGTATTCACCAATTGACTCTTTTGATAGTGTATATGTTTGGAATGGATTTATTTTTGTCCAAAATTTCATTAAATTTATGTTATTTTAAAATCTCTATCATGGTATAAATTCCATTTATTTTACATGTTGAAATATTCTGATGCTATAAGGGTTTGGTTTTACTCAACCCCCTTTCCTTAAGTTATTATGTTTCATTTTGAACATCATATTTTAATGATTAGTTAGATCAACCCTAAGAATTTATTTTATTATAATTAATATTTTATATATTTTAAAATTACGTTTTAACTTAAATATCTTAACTAGATGATTTTTTTATGAAAAATATATCATTTTTTGAATAATTCTTATCCTATATAAAGATGATTTCCCCACCTTGTTATTAATTTCCATTTCTCTAATGTTCTACTTTTTAATTAGAAACCTAATTAGGTATTATATCATGAGAAATTTATATTTACATTATAATCTTTAAAAAAATAATTTTCATGCTTTTAACAATATGGGTTTCAATAATGGATTTTTAAAACATAAAAAAGGGATCTTCTAAACCAACCTCTTTTCATTTGAGTTACATGTTATCTTTATTATTCTTCATTTTACTCAAAAATATTATAATTTATTAATTGTATAGGTTATGTATGTATATATATGTATAATTTACCTTTATTATTTCGACAATACATTTTTTTATATTCCCTTTGAAATTAACACTTCAAAGTAAACCTGCCAAAACTGAACTTTCTGATTTCATATTTCATGACAAGTTCCACCTTAAAAATAATTCACCATGAATAAATTATAAAACAAATATTATTTATAGACAAATTTTTTTGATAAATTATGGTTTAAATTAATAAATAATATTCCCTTTTATTCTTTAAAGAATATTTTTCTCACATTAAAAACCATAAACAATGAAGTTTATTTTTATTATTACTTCTCTAGTATATTACTATTGGATTTTCCAATGTTAGTACTAAATTATCAAGACCTATATTTTTATATTAAAATATCTAAATCAAAAATAATGTAATTCCTTATTATCTTTGTAATCATTATGATATAGTCTTCAATTATGATTTTATACAAGATTATGAAACCCACTGATTTCTCATGGCTTTTATCATAATTATACATTATGTATGGTTTATATTCCCCATGCATCACACATATGTATAAAAATATTTTTATTTTATTTTTATTATGGGTGGTACAAGAATTATATATCCCTCCAATTCATTGTGTAATGTTGTTTTCTTAGGAGATACCATGTATTTTTCATGGAAGTTATCCTAAGAATGCTATGTTATGTGATGGGTGGACCTCGAGTTGTATAGCTCTAAAATTCATTGGGTAAATATTTACATATCATGAGATAAAATAAAAGGGATTAAGGAGTAAACCTAATCCAACATGAGATTATGTTCACTATGATTATGGTATGGGGACTAAACCTAATTCATAATGAGACTCAATCCAATATGTTTATGGTATGGGGGTGAACCCAATACACCGTTGAAATAAATCCAGTATGATAGTATTGGAAGTGATCCTTGACTTAAGCTTGTTATGTTTTGTTTTATATTGTTTCCACATATTTATGATTCCATGATTTTATGATATCATATACCTATTCCATGTTTACATGCTTATCTCACAATCTTATTCCATGATATATGTTATTTCTTTTGAGATTACATATTTCAATATCATGTATTATCAAAAATCTTATTGTTCCATATTATTTTAATAAGGAATTTCTCCCTTGGTCAGGTTTTTCCATATGTTTTTGTTCTAACCCTTGACAAAATATTGATTAGTTTTCCCCTTAATAAGAGTCTAAGGTCCCCTATATAAGTTTTCCAGTCCCAAAGTTATGAATATTAGTATAACATATGAGAAAATATGAAAGGAGTCTAGTGTGTTTAAATTATAGAGAAATGTTAGTAGGTTTTATAAAATACTTTTTATGTAACTAGTCCTCAAATATATTTAAACAAATGGTTTAATGAGTTGTGTGAAATTATTCTCTGATTTAAGGTTTAACTTATAGTAATAATGTAAATTAATGATATATTTAGCTTTAGTTGTTAGTTTTTGGTGTAAAATGAGGGTTTATACATTTTTTAGTAGGTTTATTTTTTGTGATTATGATTAAAGAAAATTAGTGAAAACCCAAGGGATAATTCTAAGGGATAATTATATCTATAGGATAACATCCTAAAATTTTTATTAATGTAGAGATTGTGTTGTTTTAATTTCAATAACATTCACGTATAAATACTACACATAGGTTAGGATTTGTAATATATTTACCTAAGGAAAGTAACCCTGAAAGGGGTATATCAGGTATTAACTCAATATAGTTATATATTTCATGAAAAAAATCCTAATGTCCCACATGATTATACACTTCTAAAGGATATTCTTTGGTTGACTACATTCTCTTCACATTAAATTATGAATGATTTAATATGTTAAAGATTTCGGATAATAGTTATGAGAGAAAACTCCTTAAATAAACTTATATTGAATTGAGAGTGATTTGGGTTGAACTAAAATCTAATGTGATGGTTTTAAAAGAGTAATAAATTTTGAGGTTATGTTTTTCATAACATAATTTATGAAACTTCTCTTATCATTTTAATTTTTCACTACAAAAATTAGTAACTTGTTGTCTTAGTGATGGTAGAAGCATAAAGGAATCAAGTTAACAATGGATTTCATGGAAAATGTAGAGATTGTACCAATGATAATAATAATGGTATAAGAAATACAATGAGAACCCTTATATTTATTCTAAAAAAATTATTGAAAATTAATATTATTAACATGTACTTGGTTTAGTTTTCAAACACACCAAAGAAGATAAGGGTGGAGTATCAAGGATGTTATGGTGATCAAGATGTTGAAGGAGAAAATATTCAATCTTCTTTGATATCAAAAAGTGGGAAGAGACTCCTAGGTAAATGTTTCAAATTAAGTGGAAGATGATTGATATATATTAAGGTATGGAATTGAGAATAAATATACTAAATAAACATTATGACTTCATTTAACATGACGGTTACAAATAATTATATCCCTAAGTATCCACTAGAAATTTGATGTTGAATATATGTGAAAGTTGAGAATTATGAAAAAAAGGTCACTAAGTCAAGGGATTTAGATTAAAATTATCATCAAGAACCTTCCAGACCATAGGATCATGGAATATTATATGAAACAACTTCTATTTATGTGAATATTTATAAATATGTGGTTTTTTGTAAAATCCTTCATCAATCTAGATTTTTAAATTTCTTATGTCCTGTTAGTTTTCCCAAAATATATATTTTTGAAATAAAATAACATCTAGTTGTATCATTATTGTATCCAAATTATATAAATCTATACTTGACTTTTGGGATTATGATTCACCCAAATATTATTTTCTTTCCTTTAGGATTAACCTATTATGAGGGAAAATGATATATTCCCTAATTTTGTAAGGTTGATACATCTATATAGATTATATCTTATGTAATGTATACTCTTTAAAAACCCATATATGTTTTAATTAGTATTTAATAATTAAAATTTTGAGGAAACAATTTATTAAGGGGGTATAATGTAACACTTCATGATTTTAATATGTAATTTTTTTTTAATTAAATATTATGTTGAATAAGTTTCTTCATACAAAACAGTAAAACAAAAAAAAACATGAAACTTATTTAAGATAAACATGAAAATTATAAAGTATTTTATTAATTGGAAAATATAATTAGAATAACATTATTACAAAATATATTTATAAAAATAATGTTCAATGTTAATTCAATTAGTGTATCTATAAAAACTAATAAGATCTTTTTATGTGTAAAAATTTATTTTTTATAAAAATTAATTTTTAGGACATATTTATTTTATGAAATAAATATAATATAATTTAGTGATGAAAAAATAAAATATTTATATAAATAATATATTAACTATAATTTTATTATTAATTGAAAAAATTAATAGTTAATATTTATAAAAAATATTTTCCTATGAAAATAGTTTTCATTATATATTTATTTAAAAGTGAAGTTTTATAATTTTAATATAAAAAAATTAAGTTCATTTTTAGATTTATAAAAAAAAATTATTTTACTTGGTTGATATAATATTATTTTGAAATAATTTATTTTTAGGTGAATAGTGAAAAATATTTATTTTTCTCAGACCATCCCTGTAATGAAATTATCATAATACAAGAATGGATTAAATTTTTTAAAACCTTTTTCAATAAAAAATATATATTTATATGGTAAAATAAACCATATGAAAACTATTTTTAACTTATAAAACCCATGATTAAGGATTTTCAATCTTAAGTGGTATTTTTTTCAAACAAAATTGTATTCACCTATCTTAAAAATAAATTTTCATAACTTATAGAAATTATATATAAAAAATTAATTTTATATTTTATATCAAAAATTTTTATTATTTAATAATATAAATTTTATTTTTATGCATAAAATTATGATTACTAATATTAAAGAAAATAACCATGATATTGGTGAAAGGGTAATTTACAAAGAATTTTTTTATTAATGTTGTGTGGTTTTTATCTAATAAAAAAATTATACTTTATATAATGACAATGAAATTATCTTTAGACATATATAAAATAATATTATCAATCATTTAATTAGTGATTAGTTTTATATTAGATTAAAAACACTTAGTGAACAAAACATTGTTTTTTACAAAAAAATAATTCTAAATATTATGTGATTTAGTTTCACGTTATTTTAATAATATCTATGAATTTAATTATAATAAATATGTTTAAATTTATTTTCATAAACCCTTGTTTTTTAATAATATTAATTTTATATTTTATGTAAATCGTAAATTAAAAGGTTAAAATCTAGTTGGAAAGGTAAAAACTGAATTTGTAATGTTTAAAAATATAATGTAAAATGACTCAAAACATGTGAAAAAATGTATGGTGTATTATTATTATATCCACATCCATAAAATGATTAATTACTACTTGTGTATCTATTTAACCTTTAATAGTGTTATAGAATCATTGAGATATAATGGGTATTAAGAAAAATTCTATTTTCTATCCCTTATAAAAGGTTCTCCCACTAACCCTTCAAGACCACTATATGTTTTGGTATCTTCTTGAAAATATTAGCAATTCCCATATAATATAATTACATTTTAATTCCATAACCCCATTTTCACTATTAGTTAATATATAACTTCATTTAAAAAAAAACATTCATGATAAAATTCATGCTCTCCATGTGAGTAATTATTACTCCCTTGTATTTTATTCAGAAACATTCTATAACCCATAAAATATTAACAATATATGAAAGTGATGACATAATTAATATTAATATTCTAAATTGTATTATATTAATTGGTTATAAATCTTTTACCTCACTATAAGATCATTCAAAAAATGAAGACACCATCATGCGTCTGTACGGACTACCGCCTCCCTGATTAGTGAGTTCAATTTTTCAGAAATTGTTTACATGTAAGATTAAAAACAGTTATTTACTAAAAAATTATAATATATGTATCATGAATAATATTCATAAATGATATATTATTTTATTTTTATACATATTTTTTTATTTGAGAAATTAAAATATCATGCCTGTATATGTGGACTACAACCACCATAGAATGGTGCATTTTGTTTTTTCATTTACACCTAATAAGGATAATTTTGAATATGTATTAATGTATAAAAATGATATTTATGAAAATAATAATATTTTTTAATTAATATAATTTAAAATATATGATTAATATTAATAAAAGTGGTTACGGTAAATCTAACGTTATTAAATGAACTTATCGAAGAACCATTCTTAATTGGAGTCCATTTTTTAGACCAATGAAACCATATATTTTTTCTAATATAATAATTAAGTACAAAAAAAATAAAATTATATATATTATGAATATTTATTACAACATTATTTAAAATGGAAAACATAACAAGAGAGTTAAGAATAAATTTACCAAACAGCCTCAAGTAACAAACATTAGTGAAAATTGTATAGTGAATTAATAACATTTAAAAATAGATAAAACTAAGAATATAAAGTATATATCAATATGCTTCTTAAAAAATATTCAAATAATATTAATTCTATTATTCAAGAGTTTACATTCTTTTTTACAATGAATCATGACTAGAGGTAAGGGTTTGTTTATTTCAATTTTGTTTCATTGATATACGATTGATGTTGACTAACTATATCTTTTTGTGGTGTATGTATTTGATATGGAATTATTTTTTAAAACAATTTCATGAAATTTACTGTATTTAAAACCCATTTCATTTTATAACATCCATTGTTTTTTCAATTCATAATATTTTGATGTTATATGGGTTTTTTAACTAAACCCCCCTTTCATTGAGTTATGTGGATTCATCTTAAAATCCGTAATTCTATGATTATTTTATTAAACCACAATATTTTTTATAGTAAATTCTCTTCCACTATTGGGGAAAAATAATTTTTATCTCATAGATCATTCCATGGTTAATTTATTTCTCAAAAATTATGTCATTATCTACAATAATTATCATCCTCTTTAAAGAAAGTTCCCTCTATTTGTTTATAATTTCCCTCCCACCAATGTTCTATTTTATAAGTGAAAAATATAAATATTTTTTTATCTCATGTGACCTTTATATTTAGATTTTCATATTTAAAAAATAAATTTTTATCATGATTTTTAACAATGTGGGTTTCAAAAAAGATGTTTCAATACATAAAAATATATCTTCTAATCCAACCACATTGCTTTTGAGTCACACGATATCTTGAATTTTCTCCCTTTTCCACAATATTATTCCTATGTATTTTGTATATAGGTTCCTTACACACACACACACACACACACATATATATATATATATTTGTAAAAAAATTAATTTAAAATTATTTTGTGGATTATACATGTTTTATGTTTCCTTCTACATTCCCACTTTTAAGTAAACCCTGCTGAATGAAACATTTTGATTTCTTATCTCGTGAAAATTGTAAAATCTATAAAAAAGTAATAATTAATAGCTTCTAAAACACATAATTATTTTATGGATAATCCTTATCATTCAATTTATGTATAATGTAAAATAAAAAACCATTTTATTCCTCAAATAATGCTTTAATCGTTTCAAAAAGAATCACCAATGCGGTTCATTTTTAAACATATTTATACTTGATCCTTCAAATAAATTTCCATATATTGGAACCAATATGGTTATTTATTAAAATATAAACATAAAAAGTAATTTAATTATTTATTATATTAATAATCCTTATGATATATTCTTCAGATATGCTTTGAGATAAGATAATGAAACTCACTTTTTCTGCTGGGTTTTATCATTTTTATGATTTATGTGAAGTTTATTTTCCTCATGTGGAACACATATGCATGTATATATTATGATTTTTAGTATATGATGCATGGTACCCCAATTATATATCGCTCCCATGAATTGGGTAATATTTTCATATCAGGAGATCCCATGTATGGTGTACATGCAGCTAGCCTAGGCACACTATATCATGTGATGGGTGGTCCCGATAATATATAGTCCTCCATTGCAATGTGTAATGATTTTTGTATCATGAGATAATATGAATGGGATATTTGATTGAACCTCATCACAACCCCCTTCCCTAAAAGTGTACTCATCTTGGGTCGGAAATGGTAAAAGAGAGATAATGACACCCGAGTCCCGCCTCTAGAAGGGCCCAGGATGGCGACTAGTAATGAAGATATAGTAAACACAAAAATGGGAGGAATTTACCTCTAAAATAACACATGTGAAAGAGATAGATAAGATAGACACCAAAAAACTCCTTCTCAGAATAAAATATAAAATAAATCCAAGTTCACATATGTAATTTCATGCAAGAACTACTACAGCTAAAAGGGAAAACTAAAAGTTCCAAAAGAAGGTAAAATGAAAGCAACCAAGAATCCCAAGAAGCTCCTGTAAAACCCCATTCTAGTAGTAACCAGGTTGATATCCAAACTTCTCCAACTAACCTAAAAATAGTTTATATAATATAGGGTGAGTATAATAATATAATCAATAGGATCCTCCCCAAAGACTCTCGTGCAATGTAAAGAAACCATGCTAAAGGAGAGTGAACAAAAATTGAAACTAACTCGTCACCTAAACATGTAAACTAAGTTCCCAGCCTCACCATGTCTACTCTCACCTTGTATTTCTTATAAGAGAATATTATATAAAAAATTATTTCAAGGGTACCTTTCTAACACTTCCCCACTAGTTTTCTACTTTTCCCCAACATCACGTCCTGAGAAACTCTCTCCAAAAAGGCTAGCCCAAAGACACATACAAAAAATACCACAACATGTACCTCATGCAATACACCACAACATCCACATAACCAAATCTGACTAGGTATTTATTGAGAGCCACCATAGCTTGAATAGTTTTTTACATAAATTAGGTATTATAACTCAAGACATTACACCCCATAAACCAAGTAAGAATAACCAAGCCATCAAAGCCTATACATGTTACACATATAATAGTCAATAAAAAACTATATCTAAAATATATGTGTGTGAAATAACCACAATCTATTACATCCCTATACATGCATATATTAGAAAAAATAACCATTGTGCATACCAGCACAAGTAAATACAAAGAGAAGGGAGTGGGGCCAAAGGGGGTAGTCAGCCTTCCATCCTCCCACTGGGATGTTGGGGACCCCCCTAGGGCTCATAATCCCTTGGGTTTCAGTTTTCCTAATGGATAGGGTGGAGTAGCATACATGATCCAAAAAATTACAGGATATAATATAGCTCAAAATGACACTATGCATGTAACCTAGTCTTAGAATCAACTACAGCTAATGTCTCATGGACTCCTATCTACCACTGTTAAGACTAGATATCCTATAAGTAAAAAACCATTTAAAGATATAAATGAAATTATTTTATCCTCTATTATTAGTTTTATATTATGTTAATTAATTAATTATCAATTAATTAACCACCATCATTTTCCACATTACATTACATTATCATCACAACAAAGATCCATGCCCTCTAGGAATAACCAAACTGAGTCCATAGCTTATTAGAATCCAAACCTCAACATTTCAACTGAATAAGCTCCAAACCCATGGGTTAAACATAATTTAATAATTTATTTAACAATATTACCACTTTACAAACTTCTAGTTATTCTATGAAAACGTTTTAAGCTACAAAAAAAGTGTCTAAAAATGGTGAGTAGGTAAACTACCCGTCGAGTCTTTTCCAACGATAGAATGTGAATAGACCCATCCATATTCGAGAAGAAAAACACAAAAATATATGGAATAATCTGCATGTATTTTACTCTTTTTAAAAGTGGGTAAGAAATACCATCTGCCTCAAGCTGTGGGGAATGTAAATTAGATAAAAAAAAATTTATTCAACAATAATCCACTTTAAAATCAATGGATAATCCCAACAACAACTAGTTCCATCGTCTCTGGTTTCCTCCCCGACACCCGTATGCATAAACTGATTCATCTCACCACTCTAGGTGTCATATTCTTCTACAACAATATGGCATCCCTACCCCACATACTAAAATAGACCTCCATGATCATACATCCTTGAATCACATTACATATGGGCGTCCTTACCCCACAACCACAATTCTCATATCCAAATAACATCGCAAGCAGTAAGAAAAATCAAATTAATTGGGCACTCATCCCTAAAACAAGGCATTCATACTTCACACACAATGAGCTATCATAGTTCCAAATCATAAGGCACTTGTCCTTTACATGCTAGCGGGAAACTTAGGCCCTATAAGGAATTATTGTTATCACATAACCATTTCTTATTCCATCTTAAATTAGCTGATTCATTATTCACAGCTTCCAACTATGGGATACCTAAACAACAAGCTGTCACAAGCTACCAAAAATTAGTTAAACAATTAGTTTAACATTACATTAACTATTTTATCAACATGAATCATCATGCTTCTGGTTCATCTACCAATTCATGTAAACATGCATATCCTTATAAAATTTATTATCATCAAATTAAAATAACAAACGGATTCATTAACATTCCTCTTTGAAAAATTATCCAATTAATTATCAATTAATTCCATCTTTATGTTATTTTCCAATTTCCATCAAGAAAAACATGCTAAACCAATAAAGGAATAGATATCACACTATCTTGAAAATCAAAAGGGAAACTGTTATCAAATTATAAAGTAACTACATTGCTTTGTAATCGATACCAATTATTATTTTTTTGGTTAATATATTTTACTAGGTCAATTTCATTGAGAATGAAGACGTAAAATCATGATAACTCTACCATCTCATATAAATAAATACATAATAATATAATCCACTACATCAAATGGTCTTCCACATTATTCGCATGAGAACGAATCAAAGAAATAGATCATGATCACCTCTCCCACAACAACTCCATCCATCGGAGGACACCGCAGAACCACCAAACCAACAAAAAGTTAGATAAAATCCATTATATCCATGGAGATCATGTTCCATCACTTCGTAATGATAAATTGTAGGAAACAGATCAATGAAACCCCAATAATGAAGTTAGATCATACCTTATATCGAAGAAGGATTGTTATCTATCAAAGGACGGAGCTAGGGATTGTTCCTTGAAGAAGGAATCCCCAAAATGATGAATAGAGGGTCACTGGGTCACCTGGAATGAGGGAGAAGGGAGTTCTAGGGTTTAATAAACCCGATCAGTGGGAATGTTTTCAAAATATTGATCATTGGGGCATTACATGACCTGTAATCCCCATTCATGTCATGTAATACCTCAATGTGGGGTTCTAATGAAAAACACATCAGCTAATCGCTTTATTTTATTTTTCATACCCTTTGGTATTTAACACAATTAACCCATATTTCACACTATGAAATAACACACGAAACATGATCTCACATTGTGTAATGCAGTTACATGATTTGAAAACCCACCTTTACAACTTTTACTTAACCGAACATCTCAAATCTTCTTTTGATACACCTCTAAGAACATCAATCTTAAAAAACACCATTACACGATGTGAAAACCCACCTTTACAACTTTTACTTAACCAAAAATCTCAAATCTTTTTTTGATACACCTCTGAGAACATCAATATTAAAAAACACTTAAAGGGTTGATCCACATGGATCCATGTGCTTACATCAGATACCTCTCAAAACATCCTCATCCTAGACAATACAAAACCAACCCATATATGAAATAGAAATGGTATATCCAAACATCCACCCTGCAAGATACCTCTCAACGTATTTCACACCATAGGATCTCACCACCTCACTAAAGGAACAATAAAAAACCACACAATAAACACAACCAGAACCTAAATACTCTCTCAGGGGGAGATACCTCTCAAAAGAGAGAAAGAAACAAAAAGAAAGAAGCAGAATTTATCTCACAAAAAAGGGGTCCCTAACCACTAAACAAACAAAATTACAAGATAATGGATAAACATCAAACATCTCAGGGTATTGAGTGCATATCTATGAATCACATTCCCAAGTACTCTACTCCAAGCCATTATACCTCCATAATACAATAACAAAAGGGACAATATTCCTACACAAAACCATATCTTAGAGGTCCTGGGTATCTACAAGCATCTCTTCAAAGGTCTCATCATCATCAATATTGATCTCACCCTAATTGATGATGTGAGAATCATCATGAATTTAATGATAGAGATGCGACATATGAAAAAATTATTGTATCTAGTTCATCTATGGGGGAAGTTCTATCTAATACTCCATGGCTCCAACATGATCCAACACCTCAAAAGGCCCAATAAACCACGGATAATGCTTACTCACATGAACAAACCTTTAGTTCCCATGATGGGGATTCACCTACATAAACACATGATCTCCAATGTCAAACTCCATGGGTCTTCACCTATGATCAACATAGGACTTTTGACAATCTTATGCTGCCTTTATATTCTCTAAAATCACATGAAACATCTCTTTTATACTATATACTAGTTTAGACCTGAGAATTGATGACTCACATACTCCAGTCTAGCATAATAGGGAACGAAAAGGTTGGCCATACAAGGCTTCTATTTTATTTATAAAGATGGTGGAGTGAAAATTATTTTTTTAAGAGAACTCTACTAATGGTAAGTGCCTTATACATGAACCTACAAAATACAAGACACAAGAGAGAAACATGTCTTCAAGAGTTTGGATGGTTTGTTCGGTCTCAACATCCATCTGTGAATAAAAATTAGTTATAAGGCATACATGAGAACCAAAATCATTCTAGATACCTCTCCACAACCTAGAGGTAGAACAAGGATCTTGATCGAAAATTATCATCCTTTGTCTCTATGGAGTCTCACCACCTCCTCCAGATACTACCTCGACAAAACATCAATTAAGCTCAACTCCTCGATCACTATAAAGTTGGAAGATTTTTTCAAATGACCCACTACTACCCATATAGCATCATAGAATCACTAAGCTCGAGGTAAATCGGTAACAAAGTCTATAGAGATGTCCTCCCCATTCCAACGAGGAATATATAATGGTTGGATAAAACCACCATGAACACGGTGCACAACATTCACCTTCTAGAAGACCAAACATCGAGACACAATCTTTGAAACTGCACGATTTAACCCAGGTAACCAAAACTGACCTCTAAAATCATGGTACATCTTTTTCATGCCAGGATGTACTGATAAGGGTGAACAATGGAACACTCTGAGAACCATCTTACACGACTCAAAATAAATAAAAAACCTTCCCTAAAACAACACTTAGTTTGGTTCATCCCCATACCAACCATCAAGGGCCTCACCACAAACAATTTGGCCTCTCCAAACCTCCACCTAAGGATCACCCAACTTTGATTTTTCTACCTAATACACTAGATATGATTGCATCATTATATGAAAAAGGAAACCTTTTCCCCATATTATCCCATATCAATATATAATGATGAAATTCATTCCATCACTCTCTAGGAGTAACCTGATTCACGCACTGCATCGCTACGTGACTTCCTAATCAACAAATCAGCCATTACATTCCCGTTTCTAGGTGTATATAAAATGTTGAAGTCATAATCCGATAAGAACTTCATCCACCGATGTTATCGCTTGTTCAAGTCACAGTAGGATAAAACATTACAAAGGCCCTTATGATCAGTGAAGACCAAAAAATGCTCACCAATGAGGTAATGTCTCCACAACTTTTGGGAAGGAACCACTACCACCAACTCAATATTTGGGGTGACATAGTTATATTCTTGGGGATGCAACTCTCAAGACCCTTAAGAAACAACTTATCTCTACTACATCAGAACATAGCCCAACACCTTACGTGATGCATCATAGAAAATATCAAACTGAAATCCTTCTACTGGAAGACAACGAAATTGATCAGTGACCAACTTATCCTTCATATTCTCGAAAGATGTCTGACATTGATCAGTCCACATGAACACTTGATTCTTTATAGTCAATGTTTTCAAAGAATTCAAAACCCAAGAGAAATTGACTACGAACCTCCTAAAATTACCTGCATGACCAACAAAACATCACACCTCTTTTATTGTCTTGTGGGATTCTTAAGGAACAACTACTTCTTTCATTGATGGATACCAATCTACTCCCTATTGTGACACAAAATTCTCTATGAAATGAAATTATCAATCCCAAAACATACACTTTGACAACGTCCCAAATAACTGTTGTTGATGAAGAACTCTAAAAATATCATGGAAATGCACTGCATGATCCTACACAAACACAAAGCATACAAGGATGTTTTCGATGAAATCCACAAAAAACTTATCCAAGAACTCACGAAACTCAATGTTCTTGAACCCCATGAACACAACAGGAGAATTCATCACTCTGAATGACATCAAAATGAACTTGAAATACCCATGACGGCAATGGAAAGAAGTATTTGTGATATCATCATCCATCACACACATCTAATGATATACTAACCACAAATCAAACTTCTCTAACCAACAATCACCCTTAATTTTTTCAAATAAATAATCAACTTGTGGAAAAGGCTAATGATTCTTCATAGTCGCTGAGTTCAAGCGATGATAATTGACACACAACCACAAACTGCAGTCAGTGTTCTTCACGAACAACACTTGTTCCCCCCACAGTAAAATGATGGGATGAACAAAACTGCACTGTAATAAACTATAAAGATGTATAAATAGACCCCACACCTTAGAAGGAACCATATTATACAATGATATCAAGATAGTAGACACTCTTAAATGTAGCTCAATCCTGAACATGATCACCCATCGAAGGGGTAACACTACAACCTCTTCTAGAAATACATTAGGGAACTCTACCATGACCGTAGGAAAAAAAAATTGTTAAACCTCCAAGGAACTCAACATCAGCTTAGCTATTAAGGATGACATGGATGGGAAATGCCTCTGACCCATCCAAGGGTCTCACTTTCCAATAAACACTTTTTGTTATCCATCGACATTTAAGAACACCAACTTCCTCTGGATGAAATCTAAGATAGAACACACAAAATAAAAAAATACATACTCCTGATGAAATCATATGGTTGTATTCATAAACATAGAAAATATTCCCAATAGTGGTGTCTTCCCATCACTATCTCACATTCTCTACATACATAAAAAATGTTAGCTCGACCTCCAACTGGTGTAGTCAATGCCAAGGGAAATGGAAGTCCATCTACCTCAAGTCCCAAAGCATGTACAAGGGAAGGTAATATGAAGGATTTTGTTGCTCCTAAATCAAATAAATAATGCACCCAGGTAGAAAACAAGAAAAAATTACTTTGAACGATGTCTTTCTTGCCTGGAGCTGGAAATGCTAACGCATGAAGATGGCCAAAAACTACTCTAATACCTCTCTAACACTCTTGAGAACCACCTCTATGGTCGTGCTATGCGATCTAAGGATGGAGAGAATCTCGTGGATTTCTTCTTCCCACACAATCTACTCTCTAATGATAAAAAATAGAGAAACGTGATAATGTTTCCTCGGTAGGAACTACCTAAATAGAAGAACATGGAGAGGAACACTATGGATACAATGAATACTCAAAAAGACCAGGAACTCTCATTGTTCATGAACTTATCCTCCATAATAAAAAATCACATGATCCCTTATCATAGGCATAAGAGCTTCTTCCCCCATAGAAACGATCCATTAATGGCTAGGATCTACCCCTGGCCAAATGGAAAATCTTCTGTCTAGAAAACATGGAACCTTTGACCACAACTACAATTTGTGAGAAATCCTAACAAAAACCCTCTCATGACGATCCAATTTTTTCTAAAATCCTCTCAAAGACCTCATCCCTCACCAATAACTCAAGATATGTCTTCAGCATAAATGGGGTGACCTGATGCTGGACATTTTGACACAAAACCTCCTTGAAATGCCGCTATCTAGCCTCATCATTTAGAAATAGGTCTGATATTTCTAGTCAAAGGTTACTAAAATAGATTTCAGACTCCTTCTATAACGCCCCGGCCCCAGTTACCCAGAGTCAGTGAATTATTACATAACATTGGCATGATCACAAGAAAGATCAAATCTCGTAAGACCGGTTGGTTTAGTAGCCTTGGAAACACTAGATATATTCATAAGTCCTACATTACATCATAAAAATGAAAACTAAAACAACATATTTTCTTCATATTCCACACTCATATCCCCACATACTATCCCTGCAGGTCATTCATAAATTACTTCTTCACATCCTGTGAAAAATAAAACATTGAAAGGGGTGAGCTCAAATGCCCAGTAAGGATAACAATATAGCAGAAACTTTCATAAATAAGAATAAACATTTAAGGAAATGTATAACTAAAACAAAAGCCTTTTAAACTTGAACTTCAACATAGTATGGAAAAAATAAAATGAAATAATTCCATTTACTTATTCACATGGATATTCTACTAATCGAATAATCACATGCAATATCAATAACCACTTTCATAATGATGGAATGCATAATTCCAGACTATCATAACCACATAGCCAAGTCCTCGTGCCAAGACTACAAATAATATTTTGTCAAGGCCTTGTGCCAAGACACTATTTTGTCTCATGAGACCTACCGATGCATTGAGGAGCTATAGTGGGCTCCACCCGTCACATATTAAGTCCAATGCATTCTTATATGAAAAGGTTTAAACATAACATAAACATTTGTATTAAAACTAGCATACGAAATGTCAATACTTTCACCATAAACAATGAAGGGTATAAAAATAACATATCCATAGTCAAACATATCACAAAATCTTCAATACAATATGGAAGTTTTGTTTCATAATAAATCAGCTTCAAATAAGCTTAAAATCCATCAAAGGATGTTGACATAGATGAAATCAAAACTATTTTTAGAGAAATATCTCTTTTTTATTTTGAAATAATTTAAGAGTCATATAAAATAAAACATTTTCTTTGAAAATATTCTTATAAGCTTGTAAGGGAAGCTTTGACAATTTTATAATGGCGGAAAATAGCTGCACCAGCCGTATAAGTTAAAAAAACATTCTTACCTTAATTCTGTCGAAAAAGTTAAAAAGAACCTTGTTTGGAAAACGACAGAAAGATTCCTTTATAAACCTCTTATAAAAAGTAAACAGGGGTATAAATGACTTTATCCCATATTCTGTAAAATTGTAATAATGTTTTGAAAAACTTATTTAAGAAACATGGATGTGGATGATAAAGAGATCCCAGTAGATTATTATGTATAAACAACCTCAGATAATGAAGAGATTGCGAAATAAACACTTACCTTGTACTTTTACTTGGTTGGGGGTAGGTTAAAATCCTGTATAATGGTGAAATAATTGTTATTAAAATATAAAATAATCATATACATTAATATGATGTCATATATTATCTTTTAACATTGATTTGTTAATAATATATTAGTATTATTGTTGTTTCGGGTGTTAACTTACTCGTTTTCTTTTATAAGTTTTGTTACGTAAGCCATGTTTTTCATGGATAGGTTGTATCTTATTCATATATATAATGATATCAAGTCCTTAAACATTATCTTTAAATCATAAAATGATAATTATACTTGAATGGATACGATGGAGAATGAATCTCATCGCATTCGTGGAGACGGTAGTCCGTACGTACACACGAGCGACAATATCATTCATTTGATATTAAAATAATATATAATTGGATGGTATATCATATATAAAGAATCATTATCATGTTATATTTATTATTTACATGAATTAAAAAACATTATTATACCCATCCAAATAATAATATATTGAATAACAATTACACCACGACGTGGAGACGGTAAGTCGTACGTACGCACGTATGGTGACATGTCATTCAAAGGATGGATAGAATACTGAATATGGTTGTACCATATTTATAATAATATTAAAGTATATAGAAGATACTGGATTCATTATTTTATAATGGGAATAACAAATAAATAATAAGTTGAAGAAGAAATAAATTTGAAAGGGGGGATGAAAACATTACCTCTTCTTCGGGTTCTTCCTTTTGATTTGATCAAAAGGGATCCTTAGGTTGGATTAAGGATCAAAATAATGCCTCTATGTTGTAGTGAGGGATGTTGAGAGTGTATTTGGGCAGGGTTTGGCCGAACTAAAAGGCTTTTAAGGTGTGAATTAATGAGAAGGTTGAGTGCCCTTTTATAAGAGGGGTGAGGGGCACCTTCAGAAAAGCTAGAAATATTAATTTATAATAAATTTAAATTCGGTTTATAATGGATCCAAAGTAGATTATTTAAAGGTTAAGGTGGTAATGGGTCTAAAACCACTCAACCAATAGAATTTAGATAGGTTTTGGTTATTATATTAACCTTATCTTTTAGTTTCAACTCTTAGTGAATTAGTTTGACATTTACCATGTTACTTTGTATTTTTATATTATATAGTTAATAAACTTAATATATATATCCAAGAGACCCCCAAGTGGTCCATTAATGATACACATATCATGATATAAGTCTCTTGTCCGAACCTTAGATCTTTAGGAATTTAATATCAATTAATAATATAATATTTATTTTAACAACTCCTTTTTTGACAATTTTGACACTATTCAATAATTGATTTTTGTGAAAATTATAACAGAATGATTACTTAGAAAAAAGTTAATTAAGTCAATCCTAACATTTCATATTAACCTAGAAAATTAGTTTTATTCATAAAAGTCTCAAATTATATTTATTTGGGTATTTATAATATCAATTATTTTAATTTTTCACTATTATGGTAATTATTGCATCATCATTGTGTCATAAATAAATTAAATTATATAATGTATAAAAATTATAAATAAAATATCATTATGTAGGAAATCATTTTAGATTTCTAATGAATATTTACAATTGAATTTATCTTATATATAACCCTATATTAAAAAATGTTTTAGTAATTAAACATTGATTTTAACTCTTTTAACTCTTCTTTGAATTAACTAATAACAAATGTCCTAATCTAATCCAAGTGGACCTAAATGATAATATTTTATTCCTAAGGTTGTTTTTGGTCGAGATACACTTGTCCAATAGAATTAGGACATGTGTTTGGGTAATATTTATATCATTTTTCCCTTAATTACCCTATTTACTTTTAACCGTGGTAAATATAAGTAAAAAGTTACTATTCACCAAAAATTATTTTCATCTCACTGAACCAAATTTTACTACTTTATATTAACCACGTCTCTCAGATTTTTGAAATTCCATTCACAGAAGTGGTAAAATTAATTTTTATGAAAAATTCAGTTTTTTAACTACCACTTAGTGGTTTCACTATTCATAAAAAATTGAAGTTTTTCAGAACAATGACAAAATTTCACCCTAAGCTATAATTGATATTCTGAATTCAAAAATGATTTCTATTTTAAAAAATTCAAAACATATAAGTTGCATTAATTAATTTTATAATTAATTCCCGCTGTTGCAACAAATAGCTTGTTTTTAAGAAACAATATATATCAAAAGATTGGCAATTGTTTATGTCCAATTTCAAAGTGAAATTGATTCTAATGAACACCATTGGATAAAATGGTAAAAATATATTCTAATTATAATTTAAACCCACTAAATAATATAATTTATCACTATAAATTATTTTGATTAAAAAAGTTGTCTTTAAGTATTTTTCACTATTCATAAAAATTGGAAGTTCTCAGAAAAATACCAAAAATTGAACTTAGGATAATTTCGATATTAAGAATCCAAAAATGAAGTCCATTTTGAAATATAAAATATATATAATTTCAAAAATTAGGTATTACTATTCATAACGGCTAGTTTGATTGGTTGTGGTGTGTTAGAACTCGATGTTGCATACAACACAATCTATCACATTATTCAAAGAGAAGCGTACCGTAGAAGCTTGGGGTGTTACACCTTCACACTAGAGCTCCCCTACTAAAGGGTAAGCATATTTTTTATATTTTCCACCTTTGTGTTCAAAGAAATAAACTCATCTTTGAACTAGTTTTGGAACATCTCCCATGAGACTGCTGACTCGTTGCGATCTCGAAGGAACAAGAACCACCACAGCCTTGATGCACAGTGAAGAATCATCACAACCAATAACACCCAATGATACTTATAAACATGGATCGAACTGAAATCTATATCAATCTCATATAACTAGTATTTTGTGACTATATCTGAAATGGAGCCCTCATACTTCTATAGAATTTGTAACTGAAACTCTCAGAGTTTCTTCCTCCATGTTTCGTCATCTTCAACCTCTACTATGTGGTGATATACTGGAACAAACTACTTGATATCTTCTATACATTCCTAATGAGGATGTTGACCTAGATCCATACATGTAAAAGGGGAAAAATTTAGAACTGATAAACCTAGAATAAGGAAGACTTTAACATTAATTAATTGATTTATTTTATTAATTTTAGGTTAACCTATCCCAAGGTCGACCCATTCAAACATAGGTATAAATAAGAATGATGCATAAAAATTTTCTAGGTACCTATCCTATAACCAGTATCACTTAATTTAGTATGCACTGTAAGATTAGGGTCTATAATAATATCATAGGGACCATAAATACCCATGTCTCATCTGGTCTCCCTTGTTTATAGAGCTTTCCTAACATAGCTAACATTGTTTCCCTACCAACCCATGAAACCATACCTATTCCTAACTCCAAAATCCATATTATCCCTTAACCAAACCAATGATACCACTCTATCATGTCCCCACCCCACAAATTTTACCCCTCCTAATTCAGAAATGGGAGAGATAAAGGCACCCGAGTCCTTCCTCTAGTAGGCCCCAGGTTGGAAACTATCATTGTGGGTATAGTAAACACATAAATGGGAGGCATTCCCCTCTAAGATAATGCATATTAAATAGATAGATAAGAAAGAAACCAACCAACTCCTTCCTAGAATACAATATAAAAGAACTCCAAGACTATATATGTAATTTCATGAAATAAATACTAAAACTGAAATAGAAAACTACAAGTACCAAAAGAAGGTAAAATAAAAGGATCTACGAAGCCCAAATAGCACCCGCAATACCCCATGCTAGTATTAACCATCATGATCTCCAATATTCTCTAACTTACCAAAAAATAGTTTATATAATAGAGGGTGAGTATAAGAGTATACTTAATAGGATCCTCCCCAGAGCCTACCATACAACGTAGAGAAATCATGATAAATCACAATAACCAACAAGGGAAAATAACTTGTCACCTAAATAGGTATAATAAGTTCTCATCCTCACTAGGGATACTCTCACCAAGTATCACATACAAGAGTATATTATATAATAAATAATATCAAGGGTACCCTGCTACCACTTCCCCATTGGTTTTCTTCTATTCCCCAACATTACATGTCCTCATCATCTCTATCTAAAAAGGCTAGCATGAATACACCTGGGAAAAGCACTACAACATGCACCTCATGTAACACACCCCCACATCCACATTACTAAAAGTTATCATGTAGTTCCTGAGATCCACTAGAGCTCGCATAGTGTGTATCAAACATTAGGTATTATTCATTAATCCATTTCATCCCATACACTGAGAAAGGATCCAGATACATCTCTTTAATGGATATATTTTAATGTTCATTAATGTCTTGATTTTTTTAATTTATTGATTAATCTTTCCATGTTTGTAAAAAATTGAGTAGTTTTATTATTTTTAATAAGAAATAACAGATATGTGAAAATAGAATGAAAAGGAAAGGAAATATGACCCCAAAAAACATTTGTGGTGGGATCTTCACTCATGGAACGACACCATATATTTGGTATATAATCTGATGCATAAAATGAAGAACTAACCACACTTCGTGACTATATCAATTGAGAAAGACAACATAGAACAATTCATGATGATAGAACATGCTGTGAACATTAAGTACCAATCGTGTACCATCAGTATAGGATGTGACTGTAGTCAAACCAACTTACGAAGTTTCCATGGATTCAACACGATGGAGGACAAACCAGAATTGAAGTACACGTCGTGTATGCATTGACCCGCATAGAAAAATAGGCTATTCAAGAAGCGTGTTTGGATGGAAAAAATATATAAATATGACCTCTGGACACCCATCCAAGACAGTTGATGGAAGAGGAAGAAAGGAAGCACCAACAGAAGGCCTCTAAATGAAGGAGTGATGATCTAGGGTCCCACGACACCAATTTTATTCTTCAGGTACCCATGATGCTCACTCTCATTATGAGCGAGTATTCCTTCTAGTGTCGGGTGATGTGATCTGTAGGGGGATGTGTGGATAAGGATTATTTTATTTATTTCATTCATCTTTTGGATTGTTGAAAACTATTTATTAAAATAAAAATATCTCTTTTCATGTTTCATGACCATTGTTTCATTCTAAGGATTATCATTTAGTTGCATCGATTGACCATCTTAGTTTTTGTTTGAGCATTATGAAAACTAGGAAGGTTTTGTTTAAATATGGTTTTGGGTCAAATAGTTTTTTGTTGACACTAAGTAGATGGCCATTCCAAATGTGAAAACACACTATTAGGGAAGGGTACCCAGACCATGGACACCAAATGAACTAATTCCAGCTCCAAAACTGAATAAACACACTCTCATGTAAATCCCTAGCACCTTCAATTGAAAATCATTGAACCTGGCATATCCCCATCAGGATTTCAAACCAAATAAATTTGGCTTATTTTTATTTTAAATCAAATAAAAAAATTCATCCCATATTTTCTTTATTAGTTTAATACATATTCTCTGTCCTTGTGGGTTTGACACTCAGACTTTCTAGATACAACATATTTATGTTGGTTGTCTGAGTCTTATATAAATTTGGTTTTTTTATAGCATTGTAGGGAACTAACGACACCCTGGGGGTGGTCAGATCCTCAAGCCATCACAATCTACACACATTACACCGATATTAGTCCATATGACACTATATCAAGAATGTGTGTCTGTGAAATAACCATAATCCATTATAGTAATCTACACACATATATGGAGAAAAAGTGCCGACATGCATACTAGAACAACTACCAGGAGAAGAGAGGGGGTCCAAAGTGGTAGTTATCCATCCATCCACCCACCGGGATGTTGGGGAAATACTCCCCCGGGGCTAAGAACCCCTAGGGTGTTAGTTTACCTAACCGATAGGGTGGATTAGCATATATAAACACAAAATAACTGAATATAATATATCTCACAACCACACTATGGGCATAACCTAGACTTAGGCTCAACTACTGCTAATGTATCTTGGACACCCTGATTCCACTGCTATGTCTATATATCCTAGAAGAACATAACCATTTAAATAGATACATTAAATTATCTTACCCATTTTTATTAGTTTCATTTTGTGTTTATTAAGTATTTATCCATTAATTAACCACCATCATTTTCCACATTACATTCTGTTAGAATCATAGAAAAGGCCTATGTCATCCTGGAATAACCAAACTAAGTCCACAACTTCTCAGAATCACAACCTCTACATTGCATCCCAACATTCTCAAACCCCATGGGATAAACATCATTTATTCATTTATTTAACAAAATTACCACATTCCATACTCATTGAAAATCATGGAAACATTCTATGCTTCCAAACACAAGGGTCTCAACAGAGTGAGTAAGTGAACTTCCCATCCAATATTTTCTACACATTGATGGACAATAAACTCATCCATCCTCTATAATATAAAAGCAAAAATCATGTGGCATACCCCAAGAATATTTTCTTCTTTTAAAAGGAGGGTAAGAAAGACAATATTTCTCATGTAATGGGGTAAAAAAGTAGATAAAAAAACAATAGATTCAACAAGAATCTACTTTAATATCAATGGGTAATCTGAGATTAAACATGTTACATCATCTATGGTGTCCTCCATGACACCCATATGGATAAATTGATGCATCTCTCCACTCCATGCGTTAACTACTACTGTAAGAATTTAGTATCACTACCTTAAATACCCCGACTTCCATCCAAGCTCAACCATCCTAGGATCACTTCACATCTAGGCCTCCCTACCCCACAACCACAAGTCTCATATCTAGAGAACATCACAGGTAGTAGGAACAAGAAAAGAAACTTGGCTCTTGGTCCTAAAACAAGTCACCTAGCCTTCACACACAATGACCTATTAGGGATCTAAAGCATAAGTCACTTGGCCATTACTATGAAGAAGGAAAATTAGTCCCTACTAAGAAATATCCTTATCACACAATTGATTCTTATTCCATATTTAATTAACCAATTCATTATTCATAGGTTCCATCAATGGGAAACCTAAGAAATAATCTATCACAAGCTATAAAAAATTAAATAAATAATTAATTTAATATTCATTTAACTCTTTTATAAACAAGAATCAATATTCTTTATGTTCATTAACAAATTCAATTAAAAATGAATATCTACCTCAAATTTATTATCATCAAATTAAAACATCAACTAAATTCATTAACATGCCTCTTTAAATAGTTATCCAATTAATTATCAATTAATTATATCTTTAATTTCTTTAAAAATATCCATCAAGAACAATATGTTAAACTAATAAAGGCATAGATATCCCACTATCTAGAAAATCAATAGGCAAACCATTATCATGGTATAATGAAACAAAATTTCTATGTGATCGATACCAATTATTAAATCTGGTTTATATATTTAATTAGGTAAATTTTGTTACGAACCAAGGGGATAAATCATTATAACTCTAGAATTTCACATAAATAAATAGAGAAGAATCGAATCCCTCACCTAAACAGATCATTGGAGTTCTTCTCATGAGAAATGATCAAAGAAATGGATCATGATCACCTCTCCCGCAACAATAGGATCCACCCGAGGATACCCCAACACCACTGCACCGACGACAACAAAGAGAATATCCATTAGAACCACAAAGATCACGTGACATCACAAGGAAAAGAAAAACAAGAGGAAATGGATTGAAGAAACTTATAGAATGGTGGTATATCCTACCTTATATCAAAGAATGATATCTAAGGATCTAAGGAGGGAGCTAAAGATCTTTCCTGGATGAAAGAATCCCCAAAATATTGAAGAGTGGGTATCCGGGTCACCTGGCATGGTGGAGAAGGGGGCTGCAACTGTTGGGTTTAATAGTCCCGAGCAGCTGAAATGTTTGAAAACATATAGCATTAGGACATTACATGATGTGTAATCCCTATTCACATCGTGTAATTCCTCTAGGTCTAGTTCCATTAATAAAAAATTCATATCATCACTTTAATTTATTTTTCAATCCCCAATGTATTTCACATCGTGAACCCCAATTGATGTTGTAAAACAACCCTTGAAATAGGATGTCATGTCATGTAATGTAGTTATACGATGTGTAATCCCCCCTTTCTAGATTTTACTTAACTGAACATCTCCAAACTTATTCTGAGCTTCCTCTAAGCACTAAGATCTCCAAAAGCAAGAAAAGGGTTGATTCATGTAGATCCACGCCCTTACAAACCTAATCCACCATGGGTCTCTATCCACTATGTTTATGGTATGGGGAGTGAACCCAATCAATAATGGAACTTTTTCTACTATGTTTATGGGATGTTCAGTAAACCCAATCCACCATGTGACAGTATCCACTATGATATTATTGGAATTGTTACATGACATATTCTTATGATGTTGTGTTTTATGTTGTTTCCTCATATTTATGATTCTCAAATTTTATTATATTATTTCCTTATTCTGTATATCCATGATTATACCATACTCTTATGACATGGTATATGTTTTTTATTTTGATATTACATGTTCTTTTATCGTGTATTATATAAAACTCTTACTATCCCATGTTCTTTCAATAATAATTTTCCCAATTAGTCATGTTTTCTAATATCATAATTATTTAACATATGACGAAAAATATATGATTTTTTCCCTTAATCAGTGTTTGATCTCACCACTTCTTATATTTTCATTACCTAGGTTATGACTATGTGTATAAATTATTGAATGTCTAGAAGGGTGTTTACTATAGAATAATTATAGAATAATGTTCATGAGTTTTATAAAATAAGTTACATATCTAACTAGTCCTTAAAGACTCTAAACCAAAAATATTCTCTGAGATGTATGAGATTATTGTGAGATGTATTATTTAACATATGGTAATGATGAAAAATAAGGTTATGGTTATTATAGGGTGTTATATTATCTTGAGATCCATTAAATATTATTCTCATTCATTTATCCAAAATAACATTGTTCCCTTCTCAGTTAAATTGGATAGTGGATTTGAAAGTCATGATAAATTTATCACAAGGAGTCAATAGTATCTAGTTAATTCATGAAAACAAAAAAACTCTCTTGCAAGGGTTGAACTTGGTCAATATTAAATTAACTATATTTTTTAGTTATTTTTAAATATATCCTCTCCTATAATTACATGGCCCTGGAATGATAATTTCAATATCTATAATTTTCACTTGATAAATTCAGTATACGGTTTCTCCTTCCTCAATGTATTTAGAACAATAAAAATAATACCTCCACGACCTTACATGATCTTGTAATATATGGTAATATAATCTCTAAATACCACCAATAATTTTTCATGATGATATTTAATGACTATATTCATCATATATAGAATGATATAAGGGTATTTTGTATTTTTTAATTGAAGGTTTTCAGCATTGGATAAGAATGTGGGGGTGGGTGATATATTAAAATTTATTTTAATATTGAGTTTTCTGAAACCCCAATATAGTATCTTTCACATTAAATTTATAATTAATTTATTTAGATCTGAAGAAAATAAATACCTCATCTGGGGAATGTTTCTTCTATGATAATGTTGATATTCTGAAAAGACCTTTTCTAATTTAATTCCATTTTATGTGAGGATCCAACGGTAGAATACCTCTATCGCTGATCAACACACGCTCCTTTGATCCTTGAGAAACACCAATCAATTTTTGTGTGCTACCATATAAAATCAATTATATTATGTTTTTCATGTTGAACACTCAACCTGTGGTCTTAAAAGAATATCTATTTTGTTACTCATTCTTTAATGGGACAGAGACAGAAGTGTCAACAGAAAATTTTATTATGTTCATTGATTATATATTTTCATACTGTACTACATAATACATATAACCATCTATTTATAGTGCATGGGTTTAAGATAAAATATTATTTAATTTCATATTATCTATTCAAAATATTATATTCTTTAATAAATCACATGTAATATATTATTATTATTATTATTATTATTATTATTTTATGTCTTGTGATAACCTATGATTTCGATAAATAATATTTACTGACTTTTAAATAAATATTCATCATCGAACATGGTCTCGGTTGGTTCGAACTCCTCCGCATTTATTAAGCACCTAAATAATTAGTTTATCCATAAATAAATATTTTTCCTACAAATTTTTGAAAAATTATTTTTTAAATATTCAATAAAATAGATAAATATATTTTATTTACAATCCTTTGAATAAGTGTTTATTTAATTTTTAGGGTCAATAGAAATTAAATAAAATTATTCCTCGGTCTTGAGAACAATATTAATTTGATTAGTTAAATTCAAATAGAATTTAATCTATATAAACATAAGTACATAGTGTGTGAACTTTTATGATTATTTCTCATTGGAATTTGGTGGTCATTCATTAATTCCAATATTTCTGTCAAGAAATCGGTCAAGGAACCCAAGAGAAGGAACTTAATGTTTTCATGAAAATAAGCAGATATGAACGCTCACTATGTGATATAATAAATTTTTCACAATATTTCATCAATTATAAAGAAAATTTGTGTCACTAACCTATATGATCAATACATAATTCTTTTCCTCTATAAAATAAACATGCCGTCTCACCATGACCATGGAATTTAGGGTGACGATTTTATTCGAATCAAAGGGCTAAGATATCATCTTCCATAAATATAGAAGGGAGAAAACCTTCATTCACTTATCCATTAATAACATGTCAATCATGATGAAATAAACATATACCACAAATCCATTAATTGTTGTCATAATATTTTAGGAAATAAATATAATTACGTCAATCATAACATGCATTAATTGTAATCATAATGCCCAAGTACCATTATACATGCTTGCAGATAGGAATATGTAATGACACCAAAACATGTGGAATTCTTATTATAGGGTATATTCTCAAAATTTTCCATCTTGGATATTACAAAGTGTGAACATCGTGATTAGAAGCCTCATTATCTTAAGATTAATCACACATGACAACCTAAATACTATGGGTATAGTCATAGTTGTTTATCCAACTACAAACAAATATTTAATAATATCATCATATCACTTGAAGATTCTAATCATAGTGGGGAACTATTCTAAACTTATCAATGCGACGTATACACTATGATATTTCAAATTCAATAAAGTAATAACAATGAACAATATGTAGTGATATATTATATTAATATTCAAATCATTTAATATACATGTAATTAGATTTCAAAATTTTGTTTTTAGGAAAACACCACCAAAAAAATCCCACTTTAACTAGAGCCAACTGCCTATGAATTTTAATTCCCTGGGCCTCACATAATAATCAAATTTATGATTATTCAAGGACTCATCCAAGGGATCTTACATGTTGTATTCCATAGAAATACTAATCACTAAACATCAAATCTCTGAAAAAAATTCCCTCAAGATATGATACATCTAAAATATATGGTTTATATACTAATGTGACCTTGGATTTTTTCTGAGAGACTCCACTATAGTATTATAACAATAAATTTTAATCATAATTTTACTACACGATACAACGTCAAGATCATGTATTATATTGAACATCCATATAGCTTCTTTAGATACCTAATAAGCCATAATATACTCAGACTCTCTTATATAATCTTTAACCATAGAATTCATTCAGTTCTTCCATCTCACACTACCTCCATTCAAAGTGAAAATGTATCATGTTCGTATTTCATACCATCCATCTTTTTTAGAAACTAGTAACTATATATCCTATGACAACAAGTTCCTCATATCAACCATAATCTAATAACATATCCATAGTAAACCTTAGATACTTAATGATAGTCTTGACTACCATCAAATGGTGGTCACCTAGGTCATCTTGATATCATCCAAGAATACTTAATACATAGGTGACATCTATCCATGTATGTAGCATAACATATATGACTATCCCAATCACTAAGGAATATAGAATACTTTCCATTATTTTTATTTCATTATTTGTTTGAGGATACACTTTCCTAGAAATATGATTTCCATGTGATGCTGGTAATAATCACATGTTACATTTTTCCATAATAAACCTCTTCAGTATCTTGTTATTATATATACATTGACTTAGTCCATGTAGCCTTGTTGATCTATCATGATGGATCTTGATAGAAATAATATATGTTTCCTTACCCAATACCTTCATGGATAATCATTTATTGAACCATGAAATAATATTCTCTTAAACTATTATTTCATTATTAATGAGTAATATGTCATAAACACATACTATTAAACAATAAATACACTCCCATTAATGTGTTTGTTTAATCAAGGTAGACATTCATTTTTTATGAAATGAAATTCCATTATGGATTCATCAAACTAAATTTTACATGAACAATATGGTTTCTTTAATCCAAAAATGTTATCTTGCAACATTAATATCATGTTGGAATCTTTTGGAGTCAAAAATAATTCATGGTGGGTCATATATACATCTTCATGAAGGTTCCCATTTAGGAAGTATGTTTTGAAACCTATTTTAGAAATATCATATCCATTAAAGTCTACAATGTAATGAAGAATTATTATGTATTTTATAATTTCAAATGGTAAAATGGATTCATTATAGTCAATTCCTTAACGTTGTTTAAAACCTTTTGCAACTAGTTTTTTCATATAGGTAATGACTTATCCTTATATTTCTAATTTATTTTTGAATAGCCATTTACAACTAGTGGTTTTTACATCCACTAGAGGATCTACTGAAATATATACTTGGTTTTGGTACACGGAATCCATTTTAGAATTCAAGGCTTCCTTCCACTTGGAAATAGATATTCCCCTTACTTATATCTTTTAGGTTATAAGATCATTATTATAAACTAATAATGATTCACAATCATTGAATACTAAAAAATCACACTTTACTAGTTCTTTAACCTCTCTTGTACTCCAATGAAATACTTGGGTCTTTGGAATAACATCCTCTTTAATTGAGCTTTATGGAATTTATTCATGTTATAACTCTTTTTTATCTTCAGACTAGACAATAACAATGTCTCCCTCACTCCAACTTTCTCATTCTGATATGTTCTCCCTCTCAAAGAATATGGGATGCATTTCAAAAAAAATTGAAGGATTTTATAGTTAGTATCCCCTTTTTTAATTAAGATTACCTATAAATATACACATTTTACTCATTTTAGTATGTACAAAACTATTTGTATCACGTATCCCTAAAATGATAATAGAATACTCGCATGATTCAGCGTTGATGTTACTATTTTTGATAAGGTGTGGTTCCTCCTTTCTCTTACACCATTACACTGAGCTTTATGAAGAGTGCATAGTTTTGATAGGATCCCAAAATTCTTTAGTTAATTAATGAATTCTTTACTAAGATATTCTCTAGCAATATCTGAGTGGAGTTTCTAAATCATATTTCCAATATGGTTCTAAAATGAATTGATTTATTCCTTAAAATTTTCATAGGAATATAACTTATTCTTCATCAAGTAGATATATACTTATCTAATAAAATCATTAGTAATAGTAAAGAATTATGAGTACCCACTCTATGATTAAATATAAAATGGTTCATAGAAAACTCTATGAACTAGTTTAAGACGCACTTTGTCTCTTTCACCTTTTCCACTGAATGGGAATTATTCATTTTTCTTTATAAACATACATGACATAGACAATGTTTTTTTAGTTCATAAGAATATAAATATCTATCTTGGTGTAATTTAGTCATATGTGGTTCATTTACATGACCTAGATGGTGATTCCATAGTTGGGTTTGGCATGAGTCATGTGAAGTTGTTTTGTTATCAATTATCATTAACTGGTTCATATAATCCAACATGATAAACAATTATTTAAATATCCATTACCATAAAAAAGTTATCATTATAAAATAATCACAAATTTTAACTCAAAAAAATTGAAAATAAATCTATATGTATCAGGTCTAGATACAAATATTTTTTTTAAATCATATAGAACATAATAAAAAATAATTCAAAAACAAGATCATTCAAGTTGAAAATGTGAGGTGATAGTCATCAATAGCTACATGAATAAGTTTATCTTGGCCATCTTATCATAGATCCACCCCCTTTAGTAGTCTTTTTAAATCTATGTGGTTCCTATATTTTATTAAAAAATTTAGAACAAAAAAATGTATCTAATACTCAATATGTAAAAATGGATAAATTGAAGTTGATAAAAAACACACCTTATGATTACCTTGTTCCTTAGGCTGGGTTTAGTTTTTCATCTAGTGTCCCTTCATGCCAATTGTGAAAGATATAGTATCATATTCCCTTGATTTCTTCTTAATCTTTATCGTATTTGAAGGTAATGAAGAAAATATAGTATTAAAGATATTTTTATGCCCTTTTTGATTGTTCACCATAAGTATGGAAGTATTTTCATGCTTCATCTCCTTATCTACTTAATGAAGAATTGTGAGATGACCGGCAAGAGACTTCTCAATGTTTTTCATATTGAAATTCATAACAAATTTGGGGAATCTATAAAGGGGTGATGCAAGAATGAGATCAGTGTGCAGCCCATCAGTGAGTTTAAAGCCTAAAACCTCCTGGCACTCAAAGTTTCTAATGACCAGGACTACTTCAGGCCTAAATAATGCACCATTCTCATGATTAATCTGAATTAGTTTTTTAGAAATCATTAACTATTCACTATTTCTCTCTCATAGTAAAGGATACAATGGATATCAATATTTCTATACACATCCTTGTTTTTTGGGGACTTCATGAGTTCACTGGAAATAGAAAAAATAATCAAACACTAAACTTAGACTGTTTCTCTAAAAGATTTTTCATATATAAGAAAATATTTACCACTAACCTTTTTAGCAGGTGGATTATGGAGTGGTGATTATAGAATGTAAGATTTCCTTTCATGGATCAATATAACCTGAAGGCATTTGAAAAACTACTAGAAGTTACAGATAGTGATGATATGGTATTTATCCAATATAGATTGAAGGGATAGTTTGGATGATAATATTTCAATTTATTATACAATTTGAAATATAATATTATTTGTACTTTTCTTGATTACAAATGATGTGAGAAATAATAAATTAATTTATTTTACTAAATCTCCCACTATTTTAATAGGTCTCAATAGCCCTCCCCATAAAACATCAAATGTATAGTTTCTAGAATAATCTAGTGTAAAGGATCCATATTAACATTCTTAATGATCCAGACTAAGGCCATCCAAACCATAAGAAGGTATTTAGGTTGTTGATCTTTCCACCTACAGACTTATAGATCCATAATCTATTGTGTGGATTCTTCAATACTATAATCCTAAATTGGATTTCCTCGACATTTGACTGAAACAATTTTATGGAATAGACTTTTACTATTAAAATCAATACATGTTCGATGAATTCAATGGAAAATCCTAATAAGAACTTCCCAATAAATGTATTTTTCCATGATGAGGCCATAAAAACACTTAGTTCATAGGTTTCATTCCCAATATATTAATGGAAGTTGTAATTAGGCATAATATTAAGTTGAATGATTTTAATTTATGATTCCTAAATCTTATATTTTTGTATCCTTTGATTTTCATGTTATTACTAAGTTCATTTTACTTGATTAATTAACAAAGTTGGATAAAACTTTTACACATAATTCATTAATTTTAGTTTCATCTTCTCACATTAATTAATTAATTTATTTGTTTACAATATTGAATACATAAAATAAATAATTCATATATAGATGTAAATGAATAATTAAATGAAATTTTTATGATCTTTTATAATGGTTTATTTTATGAGAGGACATTAAATTAACCTATGGCCTAGGAAAAATAACTCATATTTTCATTCCTGGCATGAGTTACAGCATACCACCTCTCAACCTGTGTAATATCTAGGTTTATATCATTATGAGTCTATCTTAAATTGCCTTCATGTTGCTTAGGATACTCCATTTATTACATAATTTAAAAATCATAGAGAGGTGATGGGAACCAAATGATTAGTTAAGGGGGATTACATCAATATTTTTGGAGATATAGGACCTCCATAATAATGGAGGGAGAAATTACTCACAATCCATAAAATTTAATTTAATACTAAATAATTGAAAACTCATGAAATAAATTTAATTAAAATACCCACACATACACTGGTTTTGTTCATGCTCATGAACGGTCATACATGTAATGTATAAACAAAATTAAATCAGTTAACATTCATTTCCCATTAATTATTTTTTATCAAGATAAACTTACTTCAAATAATTAATCAATTCCTTTTCATCTTAATGAAAATACAAATTCCCTAGTAGATAAACATAATTAATGAATTAAATTAAAATAAATTGTGGAACCAATAATAATAGATTTATTAAAATAAATTAACGGAGTATTAAAATTCATTAAAATTATTATTCAATTGTAAAAAACAACATGTTCCAATCAATAAAAATGGTTCTAATGATATAATTTTCAATTTAATTTAATTTAATTATTCTATAAATTATGAGACTACATGGCGTGTTTTATCTAGCTACATGTTATATACCTCGATTATCATGTATCTGGGTTACCCACCTGGGGCTTTGACATCTTAACTTGGCTAGACAACATTGAATGTAAATTCTGACTACCTAACTTGTATCCACTTATGGATTCCTTTGATAAATTCTTTTCTTATGCATTTATCTTGGCTGGACTACATGATGTGTACAAGCCATCTACACATCATGTATTCCATAGGTTGTGTTTCCACTGTTCTCACTGAATGATTTGAGATGTTTTTTTGATATAAGAAATGATGAATTATAGGGTGTGTTCACTGAATACACATTGTGTATAACATAAACTCTCTAGGATGCGAATATAACAATGTTTGAACATTTATAATGACCACATGGATTGTTTGATTTATTCCATTCACTGATGTGGACTACACGGTGTGTACACCAGCTACACATCGTGTAATCTGACATCTTATGTGAAAGGTAGGACCGGCCTATGGGCAATGTGTAATAAATGTACCGCATGTAATTTTCATCTCAGTGTGTCATGTATCTCACAACACATCCATGTGCATTGCACATTGGTACATGGCGTGTACTATAGCTGCATGCTATGTAACCATATTTTACCATCCAAATATTTGTCACTTCCCATTGGAATCTTCTATCATTATTCATCTATTATTAGGCTTTTAAGAAAATGAAACACTAAACAAAGATGATTAATATGTCAATAACGTGGTAATTAAAATTGTATTAAAAGGTGAATAATATAGAATGAAATGCTCCCCCATGTTTTCATTTAGATAAAAAATAAAATAAATAATTTTAAATATAAAATTTGACCACTTTGAGACAAATTGTAGGTTCTGAACACAGTGAGATCATATGGTGGTGGGTTATAAATTAAAAATTCTTTTCATATTGAGTTTCCTAAAACCCCAATAGAGGATATTACACATTAAATTTTACTTAATTTGTATATATCTAATGAAAATAAATACCTCATCTTAGGATCCTTTCTTAATTGATGATGTTGATCTTATAAAACACCTTTTCATATTTCCTTCATTATAATGTGATTCCCTAATGGTATAATCCCTATAGTGGTTTTTCACACGTTCTACTTTGGTCTTTGAGTAGTGCCAATTGATTCCTCTGTGCTATCATGAAGAATAGATTTCCTTATATTGTTTGTGTTGATCGATCACCCTACATTCATGAAGGAATTTCTCTTGAGTTTCTAAATCATGAGAGGGAGAGTGAAGGAGATGTTGATAGATAATTTAATTGTTCACAATGATTCTCAATTTTCATATCATACTACACAAAAGACATAACCGTCTATTTATAGATCTAGGGTTTAGGTTAAAATATTATTTAATTGCATGTCAGAACTTATAATTTATTATATTATTTAATAAAACTTATTCGATATAATATTAATATTATTAATATTATTTTATAGAACACACCAACCTACGCATTCGATAAATAATATTTACCATATTCTAAATAAATATTCATCACCTAACAAGGAATTGGTATGTTCAAACTCTATAACATTAATTGAATACCTGAATAAATATTTTATTTATAAATAATTATTTTCCCACATATCGGAGAATAAATATATATTAAATATTTAATAAAAAATTAATTAAATTTTAATCTAAATTTTGTGAATAAATATTAATTTAATTTATGAGATCAATAAAACATGAATTAAAATATTCTTGAATCTTGAAAATAATATTTATTTGATTAATTAAATTAATTTAAAATTTAATCGATGTCTATAGAAACAATTAGTGTGTTACCCTATGGGATTCATCATCATTTTCATTAGTCAGGTTTTCTTAAAGCCCAAGATTAATTACTATGAATGGGTCATGGGTCCCAAAAGAGTACACTTAATGTGGAAACAACGAAAACCACATAGGAATTATCATTGAGCTATATATTCCATTTGTCTTAATATCTTATCAACAAGGTTTCACATCTCTGTCACAAACCTATATTTTTGTTACATATGTCTTTGTATATATAAAATAATCAAGTTTTTACAACATAGAAAATGAATTTAAGGTAGTAGTTCTATTCCAATCAAAGGGTTGAGATATTATCTCCCATTAATATGGAAGGTAAAAATCATTCCTCGGCATATCCATTAATAAAATGTTACTCATGATTCACCCAATGTATCTAAATTCACCATAACTTAATATAATTATGGTTTATGAAATACATAAAAGTATGCAACTCATGATAAGAAATAATAATCATTTTTAAATCGATGTATTGTTATACATGCTCGCAGATAGGAATATTCAATGACATAAAAACATGTATAATACTAACTAGATGGTATGTTATCATAATCTCCCATATTTGATATTACAATGCGTGAACGTCATTACAAAACCCTCATCCTCTTATGAGTACATTAACCAAATATTCTATATATTATCTTCCCTATCATAGTATATTATCTAAACATAAAACTATATTTAAGAATATCATCATAGCAGTTGAAGGTTCTCATCATAGCAGGAAACTACTATAATATTATCAATGTAATGTATACTCTAACACATTATTACATTAAATTCATGCATAAAATTTAAAATATGTAATAATATATTTTATTTTTATTCAAATCATTAAATACACATTTAATCAAAGTAAAATAACTTTGTCCTAGGACACAAAATCCAACATGAATCAAATCACTGTGAATTTATAGTACCTATATCTTATAAAAAATGTTTTCTTTGGTGAATTGCCCATTTTCACAATTAATTTATGATATCTAGACTCAAGTGAAATCTTTGAGAAGTATTGATCTCCTTTAATTTGATCAAACAATTCATCAATACGAGGTAGATGACACTTATTCTTGATCGTGATTTTGCTATGTTCATGATATCAATAAAATGATTCATTGATCTATCCTTAATAAAAAAAATTGAACTGGTGCACCCCATACTGAATAACAAAAACACACAAAATTCTCGTTCAGTCATTCTTGAGGTTTCTTCTTCAAATAATCCAATTCAATATGCATCATTCAATAATGAATCTTTGATATGGGAATAGAGCCTGGTAGGAGTGAAATTGAAAAATCAACCTCACATATTGTAGATAGAATATATAATTCATTAATAAATATATCCATATATTTCCAAAAAATATTAACATAATCACCTTTATGTTTCTACCATGTCATTTGAGGTAAGTATTCCTCATTATTGGGTATCAAGACACATATTTTTTAGTTTTCTTCTCATTGTGTTTTTGTGGATGTCTATATATTATTTGAGTATACTTGAGATATTTAAATTTTATTAAGTAATTTTTAGAGTTTTTTATTTTTTATCTTTAGAGAGATGATATTATATAACTTATGAACTATGTTAGTTCTATTAACATTATGCATAGAGACTAAGAATTCCTAAATGATGGAGATATATCTTAAATAAAATATAAATAATATTATATTTTTTAGATATAAAATAATTATAATATTGGTAGGTTATACTGTATAACATACATTACATCATGTATTGTTGTATGCATTGATATAGGGATGTTCTAAAGAGAGGTATAGGGATACCACACTACATCTTTATTCATAGAATAGTGTATGGACTAGCCATATCCTAATTGTTATGATAATAGTTAATCATATTGTACGATTAATAATAGGAAGTAAAATGTTAAGTGTTAACATTTAGATCTATTCTATGAAAGGATATTATTATTATTATTTAAATTTAATATAAGAAAAAAAATTGATAGATTCAATGACTAATTTAAATGTTAAATGCATTCTTCGACTGAATTTCTCCAATATTTAATATTAGGATTTATTTGGATTACTAAGAGGGGGAGGGGTTAATGATTGATCCTATTTTTATTTTATATGTTACTTCCTTTTAAACTAAACCTCTTAAACTAGTGAACGTTCTCAATACACTCAATATAATTTCTTAACCTTTAATCATATGCATAGATAAAATAAAGATAATGACACAGGTCATTTACATGGTTTGGTTACCTATGCCCTCTATTTACCATTTTTGTTATTCCCCCAATAATTATTCTCTACTAGATTAACAACATCTTAAATAAAAGAATAAATTATGTTCTAATAAATTTAAAATTCCATTAGAAGATTAACTTCTTAAAAAAAATATTATCCAACAAATAAAAACCTCTTAAAAACATGAGGAAATCTCTTTAGTTCTTGATAATGGTGCTCCCCAACAAACAAATCGATCAAGGGATATGCATGTGTACTCCTTAAATGATATCTTTAACAGATTATAGCATGAACCTAATAGTCATGAAACTTCAACCACCTTGATAAAAATAGTATCAGGACTCGCATTTTTAGGAATAATTCCTGCCTCACATGCATGAAAAAATGTGCCACTCCTCTATCTTCTCAATTATTTGAGTGTTCCTTCAATACACACCCTTCAACTATTTTTTTGAACCCACCAAATAGATTATGTGATCCTTGTAAATTAAATTTCATTTTTTTTCCATCTTTATGGGATATAAAACCCACCCATAACTACTCATAAAATACCACAATATTTATTATTTCACTAAAATAATACCATCTTTGTAGATAAATATTCTCACCATTTCAATGTGATTTAATTATAATAAATTCACCATTTAGATCACTCGATTTTTTTAAATCATCATAGATTCATGGAATAAAACTGAGTCCCATGATTATTGATTAATTTAATAACAATTAAATAATATTCATATTAGGTTATCTTAATTGTGACATTTTACCTACCAATATTCACTTCACCATGGTGTGGTGATTATTTTTTGGTTGTTTTCCATTAACATGTTGAACACTATGTTGTGGTCCTATCCTATTGAGTGTTTTTCATAGGAACTCCTGAATTAAACCATGATTAATATTTATTTTTCCCTTCCCCATGTTACATAGGGATTATCTCAAGAACTATTCCCAACTCTATGACGTGGGACTACTTGTTTTAGCCTTTAAAAAATAAATTCTTCAGTATAGTTATTCTTCCTCAAACCATGGCCACTATTTTTCCAATTTTGGGACAAAACATTTTTCATATGTAATCTAGAATCTCAAAAAGGGGACCAACACAACATGTTCCCTTTTAAATTTCCTAAAACATGTTATATAGGTGATCTGGAATCTCATAATGAGGATAACCACAACATTGCCCCTTTCTAATTGCATATGTTATCCATTTTCTTCTCAACATGACCTATGCTATGGGCATAAACTTCACATTCATTTCTCTTGAATCTTATTCAATGTATTATTCATCTCATATTATTACATATTGACATCAAAACATAATTAAATTATTAACAAAAAGTATAATCAGTTCTAATTGTCCTAATAATCCCCTGGATGTTTTTTCAATACCATAAAAAATATCAAAAACTAAATTGGTGAATTTTTTTATATTCCCATCTTCTACCCATATTTTTATTTCCCTCACATATAAAAACAAAATTAAATGTTTGAATAATGATGTTTTCTCATCTTATCCCCTTAGAAAAATCTTCTCCTCCCCTATATCTCTTTAGTGAGAGGGATAATATCATAAGTTACTTAGAAAATATCCTTTTATTAATCTAATCTTACTCTACATGGGATAACCTCAAGTATAAAAAAAATAGAGATATAAACATGGTTATATTAGTTGTCTATAAAAGTTAATCATGTGATAACATGTTCATGAAATCTCATATTTCCCAACATCTAGGTTACCTAAAATATATTTATCTTGAGCCTCAACCATATTCCTTGACACATCATCAAATCCATTAATGTGTATAAACTAAAACCCAATATATATCATATTCATTGAAACACAAAGTCCTCTTTGATAAGGATATGGAATATATTCATAAAAATGACTGTGAGTGTCAATGTAAACCCTCATATCCATTTTTTTCTATGTTTCTAAGAAATTTAAATTTTTATAAGTTTCATCTTAATGTTTCTCCCCCTTAAGGGACAAGTTCATATTATCTTAATTATAGAGAATTAATATATTTACCAATCATAATCTTCTCAATATGGAAGATACATCCTCAAACTTATTCAATTCTATGTAGGTTAGAACATGAAATAAAAAATTAAGGGAATAAATATGGACCACTTTGTGCCTTATAGGTAAAACATAGGTTGAGAGTTTCCTCTCAAACTAAGAAATTATTTCCTTTCAATGTCAACAATATTTCCCTTATCATTTTCCATCAACAGTATTTTTTTCATATTTCTTCTCTATAACATCTTTATTATGTGAAGAACTTTTCTTTACATCAGTTTTCAATACAAATTTAGTTTACTCATCTTGTTCTATAAATTTCTTTATTCCAGTTTTCATCCCCATTTTATCACAAATGATCACTATTTTTTATTTCATATTTATAGGTAAAGACAATTTAAACCAACACAAATAGGATTTGTGTCTATACCTTTCATATCACCAATAATAATTATTTAATTTTATATTCCATGATTAATTCATGAAATTTCCATGATATTATTATTATTTCCCACCATGATCCTTCTTTTGTCTTTATATTTTTGGTTTAATTAGATTATACTCTTATTTATATAAGGAAGAGTTCCTCTCAACAACTTTCTTGGTCTAACCTTATACCAATTTTTTTATAGAAAAGATTCATAATGTTCTCAATCATCCTCTACTAGTTTATTAAAGTATTATCTCTCCTCATTCAGCTCATGATGAATTGTGAAACATATAAATTATGTTTCAAACAACTCTTCTTTCTTTTAATCCATACTTTATTCAAGATCACTTAGTATTTTTTTCACTCACAACTTCCTTAAGATTTGTTTCTTGATCTCATTAATGCATGTCAGGTATTTCTGGACATGATTTTCTTTTTACTTCAGCCTCCTTCTAGTTTTCTTTCTCAATATTCTTATTTTGTTTCTTTAGTTATTTTATTTATATCATATATTAATATATATATATATATTTAAAATGTACTCTTGTTTTTTCATTCTTCTCCATCATCAATACTTCTTGATGATTCAATAGTTTTCCCTAAGTGGGAAAATAAGGTTACTTCCTTTTCTAATTTGTTTTAATTTCTAAAGGATACATAATTATTTTTCAAAAATATTCTTATTTTAGTGTTGGGATTATTATTCTTCTTATCTTATCTATTTATTTGGGTAATTTATTCCTTTTCATTTGATTTAGACTCATCAACCTTCTTCTTTGGGAAAAAATTTTCAGTGTGACAAGTAATATTACAATAAAAACATCTAATAGATTGCCTATATTTTCCATCCCATATTACATTTAAGAATATATTTTAGAAGAGAGAATTTTTTTAGATATTAATTATCTTCCACATTTAAATCATAATGCTCTTCATTTACTCTACCTTTTCCTTTTCTCATGGCCTCAAATGATATATAAAAAATTTATTTCCTTTTGGAATTTGGTTCTTTCCTCATTTTATAAAAAATTATAAGTTTATCAAGTTAGTCTCACTAAATATTTTCTTGATCACACAAAGTTGATACCAAATGATCAAACCAATATGGAAATTTCCTCATAAACAACTTCAAAATTGTGGATTATTCAAGTTTCTCAGAAAATCCATGAATAATTCTAACTATATTATATATCCATGTGAAATAGATATCATTCACTTCATAATCAACCATATAAATATCCTAAAATTGTCTACTTTAATCTTATAGAACTCCTTACTTCACATTGATGTTTCCGTCATAGGTGATTATTAATTTGTCACATATTTACTTTGATGTTATAACACCCATTACATTGGTTGGAACCTTCTCTAATAAAGACAAGAAAATATAATTACTTTCCTTTACATACATTAAGAAATTCATTTTTTAGTATTTTTGTTATAATAATTTTCAAGAATTGGTTGAAATACCACTGTAGAATATTCCATAATATCAAAGACAATTTAAAGGAGGTAAGACAGATTATTATTCCTCTAACTATTGTAGTTTGTTACATAAAAATCAAGAACCCCTCGTTTCTCTATAGAATTGATATTTATATGTGTTCATGGATCTAAGTGGTAAAAATATCTTTTATAACTTATATAGGTCAGATTATATCATTGAGAGGGGGATGGGGTGAATTAGTGGTCCTGTTTTTCTTTTTCAACATACTCCCTTTAAAGCTCAACCTCTTGAACTAATGAAGGTTCCAAATGAACTCAAAATAATATATGAACCTTACCTCATATGAAATGATAAAATAAAGATAATGGTATACAATATTTACAATGTTCAGCTACCCATGATAACTTCTTTAACATGTTGATTAGTCCACAAAACATGTATTCTATAATGTATCAATAATGTCTAAGAAAACATAATCCAATGTGTCATCTCCAATTTTAGTGTCCACTAGAATAAATGTTATTCTATAAATATAATCCAAAAAAATAAAACATCATAAAAACATTGGGTGATCTCCCAACCTCTTAATGATGTTCACCCTCCATGAATAAATGGATCAAGAGATCATAACATGTACAACTTTATGATATTAAATAGTTGATGGTGCTGGAATTGTATTATTGAAATATTATGAACCTTTATATAGAGAGTATTAGGAATCACTTCTTCATGAATAATATCTACGACACAAGAAAAACCCAATTCCCATCTCCTTCATATTCTATGTTCTTTGATATTTTCCTCCTCACACCCTCCTCTATTGTTAGTTGATACCTCAAAATTGATTTGTAAATATGTGTAAATTAATTTGATACCATTTTATTATTTTTATGGGCTATGAAAATTGATTATAAATCCTAATGAACTCCCATTATATCCCCCATAGCAGTCAAATGGTAATTTCATTTTGGATCAATATTCTCACCACTTTAGCATGAATCAGTTGAAATTGATTCACCAATTATATTTCTAAAAACTCCTTTGAATCTTGTAGGAATTATGGATTAAAACAAAGTCTTTTGATTATTTATACATTAAATAACATTTCAAGAATCTTCATAGTACATTCTCTTAATTATGACATGGAACATTCCAACATTCCCTTCAACATGGCTTGGTGAATATTTTTTTCATTTTTTCTTAAACACAATGAACACTATAGTATGGTACTCTAATATTTCCTATTTTTAATAGACACTCCTCTATTTCAACAAAATAATCACTAAAGTAAGTTTATCTTTATCCATGTAATACAAGTATTCTAGAAAAAATTGCACCCACCTCTAAAATGTGGGAATTTTCATGTTGGCCATTTTAAAATCAATTTATCAATTTATTGATTCTTCCTAGAATCACAGACACCATTGCACCCATATTAGGATGAACTGTGTTTCATAGGTGAACCAAAATCTAATCATGGGGACCACAACTATGTGTTACATTACTAATTTCATGAACTATATTGTACAGGTGATCTAAAATCTCTTCATTAAGAGGAACCTAGTTTTTCCCCTTTCCAATTTCCCAAGTTGGGAATTTTCTTCTCAATTATAGCTATGTTATGGAAGTTTCCATGAACATCCTTATTCAATAATATTCTTCAATAACTTATTCGTATCTTCTCACCATATATCTTTATAAAAAAACTTATTTTATTAATAAAAAATATATTCGAATGCAATATTCCTAATAGCTTTAAATTACATCATTACTCAAACCTTATGTAACATTTTCGTTAATTCTATAAATAATTGGGTAGTATAAATGAGGCATATATAATTAGGTTTAATCCTTGAGAATAATATATAGATTCTTGTCAATTAATCTTAGAAAAGGTTTTCTTATCCTTCTCCATTTATCCTAGAGAGGTAGTAGAATATTTATCTCAAAAAGAATACTCTTTCCCTAGAATTAGGTTATTAATTATCCCTTGTATAACTTAAGAGAAATGATTATTTTGTTTTTTTATAAGCAATCTTCATTAAATTTGTGATCAAACACTGGATACATATACATATTCGATGCTTGAAATATTTTTATTTCATATTAACAGTGTTTTTGGTTACAATATCACAGATTATATTAACATAAATTTCTTTATATTTCACTTCAGGAATAATTTTTTTTTGTTCCTATGTAAAATTAAAGTTTTATATATAAAAAACCACATATATAAAAGTTATGAATTAATTTTAACTACTATTAAAACATTCTTGTTTTCTATTTTCATGGTATTGGAAGAGTTAGAGGTGGCTTACAGGGTTGTTTAAGTAGTTGGGTTCTGGTTTAGAGACTACATCCATGGAATGCAGTACCCAGTCACCTTGTACCAAGAACCTAGTGGGATACCCAAGTGTTTCACTATCCATTAGAGTTCCACTGGGTTCCTGGTGGCCTTTATATGGGTCCTAAATTTGGGAATGGGTACTCAGTGATAGAGTGGTGGGTACCTAGTACCCCCTTGGTGTTTTAAAAAAAATAAAATTAATTGATTAATTAATTATTCACTCTTTTTGAACCCAACATAGTCAAACATATACCCCTATTCTATTTGGCCTATCCTCCTTCCAAGAGTAGATCTCTTTAATTCTTTATCATTTTAACAAGTCATACATCACAGGATGTATCATATGGTATATTTATGACTCCTCTAATCATTCTTATTATTTTTCAAAAAAATTACATGTGTTGGTAGTTATGCCTACTTTTATTTATTTTTCAATTTTTCTTGATTATATCTATTTAAGTTTGAATTAGTAAGTGGCCTTCGAAAAGAAACACATTACTTATCAAAGGTAGGTGGGCCATTTCTTTCTTGATTTTATTTTCTTTCTGGTCAGGAATCGTATAAAATATAGTAAACACTTATTTATTGTATATGATTACAATTTAATTTAAATTTGTTTTCCTGAATTTATATAGTATAATTAGAACCCATTAGGCTAGGAGTGGCTCATGTGAGGTTTGAATAAAAACCACTGGTCATTGATGATCAATTTATATCTGAAATTAATATTGAAACCATGAATTGAGACCCAATTTTGGTGCCTATGATAAATAATTGACCTTTGGAGTATCGTGCAGTTTCCTAGTGAGATCCTTGGAAATATTTGGATAGTGTATAGGCTGTGTTAGGGGTGAGTTATCCTATGACTATAACTTTTAGGGGGATGATAGATTTGAGTGCATGGACCTATTTTCTATGTTTTGTAATATATCATTTTTGGAAGAGAAAAATATATGTCATCCACATTACCACCAAAGTCATGACATTTTCCTCACATAGGTGGAAAAATATAGTTTGAAGATAAAAGTATATTCAATCCTAAATAAGAAGAAAATTGGATATCTATGTGTTTCATGATTTATCACTCTTTGAGGGATGTATATTCATTAAAAATGTTTCCAATTTTGGTGATGTGGTGGTATGAACCTTCTACTGAGAGAGGGTTGTTAATCTTATCCATTATTGGTTAAAAATGTTTTAAAACTATAAAACCCATTATTTATCAACTATTAGTCATTATTTCCATTGAAAAAATCTTTTTTATGGTGGAATCCAATAGAAATACGAATATTTTGTTTTCCAGGCTTCAATTTAACTTCTCATGGATCCCAAAAGTTCTTATGGATCAAAATTTATGGGTTTTCTATATTGGGATTCATTTTAGCCTACGGAAATTTCAATAAAGGTAAACATCCTATAAATGATCAAAAGTCATTTTTTGTGATCTCAGGGAATCCATTTGTGGCAACATAGTTATTTTGAGGTCATGTAATCCCTTTTTGTATGGGTAGTTCCTTCCAAGATGTGTATTAACTTCATGATAGTGTACTTCCTTCATGGTTAGCAGTTATTTGGGATGTTCCCAAAGACTTGATTCAGGGTCATGTGCTACCTTCATGAATGGAATTCTTTAATAGTGTACTAATATGAATCCTTCATATATTTGAGGTTACTTCAAAGTCACGAGCATCCTTTAGTAATATGTGAATTTCGAAAGCTCAAAATAAATAAATAAAATACTAGAATTTAATAAATCAAAATAATCCATTTTGATCCTTAGGTATGTGACCCCAATCAACCATACCCACTTTGTTCAGTGTTAAAGTATCTCAGAGCATATCAAAATGATTGTACCATCGATTATAATCACCTGGGGGTCTTTAACCCATGGATATAATGATAAAAAACGGGGGATAAAATCACACATGTATATAGTGTAACTACCTATTGTGATCTCAATATAGGACTCACACCAAAAGTATTTCTCTATCCTAGTATGCAGTGGTTTCGGTAGTTGATCCATATTAGTGTGGGAGACTCCACCATCCATGTCAAATACCCCACAAGACCTGAAATCTCACATATTTCCATATATCTCATCTACCTAGAACCAATGAATCCCCGCTCCAAATTTATTTCTTCCAAATCATTATTATCATAGACCTCCCCTATGTGTATTTTCTTACCCATGAACACATACCCCCCATAGATTGTTATATTTCTATGGAACATGGACTTCCCCTATGGTTATTTTCTCAACGAAGTATCTTGGATCACCATGTTGGGTGGCTTCATCTGTTATCATAGACCACCCCTTATGGGATTTTTCTATTCATAAAAAATAAACACCATACAATATACATTTTCCAGTTCAAAAAAATACCACCCTAAGGGAATATACCATGTAACATTGTATATAAATAGATAAAATAATTTTTTTTTGAAAATCTGAACCATATAATATTGTCCATTCCAAAGAACACACTCTCACTTTGGTAAGTATCATTATGGTATCCACTTGGATCCCTATGTCACCACAATGTTTGGGTACTGCACCTGGGTTCTCTGGTCATATTAAATTCTTGGTTCATCACCTATCTCAAACATCATACACCTCAAAAAGGACAAAAATATACACATCTTCATTGGCCACACCCGGAATCACCCTAGGAGTTGTCTTAGAGCCCTTCTCAAAACCACAATTCACCACTAGGTCTCTCCTAACACCCAAACCATCATCAAAATTCCCAAGCCTACAACAAAATTATGCACATCTAAAGATGGAGGGACACTTACCCCTAGTCCAATTCAAAATGTCAATGGGATCCAAGGTGTAATTAGGTCTATATATAGTTCATAGGGACAAATTCTTTCTCCAAGTCACTACAACATTATCGAATGGTCTTATGGGTGTCCCACACAAATACCCCAAGGTTCCACTCATTTTGGTAACACCTTTCAAGGGGTATGGATGTCACATTGTTGGACTCCTCTAGTGTGATCATGTTTTAATGCTCAAAAATCATGAAAATAATGTTAATTATGCTAATCATATTTGTATGAAGAATCTCACAAGTTAAGCATAATATTGTTCTATTATGTTTTATTATAACAAAAATTATGTTTAATCCTTTCTCTGAATATTACTGCTTAAGACTATTTACAGGTATTTGGATTAGTCTAAGAAATCGTAACTCTGACACCGGTCTTGGATTTTGGAAAACTCCAAGACACCACGAACCAAACACCGTGATCTAGACACCATGACCCAGACACCATGACCTAGACACTGTGACCCAGATATAATGACCCAGGCACTGTTACCTAGATAGTGTGACCCTGACACCATTCTCCCAGATACCATGACTCAAGCACCGATCAAAGTTTTAATAAAGGACTAGACATTGCTACTAGTGACACCATGATTCTGACACCGCATATGTTCTACTAGTTCCTGGTCTCAATGCTATTGTGGCAATGTAACCCTCTCACCAATCAAAGGAAAAGGATAGGAAACCATTTCCTAGTGAAATTGCTTACAAGTGACATTGTTTCATGACAAACTGTGACACCATTCTTTAATATTTTATTGTTGTTCTCAATTTAATTTCTAACAGTTATATTCGAGTTATTAAATGGAACTAACATCATTAATGTATCTTTGTAGACATGTCACTAACAGTACAAGTTATGAGGTGAAGAATACATGCATCTTGTTCACTTCAACATGTGCGCCCCTAATTAAATGTATGATAAGTATGGCTCAAAATATGTGGAAATGAATAGTGAAAAAGTGAATTCATGCATGCAACAATGTACCACTGAAGAACACACAAAGCACTCTCGATCACCAAAGGCTTCACTTCCACAGATTAGAGACTCAAACATCTTTGTAGTATCAACTAAAGGAACAGGATATACATAGTTCACATAATTGAACTAGAAACCAAAGCACCAGACTTGCGATAATCTATTTTCCACAAGAGGACTCGATACATTCATCTACTTCATCCTAAATATCCAGATTTGCATAGAATAACATTCAGATCACATCTAATCCTTTTTCATCATCTTTACTCTTTTGTGTACTATTTTTAGATTTCGAGCTGTGTGTGTGTGTTTGTCTGTATTAAAACACACAATGTCTCTTGTATTAAACTAAAGGATACAAGATATCCTTCCTCTCATATCTTCTTACATCTGTTTAATCCCATGGATAAGTGTGGAATAGGTCCTTGTGTGACCTGGTATCTTATTCCCATGAAGAAAAGTGGAAGAGGTTGTGTGACCTGGATAGTCCTGTGTAATATTTTTTACCCTGATCTAGGGTGTGGATTAAGTTTATTAATATAAACTACTTGGTGGAATGTGATCACCAAGTGGAGTGGATTAAGTTTTTGCTTGAGACTAAACCACTTGTTTTATCCGCTGTGTCTTTTAATTTAGTTTTTCTTTACTTTATTGTAAGTTTCCAAAAAATATATTTTACTTTGATTTCTAGTCATGGATAGAAGTTATAACTCTTTTACCTTATTATAATATCTTCAAAATTTGTATCAATAACTCACATTGATATTACTGAGAATTAATCAATCTTATGAGAAGTTATTTGAATAGTCAAACTATTATAACCGTATTACCTTGATTAACTGTCTTGTATTCATTTTTATTGGGGAATATTTTTAAGTGAATTTTTAACAATTTTTTTATAGATACTCATTTTACCCCCCCTCTTGAGTACTCTACTACGACCAACATTTGGTATCAGAGGAATTGTTTCTTATTAATGCTCTATATTAAAATATTTTCAACTATGATTTTAGTTTCACTTTAAAGATCTAACAATTTATATTAGTTCTAAATTTATATCACTTTAAAGGTATTTATTTATTATGGAAAATTGTCAAGAAGTTGTAACAACAAACAGACCTCCATTATTTAATAGAACTAATAGTACCCAATGGAAAATTAAGAAGAAATGCATTTAGATTGTATGGGTTTTGAAAATTGGTCTTTAATTGTATATGAGTATAAAATTCTTGTTACCGATAAAACTACTTGGGATGACCCAACTAAGACTGGTTATAATAATAACTTTAAAGAAATAAATTACCTATATTATGCCTTAGAAGATGAAGAATTTAACAGAATTTCTGTATGTAAAACAACCCATGAAACTTTGGATACTTTGTCTGCTTCACATGGGGGAACCAATAATGTGAAATAAATGAGACATAATGCTTATAATATTAAATATTATAATTTTAAGATGAATCCTAATGGGCCTATATTGGATATGTATCTTAGGTTCAAAAAAATATTCAACACAATGATCTCTCTGGGAAGAGAAGTAATATCCAAAGAAAAAATTATGAGGATTCTCCTATGCCTAACTAATAGGTGTAGAGGAAATTTTGTCTCTATTAGAGAGTCATGTGACATCAGTGAATTACCTATCAAAGAACTCATTTGGAATCTAATGATGTTAAAAGAAGAGCTAAATGTCAACAAGAAAGAGGGGGATGAACCCAAAATAAAATCTATGGCATTTAAGACCACTACCTCTAAACACAAAGAAAAAGAGAAACTGTAATCCTCTGTAGAAAGTTCCAGTAGTGAACAAAAATTAGTTGATAGTGATGAGGAGATAAATAAATTAGCCAGAAGGTTTAAGAAATTCTACAAAAGGAATAAATTATTCAAAAAATTTAAATTCAAAGGAAGATATAATCAAAAATGAAGTTACAAGAAGGATTGGAAAAGTGGTGAAAATTTTGATGATATAATATGTTATGAATGTAAGAAAAAGGGACATGTAAAGGATGACTGTCTCAAGCTCAAGTAAAAATGGAAATATGATGACAAAGAAAGAAAGTATAAAAAAAATGAAAGAAACTTGGAGTGATTCTGAGGATAGTTCAAGTGACTCAGAGTCTTCACATGATGAATAGGCTAACAAAGCCAACATATGTTTCATGAAATACACATCTGTGGTAACCCTAGAATCTCCTACACAAAATTCTTATAATTCTAGAGATGAAATTGATTCTAAAAATATGTATAATGAAAAAATGTTTGAGTATTGATATATTATTGAATAGACTTGTAATGAACTAAAAGATAAATACAAGTCTTTAAAGAAATAATATGCTCATTCCTCAACTATTAAATATGAACTTGTTATAGAAACAGAAAAAATTGTCAATTACTCAAATAAAACAATGAATTAATGTTAGCTAATGAGAAATTGAAAATGGACCTTGAATGGTTTTCTAATGGTAAAGATACCTTGGTACAAATACTAGGTAAAAAAATTTCGTCTAAATACACTAATTGTGTTGGATATCAACCTAGTGAAATAATTTTTGGAAAAACCATTTTTTTTTCAAAATCTAGTACATACATCTTTATTTCTATTTTAGGAAAACATTATTCTAGTTCAAAATATGATACATTCTCTACTTCTAGTGTCTCTAGTCCAAATAAAGTTTATTTCTCAAATACATTACACAATTCTTATAGGAAACCTATGACGAAGATGTGGGTTCTTAAAGAACTATTTACTAATATCACTAGACCCAAACAAATATGGGTACCAAATTCTATATTTATTTGACTATTTTTGTAAGAAAATTTGTTTGAAGGGCTCCTATAAAATTTTATGGTACTTGGACAGTGGGTGTTCAAGACACATGACATGATATTATTCATGTTTCAAGATCCTAATAAAGATTTATGGTGGTCATTTCACCTTTAGTGACAATGATAAAGTAAAAATCATTGGCCTAGGACAAATCGGTAACCCTAACTCAGTTTTAATTTCTAAAGTACATTTTTTTGATGGACTGAAATATAATTTTCATAGTAATTTAAAACTATGTCCTGATGAATTTCCTGATAAATTTTAAAATGATTCTTTCAATGTTTTTAATTCTAAAAATAAATTTATATTTTTTTCATTAAGAAATGAAAATGTATATTCTGTTAACATAGATTCATTAGTTTCTTAAAATGCTTCATGTTTAAGTGTATTTCATAAGGTGTCTTGTATTTGACATAGAAGATTAAGACACTACAATATTCACACCATTAGAAATCTATCTAGAAAATTTTTAGTTAATGATCTACCCAAACTAGTATTTCTAAATGATAATGAGTCTAATCCTTGTAAAAAGGGAAAACAACAAAAAATTTCTTTCAAACCAATGAAAGATGTTTCAACTTCTCAATCTCTCGAGTTGGTTCACATGGATTTATTTCGAATATCTAGAGTTTCTAGTTTAAATTGGAAGCACTATATTTATGTTCTTGTAGATGAATTTTATCTATATACTTGGACCTTTTCTTGGCTCACAAAAGTGAAGCCTGCTCTCATTTAACCAAGTATATTAAAACTATATAAAATATTAGTTGACTTAAAATTAAATAACTAAGAGTTGACCATGGATGTGAGTTTTAAAATTAAGAGTTTGAACCGTTTTTCTCAAAAAATGTCTAGAGTCGTAATTTCTATTCCCCTAGAACACCTCAACAAAATGGAGTCATATAAAGAAGAAATAGTTCCTTGCAATAAATTTCTATAACCATGCTTAATTAATATAACTTACCAATTTTTTTGGGATGATTATATAAATACAACAAGCTATATTATTAATAGAGTGTTGATTATACCTATTATTTATAGAAATCCATATGAATTGTGGAATAATAGAAAATCCAAAGTAAAGTACTTCAATGTCGTTGGTTGCAAAGTTTATATCATCAATACCAAGGAAAATATTGAAATTTTTTTATCCAAGAGTGATGGGGGAATATTTCTAGGATATTCGATCTCTAGTAAAGTCTAGAGTGTTTTTAATAAAATAACTAAATGTGTGGAAGAATCTTTTCATGTCAAGATTGATGAGACAGATCCACATAAACCTAAGGCCTCCGTAGAGAATATTGAGGATGATATGTAAAATATAGACATTAATGCTAAATCCTCTAACCATCTTGTAAAGAGATCTATGAAAACTTCCAGTTCTAGAAATTCTCCAAATTCAATCCATTATGAACTAGAACCAAGTGAAGAACCTGAAATAACTATCCCTACCTTTCCTAGACCAACTATAACTTTTAAGAACCATCCCTTAGATGTTGTATTTGGATATATTGATAGAGGAACACAAACTAGAGCTTCTTTGATAAATAAAGTTGAACATCAAGTTTTCTTGTCTCAACTTGAACCTAAAAACATCAATGATGTTATTAATGATGAATTTTGGGTGATGGATATACAAGAAGAACTTAATCAGTTTGAAAGGAACAATGTATGGAAACTTGTTGATATACCCAAATAGATTTTTACCATAGTCACTAAGTGGGTGTTTATAAATAATGTATATGAAGCTGGTAACATAGTTAGAAACAAGGATAGATTGGTTGCACAATGCTACAGTCCAGAAGAAGGAATTGACTATGGGGATACCATTTCACCAATAGCTAGACTTGGAGCCATTAGAATATTTATTTTATATACAGCACATCAAAATTCCAAACTATATCTAATGGATATCAAGAATGCATTCCTAAATGGGTATATATCTGATGATTTTTTTGTTGAACAAATCCCCAGTTTCACAAATCCTCACTTTCCAAATCATGTTTTTAAACTATCAAAATATTTTTATGGTTTAAAACAAGCTCCAAGAGCTTGGTATGATATATTAAGTACTTTTCTTATTTCCAAATTTTTTACAAAAGATATAGCAGATCCTACACTTTTAATAAAATCAATTTCCAATGATGTTTTAGTAGTTCCAATTTATGTAGATGAAATTATTTTTGGATCTTAAAAAATTTATTAATGTATTAAGTTTTCTAAAATAATGATAAATGAATTTGAAATGAGTTTAATGGGTGAACTAAAATTCATTCTTGGATTCAAATATTTAAATATAAAGATGGTATTATTTTAAATCATAAAAAATATACTAAGGATATTCTAAAACATTTTGTCTTAGAAAGCACTAAAAGTAGTGATACTCCAATTAGTACTACATGTAAGTTGGATCTTGATGAAGATGGAAAATCTGTTGATCGAACCCCTTATAGAAGAATGATTGGAATCTTACTCTACTTAACTTCTAGAAGAATGGATATTATGTATATTGTATGTATGTGTGCTCTCTTTCAATAAAACCCTAAAGAGTCTCATTTATATGTTGTTAAAGGATTTTCAAATACCTCAATCATACACACAATCTAGGACTATTTTATCCTAGAGGATAATAATTTGAGTTAGTTAGCTATTATGATGCTGATTTTGGTGGTTTTATGTTATATAGAAAATGATCATCTAGAACATGTCATATTTGAGGCAAGTTTCTAGTGTCTTGGTATAGTAAAAAGTAAAAGTCTGTTTCATTATCTACTGCTGAAGCTGAATAAATAAAAGCTGGAAGTTTTTGTGCACACATATTGTGGATGAAACACAAATTACTAGACTATGGATATCAATTCAGACATTTTCCTTTAAATTGTGATAATATATGTTTTTTAACATTTTAAAGTATCCTATTTCATACTCCCGGACAAAACATACTGATGTAAGACATCACTTTTAGAGAGACCATTATCAAAAAAGTTATATCACTTTGGAATTAATTGGAACTGAATATCATCTTGATGATATATTCAATAAACCATTAAATTATTAAAGAATAAATTACATCATACATGAATTAGGAATGATAAATTTTAAGTTAAAGGCTTTTGGTCTTGAACTCATTGTTTCACAGGTTTCGGTTTCATGTTTACAGTTTCACAAGTTATTATTTCACACTCACTATCTAACATTTATGGTCTCACATGTTATGGTCATATAATTTATGTCACCTATTAATAATTTCACGAGTCATTATTTTCACTTGCTATCTAAACATTACATTCACAACATTTTTAGTCACACCATAAGGATGACATTGTGACTATCTTTTCATGTCTCACCATGACAACCTGTTCCAGTCTCACCTTAAATACTTGGTTTTTCTATTTTCTATAATTTTATTTCTTATATAATTGTGTTGATTATTTTATTGTTCTTTTTCCCCACATTTTTTACAATGTATGGACTTCCTAAATGATAAAAAACCTATATTTTTCACTTTTCTCATCACTCGATATTTCCTCTCTCGAAACCGAAGCCCTTGCCTTCCAAATATCATGCACTACTTCAACTCTTTCTCGTTATTGAAACCAAAATTTAATTCCCAGAATTAAGTGACCCTCTTAGTAGACTCCAAATAAGTTAAGGCCTCACAATAAAGCAAGAAAGGTACCGTGAATAGCACCTAAAGGACCACAGATTCCTAGTCTAGTAAATAAAACAATCATACCTGAAAAGGATGTATATATGAAGTGGGTATTTTCAAATAAGTCACTAATCCTGAAAGTTCTGACAGAATAAGGTTAGTTGGATTGGTTTACTAAGGAAAAATGACCCATTTATCCAAAACTTGTTACTGAGTTTTATCAGTATGTCTAGTTTTCATTCAATCCTGAAGATGAATTTGTTGTAAAAAGAAGGATTAATGGAAAAAGGTGTAAATTTTCATCAAGGTCATGGGATGGATACCTAGAGATACCTCATGAAGGAATATATGAGTATAATTAGTGAAAACCTACTCATCCTAGTGATATTTTAATCTTGGAATAAGCCTTGGGATGTCTAACTGGAAATAAGATGAAAAGAAGGGAAATTGCGGGTGAGATGGATGGTGAGAAAGGGTTTCAATTTAAGTTTTTCAGGAATCTTATTAGTACAAGTAAAGGGTATTTTTCTACACTTAATTATCAAGATTTATTATTGACACATCTTATGAAAAATTGGCACATTATTAATCTATGTAAGTATATTATACTCTATATATGTGAATTAACAAAGACAACTTTGAAGTCTACCTCTTTATTCTATTCAAGATTAATCTCTACAATTTTGTCTGCTAAAGGAGTGGTTGGACTGAATGAAGAAGTCATCAAATATTATCATTTCTTCATCTATAAGGATACAATCATAAGTTTTAAGATAATATGGAAGCTATGGAAACATTATTGGTTATAGGACAATGAAAGGCTTTATGAAAAGTTAAATCCCATTGAAAATCCCTCAAGGCCTAAGGACAAGCGTATCCCAAGCCTAGAATCTGATGAGTTGGTGTAATACTCAATTTAAGAAGAATATGATGCAGAAGTTGCATTTGTGGATAGAACTTTATTAGAAGAAGAAGACAATGGCTTACCTGAACAGAAAGTTGATGAACAAAAAGGTGGTGGAGAAATAGTTGATAATGGGTTTGTTGATAAAGAAGGACCAACTGCTGGTCTGGAAGAGCAAGGTGTTCTTGAAGAACATCTTAGAGAAACTATTGTTGAGAATGTTCCTGTAGTTGTGGAAAGGTGTGAAGAACAAGTTGAGGCATAATTAATCCTGTCAGCTGAAGAAAGAATGGAACAAGCCTTTCGACAAGATAGATAATAGATTGGTGATCCTGACTTTGATGCAAATATGGAAATAGGTCAAGAGATTGGGTATCTAACTCTTAGAGATGATGCACAAATTGAGGGGGAGAAAACCCCCATTCTGGAAAGTACTCAAGTACAAATATCTATTGAGACAATTCCTATAGACAATGTGTAAAAATTTCCAGGCTATTTTGATTTCTCAGACTCTCAAGTTGCCTCAATGAGAAGAATCAATCTTAAAACATCTTTTCAATTGAAATTTTCTTCTCCACTTGGAGTTAATCCTGCTAAGGATCCCAAATCTATTGTGGTTTCTGAACCAGAGATTTCAAAAGAAGCTCCAAGCTATGTAATCCATGATGAATTAAAAGTTTTTTTTTTGAAAATATGTTTGTTGGATTTGAGAATATTTTAAAAGATCAATATCTTATGGTAACTCATCTAAGTGAACAAGACTACAATATGATTTTTATAAGCTTTTTTGGAAAACTCATCCCTGGAAGTTGCATGAAATTCAAGATGTAAGAATTGAAAATCAGCTAATAAGTGAGGAATTTAAATCTCTAATGTCTTTGGGAGGAGTAACTGATGAAAGAGATTGGAACTTCTGAACCTCTTATTGCTTGATTCATCATAGAGGATGCTGATAAGATAGTAAAAAAGGTTGAAACACTCATCCGACTAAATCTGGTCTCTATTGCTGAGAAAATTATCTCAAAAAATGAAAAGTTGTCATAATAAATTCTAAAATTGGAATCATAAATGGATGATTTTCCAAGCATCTTCAAGTAATCTGTTGAAACTGTTGTCACGAGTCTTCTTTCACCATCTGTAGCCATCTATGCTCCTTCCTCCTCGGCCAAGACTGCTCAATCATCTCAATTGATAGAAAGTGAAATTTGGAGAAAGGTTATTTAAGAAGAGCATAAATCCTTGATAAGTCCATTTTTTAATGAAAGTCTCTCCAAAATTGTTCAAAAAAGTGAAACATGTCCATGACATTGTTCAATTGTACTCTGAGGATGATTCTACGGCCTATGATGAGATTAAAAATAAGGTGTATTTATACATCAAAAGAATTTATAAAAAGCATCAATTGACAGGTCATTTAAATTATCTTACATAGAATTTAAAAATTCCTCCTGTGACTCAAGAATTTAAGGAACAAGTGCAGAAAATAAAAGATTTCAAACCCACCTTGGAGAAGTTTATTGATAATAAAGATGATTTCAAGAAGGAAATATAGTATGGTGGTGAGGTCATCACTGATTTCATCAATTTTCTAAAGCCCTATATTCATGTTCAAAGAACTACTATAGTGGCTCCTACAGCTGCTCCCTTGAGGCCTAGTTCCACCTCTTCTTATTTTTCTGCCTTTTCCCCTTATACAATTTCTGTCTCTCAGGCTCTATGCTAGATTAAACACGTTATTCATCATAAATCCCTTCCTCTACCTTTGACCAAAACCACTCTTTCACCATCTTGTTTTTTAAAGTGTTCTTCTTCTTTCTCACACCATTGGATCACTCTCAGCTACCACCATCTCTTCTACTCTGGTGGCTCCTCCTGCTGATTCTTACAAGGGAAAAGAGAAGTCTACTAACCCTGAAGAGAAGTGAAGGATGTCAATTTTATAGGAATGTTAATTATTTTTTTATCCAATGTCTACACTGAATCATATATTATTTTCCAATGGAATATGCCTTATTGTTGTTTGAGTTTTGCCTTACCCTTATATTGTGCTTCTTATTTTTATTTTGATAATCCCAAAAGGGGGAGAAATAAGAAATAAAGGACTTATTAACATTTTTCATAGTTCATATATGCAATTATTTGTGATCATCAAAAAGGGGGGGATTATGGGACTCCTCTTATTTGATCATGTTTTAATGCTCACAAATCATGAAAATCATGAAAATTATGACAATCATATTCTTATGAAGAATCTCACATGTTATTCTTTATATTGTTATATTATGTTTTATTATAAAAAAAATTAAGTTTAATTCAATCTTTGAATATTACTCAAGAATATTTACTGGTATTTGGCTAAGTTTGAGAAATCGTAAGTCTGACACCGAAACTAGATTTTAGCAAAGTCCAAAACAACATGACCCAAATACCGTGACCCAAACACCATGACCCATAGATTATTATCCAGACACCATTAACCTAACAACGTGACCTTGAAACCGTACTTCTATATACTGTGACTTAATCATAGGTCAAAGTTTTAACAAAGGAATAGACAGTGCTACTAGAGACACTGTGATTCTAACACATCATCTGTGGTACTGGTTCTTGATCTCAACGCAGATGTGGAACCATAACTAACTCACCAATCAAAGTAAAATGAGAAGAAACCATTTCCAAGTTACACTATTTCAAGACTAACTGTGACACCGTTCTTTAATATTTCTTTCGTTTTGAATTTAATTTATAACGGTCATATTCATGTTATTAAATGGTAATGGGATCATTAATGTTTCTTTGTAGACATTTCACTAATGGTATGAAGTAAAAGGTTCCAAATAAATTCATCATGTCGGCTACAACATGTTCACCCCTAATTAAATGGAAGATAAGCATGGCACAGGAATATGCAGAAGCAAACAGTGAAAAAGCAAACTCATGCATGCCATAACATACCACTGAAGAACTGCCAAAGCACTCTCAATACCTAAAGGCTGAACTACCTTTGATCAGATCCTCAAAAATCTTCTTAGTTTCAACTAAAATAAGAACTCAATATACATAGTTCACATTATTGAACTGAAAACCAGAGCACCAGACTTGCGATACTCTATTTTTTCACAAGAGGACTCGATAGTTGCATCTACATCATCCAAAAAGTCTACTACTGCATAAAATAACCCACAGATCACTTCTAATAATTTCTCATCATCTTTTCTCTATTTTGTACTCTTTTTATCTTTTGATCATTGTGTGTGTGTCTGTATTAAAACACAGACGGTCTCATGTATTGAAGTTATGGATACAAGATATCCTTCCACTCACATCTACTCACATATGTTTACTCCCATGGATAAGTGTGGAAGAGGTCCTTGTGTGGCCTAATAGCTTATTCCAATGAAGAATAGTGGAAGAGGTCATTTGACCTAGACATTCCTATGTACTATTGTTTACCCTAATCCGGGGTGTGGATCAAGATTATTAATATAAACTTATTAGTGGTAGCTGATCACCATGTAGAGTTGATTAAGTCTCATCTTGAAACTAAACCACTTGTTTTATCCGTTGTGTCTTTCCATTTAGTTTTTCTCTGATTTACTATATTTTTCAAAAAACTATATTTGACATTGATAGTTAGTATTGGATAGAAGTTATAACTACTTTTACGTATTATAATTTCTTCAAAAGATGTATCAGTAACTCACATTGATATTACTGAAAATTAATCAATCTTATGAGAAGTTATTTATATAGTCAAACTATTATAACTATATAACCTCGATTAACTGGATTGCATTTATTTTTATTGGGGAATATATTTAAGTGAATTTTTAATAGAAATTTTTATATATTTTCAATTTACCCCCTCTTGAGTACTCTACTCTGACCAACACACATGAAATCATAACAATTGTCATGTCCTTGTCCACCGACAATTATGGTATGTAAGACGGTGCATAGGTTCAATGTTGCCTTGGAACTTAACTCGTTTATTTTAAGGTAATTTATTTTAAATTAAAAAATTTAATTTAATTTAATGAAATATTAATAAGACCCTTTTTGAAGGTCAACACCGTAGTGGTGAGAAAATAATTTCATGCACTACAAATAAACATTCATAATACCAAAGGGAGAGATCCAATGACCACCTACCTCATTATTAGCTTTTCCCTTTAATTTCTAAAGGTCGATTATAGCTACCCAATCCCTTCTAGCCTCTTCCATGTTCAAATGTGCTTATATTAATGACCCTAGATCCTATCTCCATCCATAGAACCCATAAATAGTAATTTAAGAATTTATAATTAATTAATAAAATTAACATAAACTAAAAATAATTTTGATGAATCACTGGATGCCTCTATTACACTGAAACCAGGTTTGAAAACCCATAAGAGGTCCTCATAAAACTATAAAATCATCATATTCTTTTTTTATAACCAGAGAAAAAAATTCATAATTAATTATATTTATTTTTTGGGCAAAATAATGAATAAATCCATGATGTGACATTACTTCATTATAATAACATGTGATGGTAGGCGTACATTTTCTCAGAACATCCCTTTATAAGGTTGAACAAAATCTCCATCTCAAATGACTAATCCCAAAATTATCTTATGGAATTAAATTCAACCCCCTAATGGGATATAAGAAAAATGAAAGAGAATTTAGGAGGAGAATAGATATCACCATAGAGATAGGCTCTTATTTGGTCACTAGAAATGTCAAATGGAACACCCCAAATCCTAGGGAAAACCAAAACGACAAAGGGGGGGGAGAGGGGCTAGCTACATGCACTAAATGTAGAGGAATGGAGGTGGATAACCCCTCATAAACTTTAGGGGGGAAAGTAATTTTCCACTTAAAAGATCACTAGGTATCCAGTACTGGGCCACCGAAAAGCTGGTATTGGGATACCACCTGGATGGTGGACACTTGTAGTGTGAAAATGCTACTCTACAATCCACCAACAAGCTTAACCAACAAAAATGACTTCCTGATACTCTAGACCACATTAAAACCCATATTCCTTATACAAAAACACCCTTTTGGGGTGTCCATATATCAGAATACGTTTCCAAACCTTATTTCTAAAAAGAACCATCCAAGAAATGAAAAATAAAAAAACTATGAAACTCAAGGATTTTTCTTACATGTGAGGTATTATAGTCTCCCCACTATAGAAATTTGCATCCCTATGAATTCTCATAAAAAATCATCATTGGTCCTGACCTATTTAGGATTCCAATATATGACCAAATCCTTGTGTCGCAGTCCCAATTCCAAATGAGATTCTCAATCTCAATTCTAAAACCAATGCTATATTTCACTAAAACATGAATTAACACTCATAACCAATACTAAAACATCAATATCATTCCAACCAAAACCTTTCTACCCTAGGATGACATCACATAATTTTACAATCAATCATTTAGTCGATACTGCTCCACCACTATATATTTAAACTCATTATGTCCAAGTTTGATCAATGATACTTCCCACTATAAGAATTTTTATGACAAGAAACACTATTAGTGTTCTAATAACCATTTTGGGGTAGTAATCAACACACCACACCAACACATTCAGAAATGTTATTCAAACACTAGTACCAACTCTCAATTCCCATTTCCATGATAAATTGGACATTCCACCACTACCCATGTGTAAGACATACAAAACCTTGTTTCTTTAAAATAAAAATAAAATTTATTAAACATACCATTAATACCCAATATTACACAAATAATGAATTTCATATCTCGTTGCATCTACTTACATTCTAAACCACTAGTTGGACCACCCCTTACTGACCTGTCTCAAAGATGCTTAACCTCGACCATAGATTCGATTCCAAAATACCTGATCATGATTCTTATAATATTTGAAAATATATATTAACGAATAGAACCTTTAAATTTTACTTTTATTCATTATTTTTATCTTTATGGAAATTCCAAATCAGATTACGGTGCTTTGAAGAGTGTTTGGGCTTGTTTCAAGCCTGAAGCTCTTGTTTATTGGAGAATCGGTAAGAGGCGCATGGTTGGAGAAGGGTTAGTTGTAACCATGCATCTCAACCATGTGAACAATATATAATGGATAATATTCTAATAGTAGTATTAGGGAGGCTTCAAGGATTTGTGAAATGATGTGGACATGTTACATAGGGGTCACATGGGTTGCGCATTGCTTGACAAAATCCTGATCCTAACTCACAGGGGTTATTCCACTTAGGTAGTGTTCCATTAAGGTTGGATCAAGGTTCAGAAAAACCATTCATACAAATAAGGAACCTAATTAAAATTCATGAAAAAATGACCATTTCCTCTTTGGATTTAAAAACCTAAACTACTCTGTCTCCCTTTCATTTTCATAGTTGAGGCCTCTAAGGGAAACCATGTTTCCCTCTTCCATGGAACAAAATAATACACCTCATTCAACTTCATATTGATCCGACATCTATTACATTTTTTAGAAAATGTTATGTGCTTCAATTCATTAGCTACCTTTCTCAATTTATCTATCCATGTTTTTCATTATTTCTATGTAAGCTAATATGAAAAAAATTTAGGTTTATTACCTATTTCTCCATTTCCCTCATTCCATCCCAAATCAAAATCCAATACTAGAAAAGTGTTCCTATACCATAATAAGTTATTTGGTGTAAAAATTATCGCTCAAGTCTCATTATTATGTCACATGTCATATTTACCCAAATGCCACCATTAAAATTAATACACCTTTATTTATTTATCTATATTGATATCAAAACTCTCTAATAGATCCCCTTCGATCGTTGGAGGTTCATAATCTCTGTATTAGACTCCCCTTTGGGTGTTCCTTGTGTATTATTATATGAGCCTTTGTATATTATTAAAAAACACCCACTAGAGTGTTTGATTCACCTTCCACAGTGTTTTTAATTAATTTAGATAGACTAAGGAATACATTATACTTGGGAATTTATATTGTAACACCCCGAGATTTTATGAAAAATATTATTTTAATTTCATTAACGTCTTATGTTGTATTCTACACCAAGATTACCTTGCGCTATACGCAACACCGTATTAGCTTGCAGTATACGCAACACTATTCTTGGACCGTGTTACACACAATTTTGATAATAGTTATTCTACGCAACATTGAGTATATATATATATATATATTAAATGTATAAATGAAATATGGTTGGATTCTGTTATAAGAAACAATGAAGGATTCTTTCACAACACGCAACCCTGACTTGGCTTGCATTACACGCAATCGCGACCTTCCTCGATAGCGTGTGTTGTACACAATACCGGGTTTTAATACACAATGTTATATTATTATAATATTGTCATGAACTAGCCGTTATGAATAGTATTAACTAAATTTTGAATTTTATAACATTATTATTCATCTTACACATTTCTAGAACATGGTATAAGAACAAAATAAATTTTTCGGGTAAAATAAGTATTTTTCAAAAAAATGCAGTTTTGCCGCCTTTTGATGGCGCACCCACATTAAATCTATTTTTTGACATGTTTATAAGTTCAATTTGACAAAATAAAATTCTTCTTTGGAATCAAGAAAAAAAAATTTACTTTGGATAAATTTTTCATATTATTCTGGTAACTTTCACATTTTAATGAATAGTAAAAACACGCTATATTTTAATTAAAAACAACTTTTTTTCATCGTAATATCTTATGTGGTTAAATTATAATATTGAATGGTTTTAAAGTATAAATAGAATATATTTTTACCATTTAATATAATGTATGTCATTAGCATTGATTTTACCTTGAATTCGTAGGTTAAATCAATTCAATCTTTTGTAATGTTTTAAACAAAAACCCGTTTTTATTCGACAACGGGATTAATTTTAATTTAATTTCTGCAACTTCTGTGTATGGAATTTTAAAAAATGGATTCCATATATGGAATCAGTGGGTCCAAATTATGTTAATAAGCTACTTTTTATTTTTGGGAATTATGAATAGTAACTACGGTAAATTTTATTTACCATAGTTAAAGGTAAATCGGGTAATTAAGGGTAAATATAATATTTTAAAATTACCCTAACAAATGTAAAAATCCTATTGGATGACTAAAAGTCGACCCATATCACCTAAGGGTCAGATTAGAATCATTTAATGAACATTTGTCCATGAAAATAACTTAATTATTATTAAAACCAAAGAAAGTGACAACATGTCACTCTCTTAAATTTTATAAGTATATTTTAATTTAGTGATAAACTTCATGAAACTTCTAACATGAATAGTCTACAGAAATCTAATGAAATTATCTACATCATATAAATTTATTTATAATTTTTAGGGATTAAATATTTATCATTAATTATGACACAATAGTGATGCAGAAATTGTTTATCTAGTGAAAAATCAAGAATAATGTTTTTTTAAACTAATAGTGACCATAAAATGCACAAATACCTAACCAAAACTTATTTTACATGTAAATGTAAACCATAATCATCCAATGGTCGAATATTTGACCATTTGGAGCCTTATAAAAGAGACTATGACACTTATATTATTTTATTTTAAATGATGCCAAAGTTGTCACCTTCATAATTTAATAAATATAACAATTTAAATATTTTGATTTTATGATGATAAATTCGAGTAAAAGTATTATTGTGAAAGGTAATATATTTATCTTCATCATAGAATTTTATTTTAAATTTTATACAACAAATAAGTATATTAAATAATTATACAAAAATGATGTAGTAATTATTTTATTAAGAGATAAACCAAATAAATGGTTTTAAAAATAATAAAATAAATATTATATGAACTATTTAATGTGATAGACTAATTTTATAGATACATATGACCTTTTATTAATATATTAAAGCTTTTAGTTCGAACATATATTCTGTATATATTTTATTTAAATTCAAATAAATGAATAGTGTCAAAATTGACACTATTGTTATTTTACAAAAATAACATATTATAAAATTGTTTAAAAATCACAAAAATATTTAAAAATTATAAATTTATATTTATATGGTCTATAATGTTATAAAGTAAACAATTATGGAAAATTCACAACAAATAAGTAATTATTTGTTATAATTTAAAATTTAGAATTTTATTACCACAAATAAACTTAAATAGATTAAATAAGGATAAATCAAAATGATAAGGTTTAAAATAAGATCCAAACATGTCTAAATTTGATTGGTTGATGAGATTAAAACCCTATCTCATCTAATCTTATAATATGAGTCATTTTTGGAGGTTTTTATGTGGGGTTAGATTTATTATAAATTAATATTTTTAAGAATTCCTAAGGTGCCCCTCTCCTCCCTTATAAAAGGGCACCTCCTCCCCCTCCTCCTCACACCAAACTGAGCACTAAAGCTCGGCCAACCCCTGAAAAAATCCCTTCTCCACTTCCCTAGAATATTCCTAGAGGTCCTGGTCTTCTTCAAAGACCAATCTTAGTTCCCTAAGTGAAGGATTCAAAGAAGCGTTCCAAAGAAGAGGTAATATCCATTACCGATATTTTCAATTTCTTTCTTCTTCAACTTCTTCTTATTTAGTTGTTTCATGATAAAGTAATAACATCAGTATTACTTACATACTGATATGTTATTATAAATATGAAACAACCCTAATTCACCTTCTATCCAACCTACGGAAAAATGAAATCACCGCGCGTGCGTACGTACGGAATACCGTCTCCATGCCGTGGTGTAATCTATTTTCCACCATCACTATAAAAGGATGGGTATAATGGTTTAATGAGTAACTATTTATGATTATTATAAAGTAATATTGATACTGAAATAATATATATATACTCCAATACAGTTCCACGATCATAGGAACGATATCATCACTCGTGCGTACGTACGGAATACCGTCTCCACGATGTGATGCGACTTGTTCTACATGATCATCATTACATAGTAATTATATAAATTGAATGAATAAATATGATATATGTTACACTAATACCATTCTGGATATAAGGTATCTATAACCTTAAAAGAAGAATAAGAATGTATTCGGCAAAACACGCATAAGAACAAAAGGCAATAAAGACCCGAGTAACAAGTAACAATGAAATATTACTATCAAGAAGCTAAGATTATGACCATATATGATATCATATCAATATGTATGATTCTGGAATAAGTCAATAACATTATTTAAACCATTATACAGGAGATTCGGACACGTACAAGGCAAATTGGACCTAAGGTAAGGAAAATATCACAATCTCATTTTTATCCGAGATTGTTTATACTTTAGTATTTACTGGGGTGTATTTTATCATCCACATCTATGTTTCCTCAATATGTAATGTTATTTCCATCCACCTACAATTGTTTAAATCCAATTCTACCCTTTGGTGAGTTTTTAGTAAAAGATATGAAAGAAATATTTTGTCGTTTTTCGTACGAGGTACATTTTGACTTTTTCGACAAAAGTACAAAGAATGTTTTTTTAACTTATACGGCACGAACGAATTTCTACTGTTTTATAAAGCCTTATTTTCATGAAGCTTCCTATAAAAGATTTAATGACTATTTTCAATAAAATCTCTTTCTTTTAAAATTTCATGATGTTTTGTGAAAAGAAATTGATTTTGAAGAAGAAAGGATATTTTCCTCAAGAATTCAATTCAGGTGTTTTATCAAAATTATTTTCCATCTAAGATAATAAAGGGTTCTGTTTCTATCCATATTTTTACATTGATTTGACTATGTTGTGATGGAATTATGTTTATGAATTCCTTTATCTTATATGAATGGTTTTATGATGTCATGTTGTTTAAGAATCCCATTTTTATTACACGGGTTATGCAATGATGTATGATTTATGATTTTGTGGCACACATAAGAATGGTATCATTATGAGATGGGTGGGACCTATATCTCCCTCCAATGCATTGGGTAAAGATTTTATATCTCATGAGATAGACATGGCTGGAATGGTAGGTTATACCGGTTCAGTGAAACAGGACTGAAACAAGGGTTACTCGATTCAGAAAGGGACTTTGTCCACTAAGATAGTCTTGGAAATGAGTCATTACTAACAAGAAATGATTCTCTATGATTATGTGTGTATGCCACAAAGTTCCATGTTTTATGTTATGATTATTGTGATTACATTTCGCTGCCATAATTTATCCCATGTTATGAAATTATGCTCTCTTTTGCAGGTTATGATTTCCAAAATGTTATGTTCTTATGAATATGATGTGATTGATATTTCTTTTGTTTACCATTACTGAGCATTTGAGCTCACCCTTTTATGTTTTATTTTCCCCAGGATATAAAGAAAGGTTTTAGGTAAAAAAAGGAAGATCTTTATGGGAGATGTTGAAGATCTTTCACCACGATTAGAAGATTATAGTCCGAGTTTCCAAAGACACTAAACTATTACGGTCCTTATGTGTGTGTTTTTATAATGTACTAAGTATTCCGCAAAAGTAATGTAAAGTCCATGTACGTCAAGATACGGGTCTCTAAAGTTGGTATCAGAGGAAAGGTTTAGTCAACCTTTGGAAACTAGGATGCGAGAACTTTAGTGAGATCCCTAGAGATATTTCTAAGGTATGTCTAGGGATGTCTCTAAGGTTAAGTATGCGTATAGGTTATAGTACTAGAATTACGCTAACGATCATAGAATTAAACCTAAGATGTTAGATATTGAAGTTACTCCCCCTTTATTATGATTTTTTCCTCTCACACTATTCTTTTGGGTTTTAGAAAATGGCTGGAAACAAGATGATTCACGATAATGGAGGATATGATGGACAATGGAATGATATTCTTCATAATGAAATGGGATTTGGAAGTCCAAACATCATTATTATGCCGAATCAGCAATCTCATAATATGATCAATAAAGTAAAATTTGGTAAGTTTCCTGACTCGGCTAATAAGAGAAATATGGAGTTTCATGATGATCATAGAGGAAAGAAAGTTCAATTTCCCCTATGTAAATCATGTGGGAAGAGGCATCAAGGAGAATGTTTCAAAGGAACTGGAAGATGCTTTGGGTGTGGAAAAGAAGGACACAAAGCAAGTAAATGCAAAGGAAAAGGTTCAGTTAACAACATGGATGAGGATAATGGTATTGCTACGACATCAACAATGGTTAAATGTTTTAAATGTGGAATGTACGGGCATTATGCAAACCAATGCCCTAAGGGAAAGTCTCATGAAGATAATCAGTATGGTCATATGGGAAGTATTTATGTGGATGATGATGAAGAGACTACAAATGATATGTGAGATGAAAGAATTGTTGAAGCTCGGTCAATGGTTTAAGAATGTAGTGGAATGATTACATGTTTATCATGTGTAATGTTGTATAAGTAATCTCACGGCACTATGGAATAAAGAGACATGTAAGGATTGTTACATTGTTGTCTGATTAATGTTACCAGTATCCATGAAAGGTTATTCAGATATTTTTGGAATGTAGATGATATGCGCATAATGAAGGGATAAGGAGAAAATAAAATGTTTGATAGTATTCATGAGCTCATGACTGATATAAGGAGAAGGTTATATCATGGTTTGAGTATATTGAATTTTTGGATTTTGGTATGTGGAAAGAGTTAACTTTTGACAGCACTCATGTTTTCACTAAGGTTTAATTGGTATTCATATTTTTCAAGAGAATACATCATTAAAGTATTCACATGATTGGAATGTGTCCAACAAGATATATGGGGGATAAATGATGGTATTCACATGCTTGGTTGGCGACATTTCAAGTAATCATTTTCTTTATACTATGAGCTTGGACCGAAGTATTTTAGATAAGCCTAAAGATTGTAATGGATTATGTTAACCATAAGTTAGTATTGTTTAGGTATAGAACTTTTTTTTGATATTATTTATGTGATGTTATAGTAATGTAGTTTTAGAAAAAGGACAACCTGCAGGACGGGCGACAACCCATCGCTTCGGACAAGGCTGTGGGAATCGAACCCACAACCGAAGTGCGACTGGCCTTTATCGCCTACCACTGACCTACAGGAAGTCCCTGTTTAGTAGAAAACTAGTTTTATTATATTAAGCAGTATGATATGTGAAGTATAAGTTCATTTTAGGAACCATATATGATTAATCTCACTATAGATCGACTTATGTATATAATTTTTGCTAACCTTTTGTTTGAGACAGATGGAATGACCCGTCATTCTATCACATGATCTGCTAACACTTCACGAATAACAAATTCAACTTCATTTATTTAAGAGATGAAGTGGAAATTGTTCAAGGCACGAACAACAGTGAGATTGTACCAAAATAAAGTAAGTATTTATTGTAATTCAAATTTTCAACTTTAGGGAAATGATCTTGAAAACCAAAAATGTTGTCCTAGTGCCCTTATATCCGATGAATTAGATGATACCCTAGATCATCACAAATTTATGGCTTTGTGATTGCTAGCTTTTCCATAGCCATGTTCTCTACCACTCTCCATCAGAACATGATGGTTAGATTTCTCTTCCATATCCATATTTTCACCTATGTGGAAACCCAGTGATTAGTTTATTTGGGTAACTGTTACGTTTCATACTTTTGTTTTTTAAAGATAAGTTTGGGTATTCCTTTTTACGATGTGGGTTTCTATCAAAGAAACTTTCAAATAGAAAACCATTTATAACCCCGACGAATTTCGAGGGAGAAATTCATTTTAAGGGGGGTAGAATGTAACACCCCGAGATTTTATGAAAAATATTATTTTAATTTCATTAACGTCTTATGTTGTATTCTACACCAAGATTACCTTGCGCTATACGCAACACCGTATTAGCTTGCAGTATACGCAACACTATTCTTGGACCGTGTTACACACAATTTTGATAATAGTTATTCTACGCAACATTGAGTATATATATATATATATATTAAATGTATAAATGAAATATGGTTGGATTCTGTTATACGAAACAATGAAGGATTCTTTCACAACACGCAACCCTGACTTGGCTTGCATTACACGCAATCACGACCTTCTTCGATAGCGTGTGTTGTACACAATACCGGGTTTTAATAAATAATGTTATATTTTTATAATATTGTCATGAACTAGCCGTTATGAATAGTATTAACTAAATTTTGAATTTTATAACATTATTATTCATCTTACACATTTCTAGAACATGGTATAAGAACAAAATAAATTTTTCGGGTAAAATAAGTATTTTTCAAAAAAATGCAGTTTTGCCGCCTTTTGATGGCACACCCACTTTAAATCTATTTTTTTGACATGTTTATAAGTTAAATTTGACAAAATAAAATTCTTCTTTGGAATCAAGAAATAAAAATTTACTTTGGATAAATTTTTCATATTATTCTGGTAACTTTCACATTTTAATGAATAGTAAAAACACGCTATATTTTAATTAAAAACAACTTTTTTTCATCGTAATATATTATGTGGTTAAATTATAATATTGAATGGTTTTAAAGTATAAATAGAATATATTTTTACCATTTAATATAATTTATGTCAGTATCATTGATTTTACCTTGAATTCGTATGTTAAATCAATTCAATCTTTTGCAATGTTTTAAACAAAAACCCGTTTTTATTCGACAACGGGATTAATTTTAATTTAATTTCTGCAACTTCTGTGTATGGAATTTTAAAAAATGGATTCCATATTTGGAATCAGTGGGTCCAAATTATGTTAATATGCAACTTTTTATTTTTGGGAATTATGAATAGTAACTACGGTAAATTTTATTTACCATAGTTAAAGGTAAATCGGGTAATTAAGGGTAAATATAAGATTTTAAAATTACCCTAACAAATGTAAAAATCCTATTGGATGACTAAAAGTCGACCCATATCACCTAAGGGTCAGATTAGAATCATTTAATGAACATTTTTCCATGAAAATAACTTAATTATTATTAAAACCAAAGAAAGTGACAACATGTCACTCTCTTAAATTTTATAAGTATATTTTAATTTAGTGATAAACTTCATGAAACTTAGAACATGAATAGTTTACAGAAATCTAATGAAATTATCTACATCATATAAATTTATTTATAATTTTTAGGGATTAAATAATTATCATTAATTATGACACAATAGTGATGCAGAAATTGTTTATCTAGTGAAAAATCAAGAATAATGTTTTTTTTAAACTAATAGTGACCATAAAATGCACAAATACCTAACCAAAACTTATTGGACATGTAAATTTAAACCATAAGCATCCAATGGTAGAATATTTGACCATTTGGAGCCTTATAAAAGCGATTATGACACTTATATTATTTTATTTTAAATGATGCCAAAGTTGTCACCTTCATAATTTAATAAATATAACAATTTAAATATTGTGATTTTAAGATGATAAATTAGAGTAAAAGTATTATTGTGAAAGGTAATATATTTATCTTCATCATAGAATTTTATTTTAAATTTTATACAACAAATAAGTATATTAAATAATTATACAAAAATGATGTAGTAATTATTTTATTAAGAGATAAACCAAATAAATGGTTTTAAAAATAATAAAATAAATATTATATGAACTATTTAATGTGATACACTAATTTTATAGATACATATGACCTTTTATTAATATATTAAAGCTTTTAGTTCGAACATATCTTCTGTATATATTTTATTTAAATTCAAATAAATTAATAGTGTCGAAATTGACACTATTGTTATTTTACAAAAATAACATATTATAAAATTGTTTAAAAATCACAAAAATATTTAAAAATTATAAATTTTTATTTATATGGTCTATAATGTTATAAAGTAAACAATTATGGAAAATTCACAACAAATAAGTAATTATTTGTTATAATTTAAAATTTAGAATTTTATTACCACAAATAAACTTAAATAGATTAAATAAGGATAAATCAAAATGATAAGGTTTAAAATAAGATCCAAACATGTCTAAATTTGATTGGTTGATGAGATTACAACCCTATCTCATCTAATATTCGAATATGAGTCATTTTTGGAGGTTTTTATGTGGGGTTAGATTTATTATAAATTAATATTTTTAAGAATTCCTAAGGTGCCCCTCTCCTCCCTTATAAAAGGGCACCTCCTCCCCCTCCTCCTCACACCAAATTGAGAACTCAAGCTCGGCCAACCCCTGAAAAAATCCCTTCTCCACTTCCCTATAATAGTCCTAGAGGTCCTGGTCTTCTTCAAAGACCAATCTTAGTTCCCTAAGTGAATGATTCAAAGAAGCGTTCCAAAGAAGAGGTAATATCCATTACCGATCTTTTCAATTTCTTTCTTCTTCAACTTCTTCTTCTTTAGTTGTTTCATGATAAAGTAATAACATAAGTATTACTTACATACTGATATTTTATTATAAATATGAAACAACCCTAATTCACCTTCTATCCAACCTACGGAAAAATGAAATCACCGCGCGTGTGTACGTACGGAATACCGTCTCCACGTCGTGGTGTAATCTATTTCCCACCATCACTTTAAAAGGATGGGTATAATGGTGTAATGAGTAACTATTTATGATTATTATAAAGTAATATTGATACTGAAATAATATATATATACTCCAATACATTTCCACGATCATAGGAACGATATCATCACTCATGCGTACGTACGGAATACCGTCTCCACGATGTGATGCGACTTGTTCTACATGATCATCATTACATAGTAATTATATAAATTGAATGAATAAATATGATATATGTTACACTAATACCATTCTGGATATAAGGTATCTATAACCTTAAAAGAAGAATAAGAATGTATTCGGCAAAACACGCATAAGAACAAAAGGCAATAAAGACCCGAGTAACAAGTAACAATGAAATATTACTATCAAGAAGCTAAGAATATGACCATATATGATATCATATCAATATGTATGATTCTGGAATAAGTCAATAACATTATTTAAACCATTATACAGGAGCTTCGGACACGTACAAAGCAAATTGGACCTAAGGTAAGGGAAATATCACAATCTCATTTTTATCCGAGATTGTTTATACTTTAGTATTTACTGGGGTGTATTTTATCATCCAAATATATGTTTCCTCAATATGTAATGTTATTTCCATCCACCTAAAATTGTTTAAATCCAATTCTACCCTTTGGTGAGTTTTTAGTAAAAGATATGAAAGAAATATTTTGTCGTTTTTCGTACGAGGTACATTTTGACTTTTTCGACAAAAGTACAAAGAATGATTTTTTTAACTTATACGGCATGAACGGATTTCTACTGTTTTATAAAGCCTTATTTTCATGAAGATTCCTCTAAAAGATTTAATGACTATTTTCAATAAAATCACTTTCTTTTAAAATTTCATGATGTTTTGTGAAAAGAAATTGATTTTGAAGAAGAAAGGATATTTTCCTCAAGAATTCAATTCAAGTGTTTTATCAAAATTATTTTCCATCTAAGATAATAAAGGGTTCTGTTTCTATCCATATTTTTACATTGATTTGACTATGTTGTGATGGAATTATGTTTATGAATTCCTTTATCTTATATTAATGGTTTTATGATGTCATGTTGTTTAAGAATCCCATTTTTATTACACGGGTTATGCAATGATGTATGATTTATGATTTTGTGGCACACATAATAATGGTATCATTATGAGATGGGTGGGACATATATCTCCCTCCAATGCATTGGGTAAAGATTTTATATCTCATGAGATAGACATGGCTGGAATGGTAGGTTATACCGGTTCAGTGAAACAGGACTGAAACGAGGGTTACTCGATTCAGAAAGGGACTTTGTCCACTAAGATAGTCTTGGCAATGAGTCATGACTAACAAGAAATGATTCTCTATGATTATGTGTGTATTCCACAAAGTTCCATGTTTTATGTTATGATTATTGTGATTACATTTCACTGCCATAATTTATCCCATGTTATGAAATTATTCTCTCTTTTGCAGGTTATGATTTCCAAAATGTTATGTTCTTATGAATATGATGTGATTGATATTTCTTTTGTTTACCCTTACTGAGCATTTGAGCTCACCCTTTTATGTTTTCTTTTCCCCAGGATATAAAGAAAGGTTTTAGGTAAAAAAAAGGAAGATCTTTATGGGAGATGTTGAAGATCTTTCACCACTATTAGAAGATTATAGTCCGAGTTTCCAAAGACACTAAACTATTACGGTACTTATGTGTGTGTTTTTGTAATGTACTAAGTATTCCGCAAAAGTAATGTAAAGTCCATGTACGTCAAGATACGGGTCTCTACATATATTTCACTTGGATTTTAATAATTTGAAATGATTTGGTAAATGGTATGACACCTAATATAAATATCTCTCAATAATGAATGAAATGGAGACTATTTGAATTAAATAATGTGATGAACTGTAATGTTTTCCACATGAACATTAAATATTAATAAATGTGAGTTTGATTTTTCTACTGTCTATATTTTTACTATTATAGAAGTGGTCAAATTTAAGAAAGCCTTGTATTCTCATATTAATACCTTTAAAACTCATAATACACCACCATGATTCATTGATCCTATTTCCATGGAAGGCACCCACATTGAAATTCGGTCTTTTTTATGTTAGTATATCAATCCCATGATGTTGTACATATGATTTTATCAAATCAAATATAAAAATTATATTCCTTGATTACACTCTATAAATTTATCTTAATGTCCTTGAACATGTGATTACTTGAATCCTCTCATTGTTATATAGTTATTCTCAGGCCGATACTTCCTAAGGATGTGTTTCGTGGACTCATTTGAACACTTTTCTAGTGTAATTCTAATGGTGTACCCCTTGGATTACACATATACCTCTATAGTTTGGTTGTATGGTTTACAGTTCTGAGTTAGATCAGACTTCTATGGTCAAGGACACTTGGGTTTCAACTTGCATCCTAATATCCTATTATCACTACATGGACACATTGGTTACACATTGGGTTCCATTTTTCTATTAATTCAACATGGAATCTGTGGTTATGTTCTTTAGACCCTAACTATTTATAGGTAATATAATCAAACATATTTGACATGGGATGAAGTAGTTATGGTTGGTCGAGAATCCCTTGAGGATATCAGCCTAACATGGTTATTATTTCATGCATTTTATTGTACTAATTATTCTTATACTTCCAGACTATAACATTTATATACATAGACTGGATGAATTATAGACACCATTAGTGGTGGCCTACTGATTATATCTCACACCCTATTCAGTTTTCTTATTGGTAGCTAGATAGACATTATAGATGTAGGCAGGGACAAGGGAAAGCATCCAAACACGAATGATTGATTTTATTATAACATGAGATCTTGGGGAACATGAATGAGCTTAGGCTCTTGATGATATTAGATATAGTTTATGTCTTTTATTTCTTTTGATATGCATGTATTGTGTGTATTAATACTTACATATATTCTGAAATTTTATGTATATCATAATGAAATTGATATTATTTATATATAAAAATATTTATTATTTTTCATTCACTTCATCTTATCTGTATTTTTATCTCTTCGATTATTTATTCATTCAATATACTACTTTGTTCCATTATGTTCATGTGGTTATAATCTCTCCACTATTCCACCTTTGACCCTTGCTACGAGTTAAAAGACTCTGGTGTATGGTGAGGTATGCTTGATGTCATGTGGCTAATTAGGTTCTATTACTTATGAGTGAATTGAGTCCTTGATGTCACAAAGTGGTATCAAAGAAATCTTTTCCTTTATTTAATAATACATTAATATGCTATATACGAGGATAGGACTTGTTATAATTTGGTAATGTATCCATTCGTTGTATTAGTTAACCCACATGGGGAGAAAAATCCAAATTCCCTGGGATTATATTTGATGTTCAAGATTATTCATGTTACGGTTGTATGGTTTTTACCATTGGGTGATGCACATGATTTGTGGAACTATTATTATCATTATGGTTTATCTTTTCCCTTGTCTTGGTATCATAAGGATATTTTTCTCATGCATCACCATATTCACTTAATGATTTATATGTCATGAAAATTTCATTCCATATTTATATTACTGTGGGCATTACCAGCTATAAGTTATTAGTGCCTTAACTGTTATACCCATGGAAGGGTGATAAAATTTCTTACAAGGATAAAATAGATGGATTAATTAACATGTATAAATAAACCTAAACAATTTTCCCTATATATCTTAATTGTGGTACATTAATTTTCCAATTATAATGTTTTTGAGTTTTGGACCATTGGTCACCGAAACTGTAACATTATTTGGTTACATTTACATGGATTCCAATTGAAATTTAAAAAAAATTGTGTGCCTATATAAATTGGGAATGGTGATCAATATTATTGATCCAATATTATGGTCTGTGTGTAGTTACATATAGTAAAAATTTTAACTTATAAGTTGCAAGAATTTATAACATGGTAGTGATAGACACATCTAACATGACCTTGATGTTTGTGTGTGATTGTGTGTGTTTGTGTGTGTGTGTGTTTTTTTTTGTGTGGATATACATCTATACATACTTATAAACTATTTATTTCTAAATTTAAATAGAATTGTATTTCATAAAATGAGAATATAATTACAACTTAAATAGAATTTTCCTATATAACTTGAAACTACCACTTTATATGCCAGAACCCCAAGGATTAAAATATAGAAATTGGATAATACCTTGACCTCAGATCTTGGGTTATTGGGTTATAATTTTTTTGGTTCATGAACCCTAATTTACATGTTTCTTCATGAAAACCACATTTTTCTTCTTATCATGTTTTGAGGTATGTTCTTGGAAATTGTAGATATATGCCTCCATGACGGCCTGAGTTCAAGTGCCAAGAAGGTGGAGATGACCGTGAACCGAAGTTCATGGGACCTAACCTTCCAGTAATTCCCCCAGTGTCACCTCCCCTTACACATGACTTGGGAATGAACACCATATTTTCGAGAGGGTTTCCTATTACTTATTTAGACTATATAAGGTTCCCCATAACCTTCCCCTACTATGGAAGAGATGACATAAGAGTTCAAGTAGTAGTATCCACCTACTTTCTTGAGGGATGGTAGACCCAATCTATGAAGACACACCTATAGGGAATGATATTTATCTTTGATCATATTGAGATACCTCTTGAGAGGATTTTCAAGATTTAAGCTTATATTATTTATGGTTTTTCTAATAATTGGTGGGACATTATTCCATAGGTAATGAATAATCAGGATATATTTTGGAGACATTTTTAGATAAAATTCTATGACTAATTCTTTTTAGAGATGCTGTGAGATGATTGGGATAGAGAATTTTTCATCTAGAGTAAGGATCCCAGTTATTTATGGATTATTCAACTCATCTTAAAAATAATTTCCATTTTTCCCATTATTTTTTCTAGATATGGGATTTTAAGAGTCATACAATTTGTGTATGGGATCAAATATTCCATCTAATTTAACGTAATGTCTTTCATTTGACTACTATATCAAGGATCATGAATCGGGCCCTGATCACTAAATGTAGATTGAAGGAAGACTGTAGTATATAGAATGGTGGTTCAGCAACGAGGTAGGTAGTAGTTTTTCTAGTGGTAGGAAACTTCATATGGAGGGTTCTGGAAAGATTATTGTTATCCAAAGTGTCTACAATAGTTTTTTTTGTGATATTCCATCAATATGTAAGGCAAGGTCATGTAAAGATTTAATGTTTCCAAGACACAGTTGACTGTCAGTACTTTGGCAGAGTGTTAAATATTCAAAAAAAAATTAAAAATTCCCATATATTCATAGTGGGAGTGGATTTTCACCCAGTACACCTTCCAGAGTAGGATCAGTAGCTCCATTCCGATATGGAGTAGGAATACCACTGGTTATATAGTCGGAGGATGTAGACATGGTTGAGGAGTCTATATTCTATATATGATGTTCTATTTGAGTGGATCCTCGTAAAGTATTCAGGTTGCATCACATGATTGTGGATCAGGAAAAATATATACACTATAGTCTATTCTTGAGGAGTAGGGTGTCAGAATGTCTCTAATATGAGGTCTTATTTTAGTAGCCTCCACATTAGTTCCATCCATCATTAACACATGTTATTTACATTATTTTATCTCTATGAATATTTTAGATATTCTTTAGTTTAAAACAAAATATTTTCGTCAGGTGATGACTCTGGACAATCCATTGAGAGTACCAATAGAATGTGTATTCCAATTCAGGGAGTTCCCCCTTGAGATTGGTGGTTATTGTTTATTATAGGACCTCACCATACTTAATACTAAAGGCTTCGGTATCACTCTTAGGATGGACTGGTTGGTTCCCTATCATGACCATATTGATTTTTATCATTGTAGGGTGTCATTCTCATCACTCTATGGATGTCTAGGTGAGCCGTATCAGACCAGAGCAACATGGATTGAAGGAGTGATGTCCCAAATTTATATCCTTTATTTTTATGATCATGGAATAAGAAACATATTTTTTTTTCTTGTTGTGGATTGTTTCAAGGATATCTCCCTTTAGGAATTTTCATGATTAACTACTGAGAGAGAGCTTGAGTTTACTATTGAAATGGTTCTAGGAGTAACATCAGTATCTATTCCAACATATATTATGGATCCCAAAAAGATAAAATAACTTAATAAATAATTGACTTAGAATCCAAGGGGTTTATACAATTGAGTTCTTATCCATTAGGTTGTACTTTTCTTTTTTATAAGAAGGAATATGGGGACCTCAGTCTTTATGTGGATTAATAAAAACTAAAATGGATTACTATTAAGAACTGGTATCCCCTACATCGTATTTATGACTTGTTCAACCAGCTAAAAGTATCTCGGTTTTCCTTAAATATTTATTTGAGGTTAGGTTATCATAAAATAGGAGTTTAGCCTTCAGAAATAACATGTACATCATTTTGAAGAAGATATGTCCTTTATTAGTATTTGGTTATTCCATCTACTTTAAAAAATTCACCTTCCATTTTTATGGATCTAGTGAATTTGGTATTCCACCCATATCTAGATTCATTTGTGGAAGTCTTCATGGTCAAAATCATGGTGTAATCACATACATGACATAAACATGCCAATCATTTTGATCACATTTTTGAGTACATTGATAGAGAAATAGTTTTTTTTCTAATCTGACAAAATTCCAAATTCAGATCAATAAATTGCACTTCCTAGGTCACATTATCTCCAATGAAGGGGTATTTTTTTCCAATAGAAAGTTACATTTGTGGTTTCTTAGGTGCATCCCAATAATATTTATGATGTATGTAATTTCTTGGGGATAGAAGTCTATTATAGAAATTTTATTTAGGACTATTCACAGCTATAAGTTAATTTATAGGATTTAATAAATAGGGTGTTAACTTTGTATGGTTTAAACACTACAAAATAGCCTTTTAATATTTGAAAGGAAGATTGAAATCAACACCTATATTGTTTATTATAGAGTCAGGTAGAAGCTATAGAGTTTATTATGATAAATTAGGAATCTATCTAGAATTATATATAAAGAAGTATGATTGAGTTTTGGTGTATGGTTCACATCAACTGATTTCTCATGAGTGGAATTACCCTATGCACAACCTCGAGATAGTAGTTGTGGTTCATACCTTATGTTGTTGGAGGAAACTTATGATGGAAGAGTAGTTTGTGGTGTATAGGGACCAAAAAATAATCAAATACATCTTCACACATGGTGAATTAAATCTTTGATAGTGGATATGGGTTGAGTACCTATAATCCTTTTATTTTGATCTTGCTTATATACCTGTGAAGGGAAATTTTTTTGTTGATGCTATGAGATTGAGGACATAGACATAAGATTTTCTGGAGGCTAGTCTTGCATTAATGTGGAAGGCCCTATTTTTTGGTATGGACTAAGAGGATCATGTGCATCTTGTTAAGCCTATATTTTAATATTTATCATTGATATATTCACTTATGGATAGTGTCAAGATGTGTTGATTTGCAAACCCCAAGGGCTCAGTACTGCGGGATAATGTTTCATGCAAGGACCCATCATCGAGTTGGATCATTAAGGAGAATGAGATATGGAATATTCATGGTCACATATGGTTTCCCAGAGATGTGATAGTGGAAATGATGTGAGAATATCATGATTTTAGTTGGTCAATTTACCTTAGGCTTAGAAATAAAAACCATGACTTATGACACCAGTATTCATGGTCAAGAATGAAAATATAGATAGTTGGATTTATGATTAGATATTCCGCCAATCAATAGGTTAAAGCAAGTCATCATTAGACCATAGGGATTCTATAGATGTTTCCAATTATGGAGTAAAAATTGGATGACATCACCATGTGTATTGTGAATGGACTAATGATATCCCCTAGAGGTACTAATGTAGTATGGGTGATCATCAATAGGATAAGGAAGGTCGCTAACTTTTTACCCATTAAAGATACCTTTTTAGAGGATGATATTGTAAGGATATATGTTTGGGAGATTATCTGACTTCATGTTGATCCATGGAATATAGTATCTAAAAGATACGATTGATTCAAATTGTAGTTCAGGTAGGGTTTTTAGGGGGAACTTGGTTCATAGGAACTTCTAAGCACATCTTATCACCCATAGAACAACATGCATTCTAATCATATGATATAGGTGTTAGAGGACATCCTTAGAGAATGAATTCTTGATTTTACTGGTTCTTAGGAAAATTACATACCTCTATTTGAGTTCACTTATAATAATATCTTTTAAGAGATCGTACAAATGGATCCTTATAAGGACTTAAAAGGTAGAATATTTTGTTCACCCCTAAACTAGTTCGAGGCATGATATGTAGCACTATTGGGGAATCATCTCGTTCATATTACATCCTATTAGGTACAACTTATTAGGAAGAATGGTGAATATGCTAAGTCTAAGAAGATGTCTTATTCAAATCATAATCAATGACCTCTACAAATTAAGTTTATGGATCGAGTCTTCTTACATGTTTTGACTAGGTTGGGGAATTTATGGGTTCTGAAACAAGATAATATGGAACCTATGTCCATTTTTCCCTTTGAGACATTGGAGAGGGTCAAGATAGTAACCTATCAGATATCTCTTCCTTAGAGGTACTGATCTCGGAATGGCATATTCCCCAAATCTCATCATCAATTTTATCACTCAGACACATCCCATACTTTTGAAGTAGAAGGTGTTATTTTAGTAATTTATGATTTTTATCAGGAGAAACCTATTCATATAATTTATTAGAGTGTAATTTCTCTCCATGGAAATTTAGTTCATTATGTTAAGGGTTTATGGAATAATTGGTATATATTAGAAGAGATCAGGGATAGGGAGTTTTATGTACATGCTTAGTGGCCATATTTATTCTTAGACATCAATTTTCCACCCATAAAAGGTTAACTCAATGATGAGTTGTCTTCAATGTGGTAGGTTGTAAGATCCTAGTTATTCTCTTGATGTATGAACCCAGTAAAATTTTAGTTTTAAATTTTTGTTTTACCCTTATGGAAATTCCTAGTGACTTTATGGTGGTTTAATAGTGTTTGGGGCTTGTTTAGAGCCTAGATATCTGGGTTTTGGGATAATTAGTATGAAGAGTGTGGTTGGTGCACAACTAGTGGTAACCATGTAGAAAAATTGTGAGACACATATATAAAGTATAATAATTTGATAAATTTTGTGAGGGAATTTCATGTTCGTGTGAAATATTTTAGGCTTATTGAAGAGGGGATGCATAGTTTATGAATAGTTTCACAAAACCGTGTTCCTAGGCCACACAGTTAGTTCCACTATGAAAGTGATCATGCACGGTTGGCACATGATTTGCCTAAACCATGAGGCCAAACCTTGGGCCTCCCAAAATTATATGGAAAATGTCCATTACACCCTTATGAATTTAAAAACCTAAATAAATCCTTATAACATTCTTTTTTTTACAAAAAAAGGCCATTGTGGGAGATCCTTCTTTCCCTTATCCTAGGAATTGAGGCTTCTCCCTCATCTAGTCTCTTATCGGGCCACTGTCTATCGAATTGGTTCGTTAATGGTATGTTAATCAATATTTTACCTTCCTTTATCAATTAATATCCCAATATTGAATATTATTTATATTCAAGATAATATTCTTGATTTTTAGTTTTTTATATTATTTTTCCATTTTACCATGTACTATCCCAGATATGAGGCTGATATTGGATGAGTGTTCCTCTACCACTATAAGGTAGTCACTCTATACTTTTTCTCTCAAGTCTCATCATTTATATATGTTATCATTGTTCCAAAAACCATATTAACCGATGTGTCACCCTTAAAATTAATATTCCATTAATTATATTCCTATATTAAAACCCAAATTCTAGAATAGGCACACCTTCCAATATTGGAGATCAATGATTTTAACATGATCCACCCATTTGGGTGTTCCATGTATATACCTATATAACCCATTTTATATTACTAACCCAAAAAGACATGTGTGTGTTTGGTTCAGCTTCAACAAGGTTTTTAATTAATTGAACTAGATGAACTGATACTTTATAATTGGGAAAGAATGATTCAATTGAATCTTATTAATTTTCAATGAAATGTTAAATGGTATTTGACCACATATAAACATTTTTCATTGATGAGTGAAAAATAAATGACTTGAATTAAATATAGTGAATGAGTGATTTTTATGTATCCCTTAAATGATAATAAATTTAATACGGACATTTCTACTATGGACCATTTTCATGTTAAAGGAGTGGTAATACTTGAGAGATCCTTGGAATTTTTAGGTAATTCATTGATCACTTAGAGGAAACAACCCTGATTCATTGGTCTAGCATTGGATTCCCAGGGGAATGCCTTGAGCACATAGAGGACACCACCCTAATTCCTTGAGATAGTTATTAAGGAAGATACCAACCTTAGAATGATGTCTTTTTATTATTTATATGTGAATGCCTTAGAATAGTACTAACGATTATCGTACTTCATAGCCAAAAATAAGAATTCCTTGGATTCAGATTAGTATTCCTTAACATGTGACGTAAGGGATCTTCTCCTTGGACTCTAGTCATGCTTAGACCTGTATTTACATTGGATCTATTATATGGACTTGGTTTCACACTTTCCCAATGTAATTTCAAGGTTTGAAACCCTTTATTACACATAGAAACCTATAGCAAGGCTACATGGTCTATAGATGCATGGTGGCTTAACCTTCTAAGGGTAAGGAAACCATTATTGCACCATGGGTCCTATCATTCTATTATCACTACTTATATTCCTTGGTTACACCTTGGGTTCCCTTTTAATATTTATTTCACTTGGAAACCTTGGTTATGTTCATTATACCCTAAACATTTATAGGTCACCTATTTAGAAATATATAACATCAGCCAAAGTAATTATGGTTAGTTGTGAATCCATGGATGATTCGATCCCGATAGGGTTATCATTTCATGCATTTTATTACAATGATTATTTTTATACATGAACATAATTACATTAATATAAATATACTATACTTGTTATAGACACCATTGGTGGTGGCCTACAATTTATTTCTGACATTCTTTATGGTTCACTGATTGGTACATGGACAAAATTTATGGAAGATGGTTAGAAAAAGGGAAAGTGATTGGTTTTATATTCTTGATTTGATTATAAAATGAGATCATAGATCCCCTTAACTATCTTAGTATCATGAATATATTAATGATAGTTTTGGTTTTTTCCCTTTTAAAATACATGTATTGATTGTATGTGTGCAACCATTTATACCTGATTTGTTTTATTGAATTATTATATTGACATTATTTTTTATATATAACTGATGATTATTGTTCAGTATATTTATATTATCTCTAAATATATGTCTTCCACTATTTATTCATTTATTATATCATTATGTTCCACTTGGATCCTGATGGTATAGTCTCCCCACTATATGACCTGAAACCCATACTGCTAGTCAATATTCTCAGGAAAACATGGAGGTGTGCATAACGCCAGGTGGCTAACAATATTCTGTCACATGTTACTGAACAGGGCCTGGGACATCACAATTCCATTATCTTTGAAGTAATCCCCTGACTTTTTAATTCTCCCACTGATTTCCATGCCAAAATCATAGTGAAATTCTTTATTTGAATCCTCAGTACATCAAAATAAGTCATCTTTATTTTTCAAACCATGATCACAAAAGCACCCTCAGTCTACTCATGCTCATATTAACACAATTCATCATGGTCCCCAATATGACACAAACATCATCCAATATCATACTTGTCAATATACCTTACATTCACAATGGAATCCATGTAAAATTGAATTTATAGTTGCATCGATATCCAATTCAATTACAACTATCCCTTGGACAATATTGTTGGAACCAGGGCTATTATTTGATAATAATGGAGTTTGGTTTGTTTTTTTTCAATCTACACATGAATTACTAGGGAGTTTTCAAGGGATGAGTTCAAAAAATTGAGTCTGAAAATAATATTTAAGGTGGTGCATTTTCCCAGGGTTTTTCATATTTTTGGGCCTCAAAAATAGAGATTTTAGAAATTATACGAGGTGAAGGTGCACGGTACGCGGTAAAGGTGTGAGGTAAGTGATGAAGGTGTGTGGTTGGTGGTGAAGGCATGCGGTACACGGTGAAGGCGTGGGGTACATGGTAGATGAAGCATGAATGGTATGTGGAGCTATGCATGGAACCAAAAATAGTTCACAGTAATGGTACGTAGTAAAGGAATTCGGTATGCAAAATGCTGAATGTAGAAATGAAAGCAGTTCATAGAGAAGGTACATGGTGAAGACATAAAGTACGTGGAATATTGATGTTTGGCAAGATTGTTGTAGTTTGGAAAACAGGAGTGGTACATGGTGGAGCCTAATAGTACACAGATATATTTTAGTATAGTTATGTTTTTCCAACATTACAAATTTGGATAAATCAGATTACTGAAATTTACAGTGTTACGAGCTTATTTAGGAAACAATAATCACATTTGTTAAGTTGCAAGATTGGAGATTAAAATTTAAGGAAGAAATATGGAGAAGTATGAAATGGTTTTCATAGTATAATATGGTACATGGAGAGAATAATCGACGTACAGAAAATAGTCCTTTGAAGAGTGTGTGGTTCGCGCAGGAAGCTCTCATAGTACACGGTGGAGCAAGACAGTACGCGGAGCATGGCAGTTCTTGGAGGTGTGAAGTAGTACGCAGAGTATAGCAGAACGTGGATTAGTACGGTATGTAGAGGATCTGGATGATATGCGGTGGATTTGGATGGTATGTTAAAACAACTGTGGTATGTGGAACCAGTATTAGTACACAAGACACCCAAGGAAGCCTGAAAATTGGCCAAATCAGTTTTCGAAATTAATCTTCATAACATATTAGTGTAAGGGAAAATAAATTACATCTATGTGGGATTATGGAACATTAACAGATCATCCATTTGTATTTGAGGATGTATGAACTAATGATATACCAATTAAGTGACCTTTAAGTCGATAAAGTAAGTGAATATTCTTCCAGCGTAGTGAGTAAGGTGGAGTCAGTGGAAGTGATATGAGGGACGTAATGTGCTATCCTGGAACCGTGTAAAGGTAGTGTGCCTGGAACAAAGTGACTGTGATAAAACCTTATAATCTACAACTTGTAAAGATTAGTGTTTTTTGGTATGACTGACAAACTCTAGGCATATTCTCCATGGATGTATCCCTTAGTGGTGAACCAAGTAAAATTCTTGTGTCATTTATTTGCATATGATTGTATATTTTCTTCACTTCCTCTTCAGAAAAGTTTAAAAAGTTCCGACCAATGTAGGAACTAGATCCTTTAGTTTGAAAGAAAAATTTTAAACCATGATTCACCCCTCCCCTCTCAGGGTGTTTTGGGGTCCTTTAAGTGGTATCATTGGGTATGTTTTGCTGGTGTTGAATCTGTTTGTCATAGAGAATCTAGTCAATATTATGGGAGTTCTCCTCTTCAATGGAATTAATTTTCAAATATGAAAAAACGATATGATATCCCATCTAAGATATCTTTGAATGGAAGTCTTATTTTCTAATGAATAGAGAATACAAGTCATTGATCCTACAGGACTGTCGATGATAGATACATACAAAAAATTTCTTGATACTGATTCAATAGCACTCAATGCTTTCACTACAGCCCTTTCTGATCAGATTTATCTAAAGGTAATGATTTCCACATCTACCAAGTCAATATGGGATAAATGGGATAATATTTATTAATGTGATAGAAAAGTTAAGGAGGAAAATATCAATGCTTTACACAATAGGTTAGATGATCTGAATATTCACCCTAATGAAAATGCGGATTCTTTCTTCAATCGAAATTCTAAAGTTGTAAGAGTAATTCGAGTACTTGGAGAAGAGATCACATACATTGATATTGTAAAGAAAATTTTTAAAACCCTTCCTCCTATTTGTAATGCAAAGGATTCAGCTCTTGAAGAGAGGGATCATTCTAAAAATTCTCTTGATAATCTACTGAATAGCCTGATGGAATATAAGATGGGACTTAACCCATAAGATGCAACGACTCGGGAAGCAAAGAAATGGAATTCAAATCCAAAGACAAACATGAAATTTCATGAGATTGTGTTAATGAAGATGATGAGGAAAAATAAGTTCTTTCTCTCATTACCAAGAAACTCATGACGAGAACAAGTAAATATGAAGGTAAGATGCCTCTGTCTTGTTTTCACTATTGAAGAGTTGGTCACACTGCCTCTCATTTCCCAAAAAAGTTCAATGATTATGAAAGTGAAGATAGAGACATTCAAAATCTAGAGAAGAGGTTCATCAAAAAGTGAGACTTCAAATCTGGAAAGAAATTTCAATGAAATTGTTTTTTTTTTGGGGAAGAAGATGATGACAATGAACTATTTCAAGAAGAGGAAGTAGAATTCAAATTTGGGAACCATACTTCCATGATGGCTACCATTGAAAATTCAAAACCATTTACAGATAAATCTAGAGATAATCAGTTGACTATTGATGATGATCCAAATTTTTAACTTATGGACCCTTTTTTTAAGATTGAGAATAAATGTAATAGATGCAATAAGTTGAAATAAATGGTGTAGTAATCTTCAGAATATATTGATCTGCTGGAGGTAGAAATCGATCAACTAAAATAACTCGTGAATGTTTAATCATCAATCCTTGAAAGCACTAATGATGTTATGGAACTGAAATTCATAAGTGAAGAATAAGAAAAGGTTATTAATGTTCATACCTTGAGATAGGAGGAGAAGTTCTGGACTATTGAGGGACTCAAAGAAGAATTTGTTACTTTAAAATGTAAACTCTAAATGGAATCTATTTCAGAAGAAGCAAAGAAGAAAATACTATTTGGAAGGTTCTCAAATGTTGATTTGTTAGAGAAAGAAAACGTGGATATGATGGATTTGAAACGATCTTGAGTAATCAAATACCCACATGCATAGGAAATTGTGGAATAGGTTGTGATTCTATAATGTCAAATGCTATAAATTAAGTGATCCAAAATAAAGGAAATATGAAAGATGGTCATCCTAAAAATCCACCAGAATTGATGAAAATGAAACCATAAAATCAAATTTAAAGGAGAAGTGAATATTAGCCTCGAGGTTCCATAAATTATATGAAGTCAATCTATTTTCCTGAGGAATAAGGAATGAGGAGAAATATAATTGAGAAGGAATTTCCTTTCAGGAAGTATTAGTTTTGTGGCTATCTGGTCCATACCATGTCATACTGTAAAGAGGTGAGGAGATATATGAATGGGGAAGAGTCATGAGTTAATCAAATTAGAACATATTCAAACCCTACTTCTTATAGAAGAAATAATTTTTATGGATATTGTTTCCATTTTTTAACATGGCTATAAATCTATGTATTGTAGGAAGAGGTACGATAGGAGAAATTCTTGCAATGTTCAAGGATGGGTCAATACACGTCAAATAGAAAGTGTTTCTATTTAAAATAGGGTTTCTCCCCTAGATGAAGAATTTGAATATGAATAACCCATATACTCAAAAGATATATTTTAAAGTCCATAAGCACCCTAAACTCAATCCAATATCTCATGGAAAGAAAAGTGGAAAATTGAAAAGTCCAATTTTGTAGAAGTATCCCTCAAAGCTACAATGAAAAACAGCACCTGGATTATTGATAGTGGATGTTCTTCATACATGATGGGTAATGGATATCTATTAACGAATTTCAAGAAAAAGGTTGATGGAACAGTGAGTTTTGGTTACTATGGTGCTTTGAATATAAAAGGTAGTGTAAGTACTGATCTAGCTAATGGAGAGGTGAAGAAAACTGAAGTCATGTATGTGGACGGTATGCGTCACAATCTTCTTAGTGTGATTCAACTCTGTGACTCTGGTCTTGTTGTGACATTCAATTAGAATGTCTATACTATAAGAGGAAGGTATGGGAGTTCTCCTTTGAAAGGTTTTAGAACAGAAGGAAACTTATATTAGGATGAAAGCATAGAGAACATTTGATACAAAATAGTTTGAGAGGAAAACAACTTATGGAATCAAATATTGTGTCACATCAGCCAGGAAGATATGGAAATGATATCAAAGATGAAGATATTCATGGATATCCCTAATCTAATGTGTGATTGAGAAAAGACCTTTGATTCTTGTATGCGAGGGAAGCCGGTCTGCAGTTCCTACCAACCAAAGAAGAAAAGAGCATCAAATCTCTTTGACCTCATCCATACAGATGTATGTGGCCAAATAAATGTTTCTATAACAAATCGAGATAGGTAATTTGTTCCTTTTATACATGATTACAGTTGAATGGAATGTGTGATCGTTATACATAGAAAGCGACATGTGCTTGATTTCAGGAAAACCTATTGAAGAATCACTAAGAATGATACTGGATGGAAGATCAATGTCCAAAATTCTGACAATGGAGGAGAATACACTTCCATTGAATTTGAAAATTACTTAGAGAATCATGGGATACAAAATGAGGTGGCAGATGTGAGGACTCAATAGAAAAATAGATTTTTTGAGCACAGGAATCAACTGGTAAACAACATGGACAGAACTATGCTGATTGAGAGTCATATCCCTCGACATTACTGGAAAGAGGTAGTACAAGCTGTAGTGTATATTCAATATCGAGTAGGGCTATATATGGGTGAAACAAAGACACCATATGAATTGTGGCATGGAAGGGAGTCCACTTTGAAATAATGTTGTGTTTTTTGAAGTAAATGTTTTATCTGAAAAAAAGAAGGAAATACAGGGAAGTATGGATAAAATATAGACGAAGGAATATTTCTTGGATACTCAATGAATAGAAAAGCCTGCAGATGTTTCAATAAGCTTTTGGGAAGAATTGTGTAAAGCAGTGATGTAAAGATCATTGAAGAGAAAAACCCAAATGCTTCAAGGAATTTTTTTGTTGATGTGTTATAAGATGAGGAAGAATGTGAGAAAACACCAAATTCCAATATAGAGGTAGAGGAATGTGTCAAAAACTCTCATGAGTCACATCATGATGTTGAATCTAAAGAAGAATCCAAATAGGAAGACATAGATAGAGGGAGTTCAGTTGGACCCCAAAAAAGAAATCGAAGAGCATAGATTGATCAGTACAACATTATTGGGGATTTGAATGCACCTACATAGACAAGGAGAATGAGAAATAATGCACAATCTACATTTCTATTAGTTTTGGAACCATCCTCATTTGAAGAGGCTATAGAAGATGAGTCTTGGTTGAAAGCAATGAATGATGAGTTAGCTCAGATTGACAAAAATCAGACATGGGATCTTGTCAAAAGACCTGAAGATCGTATTGTGATTGGTACAAAGTGGATTTTCAAAAAAAATTGATGAACATGGAAATGTTATTAGAAATAAAGTGTTCTTGGTCTATAAAGAATATTCACAAATTGAAGGGGTTGATGTTGGGGAGACATTTTCTATCGTAGTAAGACTGGAGTCAATCAGGCTATTTTTTCCATGGAAATCCAAAGAGGTTATAAAGTGTATCCAATGGATGTCAAGACAACATTATTAAATGGAGTATTAGAATAATTAGTCTACATTGAACAACCCATAGGGTTCTTACATGTAAATGATGAATTGAAGGTTTTCAAATCAAAGAAAGATCTTTATGTCCTGAAACATGAACCACAGGAATGGTACTCTTGGATGGACTCTTATATGAAAAATCATGAGTTTAAAATAGGATGTCTATATCACAATCTCTATGTGAAGAACTCTCAATAAGATCAGTTCATGGTATTGGTGTATGTGGATGATATTATTTTTGGGGGAAGCAAACATGGATTAGGGGATGAATTTTCCAATCACATGAAATCAGAATTTGAAATATCCAGGATTTGTGAACTCATATACTTAATAGGGTTTGAGGTACTTCAAAAGAAGGATTAGACTTTCATTTCTCCATAAACTTATGCAAGAGAGATAATGAAGAAATTCAATATGCATGATTACGAAACAATTTTGACTCTGATTGCATTTGGATGAAAGCTCAGAAAGCATGAAGAAAGGAATTTTTGGATCCCACTATGTACAAAAGAATCAATAGAAGCCTATTATACCTAATAGTGACACAACTAGATATTGTCTTTCCAGCTCGCCTTGTGGATCTCTTTTAGAGTAATCAGAAGGAAGAACATATGGTGGAAGTGGAAATAATCATTATATACATTCAAGGTACACATAATTATGGGATATACATTGCTTCCAGGAGAGATATTGAATTATCAGTATTTTCTGATGTTGTATGGGCTGGAGATGTAGTAGACTGAAAGTCTACTAGTGGTGGATCAATCTTTATTGGGAAGAAATGTGTGGGCTGGTTAAGAAAGAAATAGTAAAGTACTTCACATAGTACTACTAAATCTGAATATATATCGGCTACTAAGGCATGCACTTAGTTAATTTGGATGAAGCAGCAACTAAGTGACATTGGTGATAAGGTGAAACAACCAATGCTGATTCACTATGATAATAAGAGAGTGATCGATCTTATGAAGAATCCTATTCATCATTCTCTTATGAAACATATTGAGATCATATATCACCTCATAAAAGAAAATTTTTAACATGGAATGATCAAAATGGACCATGTTGGAATTGATGAGCAAGTGGACGACAATATGACCAAGCCATTGTCAATGGCTGTGTTTGAGAAACATTGGTTGAACCTTGGTGTTCAACCACCTCCAAGTGCAAAAAGAATTTATGATTTTCCCCTCTCCCTAGTTGTCTTAGCTATGATAATATGTTTTTGGAAGTGTGGTAGGTTTATGGTGGAGATACGATCCAAGGGGGAGTATGTTCTGAGCTCTACAATGTCAAACAACTAGTCTTCGGGTTTATTGATAATAGGGGGGAATGGATAAATTCAATGAAAAGTGATCTATTTTTTCTAGATACAAGAAACTGCTTGAACTACAATAATGAAGTTGGAGAAAATAAACTAATGAGAAATCAATTCATGTCTTATCTCTTGTTTTCTACACAAAGAACTATTCATGTAGACTTAGACTGATGGCTAAGTTTTTTCTTGAAGATTCAGGTTTTGATTGTCACTGGAACATCAGTGAATTTATTTGAAGATTTTCTAAAAATCCAAAGGGGGATATTTTTGGAACCAAGGATGTTTTTTTATAATAATAGAGTTTGGTTTTTCTTTTTTTAATCTACACACAAGTGACTAGGTAGTTTGCAAGGCATGATGTCATATGATTGATGTTGAAAATAGTGTTGAAGGTGTTGCAGTTTCCTAGTGTTTGCCATATTTTTTGGGCCTAAAAATTAGAAGCTTGGAAATGATACTCAATGAAGGTGCATGGTACACGATGAAGGCACACAGTATGAGGTGAAGGCACACGGTACATGGTGAAATCGTTCAGTACATGGTGGAGGAAGTGGGAACAGTATGCGGAGTAGTGCGCGGAACTGAAAACAGTTCGCATCTACGGTACGTTGTGAAGGAATTTGGTACGTGTAATGTTGAAGGCATATCTGAAAACGGTTCGTAGCGATGGTATTCATTAAAGACATGAAGTATAAAGAATTTTTAAGTTTGGTAGGATGTTTGTGGTTCAAAAAAAATAGCAGTATGTGGTGGAGCCTAACAATACACAGATATAGTTAAGAATAGTTAAGCTTGTCACACATTGAAAATTTGGTTAAATCAGATTACTGAGATTTGTGGAGTTACGACCATATTTAAGGAATAGTAATACACTTTGTTAAGTAATGATATTTAAGAGTAAAATTTCATGAAAAAGTCTGGATAATCTTGAAGTGGTTCGTGTATGAGAAGATGGTATGTAGAGAGACTCATCTGCGTACAGAAAACAGTCCACGAAGAGAGTTTGGATCATGCAGGAAGCTCTCGAACTACGCAGTGGAGCAAGGTAGTATGCGGGGCATGATGGTTCCCAGAGGTGTAAAGCAGTATGCTAAGTATAGTGGAACACTGAGCAGTGCGGTATGCGTAAAAGCTAGATTGTATGCAGAGGAGTTAGACGGTACGTGAAAATAGCTATGGTATGTGGAAAGAGAAGCAGTACGCGGAACACCCAAGGAAGCCTGAAAATTCGCCAAATTAGTTTTGAAAACCAATCTTCATAACATATCAGTGTACAAGATAATAAATGACCTCTTTGCGTGATTATGAGACTTCAACAGAGCATCCATTTTCATTTCAGGATGCATGAATTAATGCGAGACCAATGAAGTGACCTTCATGTCGATAAACTGAGTGAAGATTATTCCAGCACAGTGAGCAAGGGGGGTCTGTGGAAGTGATCTAAGGGATGCAGTGTGCTATCCATGAACCTTGTAAATGTAGTGCACCTGAAACAAAGTGACTGTGCTAAAACCTTGTATCCAAAACTTGTAAAGATTAGTGGTTTTTGTTATGACCGACAAACTGTCTTTGTATTCTATTTGGATGTAGCCCTAAGTGATGAACCAAGTAAAATTGTTGTTTCATTGATTTTCATGTGATTGTTTATTTTTTTCCCTTCCTCTTTAGATAGGTTTAAATGGTTCTTACCAATGTGGGAAAAATATCCTTCAGTTTGAATGAAAAAGTTGACACCCTAATTCACCCTTCCCCTCTCAGGGTGTTCTGGGGTCCTTCAAGTATCTCATATGTGACACTTGTGACCTGATGGTTACATTCACAAGATATATGTGACACTTTCCACTATGTTATTACATCCATAATATCTCTACTGAATCAAATTTTGCATTAATATATATCATAATCCATTTTTTACAAAATATAATGTCCAGATGTTGTCATCTTACTCATGTCTGATTGATAAAAAACATCACCCACTTCTCATTACTTTCTCATGGGAACTCCAATCTTGAACCTCTTCAAAATTTATCTGATTTTTGTTCCATTCTCTCTAATAGCATATGGTGGAATCTCCACTATATTTATTTCCTTAACGTAATCACCAAGAATTAATTTGAAATTATATTTCATAAAAGAACATGTTTCACTCCATCTGATCCATTCCCATCACATTATTGGTCTAATAGGATCATAAGAAATTTATAAAAGTACATTATTCTACAACCCACCACCAATCATCTCTAATTTACGATTCACTAGGTCCCACAAATGAACCAAATCCCTCACCTTGATATCACATGAGTGATATAGTTGTATGCCCTGTGCCACCTAGTCATATAACCCCACTCATTCTCTATTGCATTGTACATCACCTGAACTAGAACCAAGCACATAACCACTAACCACGCTCCTCAAAAATTCTTATCTTGCAAGTCCTCATTCCTTTTCAAAATCCGGCACTAATCATGTGTTATGGTTCAACACAATAAAAAATCACCCTACCCCATTATGGAAACATCATCACATAACCATGCTCCCACTTCATACATAAACACAAATTTAAATAATAGAGTCTTGCACCAGAAAGGTCTCTCCACTTCAAAACCCACCTTTTACCATAATTATAGCATTCTATGTGCGTAATCCAAATAAAAAATACTAATGCATAATAATGAGAAAACCAAAACCTTGAAAAAACATTCCTTTCATCAATCTCAAAAGTGTCAACTAACTAATTATAATAGGCACTTATTATTTAGGGATAACCAACCTAATGAGTTAACCTCTTACATAACTAGGCATTGACTCACTCAAAGTCTTGAGTTGTATCATAAGGGCCACTAGGTCTCCCACCTATCCCTATTTTTGATCTCACACTATGGTTAAAACCCAAATAGAATCATTTGTTCCCCCATATCAAACATCCCATGACATCCTACATGCCCAACCACCCACTCATAGCCTCGTAATAACACATTAAAAATCACCTACCTACACCATCAGCCTACTAGGGAACTGATTCTCACCAACCATACACTCATGTAACATCTCCCTAGAAAATAACAAATCACTAGTCAATAATACCATAACCAAAGACATAATCCTAGATGATCTATATTAGGGAAAACACGTCCAATAGAACATTTCTGTAGAATTTCACACCAAGATATGTTAGAAAATACTATATAGGTTGTTACTTTCTATTTATGTTACCAATATAGAATACTAATGACACAAAAGGGATTTATCTTAAGGGAATTATATTCCCACTTTGACCTACTAGGGTTGTAGAACCTCTCGTGGCCATAGGACTATATCCTCATTTTTTCATTATTAATATCACCATATATCTAATTGATTATTCATCAGAATTAATATATATATATATATATATCTAGTTGAGTATAAGACCACCAAAAACATATACAAAAAACATTGTAAGAGTAGTTATTGACGCTTTAATGAATTGAACCCCTATCCTCAATGATAATTATCACACCAGTAGACCTAAATATCATGTGAATATTATGACTAAAATGATAAATGAGACACTCCATGTCTCTATGACCCAAGAGTCAAAATATATTAACTATATTATTATCAATGTTCTAAAAGAAAAAAATCCAACAAATCATCTTCCATATCAAATCCCATGTGTATCAAATGAGGTGAAAATTAAAAATAACAATAATAGATCAATATAAGAACATAAATATATATCCCCTATTAATCTATACTTCTTATCAAAATAGGTGTTCAGGACACACCAGCCTGATATCCATCATATGTTTTCAAACATTTCTAAATAAAATCTATACCTTATTATAAAAATTAAGTAAAAAATAGAACATCTCTAATTCCACATTGAAATGTTTCATATTGGCTCACTATGATCAAAAACAAAATTGGTGGCACCACATGACCTCAAGTAAACCACCTTGAATTATAGAGGCTAGTGACTAGTAGTGAGGGTTTAAGGTGGTGCCATGTGGAGATTCTACCACATTCATCAGAGATATAAATAATATATAAAATAAATTAACATCATGAAAAAACCATATCCTTAAATGTATTTAGATAAATGAACACATAATAATAACAATAATATGAGGATAGGAATCATAATTATTGTCATACGACAATGATCGCCATCTAGGATAATTGCATATACAAAAGAAAAAAATAAATAAAATATAAAATGGCTCTACTATAACTATAATAAATACCTCTCTTCAATCTCCATATACATGGATGAGATACTCAATTTGATCAACCCCAAGACTTAGCTAACTTATTTATACAACTAAGTGAGAGTCTTCTCGAGAAACCAAGTTCAATGGAATCCCAAAAAGAGTGAGTAAAAAACTCCGTCGGGAACCACCAGAAAAAAATATAATAAATATCTAAAATGAAATGATATATTCATGTTAAATTCAATGAATAAATATGTAAACTATTATAAAAAAAATAAATCAAAATAATCAACCATTTATCCTTATGTACCTGTCCCTAATTGACCATACATTTTTTGGAAAGTGTTTGAGTTTCCATGAGTGTTTCAAAATGATCACTCCAACCATCACAACTCCAAGGGGTATTTCTCCGAGAATACAGTGATCATAACCTAGCGGTTAAACTAACCAATGTTTACAATGTAATAAATTGGGGATAAAGACATCCATATTTTTTAACCTGAGGATTGTTCCATCCTAGTATGCAGTGGTTCTAGTAGCTAAGCCCCATTATTGCAAGAGACTCAACCATTCCTTCCAAAGAACCCACAAGATGTGGTATCTCACTTGTGGAGAGACCTATAATCTACCAAGAACCAATGAATCTCGACTATAAATCCATTGAATACCCACTAGTAGTTTCAAAAACCACCCTTAAGGTTGTTTTCGTAGCTAGTAAATCATACCTCCAAGATAGAGTTTTCTTTATAAGTAAAAAAACACCTATATGGGTGCTTTCTCAACCAGGTATCAAACACCACCTGAATGGGTTTTTTATTAGGTTAGCATGGACCACCCCTTAAGGGTGTTTTCTATTCAATTAAAATATCCACCACCCCATTGGGATTTTCTATTTTATAAACAAACCACCCTGAGGAAGTATACCATATATCATCATATATAAAAAGAAAAAACAACGATTGGTCAAATTATTAAATAGGATAACATTGTCCATACCTATACACACCCTCTCACTATGGTCAGTACTGCTAAGGCACACATTGGGTTCCTTAGGTCACCAAAAAGAATGGATACCCTACTTGGAGTCTCCAGTCTTCATCAACTCTCAAGTCATCACCCATATCCATGAGGGAATCAACTCCCCACTAAGTTCATAAATATACCTGGACTCCCAACCCATACTAGGAAGCACCATAAGAGACAATATGGTGCCCATATCAAAATCCCATGTGACCACTATGATATTCCAATCACCCAACAAAAAATTAAACTACATATCACCTACCCATATAGAAGGAACATATCAATGTGGGGGATAATCTCCCCTATTCCAATTATATAATCCAATGTGATCAAAGGTTTCTCTAGGTTCATATATATCCCATAGAGCTGAAATATCTCACAAAATCATTAAACCTCTTATAAGAGGTTTCAAGGGTATCCTACATGAGGACTAAAAGGTCACACTCACTCTGGTCACACCCGTCAATGAGACTATATGATATTGAGAACCACAAAATAGTCATTCCCTTGGTCATTCATAGTCGAGGAATGTAAGATAGTGCACATGGATAACATGTTCTTGGATCTTTAGTATTTCATTTGAAGGAGCATCATTTTAAATTAGAAAATTTTATTTAATTTAATAAGTTATTAATAAGAATCTTTTTGAAGGTTAAATCCTTGGTGTAGAGACCACATGTCTATGCACCACAACTAAACAAGGATAATTACAAATGGTGAGTACAAAGGTCCCCCTACCTCATTAGAATATTTTCCCTTTACATTCCAAAGTATTGAAGCTCCAACCCAATCACGTTCATCCACCTGAATGATCAACCGAACTCATCTCAATGACCCGATATCCTAACGTCATACAAGGTACCCACAACAATTAATTTTAGACTTTATAATTAATCAATAAAATTAACTTACACTATTCTTAACACCAATAACTCATTGTATTCATTAATTTCACTAAAAACATGACAAACAGGCCACAAATGATCTGTAGTGGACCCCAACATCTTCCTAGGACAATAACTTTCCATTGTAATGAATTCCACATTTAATTTAAGTTAGTTTTTGTGTAAAAACATAAATAAATAAATGTAATGACTTACATTTTCCAAAAAAAAATGACTGAATGTAGGTGAAAATTACCATAAGGAATCCTTGGGATAAGAAGAAAAAAATACCCATCTGAAATGACTGAATCCATCATAATATAGATGAATATGAATCAAAATCCTAACAAAATACAACAAAAATCACATATAATGGGTAAAAAGATTTAGAAGGATCGCAGAAATGAGTGATTCACCTAAAATCACCAAACAAATCACCAAATAAACACCCAAAATCAAAGGAAAAAACAAGGAGGCAAAGGGAAGGATATGGGCTAGCCACATGCTCTAATTAAGAAGAAAGAAGGGGATTCTAAATAAAAAAACATAAGGGTTGGTATAGAAAACAAATCCTAACATATGTTGATATTACAAAATTTTATATGAATATTCATCACATTATAAAAATTCATGCCCAAGGACCATAATAGTTTTTTGTCTTTGGTACGTGGAAACATACTCATCTAACTTGGTTAAAGATATTAAACATCTACATTATATGTCTTCCCCTTTAGTAATCCTACTAAAAACATTTATTCATAACCTAGTAAAGGAAATATAATAAATGGGTGTGCCCATATGCTATATAAGGTTATAAATAAATATGTTTAAGAATAATGTGACAATAAAGTTATGGTATCATGATAATACCATTAGATGTTCATACTCTTCATATCAAATATCATAATCAAGAGTCATGGAATAAAGATTGGCAGTTCATAAGGAATGAATCATAAATGTGATAAATCATCAAAAATCAATCATGTACCATAATCACATGTCATATAAGTGTGTAACCATTATAACTATAGAAATTTATTTCATGTGTCAAGGTTAACTACCAAGTCCAACAATATAGTGGATCTGTACACACATGTTTCCTATAGTGGACTAGGAAACACTTATTTTTCTTTTTGGATCATGACACACCTATTTCTTATTTTTGGATCAATCCCTTCAACTTGTTTCCCATCATTATTTCATGTTATATTAATCTTTAACCAATTCATTAGAAGGAGATATAGGTCAAACCCATCACAAAATAAAATCATACAAAATGAATCACATAATGAACCATAAAAAAAGATATGGGTTTAAAAAATATTATATCATAACCCATGAAATGAAATGGGTATCATTAAAATTTCATCACATCATAACTAATGATAAATAGATAGGTTTCATAGTCATTTTATCAAACCATACCCCATGAAAAAAATCATGTTTCATAATAATATAACCTATTTAAGAAAAATGGGTTTGATATGCTCCATACCATTATAACATAAACCATTAAGTAATGAATATAAATGGTATTCTTAGATCATATCCCCAATAAATCATAAACTATAACAATGAATTTCATCTTATATTGTTAAGGATTTTGAGAGATCGCATCGAATATTTCATAAGAAAAATATACTTTCTTAGAAAATACATTTCATAAAACCATTAAAAAAATAATTTTCTTATAAAGAAGGATTTACAATTTCATTTAAAACATTTATTGAGTAAAATATTTTTCCTACTTTGAAAAAGTTATTTTTATAACATAAATACTTTTGAAAACCTTTTTCTTTTAAAATATCATTGAAAAAATTTAAAATAAGCTTGAAAATAATGATAATAACTTTCACTATGAAAATACTTTAAAACTTATAAATAAAACTTGAAAACCTTTTGTAATCCTTTTTCTTTTAAACTAAAATAAAAAATTATAAATTAATCATGTAAGAATTTTGAAAACATTTTTCCTTAAAAATGGTATTGAAAACAAGTGATGGATTTTTTGAAAATCATTTTAAACAATTTAAAACATAAAAAATTTCTTTAAAATCCTTTTTTAATGATCTTGAGAAATAATTTCCAAACATGTATGAATATATTTTTAGTAAACATGGTTTTTTAATAAAACATATTTTTGATTGAAGAGAATTAATTCTATATTTCGAAAAAAATCTGAATTATATTATGTACTAAAGAGTCGGAAAATTGTACCAATAAATAGAGATATCATTAATGAACATTAGAGATGGAAAGTCATGAGATTTATTGAGATATTTTTTATAATATTTCACCAATTGAATCATAATCTTAAATAATCTTGATAAATGATGATTTCGTAATAATAAACTCTTACCACTTTGGTTACATAAAATCATAATCCACAAGAGAGAATAAAAATATATGAATCATTTAATATCATGAAAAGAATAATATTCATTATATAACAAATAAAATGGGAAATATATACACCTTATAAAATAAAATAGGTTTATAACTTAACATGTGTCTCAAAGAATGAAAAATGAGTCAAAATTACCTAACATATTTGGTATCCTTTGAACTATAAACCCCCATAAATATATATCATGAAATGGATATGTAAATACCTATAAGTTTATGAAAAAGGATTATATATTGAATTCATGGTAATTATAAATAATAAATAAATAATAAATTCTTGAACATGAAATGAGTCTCATGGATATAAAAATTTAGATGATATAACCCGTACCTTAATTCTTGACTTTATTCGAACATGTTCAATCCACCTTTTTTCTCATAAATCCTATTGGTTTTCACCAAAGGGAATCCTTGGTTTGATTTAGTCCAAAATTAATGACTCTAATGTGAGATTTGGTAGATCGAGAGCTAATTTGGGAAAGGTTGGGATGAGCCAAAGTGTCTTGAGATGTTTAAGAAATGGGGATATTGGATGCCATTTTATTAAAGAGGAGGGGTGGGATTCTTGTAAACACCAAAATAAAAACACTATTGGGAGGTCTCTATTGGCTCATTTGATTAAAAATTGGAAATATAATTGAGTAATGGAGTGTAACGGTTTATCAAGTCCTCTAAAACACAAAAATGAGTGCATTTTTATAATTTTGTTCCTTAACTTCTAAGTTCCCCACTAATACCATTTAAGCTTTTATTAAGGTAACTAGTTTTATAACCTAAGTAATATAACCATTCATAATAAATTATGATTTTTATTATAAAATATATACCCAATGAATTATAAATATGATATATAATTTAAAAAATTAAATTAATCCATTTTGGGTAGGAAATTAATTTTAAAACAAGCGGATGTAACGCGCAAAAACACTACTTTTACCCAAACTGTGGTAAAAATGATTTTACTCTTTAATGGTAAATAAGTTAACTATAAAATATCAATTGTTCCAATAATATACCATATTTTATATTTGTTAACATTTATAAATAATTTTTTAGAATAGATCATTTTTAGTAAATTTTAATTCATTTAATAAAATATCAAATATTTTTGTTAATTATTAAGTAAATAATTACTGCATTTGGCATTCCATAAGCGGTTAATGTTAATAATTAATTTAAAAAATATAAATATAATTTCTAAAAACACTTTTTCCTTTCAAAATAACGTTTAAAACTAAAACAATGTAGTTTTTTTTCATATCTCTAGCCTTTATAAATGTCAATGATATGGAAGGTTCCCTTTTTTCCATTTTCCTTACATAACTTGTTTTATAGGACACTTTTATTAATTAATATACCAATAACTCATAATATTAGAAACTATGTGAGATATTTTAAAAATATGAATATCCAATGGATTTTGAACAAGTTTCTAGGCCATTTTCCCCTTACGATTAATGCTTGACCATTAAGTAAACTAATTATTCCCATAATTTGGGAATTAATTTTAACTTTTTTTTGTATTCATTTCGGTAACAAAAAATTATTTTGATGTTACTAGAGGAAAAATTTTACACTAATTCCAAATAATTATATATGTTTTTCCATAATCCATTCACATAAGTGGGTAAAATTAATTTAAAATTAATCTCATTGACGCTGTGAGGCATTGAATTTTTAAGGATAAATGTCCAAAATGTTGAATTTTTTATATATCCAATTTTGACGTGAAATTTGTTCTGATGACCTAAATTGGTTTGATTGAATTATAATTAATATAATTAAACTTTAAATTTAAATTTAAATGTGTTTCAACTATATTAATAAATTATAATAAAAAGTAGTTTTCAATTAAAATTTAGTATTTTTCACCATTCATCCAAAAATGAAATATTTAGAAAAAAACCCAACAATTCACCACAATATAATTTTGAAATTAAGAATTCAAAAATTTGGTTTATATTATAAAAATTAAATTTCTAAAGGTGACTATAATTACTATAATTTGTTTTCAAAAAGGATTCAAAAAGTAGTTCATTTGAGAATATAATATTTTCAAATATAAAAAGACATTACCAAAAATTATATGTTTTATTATCAATGTATTTAGAAACAATTTATAAATAATATTCAAAAATAATTTATAACTACTCATATCACTATGTTTAATGTATATGTTATAACTATATCATTTGAATAATTGTAATAATACATTATTGTTTTGTAGGAAATCAGGATTGCGTGCAACGCAAGCCAAGTTGGTGTTGCATGTAGCACAAGATTATATTTGTGTAGAGTATAAAGATATTTTAACCTGGATTAGAATGGAATTAATGACATCAAATAAATTTAATTTAATTTACCAAATATATCATAAACACTCAGTTTGTTACATTATACCCCTCTTAAAATGAATTTCTCTGTCAAAATTCTTCGAGGTTATCAAAGTTCTAATACATGAAAGTTATATCCATAGAAACACTGGACATAATAATTAGTTCCATAAATTCTCTTTAAAATGTAAAATTTTTAAATAACATAATTACCCAGAGAAAATCATAACTAGATTACCACATTAGAGAACATTGGTGGCAAGTGAAGACAAGGACATGGAAAAGAAATATAACTATCAAGTATTGATGGAGAGTGATAGAGAACATTGTTTGGAGAATGTTAATTATCAAAAATAAAAAAAAGGATTTAATAAGTTCGTTAATATCATAAAAATATATTATAATGGAACAAAATTTTATTATATTAACCTTTTTCTAAATCTGAAAAAAATTTATGAGAATATACAGTTCCTTGATTTCACCACAATATCACCCTTCGTTGTGCCTTGAACAATTTCCACTTCATATCTTAATTCAAGAAATTATGGTAAATTATTCATTAGTGGATCATTATTACATAATAAGATCAATAAAAATGATAATAAGTCATTACATACATATAGTTTTAGTATCACAACAAAAATGGTTAGCAAGGTGGTCTTACATGAAGAAATCCACATATGGTGAGATAATAATTTAATACCTCTAACATCATGTAAATTTTGACATAAACCATTCCATAAATGGTAAAAAAATTTAACCCTTTTAGAATATGAAAATCCAAAATATTATTACAATGTTCACTAAATCACATTAACATTGATCCCATATATATCATAAAGTATCTCTTGGTTATAACATTCCAAACCTGTGAATACCCTCATTGTATATTCCCATGAAACATGGTAATAAAATGAATTAACATAAATCATTTTGTAAAAAAATCATGATTATTTTTTTCAAATATTACATGATATATTACTTAAATACAAGATGTTTTAAACTTCATCCATGATATCATAGGTCACTTTTTAAACAAATCCTTTATTAGTTCTAAGGTCTTTGATAATATAAAATTTACATTATCCAAATCATTAATATATTTATCCAAGCTAAAAAATTTTATAAACATATTAAAAACATTAATATTTACCTTAACTTAATAAAAATATCAATTTCCATTGTCTTAATCACCCCTCAACATATCCTTTTTAATACATTATGAAAAACATATACCTAAAATACATATATATTTCATGATTCGTATAACATGATATTTTAATTCCAAAATATATACACATCAATCATAAAAATTTAATTCCTAGAATATGAAATATGAATCATTTATTAATGTTCCTAAAACTCAATCTAATCATTCTTCTTACGGTTAATGTAAACAATACTATAATAGAATCACATACCTTTCACATGTCATTTGTAGGGTCTTTATCTTCTATAATATAACCAATACTCAGACCACCTTCCCGATACTATTCATGATATGTTCACATAGTTCATTGATTTATATAATATCTATACTTTCAACATATGAAACATTCATTTTTATCCATGTTTCTTTTACTTCACTCTATGGACTAGAACCTGGAAGCATAGTGTGAGAAACACATATCATAGTAGAAAACCAAATAATCATGAAAAAATACATATAAGATTCCTAAATTATTTGTCACGACCCGTCCTCAGGACTCATACCATGACTAACCCCAAGCCAGCCTCCCATAGGCCAGGGGCTGGCGACTAGCACCAAGGTGTAAATCTGACAAAAAGGGGAAGGAATTGCCTTTGTAAAGTAAATAACCACTACAGAGTAAGCAAGAAGAAGTAAACACTAAGTAAAACTAGGTACAAAAGTAAGTGGTCCAGAATACAAACCCAAACTGAAATTAAAGCACAACTGGAAAGAAAGTACAACAACTGAAAAGTAAAGCCGCAACATCGTTCTCTCCACAAGAATTCCCACCTGAAGGGTGGGTACAGATGGCCTCCTCAGCTCCACGGATCCAGCCGCTCGCTCCGTGTATGTCCCGCCTAGTGGTACACCTCCAGGTACCGACTGCTCCACTAACATCAACCACGATCAGTGATGTCCGTCTTCTGCATCCAAAACAACATAGTGCGGGCATAGCCCATGTAGGGGTGAGTATACTCCACTCAGTAGGGACCTCGAGACCCCCAAAGGACTCCCAGAATCCACAAAGGATAGTCCACAGAGGAAAGATACAATCACGAAGTAACATCCAACACTACATAGGTATATGCCCATACATATTCCTAAGTCATCAATTCCAGTTCGACTCCAACATCCGAGCCCAAGTACTACCCAGTACACATAGGAAAACACAACTCAAATCCACACAGGAAAGCATATAGTAGTCCATACAGGATATCAAGTCAATCCTATGGAAGATAAGATTGAAAGTCAAGACTCATCTCACACAGGTATACTTCTTCGTAAGACGATAAAGATGATCCGATATAGCCACTGATTCATCTAAGCCATTGGAACCACAAAGGATCGATAGGTACTAACCCCCACAATGACCCACAAAGGATCGATAGGTACTAACCCCCGCAATGACCCACAAAGGATCGATAGGTAATAACCCCCGCAATGACCCACACAGGATCTGACCCACACAGGATCGGTATGCGCTGGCCCACACAGGACCACTGAGCGCTGACCCACATAGGATATGACCCACACAGGATCGGTAGGCACTAATCCATAGAGGATATCTGAGTGTTGTAGTCATCGCTGTCGAACCCATGGAGGATTCCCGTACAATCTTCATCGTCGTCGTAGTCGCTGCCATCTCTAAGGTTCCCGCACACAGCAAGCTCGTTTCGAGAGGGTCCTCTCCACGAGCAGAGGGGCTGATACATAAAATGACACAAAGTAAAGATTTTATGTATCCCAAAGTTTCATATCATCAACAGGAACTCAACGTGACAAACGACACGTCAATCAGACGCCCGGTCTGAGAGTTATTGGCTTTTTCATCCCAGGGGACCGTTTGGTTTTTAAGTCAAAACCAAACTGACCGTACTCCAACTATGTCCAAACCTCGAGAGAATTAATCCAAAAGGTTCATCTTACTAAGGGTAATCCATCAAAGTCGATGACATGTCAATCAGACGTCCAGAGCTCAAGTTATAAGTATTTCCCCTCCGAGGGCCCGGTTGGTTTCGTGTACGAACCAACCCTTGTGAACCCAAATTTCTCCTAAACCTTGAGTGTAATATACCGAAACTATCGTCTCGATCCAGGGATCTCTATGAAACTGATGGTGCATCGATCGGAGGTCTGTAACCCAAGTTATGGGCAACAGACCGAAAGAGGTCCTAAAATGGGGGTTTCGGGCCCGGACCGACCCGACCCGAACCGGGTCGACCCAAACTGGGTCCGGGTCTGGACCGCTTGGGCGCGGCGCGACCTGGCGCGCTGGCGCGGTCCGCTGGCCAGCTCGGTGTGACTGAGGTGGGTGGACGGGGGGGGGGGGGGGGGGGGGGGCGTTGCCACCCCTGGTTTAATTAAAAGCGGCCCCCACGTGGGGGGCTTCTCCTACCTTCTAGTCAGGGGTTACGAATCCCCGGTTTCTCCCCTGACCGGCCGGCCCACTCCGGCTGGCCGGCTTCTACCGCCATGGGACCGGCATGGTCTCGTCCCCTTGCTCTGACGCCGGTGGCCGGAAGCCGACCGTCGCTCCCTGCTCCGTCGTGGCCTTGGTCCGACCGGTGCGGCGCATCGGCGTCGCACCCCTCTGCCACGGCCCCGCTCCGGCCGCGGTGTTTTCATGATTCTCCAGCGCGGCATGACGGCACCACACATCTTTTCCGCATGATCCCGCGCGGTGCGACGACACCGCACCATCTCTGTTCCAAACCACAACAAGGTCAACAACAGAATTAAAGGAGGTGGGTCGGTCGTGTTTGTGTGGTCTGGCCCCCTCCTGTTAATCGATAGCAAGCAGCTTAAGATTACGAAGAACGCTCGAATATTCACGAACATATATTCAAACCCCCACCTCGAGCATAGTTGAACGAAGGATCGTCGTGGAATTGAATGTCGCGGAAGAAGGCGTCACGGAAGGAGAGGGTCATTGGATTCGCGGTACATGACATCGCGTCGTCGATCTCCGAGGAAGGTGTATCTCACCGTCGCCTATCATCGGAGGTCGGCGTTATTCGTCGGCGGCGGTGCGTTCTTCATGTTCTTCGATGAAGAAGAAGGACTTCAAGCCTTAGAGCTTTTTTCCACCAATCCTCTCACAACCAGACAACTCTAATAAAATAAGTGTTTGTCTTATTTTAATTCTCACGCCAAACGTTTTGAAAATCAAAAACGAATCAATCAATTAGTTGAATTAATTGATGAGTTTAAACCGCCCAATTAATAAGGCGTTTATTATTCAGTTTAAATGCAAGAGTTGACTTACATTTAAAGGGGGGTTCGGGTGCGTTACCTAATTAAAGGCGGGGGTTTCGTAGAAGTTGAAAAGGTGGGGCTCGTGTGGGCCCCACCCCCAAAAATATCCTACCTAGTGGAGTAGGATATAGTGGGTCCCACTTCAACCACATAGCTTAGGTTAAACAACTTAAAATAAAATAAAATTGGCTGCACCATTCTATTTTATTCTTTTACTTAACCCAAAATTTTGAAAACCACACCCGAGCAAACACAACTCTGGAAAAGGTGTTACTAAGAAATTACTGGCGCTGCGATTCCATCGGTGTCCTCAGATTTTGATTCCGAGCACCAGTTCAAATGTTAGGAAATTCCGCTCGTTCGTTCACTAAACGTACTCGAGCTAAACTTCGGAAAATTATTCCGGGCACACCGGGCCTCGGAATCAGGTGCCGTTAGAAACTGTGTTCTTGTAATATCCAAAATAAAATTAAAAAAAAAATTCCCTTGAATTTTACGGGTCTTTACATTACTCCCACCTAAGGTCTTTACGTCCCCGTAAAGATACATCAAAAACTAGGGAATCAAATGTGGGTACTGAGCACGCCTCTAAGCCTCCCGCTCCCAAGTGATCTCCTGGAGGTTTCCATGCTGCCATCTGATTCGCACTAGAGGAATCGACTGTCCGTGTAGGACCCGCTCCTGTCGATCCTCAATCTCCACCGGGACCTCTGCAAAAGTCGCCCAATCATCAATGTCCAGCTCCCCATGGTCAATGATATGCGTCGGGTCATGCACATATCTCCTCAGTTGAGATACGTGGAAGACGTCGTGCACCCGGTGCAACTAAGGTGGTAGAGCCAGGTGATAATCCACCTCACCAATCCTGCTGAGGACTTGGAATGGTCTAATGAAGCGTGGAGATAACTTGCCGCCTCGGCCAAATCTCCATAATCCACGTCGAGGTGAGACCCGCAATAAGACTTAGTTTCCATCCTCAAACTCTAGTGGCCTCCGCCTCCTATCAGCATAAGACTTCTGCCAACTCTGAGCTGTCCTCATCCGCTCCTGGATGACCTGGACCTTCTATATTGTGGCCTAAACCATCTCCAGTCCCACAGGTGATGACTCCCTAGGGTCTGTCCAGCACAATGGTGATATACAAGGTCGACCATACAACGCCTCGTATGGTGCCATCCCGCTGGTGGAGTGGTAGCTGTTGTTGTACGTGAACTCCACCAAGGGTAGGTGATCCTCCCAGGTGCGACCAAAATCGAGGACACATGCACAGAGCATGTCCTCGAGAGTCTGAATGGTCCTCTCCATCTGACCATCCGTATGAGGGTGAAAGGCGGTGCTCAGACGTAGCTGCGTCCCGAAAGCCTCTTGCATCCCCTTCCAAAGCCGGGAAGTAAAGCGAGAATATCGATCGGATATGATAGATGATGGAACACCATGAAGCCGTAAAATCTTCTGAAAGTAGAGACGTCCCAGGATCTCTACTAAGCCCTGCTATCTGATGGGTAAAAAGTGAGCCGACTTGGTGAGTCGGTCAGCAATCACCAAAATGGAGTCGTGACCACTAGAAGTGCATGTAAGTCTAGTCACGAAGTCCATAGATATGTCGTCCCACTTCCACTCCGGGACCTGCAAGGGTTGTACCATGCCTGCTGGTACCTGGTGCTCTGCCTTCACCTACTGACAGGTGAGGCATCGAGAAACGAACTCCGCCACAACCTTCTTCATACCTGGCCACCAGTGCTGTCGTCTGAGGTCCTGGTACAACTTCGCCACTCCTGGATGTGCCGCTAAAGGTGAAGTGTGAAACTACCTCAGCACCTCCTCCTGTAAAGTAGCTGGTACCATGGTACGTCCTCTGAAAAGTATGACATGCTCTCCTCCCATAGAGAATCCATTAGGTTCCTATCCTGAGGATATCTGTGCACGCCGCATCTCACAATCATCGTCCCCACACTGTGCCTCTCTGACCCGTTGTAGGAGTGGAGGATTGACTGTGAGTGATTGTATAAAGGTTGCCTCATCACTATCCATGATGGATATCTGCAAAGCGGCTAGCTGCTCTGTCGCCTCCCGGAGTAGCTGGATGCCCATCCTCCTGCTGAGAGCATCGACTACTACATTCCCCTTCCTAGGAGTATAGACTATCTCAAAGTCATAGTCCTGGAGGAACTCGAGACATCGCCGCTGTCTCAAGTTCAGGTCCTTTTGTGAGAAGATGTACCTGAGACTCTGGTGGGAAGAGTAGACTGTAAAGCGCTTGCCCATCCGATAATGCCGCCACATCTTTAGAGCGAAGACCACTACTGCTAACTCCATGTCATGGGTAGCGTAGTTCTGCTCATTCTTCCTCAACTGTTGTGATCCATATGCGATCATGGATTGTTCTTGTATTAGGACACATCCGAGTCCGGTTTCTGATGCATCCCAGAAGACTATGTACCCTACTCCCTCCTCCGTTAGCCTCAAGATAGGCACGCTAGTCAATCTCTATCTCAGCTCCTGGAAGCTCTGATGAAATCTGTCTGACCACACAAAGAGTTTCCCCTTCTTTTTCAAAGCTGGGAGTGGTGCCGCAACTCTGGAAAAGTCTGGCATGAATCTCTGGTAGTATCCAGCTAGCCCCAAGAAACTCTGCACCTCTGTCACGCTCCTGGGTGGCTCTCAAGCTAGCACTGCCTCGATCTTCACAGGATCCACCGCAAATCCCACCCCAGAGATGACATGTCCCAAGAAGTGGACCTCGCGTAACCAGAACTGACACTTCGGGAGTTTTCCATAAAGCTGGTGCTCTCGGAGTGTGTCTAGTACAACCCACAAGTGGTAGGCGTGCTCCTCCTCAGTGGTCGAGTATATCAAAATGTCGTCGATGAAGACCAAGACAAGTCAATCGAGGTATGGCTGAAATATCCTGTTCATGAGACCCATGAACACTGCTGGAGTGTTGTTTACGCCGAAAGGCGTAACGAAGAACTCATAGTGGCCATACCGACATCTGAAGGCCGTCTTCTGCACATCCTCATCTCGAACTCTGAGCTGATGATAGCCTGAACTAAGGTATATCTTTGAGAACCACCGTGCTCCCTTGAGCTGATCGAAGAGGTCTCCAATCCTCGGTAGTGGATACTTGTTCCTCACGGTAACCTGGTTTAGGCGACGATAGTCGACACACAGTCGCAAGTTCCCATCCGACTTCTTGGCGAACAATATCGGGGAAGCCCAGGGTGAAACACTGGGTCAGATGAATCCCTTGCCCTGCAAGTCCTCCAACTGTACCCATAGCTCTTGAAGCTCAGCGGGGGCCATCCGATATACTGGAGTGGATATCGGGGCTATCCCGAGGTATAGGTCAATATACAAGTCTACCTCTCTACGAGGAGGTAGCCCTGGGACGTCATTAGGGAAAACGTCCACATACTGATCCACCACTACAGGAAAACTAGGACTCCGCACGTCAACTACTCCTAGGTTGCGGCTAGCCAACTGATGAGTGATGGGGTGTCCTCTCCTCTGCATGAGTCCATCCAGTGCTGCAAAGGCTCCGTTCTCTCCAGTGAAGTTGAACCTGCTCCCGTCGGTGTGTATACACCGCACCTTGCGCCTAATGCAGTCAATCTGAGCATGGACTGTAGATAACCAATCCATGCCCAAGATGAAGTTGTAAAGCCTCGACGCCGCTACAAGAAGATCCCAGCTGAAGCTCTTGCCTCCTATAGTAAGCTCACACTACTGGAACTAGTGCGTAATCATCGAGTATTCTCTCGTAGGAGTCTCTAGCCATAAGGATCGAGCAACGGTTCCGTCAGAATCTCCGAGCTCCGAACAAGGGCAATGACAATGAAAGAATGACTCGCTCCTATGTCTATAAGAACTGCATCAAGGGTGGAGTATATAGAGATAGTACCTTGAATCATCTCGGGTGCGCCGTGGTCGTAGGCCTCCGCTGCCTGAAGCTGTGCCTATCTATTCCAGCCAGCTCCCTGTGGTCGGGGTGGACCTCCTAGTGGTGGTGGTGGTGGTAGAGCCTCAAAGCATCACCCACCACCTGCTGCTCGGCCAGCTCCTCTGCCTCGGCTACCTGCTCCCTGCGGACCGCCACGGTCGACCTTTTGCCTCTACCTGGGTGGTCCCTCATCCGTCTTCTGCTCCTCCGCACAGCGGGTCGGGCAGTCACGAGCCATGTGGCCCTGCCCGCCACATGCATAGCACTGTCTGGCTCTCAAAAGATTGGCTCTGCGTTGTGTGCCCCGAACCTCTGAGCTAGTGTCCTGAAGTCATCTGCCTGAGGGTCTGGTCCGTGTGGACCCATGTGTCATCTGTTGACTTCTAGCTACAAAAGACTCTGCTACGTGTAGCCCTGTGGTATGTCTCGCTACTGATGTAGGCTCAAAAAGGAAGCTCTTGATGAGAAGGGCTCGCTCTAGTACCCCTCCCTATGTCGGAATGCTGAGAGAGATCAGCGATGCCCTGATCTCATGCCTCAGTCCCTGCTCAAAGGTCCGGCCCCGGAAGAATGGGTCCCGTACCATGTCCGTCGAATAATGCGAGAGGTCTATAAATCTCACCGAGTACTGGGCGACCGTCAAGCTGCCCTGCCTCAGTGGTAGAAGCTCCTCGATGTGCACCGCACGGAGGGTGGCTGGGAAGAACTCCGAGCAGAAGAGGCTCTCAAAGTCCATCCAGAGGAGAGATACCTCATCGTGCACCTGGAGCATCAAGCTCCACCATCTGTCTACTGCCGCGTGCAGGAGACTCGCTGCAAGGATCACCATGAGGTCTGCTGGTGTCCCTACCAAACGGAAAACTCGTACAACTACCTCCATCCAATCCTCGGCTACCTAAGGGTCCATCTCCCTGCGGGACCTGGGTGGTCACTGATGCTAGAACTCGTGCAGTGAACTAAGGCGACATGAACTCTCAGCGGATGGGGCTGGTAGCATCGGTGGCTCAGCAGGTAGAGGTACCGCTGGTACCTCTGCTATCAAAGGGCCATGTACCAAGGTCTCGTCGCTTGGTGGGCTGTTGTCACGAACAAAACTCAAAACCCTAGCTGGCTACCATCGTGGGGCCATCCTAAAAAGAAACATGTGCGCCACAGTTAATATAGTATACCTGGTGATCTGACACAAAGTAATCACAATGATAACTTGAAACACACATGAAATCAATGTTTTCGTGCACTAAGTCGGAAATCAGAAGTCAGGGTCCTGATGTACAGATACGTCAGCCACCACACCAACACTAGACTCCCTGGACTGATAACCACACTCAATACTCTTAACACTATTGTTTCACATATAAAAAGATCAGAGTCCTGAGTTCTGTGGTAGAACTGAACACCTCTGATACCAATTTGTCATGACCCTTCCTCGAGGCTCGTGTCGTGACTAACCCCAAGCCTGCCTCCCATTAGCCAGGGGCTGGCGACTAGCACCAAGGCGTAAATCTGACAAAAAGGGGAAGACATTGCCTTTGTAAAGTAAACAACCACTACAGAGTAAGCAAGCAGAAGTAAACACTAAGTAAAACTGGGTATAAGAGTAAGTGTGGAAAAGTAAGTGGGCCAGAATACAAACCCAAACTGAAAGTAAAGTACAACTGGAAAGAAATTACATCAATTAAAAAGTAAAGCCGCAACGTCGTGTCGTACACAGGAAGTCCCACCTGGATGGTGGGTACAGATGGCCTCCTCAGCTCCACGGGTCTAGCCGTCGGCTCCGTGTATGTCCCGACCAGTGGTCCACCTCCAGGTACCGACTGCTCCACTAACCTCAACCACAATCAGCGCTATCCATCGTCTATATCCAACACAACATAGTGCGGGCACAGCCCGTGCAGGGGTGAGTATACACTACTCAGTAGGGACCCCGATACCCCCGAAGGTATCCTAGAATCCACAAAGGATAATCCACAAAGGAAAGATACAATCACGAAGTAACATCCAACACTACTTAGGTATATGCCCATACATATACCTAAGTCATCAATTCCAGTTCGACTCCAACATCCGAGCCCAAGTACAACCCAATCCACACAGGAAAACACAACTCAAATCCACACAGGAAAGAATATAGTAGTCCACATAGGATATCAAGTCAATCCTATGGAAGATAAGATTGAAAGTCAAGACTCAGCTCACACAGTATACTTCTTCGTAAGATGATAAAGATGATCAGATATAGCCACTGATTCATCTATGTCGTCAGACCCACAAAGGATCGATAGGTACTAACCCCCGCAATGACCCACAAAGGATTGATATGTACTAACCCCCGTAATGACCCACAAATGATAGATAGGTACTAACCCCCGCAATGACCCACATAGGATCTGAACCACATAGGATCGGTATGCGCTAGCCCACACAGGACCACTGAGCACTGACCCACATAGGATCTGACCCACACAAGAACGGTAGGAACTGATCCAAAGAGGATCACTGAGTGTTGTAGTTGTCACCATCAAACCCACGAAGGATTCCCGTAAAGTCTTCATCGTCATCATAGTCGCAGCCTGCTCTAGGGTTCCCGCACACAGCAGGCTCATTTCGGGAGGGTCTGCTCCACGAGCTGAGGGGCTGATACATCAACTTACACGAAGTTCGGAGTTGATGTATCCCAAAGTTCTGTATCGTCAACAGGAACTCAACGTGACAAACAACGCATCAATCGGACGCCCGGTCTGAGAGTTATTGGATTTTTCATCCCAGGGGTCCGGTTGGTTTTTAAGTCAAAACCAACCCGAACGTACTCGAACTGCATCCAAACATCTAGTGGAGTAATCCAATAGGTCCGTCTCACTAAGTGGAATCCATCAAAGTCGACGGAACGTCAATCGGACGTTCGGAGCTCAAGTTACAAGTGTTTCCGCTCCGAGGGCCTGATTGGTTTCGTGTACGAACAAACCCGGCCGAACCCAAAGTTCTCTGAAACCTTGAGTGTAATATACTGAAACTACCGTCTCGATCCAAGGATCTCTACGCAACTGACGGTGCATCGATCGAAGGTCTGTAGCCCTAGTTATGGTTAACAGACTGAAAGAGGTCCGAAAACGGGGGTTTCGGGCCCGAACCGACCCAGCCTGAGACCCCCTAGGTCGGCCCGAACCGGGTCTGTCCCGCTTGGGCATGGCCCGGCCTGGCTGGTGTGGCCCGGTCCGGCTGGCGCGGCTCGGGGCGCTGGCGCGGTTCGCTGGCCAGCTCGGCGTGACCGAGCTGGGCAGACAAGGGGGGGGGGGGGCGCTGCCCCCCCCTGATTTAATTAAACGTGTCCCCCATGTGGGGGGCCTATCCTCCCTTCCAGCCGGGGGTTACGAACACCCGGTTTCTCCACTGACTAGTCGGCCCGCTCCGGCCGGCCGACTGCTGCCGCCAAGGGACCGGCGCGGTCCCGTCCCCCTACTTCGGCGCCAGCGGCCGGAAGTCGGCCGCCGCTCCCTACTCTGCCGCGGCCTAAGGCCACGACCTTGGTCCGACCGGCATGGCGTGACGGCTCCACGCCCTTTCGTCGCGGCCCCGCTCCGGCCGCAGTGTTTTCGTGATTCTCCGGCACGGCGTGACTGCGCCACGACCTTGTTCGACTTCAACGGCGCGACGGCGCCACACATCTTTGCTGCATGATCCCGCACGGTGCGACGGCACCGTGTCATCTCCATTCCAAACCACAACAAGGTCAACAATAGAATTAAGGGAGGAGGGTCGGCCGTGTTTGTGCAGTCCGACCCCCTCCTATTAATCGATATCAAGCGGCTTAAGATTATGAAGAAAGCTCGAATATTCACGAACATATATTCAAACCCCTACCTCGAGTGTAGTTGAACGAAGGCTCGTCGCGGAATTGAACATCGCAGAAGAAGGCATCACGGAAGGAGAGGGTCATTGGCGTCGCGGTACATGGCTTCGTGTCGTCGATCTCCGAGGAAGGTGTCTCTCACCGTCGCCCATCGTCGGAGGTTGGCGTTCTTCGTCGGCGGTGGTGCATTCTTCGCATTCTTCGACGAAGAAGAAGAACTTCAAGCCTTAGAGCTTTTCCCCCCAATCCTCTCACAACCCAACAACTCTAATAAAATAATTGTTTGTCTTATTTTATTTCTCACGCCAAAAGTTTTGAAATTCAAAAACGAATCAATCAATTAATTAAATTAATTGAGGAGTTTAAACCGCCCAATTAATAAGGCGTTTATTATTCAGTTTAAACACAAGAGTTGACTTACATTTAAAGGGGGTGTGTGTGCGTTACCTAATTAAAGGTGGGAGTTTCGTGGAATTTGAAAAGGTGTGGCTCGTGTGGGCCCCACCCACTCAAATATCCTACCTAGTGGAGTAGGATATAGTGGGTCCCACTTCAACCACTTAGCTTAGGTTAAACAACTTAAAATAAAATAAAATTGGTAGCACCATTTTATTTTCTTCTTTTACTTAACCCAAAATTTTAAAAACCACACCCGAGAAAACACAACTCCGGAAAAGGTGTTCTTAAGAAATTACCGGCTCTGCAATTTTATCTGTGTCCTCGGATTTTGATTCCGTGCACCGGTTCAAAAGTTTGGAAATCCCGCTCATTCATTCACTGAACGTACCTGAGCTAAACTTCAGAAAATGATTTCGGGCACACCAGAACTCGGAATCAGGTGCCGTCAGAAACTGTGTTCTTGTAAAATCCAAAAGAAAATTAAGAAAAAATTTCCCTTGAATTTTAAAGGTCTTTACATTATGGATTCTATTTATTTAATATATGATACCATAGTTTTATCATTGGTTATTCATAATCATATTTTATTTAAATCATTCATGAGGGTTGTTTAATAGTTTGTGACTTTCTAAATCATATTCCCCTTGAAGTGTCAAACTAAGGGTGTAGTAAGGCATGTTGTTATCCACCAATTCCTGATTTAGTCTAGCTCAATTAAGTTTTTTTATGGTGGTTAATCCTATTTACATCTATTCTAGATCAACATCCACATGTATTATCTTGATAGAGATGTATTTCTAAAAAACCACTCTCTCAATAATTTACTCAAATTCCTTGATATTTTCCTACACTTTGATTCATCCTTAGAGTTTTCCATAGATACATTACTAGAAATATTGTTAGATATTCACCTAGGGATCTCATTAATGTTTTATAATCATATATTATAATTGTTGAATAAACCTTTCCTTTGATATCAACTATAGTGACCCAAGATTAATATACATGGATATTACATAATTTTTGATGAAAATTCTACACATTAAAAAAATACCTTCCTGATGACCATAACAGTTTAGTGTATTTGGAAATGAGAAAACATAATATTATAAATTGGTGAAAGATAATAAAAATCTCCCTTAAAGATATTACCCTTTAGTACTCATACTTAAAACCTTTATTCATAACATTGGGAGTAAAAACAAAAGAAATGGTGATATCAGATACTCAGTAAGGGTAAATAGGGAATATATGTAATCATAACATGAGCATAAAAGTATAAGAACCTGATATTAACATTATAATATCATTCCATGCATATCAAAGATCATAATCAAGATTAATGGAATATATATTAACTTTCCATAATACCATAATCATAAAGATGATAAATCATCATAAATCATTCATGAACCATAATCTCAGGTAATATAAGTTTGTAACGATTACAACTATATAAAACTATTTCATGTTTCAATATTAACTATAATTATCATAAAAATAGTTGATAAGGACACAATTTTTTCCCATATTAGATTAGGACACACCTATTTCCCATAGTGGATCAGGAGACACTTGTTTCCCATTTTAGACTAGGGAACACATGTTTTTTAGTTTGGATCAGGATGCACTTGTTTCCCATTTTAGATCAGAACACACTTTTTCCCATTTTTTTTAAATCTCATCAACTTTTTTCCCCTAATTATCTCATGAGATATAAATATTTACCCAAATCAGTGGATGGAGATATAGGTCTCACCAATCACATAATAAAATAATAAAACATTCATCATATCATGAACAATAATAAAGAGATGGGTTTCCTAAAAATTATATAATAACCAAAGAAATGAAAAGGGTATCACTAACATTTTATTACATCATAAACTATGGAAAATAAATGGGTTTCATAAACATTTCATCAAATCATAACCCCTAAAAAAAGAGGGTTTCAAAACCATATAACTCATGTATGATTAATGAATGTCATAATCACCATTCCATAAAAACAGAAACCATTCCAGAAAGAATATTAATGGAATTATTGGACCATATCACCATTAAATAATAAACTATAAAAATAATGTCATAATATATGGAGAAGTATTTTTATAAATAACCTGCAACATTCTTTAAGGAAAACAACATTTCTTTAAAAATCATTTTTATAAAACCATTTCCAAATTTCTATTCTTATAAAAATGTCTTAAAATTTTCAATTAAAACATTTCTTGATGAAAATATTTTTTTTTTAAAGAAACACTTTTTAAGAAATAAATAATTTTGAAGACTTTTTTATTTTAAAATAGATTTTGAAACTTATAAATGAACCTTGAAAAACATTTAGAATATATTTTCATTTGAAAATACTTTTGAAACTTATAAGTAAAGATTGAAATTTTTTGAATATATTTATCCTTTAAAATACTTTGAAAATTTATAAAGTAATCTAGAATAAATTTTTAAAACCATTTTCCTTGAAAATTCATTGAAAACATATAAATAAAGCTTGAAAAAAATCCAATATCTTTTTCCCTGAAAATAACTTTTAAAAAAGTAAAGGGAGCTTTGAAAACTATTTTAAACATTTCAAAGCATAAAAAATCTAGTTAAAATACTTCTACTTGAAAATTACCTTAAGATAAAATTTAAAAAAAAAAATTTGGAAACATTTTTATAAAACATTTTTCGTGAGTAAAACAAATTTCTGACCAGCGAGAAATAATGTTGGATTTTCTTTACTACATTTTATTAATTATCTTAAGTATCAACGGGAGGAAAAATGGTACAAATACATGGAGATATCATGGATAAATAGAGTAGAAGAAAATATTTGATATTTATTGAGATATGTATCATAATATTTTATCAATTGAATCATATTCATAAATAATCTCAATCAACGATGAGATTGAAGATATATACTCTTACCACTTTGGTGACTTCAAATCATAATCACAAAGATAAAATAATATTAAATTATAATTTTAATATCATTAAAATATTAATATTAATTATGAAAAATGTGAAAAGTATATTATAAAACTTTATAAAATAATATAGGTTCATAACATAACATGTGTCTCAAAGATGGAAAATTGAGACAAAATTACCTAATCAATTTGGTAACACTAGAACCATAAACCCCATAAAAGAGATATCATGAAATGGATATGTTAATAACCATAAATATATGTATAAAGATCATATAATATATTCATTTTAATTATATACACCCTAAAAAAGAAATGAGTGGTGAACATGAAATTTATCCATTGAATATAAAAAGTGATATGAGAAAACCCTTATATTAAGTCTTAAATTTCTTCAAAAATGTTCAAAACTTTTTTGGGTAACTAACTTTTGATTCCATAAAAGGGATTCCTTGGTTTTATTTAATAAAAAATTTCAGACTCTAAGGTGAGATGAGGGTTGTTAGGAGCTCATTGGGGTAGGACTTGGATGATTCAATGTGGCATGAGAGGTGTTAGGAAGGGGGAGATCTTATGCCTTTCTATAGAGGAGGAGGGGTGGAATTCCTATAAATAATGAAATTAAAACCCTATTGGGAGGTCTAACATACTTAATGTACATAATAAATCAATTAAAAAATTATAAAATCAGAATTATGGTATATCCAAAACACCACAAAAAAAGTGAATTTTTATAATTTTGTTCCTTAACTTCTATGTTTCCCCACTTTTATCATTTTGTTTATTATTAAGGTAATTATTTTATAACATAAGTAATTTAAACATTAATAATAAATTAAATTGATATTTATTAGAAAATATTGTCCTAATAACTTCATAATGTTAAATATAATTTTAAAAAAATCATGTGTGAGATGGTAATTATTTTTAAACAAAATTAATGTAACGTGCAAAAAAAATACTTTAACATGAATCCTGTTAACATTTTTACTATTTAAAAGTAAATGTGACCATTAAAAATGATAAATTGTTCCATTAATAGACTATATATTATATTTAATTTCATCTAAAAATAATCTGGAATAATACAATATTTTTTTAGTAAATTTTCAATCATTTAATAAAATATCATTTATTTTAGTTAATTATTTACTAAATAATTACTTCATTTGGAATTTATTAATCATTTATTCTAAATAATTAAATTATAAAATTTAAATATAAATTAATGTGTTTTAAAAAATCCTTTACCTTTAAAAATAATGTGTACAACTAACTAGTGTAGTTTTTTTTCACATCTCTAGGATTTATAAATGTTACAGGTAATGAACATTCCTTTTGTGTATTTTTTTCTTACATAACATATTATATTGGTCAAATTCATTAAACAGTGTCACAATAAATAATAAAATTCAATCCTAGATGGTATATGGTCAAAATATTAACATCAAATGAATTTTGAACAAGCTTCTAAGTCATTTGTTCGACTTAATATTAATGTCTAACCACTATGTAAATTTTTTTCCTAATCAGTTTAATTAATTTTAGTAGTTTTCACTAATAATTTTGGTAAAAAAATAATTCGATATTATTGTCAAAAAATTAATTATAATTTAAATTACTTATAATAATTTTTCTAAATTAAATTCACATAAGTTGATATAATTAAATTAAAATTTATTTCAATGATGCTGTGAGATATTGTATTTTTAAAGAGAAAAATTAAAAAAGATTGAATAGTTTTTATATCCAATTTCAACGTGAAATTGATTCTAATGACATAAATTGGATTAATTGTTTTAAAATTGATATAATTAAAAATTAAAGTAAAATTAAAATATGATTTAACTATATAAATAAATTTTATGAATGGGAAGTATTCAGTTAAAATTCATTATTTTTCACTTTTCTTCAAAAAATGTAATACTTCTAAAAATGATAAAAAAAAATAAAACCTAGGCTAATGTTTACATTTTAAATTCAAAAATTAAGTTCATTTTATCAAATTAAAATTATAAAAACATTTAAAATTAGATTTCTTATTGTTCATAAATGGATGTAAAAAGAAGTTTATTTGAGAAATTTTTATTTTCAAACATATAAAGACTTTACTAAAAATTATATGTTTTGTTATCACTATGATTTTAAAAACAATATAAATCATATATAAAAATTATTTATTATAATTACTATCAATAATTTTAATGGCTATGTTATAAACTTCCCATTTGAATAATTATAATAAAAAATTTCTGTTTCATAGAAACTCAATGTTGCGGGTAACACAAGCCAAGTTGTTTTTTCTTGTACACAAGATTTTATTAATATAATGTATAACAAAAGCATATCATGTCCTATAATGAAACATAATACATCAAAAAAAAATTATTTTATTCAAAAATATGTTCGTAAAAAATAAGGGTGTGATAGTCATAAAAGTGATTTTCCCCTGAAAATCCCACTGGCTAGTCGGTAACCACCTGTATTTTGCAAGTTCCACTTTCTAGGAAACCCTTTGGCTGGTGCCTATAAACTATAGCCTCAAATATCCTTACCACCTATAAATTTTTTCTCACTAATCTTAGAATCCTTTTACCCATTATACCTCATCCAAAATACCCTTTTTATTTGTCCAACTATCATAATATGTTTTTAAACCTCAATTATAAAAATGGACCATTCAATAGAAAAAAATTAAAATTCCTCTAAAACTCGAGGATTGTCCACACACACTGGGAATTACATGAACCATTTGATTATTCATATAGAACCTTAATTCTATATAAATTGTGGGATTATTAGGGATCCCTCAGGCCAATTCCTAGTAGTACTAGGTTATAATGAATTGACTTCATTCATGGTAAATTCACGGAGCTATCAAATATGGGTAACCAGACCTTCCACACATCCTTTATAGTGCTCAAATCACCCAATTAATACATATCATCCCAAATTACATTATCATATTTTGTTTTTCGAATTCAAAGACTTGAGAATACCATTATAATATATTTGTATCCTATTAGGTATGTTACCCTATTATACCTTCTTCTTCTTAGTTACCAATGGATATGGAAAATTTGAATGGTCTTCTCATTCATAATCCATGTATCAATTCATTGATTCAAGAGACTTATCATGGTTTCCATAGGCACCTTGAGTTGAGATACTCTTATTCATATCATCTTAACACCTTGAGTCAAGATACTCCTCCTGATTTTTCAAAATACAATTACATTGATCATCCACTATAGTAAAATAAAAAGATAAACCCAATGTATTAGTCTCACATAATCCCTTCTTATAAAATTTTTTATAATGGAAACATCCTTAACACATATTGTTAAACTACATGGACCGGTCCTGTTCTATATCCTTAAATTATGAAACTCAATCTATATGGTCTTTGATTCCTTATTAACTTTGAAATATATTTATGATTCATCTCTATGGTTTAATCTCAACATACCAATACATATCTTGTACATCCTACTATGTAGAAGATTAAACCTCAATAATCTTACTTCTATATCTAGTTACAAATAGATATGTGGCTGACATCCATAAGTGGGCCTCCTACTATGTGTAGTCCCTAATAATACCCTCTTCTATTTTAGTAATTGATAGATAAGATCAACTAAAATGGATAACATATGTGTATTCCCAAAGCAAATCATTTCTACGTTCCATTCACATATTAGTCCATTATGCATGATTTTAAACTAATTAGATGTGGTCCAGGATACATTAACTTAAAATAAACCACTATAGTCCCCATTACATGACCTTAAAAGTTATGATGTGTCACATTAAGGGGAACTAAACTGTGCAGGTTCTTATTCCCTTCATAGTGACATGTAGGAAACCGCTTTCATGGGCATGATCCCAACTTCAAAACACATATTGCCTCTTTTTCTTGGATCTCAATGCCTATCTAGGTAGAGATAAATTCCATAGCCCCTGATTATATATATTTAAACTATAAAGTACTAAAATAATTTAATTCATTAGAATATAGTATAATCCCCACATGATACATCACATTAAATGCATGTTTCTAGTCAATCAATTTTTTAAGGTAAATCTATACTATTATTAAGAAGGATTCACAAATTACGTAAATCTATAAGACAGTGCTAAAGTAGTAATTAATTCCTCTGAAAAGGTTCATATAATATTGAACCCACATCATCTCAACCAATGAACATTCTAAATCATTTATGATAAATTCACAATGACCGTCGGCCTTTGGAAAGCTAGTTTGTATTAACATGAAATGTTAATAGGTTAGTAATCCATTAGAAATAATCATTAACTTGGTTTAGTTAAATTATGAATTATTATTCACTTTTATTTTTTGTTTAAAATTTTGAATTTTTGATCACTTTCAATATTCAAGTTGTGATATATATATCAATTGAGATATTTAATATGTGATACATCTTTCATACAAGTTAGATGATAATTGAATCATTTTTTACTTTACTCATGGATTTGTTGTATATTAATGATTATGATGTTAGAATTTGGTGGTACATAGTCCACAAATGTCATTATATTGGTATATCAATCCACTTGGGCCACTCAAGGTGGTTATTGATCATTAATCATATATTGTGTCCCTTAATTGTATAATGATTACTTGCGATTTCATACTAGTGGAGAATCATCCATGTATATAAAATATCCTGGTGGTGAATCAAACACTTGAAAACTTATTGTAGTGGTATATAATTCCCCTTAAGACTTGATATATATGGTACATTTTCTAGATATTGATATGGTGTTAGCACACAATCCACCTAGATATGTTATTCTGATAGTGAATTATCCACCTGAGGACCCAAGTTGATAGTATATCATCCACCTTAAGAACCATAATGATGGTCTATCTTCCACTTATATGAGATATGATGGTGATAAATATAGATACTCAGGATAAATTCCATTATTTTTTATCTTTTATATGATTTAAAACATTATTTTTTATAAATAATAATATCCCATGGATGATAGTTTTAGTGTCTTTAGAGACTATCCACATAATATGATTATTTTACAAAACTGAGGACCATTTCTACTTAAATTCACCATACTAGAAAATATTCTATACATATAATTTGTAAAAATAATACTCATTACTCTAGGAATGAAAAAATAAGAAATTAATGACCTCAAATGATCAGTAAGGGATGAATACGCATTTTATCAAGGATCAGTTCATATAAATAAGTAAAAACATGAGACAAAAAAGGAATATCATATCATCAGGAGTGATAACCATAAAACATAAGTGATATTCAAGGTACCTATAATAATAACATAAATACAAAAACAAAATCAACATGGAAATATAATATCTATAACATGGATTATAAGAATTTAAAATAAACCTTTAATCATGATATATTAAGATCATAATGAATAAAATCCCTTATGTCTGGAACAAACATTATAATAAGAAGAAATTACATTCATGAGTCACACCATCATGGTCAATGCTTATGATAAATTAAAATACACTCATGAATACCAATCTTTAGATATATAAAAACTGGATCAACGCATTAGAGGGTGATATAGGACCCCACCCATCATCATCCAAACATATGTATCCCACTTAAAATTCATTCACTTTTCACTTCATAAAGGGCCCATGAAACTAATATGGATTTCATAAAAGATCCAAATGTAAATCATTAAATTTAAAAGAATAAATAATGTAAATAAAAAATAAAATAAAATCAATAGGAAATCATTCCATTTTCATAAATAACCCAAGGAAATAAAATAGGTTTCATAAAAACATCTAAACGGTATAAAATAGAATCATGAATAAAATTTTTTGATGCTAAAAACATCATCACACAAAATAATCACATAATTAAAAAATCTATGGTGGAACCAGATGCATAAATATATTAAGGATTGATAATTTGAATATAATAAAAATTAATTTTGATAACATTTTGTATTCATTATCATAAAATTTATAGTTACGAGTCACTTTTCAAAAAGCATCCTTTGTTTTTTTAATAAAAATAAGTGAAAATAAAACCATTAATGGAAATATATTTTAATTAAAAACTCATTTTATCCAAAAATTATAATATAACATAATTTAAAATTTAAAATTTTTTGAACATAGAATAAAATAAATCAATAATAAAGTGTAAAACTTAAAGGATGAAGTTTGAGCTACCAAGTCCCATACCATTAGCCTTTATTTCCACGGAAGTGATTTTTCTTCCTATATCATGAAGATAAAAATCTTAATAACCTATTTATGATCCTTATTCATATAAATTTTTATTTTTAAACTTCAATAATACCAATTATCTTCATGTATTAGATAGTAATAATCATTTTTTAGTATTGGTTGTTAATAATCTTGAACATTTTAAATAAATTTCATAAAATTGGGGTTGATATAACTTTTATAACTACCTAGGATTTTAAAAAATTTATATTACATCTATTTAGATAAATATTAATTAAATTACACAAATACATTCCCAAGGACCATAATAGTTTAGTTCCTTCAGGGACATGGAACACATACTTCTAATTTGGTGAAATATGTTCAACATCTCTCAAAATGATATTTCCTTTTAGTAATCTTACTTAAAAACTATCTTTATAACCTTGGGAAAGGAAAGATAAGAAAGGGTGAGATAAAATTCTCATTAAGGGTAAACATGGATGATTCAAGATAATAACATGATTATATGGTTTTGGAAACAAATGCATAAAATTTGAAAAGAATACATTGCATATGAGAGATCATAATCTTATATCATGGAACTAAGTATTAGTAGTTCATAATACATGGATCATTAGGGGTTCAGAAGCATAAACCATAAAATCATAACATATAAATAAGAAAAAGAATTTTATTAGACAAATAAACATGTAATATCATTCTCTATAAGGGAGTTCTCTTTTCCAAAACATATCACGACACTTCATGCAGACTACACCTACTGGGTGGACACACCACTATCCCCATACATATTATGATCCTTATAATGGAATGAATTTCCCCTTATTACCATAGTGAAACAAGCCAATCAAATTGTTTCCCATAATTATATCTTGAGATATAAATATTTACCTAATGAATTGGGGTAGATATTGGTCACACTATTCATATAATGGAAACCGTATAGATGTGTGACATAAAAACATAAATAATTTATCATATCAGAACCCATGGAAAGAAATGGGTTTCATAAATATTTCATCATACAATAACCCATGGAAAAGAAATAGATTTCATAAATATCATTCCATAATAAAAATAAAACAACCGTAGGAATAATAGGGATAGTATCATTAAAAAATATCTACATTAAAGAATAATTAACATGAAAGAATGTTATCATATATGGAAAAAAATTAAGAGTTCACATGAAAATAATTCTTGAGGAAAATATCATTTCTACTTTGAAATTATTTTATTTTCATAAAATGAATCACAATTTTAAAATAAGAAATTTCTTCGAAAATTACTATATAAGATGGTAAGAAAACCTTTGATGAATTAAAGAGTCATGATGGTAGGAAATTCTGTTCATGCTGTATAATTTAAAAAAAAACATTCCTTTCATATGTTTTTGTTGGTAAAGTAACAAAGCACCTTGTTTTTTAAAAGCAAAAAACTATTCATTTAAATCCATCTCATAAAAATTAAATCATTAGAAAAAATAATTTAACATTTTCATTGGCTAATATTAAAAACATTTTTGAAATATTTTTTTATTAAACAAGTATGTGGAGGATAACTATTCCCCAATAGAGATTTAAAACAGAATAATCCCAAATATTGATGAGATTATGAAATAAGTAATTATCACTATATATTTAGTAGAATCATATTCCCTATGATATGGGGATAAAAATACCATAATATTCAGAATAATTATTATAAAATGCACTCATGGGTGGAATATACACCACACAAAAGAACTAAGTAGTGTATATGTCATGTGTCCCACATAAGTAAAAGTGAGAAAAAATCTCTTACCCCAAGTCTCACCTTTCCTTATTCAGATTAAACATCCTATATATATATATATGGATTTATTATAAATTTATTTTATAAACATATATCAATAATACTATGTATAATTTTTTTATAACATCATATCACCCATTTGTTAATAATTTATAATCAATGTTCTGGGCTATATATACTTTGTTTTCCTAGCATGTTTCAGTTTGGCAGTCTCATTCCTTATAATTTATTGGGGTAACATTTTTTTAGAATAATTATTAAATATATATATATATATATATTCTTAAAATTCATCCTTATTATCATATATGTGAAATATAGATGAAAATTGAATCACATCACATCGTGGAGGTGATAAGCCATACGTACGCATGAGCAAAGTTATCATTTCCCAAAAAACATAAATGGTAAAAAGGTATATATAATATTATCATTAAATATGTATAATTATTTCACTAATATAATATATAAAAATTATACGCATCATAATTACTATTCATAAAATATGGTGATGAAAAATGAATTGTATCGCTATGTGGATACAGTAAGTCGTATGTTTGCATGAGTGGCTTTTTCCCATCTTGTTTTATGGGAAAGGGGATATATAATGGTTAGATAATAATAATAATAATATTTTAGCATATTTTTTAATATAAACTAATCATTTTATGACATATATAAAAAAATTATAGAGTTCTTGAGTAGTATTAAAAAAGAGAGTGTCCGGTTAAAGCGATTATCACTTCTTTGAAACGACTCTTATAGACCACCTCTAAAGGACACTAGAGTTGGTCCATTTGGAAGTAAATAACCTAAAAAATTTGTCTAGTGAATTATAAAATATACTTTTTCATATTTTTTTCGAGATATAATACTACAAATGTTGTAATGAGATGAGGGAGGATGTGTCCTTTTATAATGAAGGTGAAGGGCACTTTTAGAATTTCTCAAAATATTATTTTATAATAAGTTAGATCTTCATCAAAATACATAAAATGGTATGGGGTTTTAAGATCATGTGGTATATGGGGGTAATACCATAAAAACATATATTTTATACATGTTTTGGGGTATTTTTATACTTTATCATTTTAATTAATTGTAGTTAACCCATTTTAATTTTAACTATGGTAAAAATATTCCAATATAAAAGGTATTTTATGTTTTACTTATAAAGTGTAAATTTTCCAAAAAAATGGACTATTTATGATATTTTAGACCATATATAATACAATTTTTATTTATTGAATTTTTTTATGATTTATAAACAATTTAATAAAATATTATTTTCGTAAAATATCATAAGTGTCACTTTTGACACTATTCATTATATTGACTATAAGAAAATAAATTAAAAAATATAAATTAGAACCAATTAATTTAACATACTAATAATTTTTCATATTCACCTATAAATTTTTTTAATCAATATTATTAATTCATACTATATCTTTTTTAACATTTTCAATATCACTTAATTGAGTTTTTCATTAATTGAATAATTACTATATCATCACTGTGTAATTATTTATGATAGTTATTTCTTTACTAAAAATTTAAAAAGATAAAATATGTATATATAAATTTTTTATTTCATAATAATATATATAGAAAATAATATCTTCTATGTAATCTCATATTAAAAAAATTACACTTTTCAAAAGTAAGAGTGTGAAACATTGTAACTCTCTTTGATTTTAATAATATCCAAGTAATTTTCATGGACAAGTGTACATTAAACTATTAAATTTATATCCATTTGTTTTAAGGGTAAAATTATATTCATAAAAAAACATTTGGGTTTTTTCATGGGTAATTTTATAATATTTGTAATAATATTTTTACCAAAAATAATATGTTTTACCCTCAATCGTTGTAATAAATAAATCAATGTTACTATTAATATTATTTAATAATATAAGGAACCTGTTGAATAAATTTTTATCTTATAATTCCTAATATTTAATCTATTTTTCCAAATTAACTTTACATAATTTTCTAATATTAATTAAAAACCAATCCCACAGATGAGATGAAACAATGATTTTTTAAAATAAAAATGTTTAAAATATTGAAATGTTTTTATAACCAATTTCATTATGGAACTGACTAAAATGACCTAAATTGGATTAAATGATATAAAATTGATCTATTTATACATTAAAACCAATAATAATATAATTTATTCCAATGAATTATTTATATGAAAAAGTTTTTATCAATTAAAATTCAATACTTTACGATTATTCATCAAAACATGAAACATATCAGAAAAATATAAAAAATTATTCCAAAGTAAAAATTGATATTCCAATTTAAAATAATAATTTTATTTTTTAAAATTTATTATTTAAAATTGTATATAAAATTTATTTAAAACAATTACTCATAAAATGGTGAAAAAACTGTCTTCTTAGAAAAATACATATGTTATCTATAAAATTGGATTTCTTCTTATATCATGAATAGAAAACACGAAACGAAGGTTAAACATTGTATTAAATATTATATATATATATATGTGTGTGTGTGTATGTTTTTAGAATAATACAATAATGGTGATGTTTTTATTTTATTATTATATAACACACTTGTGCGCATTTAAATAATTTTTTCGAAAAAAACTTCATCATAATTTAAAAAGAGTTTTACATGTATAAATCATAATTTAATAATTAATTTACTCCTTTTTATACCCATAATTATAAATTATAGGTTATAATTTTCTTTTTTATGTAATTACAATAGTAACATGATGTCTTATAAAAACTCATTTTCTGTGTAACGCAAGTTAATCTAGTGTTGTGTGTAACTCAAGACATCAATGAAATGAAATTAAAAAAAACTATCCAATAAAAATATCAAGGTGTTGCACCTTTTTCTCCAAAATATGTTCATTTAAAAACAATTAAATTTATGTGAAATTATTTTTTATAATGACCTATGATTTTATAATTCCATTACATGTATATTTTAGTCATTATTTATAAAGACGAAAATATTGGTGAACTAGTTTCAAGTTATTTAGTGATATTGATGGGTTTCCTTATGAGGGTCATTAATTTTTTTGTTATAAATAATGAAATATATTCAGGATATATATTAAGTATATATATCATAAATAATCATCAAATATAAATTAAAACTGTTCATTATGGGTATACTGGAAAAATGGAATACATCATTTCAGGGAGGTGATAACCCACTCATACCCACTATTAACAATCTAATTTCTAAATGAATGGATGGAAATATGGTATATAATAAATTATCATTAAATAGTTAAAAAATTTACTTAAAAAATTTATAATTCATTGAATATATCCTTGTTACGATCCATGATATACATTAATGAAAAACAAAGAACTTCACTTTGTGCGGGTGGTAGTCCACACATACACATGATCAATGTTTTTTTCATAGTGGTTTGAATAGAATGAATGATTATATTAAACTTAATATTATTATATTTTGGGCATAATAATTATACTGATTTCTTTAAATTAATGTGGTTATATATAACATATAATAGAGTATAATAAAATAAAATACTAACAAGTGTGTCCTGAAGTGGTGGAAGTGTTTACTTTTTATAAGTGAATAGAAGGGTATTTTTGGAAGATACCATTATGTTTTCAATAATTTAAAAGCTACAATTAAAGGTTCAATAGTCAAAAAATATAAAAATATAAGAGAAAAGTTATTATGGATCAAAACCCACTGATTTTCCTGAAGGTAAACATTTATTTCCTTGGGACTAATCACAAGAATTTAATTTTATACCAAAAAATCACAAAATACGAAGGTTTAGAAAAGTGGAAGTATGGGGTCAAACCCAAAGAGAGCGGGGAATGAGGGAAACCATTATTAACCAAAAGGTCCAATCAATCCAATTTCCATTTTGATTTTATTAAACTAATTAAATGGAACAAATTTAATAATTCAATTCATGAAGAAATATAAGAATGTATCAAGGTCAATTTGGGTTTTAAGGAAAAAGGTAAACCTAAATATAGATTGTAATTTTATTATTACATAGTCTATGAAGCATTTCAAGGGTCACCAATTGTTTTTGGTTTAACCATTTACATATACCTCTACTACAACTATCCTATGGTTATATTATAGATGATGACCTACATGCATTAAGCTTGGATTCTATAAAAGAAGATTCGCAAAATAATGGTCACATCCGTACTCAAATAAAATTAGTTTAGGTTCCTTCAATTTCACTTCCCAGGGTCAAGGTTTCCCAAAATAATATCATAAAGAATTGTTTGTAACCTAATTACTAGCCCTAAGGTTTCCAAGGACTCATTTACTGATTTGAAATGATTAGGCGCACCCACACTATCGACCCCTAACGCTAAGAGGATAAGCGAAACATGATATAATTTAATGAAATTAGGGAAAGAAATTACATGCCCTACATAACTATTAAATGATCCATAATTAAAAAATCAACCCATGAACTCATATGAAACTAATTAAAAACAAACCTAAAAGAAATAATGATAAACAATACATCAATTAAAAAATTATTGAGAAGTAGAAACAATAAAATAAATATATTGGAATTAAAAATAGAAATAATATAATGATAACATAAGATAAATAAAATAAAAACAAAAATAATAACCTATATATGAATATTATCAGGTGAAAGCCCTCTAACAGCCTCCTGGAAATTGATCCCCTCCACACATGGAATTGAATGAATAAAATATTGGTCAAGACTCATAAATATAGGCCTATGAAGTCATCCCATGATCTCTTAGGTCCAATATGAACATAAATGGTTGTTATAGTCAAAATATATAACCCTCCATTGAAGATACATTGAAAATTGTCATTTTTTTGTTCTTTCTAAGACTTACATGTTGTGAAAAGAGTACAAAACGTTTAATGTGTGGGGATGAAATCTAGAAGGTTTCCCTTAATTCATGTCATGTACTTATTACATGACTTGTAATATATTAATGTTGTTTAATGTTTAAATGACAATTAATGTCAATCATTGGTGTTATAACTCTCATTTTTCTCTATTTCTCCAGCCTTCATCCTCAGAAACATCATTTGATCATCCAACATCATGGATAGTGTTCCTTTAAAGGGATAAATGATCTTTTTTTTCTTCCATTTTTAACCTTGAGTTCATCATATTTCATTTTTACACTGATCTTCATCATATTTCCATTTTTTGAACTTTTGACTGCAATTTTTGGTTTTGGTGGTTCGCTGTTCTTGGTAGCACGCGGTGTTGACGATGTCAGGCTCGGCCTTTGGTTCCAGCGACTAGTGATGGACTTTAATTGTTCGGGACTTTGGTTCAGGGTGATTTGTGCTGGATCGAGTAGCTTGAAGCTGATTTGAGTCAAGCTATCCAAATATGAAATGTGATCAGTGGAGTTATGTGCAATTGTTTGTGGATTTTGCATTAAATAACTTCTGGATTTCATGTTGAACATGATTGAATCCAATTTCTTGTGCGCACCAAGCACCGCCCGCTCTCATCCCTGCCTGGACCCCAAGGACCTCTGCTCCTCTCTGAGTTAGAGCTAGAACGGTGGTTCCTCAAAGGTTTTGGGAGGTGGGATCTGGCGGTGATTTATTCTTCTCGTGCGACCTGTGTTTCTTAATTTTGATGGAGATCTGTGTGTTCCTTCTACGGTGATGGATTTGTATGAGGTTTTCCCAGTGATTCTTTCAACTTCTTCATCTGAGACGATGAAGGTTTCTTCGACGACGACGGTAGATGCCGGTGGAGTTCGCCGACGATTGATGCGGACTGGGCAGCTGTCGCGTTCGGTTCAAGACTCAAGGAATGGTGCGAGATTCAAGGTGATGTGTGACGAGATGACTTGATTTTCATGATGGATCGTGATGCCACTTTTTTGAATTTTGAATTTTGTGGATTTTTGGTTCGCTGTAGTGGCGGTAGGGTTTGGCTGGTGTGGAATTTGAATTTGTTATTTTGTATTTTATGGTGATCATCTAAGTGGGATGTGCGGGTACTTTGGGAGGTTTTTGTATGGTTTCCACTTTTCCTAAAAATTGGATTCTTAAAAAATAAAAAAAATGGATTGGCCATATGAAAAAACTGATTTTTTTATTGAAGTTACATTTTAATTTTGTTTTAAAAATATCTAACATGGAATTTATAAGGGAAAATAATATATGAAATTACCTAATTTTATTTATTTAATAAATATTTTATAACTTATATAGTTTTGTAAACATATATGATATGCTTAAGTAATGATAAAATAATTATTATTATAATTTTTGAGAAATCATGTAATTTTTTCTAAAATACAATATTTTTAGAAAAAATAATAATACATAAATTTTGATGTGAATATTTCAAAAATTAATTTTATTTTATTAAATTTATATTATAAAAATTTTTATATTTAGTTTTCTAAAATAAAATAGATAATATAAAGAAAACAGTTTTTATTAAAAATAAATTTCTCAATATTAAATCATATTAATTATTTAGATTCTAAAGGTAAATTAGTTTATCATATTAGTGTTTATTATAGATTTATAAATATTTTCCTTCTAATATGTTGTGGTTTGTTTATGTTGGGTGTTTCATGTAACAAAATTTATTAAACATAACATCAGTTTTACAAGGCCTATTATTTTGGGTCGTTACAATACCACATCCACCAGATCTATAATATGATGAGATATCATCCATAAATTCATGTAAATATTAGTATATAATCTACCTGGATTTAGTGATTCATAATTGAATGGGGATGAATCGTTCCAACTCTATGGTCAATTTAATGATGGATCATTCACTTGGATAACTTGTGATGGTGATAGCTCATTAACCATGTAATTTATATGGTGATAGATCATTTACCATGACTATTATATGAGTAGTAATGTATAATTCACCCTCATGGTGTATGCTCATTTAATCAAAATATCATTCTATTCTGACACTAACCTAAGTTGTTTTGGTTATATGGGGTTTGGTGGGAGCACTAAATGAGGTGAAAGTTATTTATTATCATTTCATTCTTACTAGAATTTCATATCAAGAATGAAATTTTATTTACATGATTAATTAAAGAAATCATTGGTGGGTTCCTACTAATTATACTCACTCCCAAATCAGGAACCACAGTACCCAATTAGTCTTCATGTTTTGTAACTTAGGTAAGGGTAAGGGACCTACATCTTTATACAGTCGAGATGGTGGAGTTTGGGGGTGTTAAGAGATTGTCTTGACCAAGGAAATGAGAATATATTTGGAATTATCTTGTTACACATGTATGAAATTTATATTAGTTCATTTTTTATACATTATATTATAGATATTCACTATTTTCTAGAATTTATTTGTGATATAATTTCTTTTAATACTACTTACTATGATGAATTTTTTATGGTATTGTTTTTTCTATGTGTATGGTAATCCATACCTATGGGTATAGTCTCCCCAGGTATTATATATTGACCCATTACATTGATAAGTGGATTTTGGAAGATAAATAGGCTCACTTGAAGTATATAGAATCATGTTCTACAAAGTGGGGGTGAACTATGTCAATAACATTATAATGTGGTATTAGATCCCTTAAGCACTGGGTCTTTCTAGAACCATTACCACTATCCAGTCTTGTTGTGATGCCATAATACCCCTACAGGTTCCCCAACTCCCTATAAAAGTAACACTACTTTAGTGGCCTATCAAAATCTGATTAACCATGCTCCACCAATAGTGGATCTAAAAACTCTTATTGTTTCTATTAATTATATTTATTAAAAACTAAGTGAGATCTCACTTGAGGCCTTGTATTCTATAGGTCATGGGGTGAAAAGGAATAAACTGAGCATTTCTCACTTGACTCATGAGTTATAACTATATCAAATACCTCTTGTTTTTTTAAAAAGTGGGTCAATAGCTAGTGAGATCTGGATCGAGTCTATGGAAATGAAATTTTACAACATTGAGACCACAATGATACGTTGGTAAGTATGTTTTCTTATATTCTTTAGGGATTAATGTGGTGCAAGTGGGATATTCTAGTTCAAACTTTTGGGTATGTAGGGCTGGCCTATAAGGAATTTTTGTCTTCATTATTTGGTTAATTCTTCCTAAGGACGCTAAGGGATAATAGTGAAATATATTTAAACATCTAGTATATAAGGGTATATCAGTGATGGACTATGGTACTCAATTTACTGATCTATTATGATTCATGTCTGTATTGACCGATGATGAGGCTATCAGGGTCAGGTATTTTAATGAGGGCCTTAGGAATTCTATTTGATCTCATGTAAATATATTCTGGTTTCCATATTTTCAAATTTCTTGAATCCATCATTGATTAATGAGTGGTAAAAATGGATATTATATCATCATGCATTAATTCTTCCTCTGAAAGGGCATAAAATGGGTCACTATGTAGTAATAACAAAATATATTTTTAGTCCCAATATATAAGAGATAGATAGAGAAACCATTATATGTGTTTTTAACTTCCACTAAGAGGGAGATCCATAGTCAAGTGTTATTAGTGTGGCCAAAAGGAAACTTTTTGATCAAATTTTGTTATGTCATGGAAGGAGTGTCTCTCTTATGGGGTGTTGAGGTATCTATAAAGGTACTATAGCATCCCACCATGAATGAATGATGGGAACCGTTTTTTGTTAAACTCTAAGTCCAAGGTCAGGCCTAGGATTGTGAAATCAATTAGAAAATTGGGGATCTTATATAAATTAAATTAATAGAGATTTTCATGGTTACCAGAGTCAATGGTAGTAGCACTAGATGAGTAATATCCCTTAGTGGGTCCTATTATGGGAACTCAGGGCCAAGTGTTAATCTATCTTTAAACCATCGATCAGAATCCTCTTTCATAGAGTAGGGATCCTTCTATAGTTTGATATATAATTCTTGTGGCACTATCCCTATATTTTAACCTATTGTATATAAGTGTGTCACATTCATTTATACCTATACATATAGTTGATTACTTGGTTCATCCGATGGATTTATTTTATGGGGTGTTTTCTATTGATACACCATTAGTTGTATGATTAAAGTGAATCCATAGATTTAAATAGTATGAAATAGTGATCAGTGTATATAGGATTATTGAGGACTTCTTTGGGATGGATATTCTTAATTTTGATGTGAAACCTAGGATGGAATAGTTGAGTCATTATTGGGTTCACATCAACAATCATCATCAACAAGTATCATTCACATCTGCAAAGTGTAAATTTATACCTATTTCAATGAATTGGAATTATATGGAGGTTGTTAAATGCATGGCCATAAGCTATAAGGGTGATTACATCTCAGTTAGATAGTGTTTCATTGACATATAAGGAGACATCTAATGAATTATTTCCTACTATCATCAATAAATTCTAGTATATATACCCCTAGTGTGATATTATATTATTTACCAAGAAGGTAGTTGGATCATTATGGTTTTGTGTTGATTAATATAGGTTAAACCATGTGAATGTTTAGAAATATTATCATCTTCTTTATATTAATGACTGATTTTATTAGCTAAGAGGAAACAAGTGGTTATCTACGATCAATAGGAGTTAAGGCTGAAACTAATTTAGAGTGAGGGCTTTGGATGTTGTGTATACTACTTTTAGGAGTTGATACGAAATGTATGATATGGTGTCACTCAGTTTGGTAAACACATGGGTTGTGTTTATATCCATAATAAATAGGGTCCTCCATATATATCTAGACAATTTCATGGTTGTATTAATCAATTACATTCTAATATTGCCTTATTTTATGGAGGAACATGCTTAATATTTTTATATTGTTCTATGAACAATGAGTTATCATTGAATATATTTCATTTTATTGAAGTATATGTCTTGGATTAGTGAGTTGTGCTTTATATGGAACATGATATCTAATTCACACATATCATTGGACCCAGGGATGGTTGAGGCTGCAGTTTTTTAGAAGTTTCTCAAGCATGAATTTGAGATTAATAGTTTTTAATACTTGGTAGGTTATTATAGAATGTATATTCACTAATTATTCCAATTGGAAACTCCAATGACAACCCTCTCTTTGAAGTGGGGGAATTTTCCCTAGTCTGGTGCATCTGATATAGCCTTTCATGCGTTAAATGTGAGGTTTCCATCAACACTAATACTAACCTTACTTGAGCTCTATAAGGAGTATACATTATGTTATAATGATTTAGAATTTTTTTCTATGGTACTTATAATATAGGGTAGGTTAGTTTTCACTTTTGGGTCGAGGAAACTATGGCTGTGTGAGTGGAACTACTTAAAAATGATTTAGAGTTAACATCAATGATACACTCACTAAGATGTTGGTTCCACTACATTCTAGGTCATATTTTTATAGTTATATTGATCATAATTTCCTAAGGTATATCTTTTCTCAAATGTACTGAGATTTTTCTAAAATCTAATGGTTAGAGTACTAGTAGTCATTTCATTTTTAATGGCATATACCACTAGGAAGGGGAACATCATGGTCGTTGTATTTAGTAAGAAGAATAAATCACAGGTGGTTTGGATGGTTTATAGTGTGTGGAAAGTGATAATACATTTCATTGAACATCACTTTAACACTTGAGAATATCATATAAGAGAAAGAATGACATCCTTGGTTATTCTATCCTCACTACATGATAGGGTAAAGGATAGTCTATTATCTGACAGGAAATACTTGTTGATGTAGGTTAGTATATATTGTGGGGATCCTCCTCTAATTGGTTACAATATTATGATAAGGTAATCTAAGCATGTGTTCATTCGATAGTCCCCATGAGAATTCATGGGGATATGACGTGGGATTGACACACCACATGAAGGGTTATTCACACAGGGATTACAAAGATGTATCATGAAATTTATAGTTAGTACTAGTGGCCCAAGATGAAGAAGGAAAAATTGAGTACTATTTTATGATAATTTATGTATAATTAGATAAATTATAAGAATCAATGTTATGTTAATATTTGTTGATCTCCAAAAAATTCTTAGTCGAAGTGGGATGATTTGACCACAGATTTTGTGATGGGTTTTTCAAGGTTACCTCATGGTAGTGACATGGTATGGGTTATCATGTACTTATTCATTAAGGTATCAGATTTACTATCAAATGACAATACTTTTCCTACAATGATTTGTGTGGAATATATGTTTTAGATATAGATTGGTTTATAGGGTGTCTAGGAGAATTTTTTTCGGATCTGGATTTCCATTTTTCATTACTCTTTTGATAAGGTATGTTGAAGGAACTTGATACATAGGTAAATCTAATCACTCCTTACCATCCTTAGATACAAGGGAAGTCAAATAATAATATCATAGTGTTGTATAATATGTTAGGATCATGTTTCCCTGATTATTGTGGATTTTGGGATAATCATCTATCACTCATGTGTTTTATTATAATAACAGTTATTCAGTGTCAAATCAAATGGTAATATTTTAGGATTTATATGGAATACCATGTTGATCACCTCTTTGTTAAGTAGAGGTTAGGGAGTTAGCAGTTTTCAACATTATTCTTATAAATTATAATTCTGAGCATATGTTGATGATAATATATAATTTATAAAATACATAGATCATGCAGAGATTATAATCCTATTTAAAATTATGTCCTATAGAGTTTGAGGTGGGTGGATGGTTATTTCTATTATTATAACCTCAATTAAAACACAGGGAGATTTAGATTTATGTTAATTCATAATCTAGGTTTGTGGGGCCATTAATGGTTGTTGATAGAATTGGTATAATAATATATTAGTTAGTGCTTCATTAGTGATATAGTGTTGTGCAAGAAATAATTTGTATATCTCAACTTTAGAGATATCATCCACACCCTTCTCAAGAGATCAGGGATGATGATTTTGATTTAGATCTAGACACATTTCTTATAGAGAAACCTGATCATATAGTTGATTGGAGTAAGATGAAAATAAATTGGAAAAAGTACCTCTGGTATGGGTAGAGTAGGAGCATGGGTATATCTAAGAGGATACATGTGAGTGGGAGTCTGATATGTGGTCATGGTGGATAGATATTTTCATTGAGATGGGTTAGTAATTCTCAGTGGTCCATCTCGGGGATGAGAAGTTATATAGTGGGGTGGTTGTAACACTATTAATCGATATTAAGTATAATTTTATTTAAATTATATTAAACTTTGTGGGTATCACTATTTTTGGGGGTGTTATATGAGTCATATATAGCTCAATGGATTATTTTAAATGTTCGGTACCAGTGTTAGGACTATTTTCATGGAATTCATAAGGTATTGGGTGTCAAGTAACGTAGTAGTAGCTATGAAATGGGACCACCTTGGGTGCCAGTAATGCCTAGAGGGTCACTAGGTTCTTATTAGTGCTTAGGTGGGTAACCAGTGTGGGATGAAGTACTCTGTGAATATAGGTAAGGTACCTGTTGTCCCCTGGATAATTTTTATTTTAAAATAAAATCAATTTATCCATTAATTGTTAAATTTTTCTTAAATGTGATTTTTTCTCACTTTAAACTAGGCATTATTTCACCACTCCATCTCTTATATTTGGTATCTCCTATTTCTTAGAGTATACCTCATCTAATAATTATTGGTTTCATGATACATTAATCTCAAGAGTTCTCCTACAGTAATTCTATGACCCCAATTCCCTATATTCTTGTTTTTCATCATCGTTTCACTATATATCAATGGTTATGAATAATTCTAGAGATTTTATTTTTGTATTTCTTGATTATATATGTTTAAGGTTGAATCAGTGAGTTTCTTTTTGTGAGAAAGGCCCTATTAGTCTCAAGTATGTGGTCCCTTACTTTGTGAGGGTTTTTTCTTATCATGTATACACCATATAAAATTACAGAATTTTTTCCATATTTAATATGATCTAAAATTAATTTAAATTAGTTTTATTAAAATTTTCATGTGTGGTTGGAACTCATTAAGATAATAGTATCCCTTTCTAGGTGTACTTTGACACAATTGGTTGTTGATGTCCAATTTATATATGAAATTCAGATTGAAACTATGACTTTATGCCTGATACAAGTCCCTAGGAATAATAATCAAAACTATGAGGCTAGTGTAGTGACCTAGTATAGAACTTGGGAATATTTTTCTTGTTTATTAGTCAAGATAGGGGTGACTTATCCTTGGATGATATGTTTGAGAGGTAAAATTTCATTGATATCGTGACGCATTGATCATGTTTTGTAATATATTGTTCACTAGTTTTATTTCAATTGATATCTATTATTCAAAAATATTACTTTTTAAAAATTATGATGTTTCATTCAATTTTAATATTCAAGTTGTGATATATTGATAATTTTATTTATTTAAAGTGTGATACATTATTCACATAAATGTGATTATTATTAAAGAATTTTTCACTTTAGTTATTATTTGGGGGTATATTGATCATGAACATATTCAAATTTTTTGGTACATCATCCACTCTTGTTATGGTAGTGTTATATCTTTTTATTTATCCCCTAGAGGAGGTGATTCATCATTCAATGTATGTTGTTGGATTTATCGGTATGCTAACCACTTGTGATTTTGTGTTGGTGGAGCATCGTCTACATTTGTGAGCTTTCTTAACGGCACGCCATCTATTCAGGGAGACATTCTAGTGTCAGATCATCCACTTAACACTTGATATTGAGGGTTTATTATCCATATATGAATATGTTATTGGTGGTGCATCAACCACATATAGATGTTTCCCCAATAGAGAAACATCCACATGAGGATTCAAGAAGGTGGCATGTTATCAAAAATAATAATTCTATTGGTGGGATATCGTCCATCTAGATGAGATCTTTTATTTATTCCACATTCAATTGACATATAAAATTGTTTCATATCATCCAAACATTCTAGGAAATAGTTTTACATCATCTACCAAATTTTGGTGATTCCTCATTCCCTAGAAATGACTCGTTCTCCACAAAGATCAATTTGGTAGTTTGTAGTTCACCTCAATGACTCATCATGGTGAAAGCTCAATTACTTTGTAATTCGTGGATGTGGTGGCTCGCTCACCATTACTGCTATATGAGGACTGATATATCATTCATCGTTGTTGTGTGCATTCATACCATGAATATATTATTGAATTCTAGCATTTTCTGAAGTAAGTATTTTCAGAAATGGGTTTTTGGTAGAACTCTATAGGGTGACAGGTTATTTATTGTTTTTTCAAAATTTTTGGAATTTCATATCAGGCATGAACGTGTATTTACATGATTTTTTGGGACATTGTTGGGGATGGAATACTGAGTTCTACTCGCACACTACACAAGAATCTTATCACCTGAGAAAAAATTATGTTTTTGAACCATGTAAGGTTATGTTCCATACAACTATATATGGAAAATATAGTATATTTTGGTGGGAGTTAAAGTATAGTTATATGCTATCAATTTTATGAAATGTAATGTAGTTTATTTTGATATGGAATGCTTTTGATATTTACTATTAGTTAGGATTTATCTAAGATATATGTTCCCTTTATACTACTTACAATGATTTTGGGATTATGATATTTCTCTCACTGTGTTTATGGTTGTCTTTATCTAAGGGTATATAATTGTAATGTATTATATATCAACCCTAAACACTAGTTAGTATCCTCTATAACAACATGAGGCATGCTTGAGGTACATAGTTCTCTGGTGTTTCCATGATTAAGGTGAATTGAGTTAGGGACATCAGAATATCAAATCCATGTCTTATAATTTGATTCACGAAATCACCTTTAAAGTGAATAATGATTAGATATCATATTGTTTATCATAAAATATGAAATATGTTTTTAATAGTTCAACATTTTACAATATGGGACCATGTAAGCTATGATATGATTGTGAAATATGATATTTCATATCATAACATATAATCTAGTTTTTTAATTTTCTTTCAGTATACCATAACATTATATATAGGGAATCATAGAGTAATAATTTCAATATTAACTATTTATATTCTAAAAAATAGAACATCATGTCATTTATTGGATATATTGTATATCTTAAAATATAAATATCAGTTATCAAAGGATGATATTGCAGACCACCATTACCTATCAAAAATTGATGTATGAGTCTATATCATGGATTATGAAATGGATTATATCATCAAATATTATTTCTATTGTTAAAGCCATGATGTAATTTTTAGTTATTTAATTTATTTTCTCATTTTCATGACATTTAGTTTTATGTTCATGTCAAAAATTTGATGTTTTGGAAGACATTTCTAGATATCATAGGTTGGGTGCATGCCCATGTAGGACAACATGAATATGAATAGTGAAGGGGGGTATAATTTAGGATAGATATTTTCACACACACTTGTGTAACGTCCCAATGCAGAATCCACTAAATGGGTTCTCTGAGTCAGTTCGCCACAAGGCCTCAATCGCGCCTCCCCGTATGCTAGAGGTTGCCGACTAACAGTGAGGGCCTACAGTGTGATAGTGGGGAGACTAAGCCCTCACACCAGAGTAAGAAACTGCGGAAATAACTAAATATCATACACAACGGGAAGTAAACAGAGTTTAGAAGCAATGAAAAACTGAAATAGAACAATCTATAATAGTAAAATGCTATAAAATCCCGAACAGATATGCAATACAATACAACACTGGTCACCCACCGGGCCGACCATACAAATACAGGTACAAAAGATACTGAAAGTAAAATTACAAGGATCTGCTACTAAGTCCGAGAAAATCCACGTACCTGATCTCCAAACACTGTCGAACTACAGCAACCCAATCAGTAGAACCACTCGATCAGCTCCTCTCGATCATGCAACACTGGGCCTCAGCCCTATCCACCATGCAACTCGTTCTCAACCTGAAAAAATACATAAGGTCTACACGTACACTGAGGTGCACGTGCAGGGGTGAGAAATAATCTCAGTAGGGCACCCCAATAAGCAGCCTATAACTGTGCTTCTAAAAGTGTATGAAACAATAATGTGCTTAGAATAGTTAGAACACAACCAAAAGGAAGTAAACCAAACGTGCAACCACATTCAAACTCAGGGTATGTAATCCCTGTCAACTAGGCAATTTCCACCATGGATGTCCATATCTATATATGTACACATGTATTGTCCCATACCAATACAAATATAAATAAATATGAATATTCATGATAAAGTGATTAAATTAACAAGAACAACATCAGCAGTTGATCCTTAGGACCATAATTTGGTTCTCTTGGACATCCTGTGCAAGGGCATTGAGTTGTACGTTGTCCCACTCAAGCCGTGTATCAAATAAGTCGATCTCTTGGTCCGTAATCCCATCGAAATGTACCTGATTCGGCCAATGCCGAAGATATGCCTCTGAAAAAGATAAAAAAAACAAGTATCCTTCTAGTTAAAACAATTAAACACAAGAAACCCTCTAGGAAGTACTCACAGTCTAACCCATCTGGTTCAAATAAAATAAAATATATAACAAAGACTCTCTGAGGAAGCACTCTAAGTCAATTCCCCTTATAGTCATGTGTAATCAAAGACTCTATGAGGAATATCTGATGATCAAATCCCCTTATAGTCTAAAGGGGTTAAACACTCTCTAGGAAAGCTCACACGGTCAATTCACCTTATTGTATAAAGTGGTTAAAGTATAGACTCTCTGAGGAAGCACTCACAGTCAACTCCCCTTATAGTCTAAAGTGGTTAAAGTACAAAATCTCTAAGGAAGCACTCACAGTAAATTCCCCTTATAGTATAATGAGGTTAAAGTACAAAATCTCTGAGGAATCACTCACATTAAATTCCCCTTATAGTCTAAAGTGGTTAAAGTACAGACTCTCTAAGGAAGAACTCAAAGTCAATTCCCCTTATAGTCTAAAGCGGTTAAAGTACAAACTCTCTAAGGAATCACTCACAGTAAATTCCCCTTATAGTCTAAAGTGATTAAGGACTCTCTAAGGAAGTTTACATGATCAATTCCCCTTATAGCCCGAAGTTCCCAAAGACTCTCTGAGGAAGCTCACACAGTCAATTCCCCTTATAGTCTACTACACCATGTTCTCACATCGTTGTGTAAGTCAACAAGCATATCAATATAATACGGCCAAAGTAAACCTCAAGAACTACTTGGATAATAGTCTACAGCATATCACAACATGTCAAATAAAACCACTCTATCCTAACAATACTAGGCATGGAAACAAGGGAGCCTAATAGGCAAGCTAGACCAAATGGTCAAAATCAAGCAACATGGGAAAAAACATCCACATCAAGGTAAATAACCCCATTTACAATCAAACCACCTCTAATCAGGCACACAAGAAATAGTAGGCATCTGAACAAACAATAAAGAAACCTTGCATCAGGTTCAGCAGCCACCAACCAGGAAGTGCCTCTGGTAACCACTACGTCATCAGCAAACCAAGTCAGATATAAAAAAACAACTGTGTGTGGCCCGAACGCCCAACCCAATAATATATCCAAAGCCCAAAAGAATCACCAGTTTAGAATGGGTTCTAGGTGACACCTGATCACCATCTCTACCCAAACCCTACGTAACGACTCAGGGTTAGTCAAACAATGATCACCAACTAGGTCCCTTAAGTCAAACACTAAGGAAGCATCACACTTGAGATTCTCCAGGTAAACACGAGTGAAGGCATCCTATAGGGGACCCTTAGCAAAGAGAAAGGGAGGAATCCTACATGGGATCCTCAAAGGATGGACAAAATTGGAATTCCATAACATGGGTCCTGTCAAAGGAAAAATACGATAGGGATCCTACAAGGAACTCCAAAGGTTAGTACACAAGTAAAGGCATCCCTCAAGGGATCCTTAAAGGTATCCGGTCTCACATACTCATAGGCCAGAAGAGAAATTCTCACAAGGTGAACTTCCTCTAAAGCATAGGTTGTGGGATATATCTCATAGCTCATCTCTTACTAAAGGTCTCAAATAAGTTGGTCCGAACACCCAACCTATCATCCACGCTAAGTATTACTCTCAGGTGTCAACTGAAATCAATAACTAGAGGAAGAACCTCTCTATTGAGATAGAAACCCCACAATACCCATTTATATGATCCTTAATTTTCAGAAGAATTCCACCATTTCAATCTACCTAAAAAAACCCTTAGAATCGACAACTCACACGCCCAATTATGACTGCCTGGGCCCAAGATATCCCCAAATTACTAAGTTGAAGTAGTACATGGCTAGAACACATGGCCATACCCATGGGGTCTATCTGTGTAATAGTACATGGAGATTACATTACTGTAAACGGTGTGTACTATTCACAAAAAGTTACACCGTGTGTGTTTTCACCCAAAAACACGCCCATGTACCACTTCAAGACATGTAATTTACTATACAAGGCATGTACTCCTTAAAACCCACTATTTTGTGTTCTATTTCACATGGCTAGTCACATGGCCACCCACTACACGGCATGTACTAAAGAAAACTTCATATTACCTGAATTGGAAGAACACATGGCATGTACCCCTGGAACACACACTATGTATTCTGGGTTTTCCTGATGGGAAATCCATCAAAACACCTAAAACGCCTATTTTTCCCCCCAAAACAATAGATCGAGCCCCATGGGATTAAAAGCAAGCAATACAATGATTTAAAAAAATAAAACAACATGTTTTAAGGGGATCTATGGTGAAAACATAAATTTCCCTACCTTTGGGAGGAAACCGCCGAAGCTTCGGTTGATTTCATGGCTCCCGTTTGCCGCACGCTGACTGAGCGCGTCGAGAGCTTCGAATCGGTACCCCTCTTGCCTCCCAAATATCTCTCTTACTGAAAATAAAATTTCTACCATAGGTCATGGCCAAGGATGATACATAGAAGATGTTTGAGAAGAGGAGGAGGAAATAAGATAATGAAGGAAAGAAAAGAAAAGGAAAAGAAGACAAAGGGGCCCCGGGCCGGCCTTGGCGCCTGTCATGAGTTTATGCCTTCCTTAGGTTAAACTCCCCATTCCGAACTCAATGGAGTAGGCAGAATTGCAATCCAAAATTCCATTTAAATGTTACTTCCAATCGAACCTATGAGAATAATTTAATATTTGATTTAATAATATTAAATATTAAATATTATGCTAAAATTCGAACATCTCAGATTTCCACCAAACTGCTGTCCTAGGGAAAAATCCCTATTCTGAGACCAACAGAGTTGTCAGAAAAAGTATCCCAGATCAGATGGTAGGATAAAATGACCGTTTTACCCCTCAAGAGAATGTGACAACAAAAATTCAAATTTCTGCTCAAAACTACAGTCCACATAAACACTGGTTCTTACAAACTCCCCACAATAAACCTTCTCATCCCTGAGAAGCCTAGTGAAAGGACCAGTATCCATGCTCCCAACCTGAGCATCTGCACAACCAAGCTAACTAGACCATCCAATGACCATACTTATAGCATTAACCACCACTTTCTACATAGAATATATTAAACTATGACCAAACTGGTACTCCCCACCATAGGAATACCCTTGTCGTCATCTTAAAATAAACTCTAAGCCTAAAAGCCCACTAGAAAACAACGTAGTTTAACCTAAACAAGGAAAACCACCCTCAAAAGTCCAATGGTTCACTCCCCACCATATGGATTTTCTTTCACTACTCCAAGAGAAAAACCAGAACAGGTTCCATCCTCAATAGGGATGAACATTAAGAAAGAAAAAGCATCTCTATGTAGGGTCAAAGCTCTCTCAGAATACTAAAGATGAAACAAGATATCACATGATAATCTCTTACAGGAGTACACTATGATTTCACCGAAGGCGTGTCTAGATCCCTCCGAGCCACACTAACATCCTGCCAAAACCCGACCAGGATTCAAGAATGGGGCAAACATTTCACGGTAACCCAAAATTTCGCAAATTCACCTCTACAACATAAGGACATTTGAGCACAACTTCTTGATATGAGTCTGCAGAAAGTCTTGAAACATCGGTCCTTGGCTCGTACCCAGCCACTCACTGATCTAGATTCAAATGATGCCACCTCCTACAACAAAATCAGAAACACTGGTTGACCTGGACAGCACATGAACATGCCTGCTCATCGAAACCAGTCACGAAAAACAAACACCGCCAAAAGGAATTGGAAAACTCTGGACAACATTTCACACACAGGTTTCCCTTGAACAAAATAGACATCGACCTACAAGGGTTCGAGTCAAAACCAAGGGTATCTAGGCCTTACACCTATCCCTACAGAAAAAAACTTCACAACTAGGTCACAAGGTCTAACCACCTATCCCAAAAGATCCGAAACCTCTCAGAAGATGGTAAAGACCACAACGACCAATGAATGTCAAAACCCAAACACAACCTACAAGGGCCCGGATCCTCTCCGAGCATCCTCAGAAGGAATGAATCCTTTGAGGTCACAGACAAAATAGAAGAGACAAGCTGAACTAACACTCATCGGGTATCTGTATACAGTAATACCACAAGGAGGTCGAGTTAATAAGAGAATCCTTGGTATCTATCGACATCCTTCTCAACGATACAACTAGATAACCACATACCTGAGAAAGAACACCCAATAAGGGTTAAAAATAAAGGCATCACATTCCATATCGGCCAACTAGGGTCACTGCACCACCAGTTCACAAGGACTGAGTCATCATCCTCACACCAACGCCTCAACATAGATCCACATAACCAGTCATCAGAGTAAAAAGTGTGTGTAAGAAGACCCAATGGTATCAGTGGTCAGTAAAAACAGACACTAGTAGGCCTATATGTTGTGAATCCTACATGCCTAGTATGACACATGAGACGCCTCTTGCCTTTTTCAGCCAAGAGTCAATATCCATACCTGTCATCTTACCAATGTCCAAGAGCCAGATATCTATAGTAAATCAAAACACCACACAACATGTGTGTAACTCAAGGAAAAAATCATATACAATAGTAACTTTGCAAAATTAGAAAAGCAATCCCAAACCCTGGAAACCAGGACTTCTTACCTGAACAAGTGTTCTCGATGCACCTGCCCAATATCCATCACAGGTTCCGACACATTCCTAATACTCCTTTCTACCATATACCAAATAGTAAAGACCAGGAAAGAAAAATCCTCTGATACAACTTTGTAACATCCCGACCTAGAAGCCACTAAACATGTACTCCAAGATGGTTCACCACAAGGCCTCAAGTGCGCCTCCCCATACTCTAGAGGCTTCCAACTAGCAGCAAGAGACTAGGGTGTGATAGTGGGGAGACTATGCCCTCATAACAGAGTAAGAAAATAGTGTTAATAACTAAGTATCATACACAGCATAAATTAAATAGAGTGTGAAATCAATAAAGAACTGAAATAGAAAAAGCTGTAATAGTAAAATGTTGTAAAACCCCGAACAGATGTGCAATACAATACAACACTGGTCAACCACCAGTCCGACCACACAAATACAAATACAAAATAAATATAAAGTAAAAGTACAGGGCTCCCCTACTAACTCCGAACCAATCCACGTACCTGATCTCCAGAAACTGTCCAACTGCAGCAGCCCAATCAGTAGAACCACTCGACAAGCTCCGCTTGATCATGCAACACCGGGCCTCAGCCCTATCCACCATTCCACTCATGATCAACCTAAAAAGTAGACAAAATCTTTACACGTACACCAAGTTTCACATGTAGGGGTGAGAAATAATCTCAGTAGGGCACCCTGACATGTAACCTATAACTGTGCTGCTAAAAGTGTATGCAACAACAATGTGCTTAGCATAGCTGGAACACAACAAAAAAGAAGTAAACCAAACATGTAACCACAGTCAAACTTAGGGTATGTAATCCATGTCAACTGGGAAAGTGCCACCATGTATTTCTATATCTATATATGTACACATGTATAGTCCCATACCTATACACATATACATAATAATGAATATTCATGATTAAGTGATTCAATTAACAATAACAACATCAGTAGTCGATCCTTGGGACCATAATATTGATCTCCTAGACATCCTATTCAAGGGAATTGAGCTGTACACCATTCCACTCAAGTCATGTATCAAATAAGTCGATCTCTGGGTCTGTAATCCCATCGACATGTACCTACTTCGGCCAATGCAGGAGATATGCCTCTGAACAAGATAAACAAAACAAGTAACCCTCTAGTTCAACCAATCAAACACAAGAAACTCTCTGTAAAGTACTGACAATATAACCCCTCTAGTTCAAATACTATGGAAGATATAACAAAGACTCTATGAGGGATCACTCTTAATCAATTCCACTTATAGTCATGTGTAATAGAAGACTCTCTGAGGAAGCTCACCTGGTCAAATCCCCTTATAGTCTAAAGCGGTTAGAGACTCTTTGAGGAATCTCACACAGTCAATTAAACATATAGTCTAAAGTGGATAAAGTATAGACTCTTTGAGGAAGCACTCATAGTCAATTCCCCTTATAGTCTAGAGTGGTTAAAGTACAGACTCTCTGAGGAAGCACTCACAGTCAGTTCCCCTTATAGACTAAATCAGTTAATGTATAGACTCTCTAAAGAAGAACTCATAGTAAATTCCCCTTATAGTCTAAAGTGATTAAGTACTCTCTGAGGAAGATCACATGGCCAATTCCTCTTATAGCCTGAAGCTCTCAAAGACTCTCTGAGGAAGATCACACGGTCAATTCCCCTTATAGTCTACTACACCAGGTTCTCACGGCCCTATGTATGTCAACGAGCATAAAAATGAAATACGGCCAAAGTAAACCTCAAGAACTACTTGGATAATAGTCTACAACATATCACAACATGTAAGATAAAACCACTCTATCCTAACAATACTATTCATGGAAATAAGGCAGCCTAACAAGCGAGCTAGACCAAACTGTCAAAATCAAGAAATATGGGAAAACACATCCATAGAATGGTAAATAGCCTCATTTATAATAAAACCTCCTCTAATCAGGCACACAAGGAATAGTAGGTATCAAAACAAAAAAGAAAGACGCCTCATTTCAGGCTCAACAACCACCAACCACGAAGCTCATCTGGTAACCACTATAGCATAAGCAAACCAAGTCAGATATAAACAAACGAGTGCGGGTGACCCAAATGTCCAACCCAAAAATACATCTGAATCCCAAAAGGATCACCAATATAAGAACTAGGATATTATTTTCAGGTAGGTTTTTCTTTTTTCTAGAGTTTTTGGTGAAAGAAGAGTTTCTGGAAATTTTCAAAGTACATGTCGTGTACATTATGAGTACACACAGTGTACTGCCTTGCTGCCGGAGGCCGTGTGTTGGCCATGTTGTGTCCACACACACTACCATGTGGGGGTGTTTTGTAGGCATCTTAAATCAGAGTACAGAAAAGGTGCGTACACGCCGTGTACTCTAAAATTATATGCCGTGTATTTTGTTTTTTCATTAAATGATATGGGGTCGCGCCTGACGAACAGAACACCCTTCTTCTAGGTCTCGTTTGTTTGAGAGAGTCTGTATGGCCACTGATCATTGAAGATCCCTAGAGCCTCCGTCCTTATTCCGAATCAAGCGTCGTTGGTTGTGTTGGAATCGCATCGGTGAGTTCTCTATTGTTCTTGAGCCTCATTTCGTGATTTCTCTTCTCTCGTGAAATATCATGGGTTGAATGTTTTAGATGTTCATATAGATATTCGATGTTTTAAGGAGATTCAAGCTTCAAGGTTCACTTATAGTGATCTCCTAACCCTGAGGTAGATGGTCTGTGCCTTCCCATTTAAATTCCTTGAGTATTATGTGCAAATTTCACCAATACCCTTGAACGGGGTATTGTGTGTTTACTGTTTTCCCCCTATTGATTTCATACCATGCTTGTATTCTTGTGTAGAGGTAATTTGGATATGAATAGGGTTTATTTCAATGCTTGGATGTATTTCCATTGCATGTTCTGTCTACGACCATTTGGTCCTGTTTTATCTAGTTTGGCTACCTTGCCTGTTTTCCATGCCTGTTGTTGTAGGATGGAGAGTTTATATTCTGACATTCTTGATATGTTGTAGAATGTTATAAAAGTATTTTTGTTGATTTACTTGGCCATATTACACTACTATTCTCATTGAACTACACATGGCTGTGAGAACCTGGTGTAGTATACTATAAGGGGAATTGACCGGGTGAGCTTCCTCAGGGAGTCTTTGAGCACTTTTGGCTGTAAGGGGGATTGAACGAGTGAGAATCCTCAAAGATCCTAGAACCACCTAGGAATATAAGGGGAATTGACTGAGTGAGATTCCTCAGAGAGTCCTTGATTTCTTTAGACTATAAGGGGATTGGCTATATGAGCTTCCTCAGAGAGTCTTTGATTTTATTTTTGAACTGTTTAGACTATAAGGGGAATTGACAGTGAGTGCTTCCTCAGAGATTCTATGAATTACTTAGGCTATAAGGGGAATTTACCTCGTGAGATTCCTTACAGAGTCCTTGACCATGGGGCTATAAGAGGGATTGACTGCGTGAGCTTCCTCAAAGTGTTCCTGACTACCTTAGACTATAAGGTGAATTAACTGCAAGTGCTTCCTCAGAGATTCTTCATATACTAAACTAGAGATAATAGGCTGTGTGCACTTCCTAGAGGGTTATTGTGCTTGACTGATTGTTTGACTTATGGAACTATTTACTACTGAGCACCTTACTATTTACTATTTTTTGTACTTTTTCTCACCATATATTCACTAACTGTTAGGCCAAATCTTTGGGTGGTTACCTATTGGGATTTAGTCTCACACCCTGTTTGGGTCATGCTTTTGGGCCCAAACAGATTATATAGTTACATGTATAGATAAGGGAAGGCACCCATCTACTTCAAATACTTGACTTTCTATGGAGATGGACAGCATGAGACCAAGCTATGGCTTACAATGATGAGGAGTTTATCTGTTTTATTTTTCACTTTGGTTTAACACTATTGTATTCCATCATTTTTAATTGTTTGGTTGTTTTCCTATACATATGTATCATGCATCATTTTATATAAATATATGTGATCCAGTTGTTTATTGTTCTAGTATTCCTCTATTTACTATTGTTGGATATTTATTGCTTCTGCTATTGTATGTATTTGTTACATCCATTGTGTACTCTGCCAATGAGGGAATAGTTTTCCTTCTATCATACCCAAGGCCCTCGCTGCTAGTTGGTAGCCTTTGGCATTCATGGAAATGCGCTTGTGTCCTTATAACCAATCGAGTACGGGGTGCCTCTAGGTGGCTTCCAGAACCGGGATATTACAAAGTGGTATCAGAGGGCCTCTTTTTTCTTGGTTTACTATTTGGAGCCTTAACTAGGGATAGGAAGGAATAAGTACTTGGTAATAAGCTGTGCTCAGGAGCAGCTAACCCGTGTATAGGGAAAACCCAATCTACCTCGTTAATTGCAATTTTTTTGATTTTTCAATTATTACAGTTGATTTGAATTCACCTTGAGTGATTCACAAGATTTTTTTTGTTTTTGTTGATATTATTGAGGTTTTATTTCTGTCGCAACCCGATGAGGTGAGGGTATTCCATCTCATGCATCATATAATAACTTTCTAGAAATCACTTGTCATGCATTTTTTTCATGCCATCTAGGATGCATTAGTGATTGCATGTTGTTGTGATAGATTATGTGTAAAATATGCATGTTGTTGTGATAGTAGCCTTTATAAAATACCTGTTGTTTGATAGGGTATTGTTTTGTGTAAATTTTTTCTTGAATGGACACCAAACTTTGGTTCTTAAGGGTTTATGGCCCTCATGGACAAGAATTTGGTGGATCATTGATCTATTTTCCTTAATATAACATGTATAAGATGCCATAATTTGATTTGTGAGGAGTATGGGCCCTCACTGATCGAAATTTGGCACTTTCAGTGTTCGTTGTAGTGTTTTCTAGGTTCCAAAGTAGATTCTGAGGCTTAATATCTGGAAAAACCCAGAATACACGCCGTGTAGTGTTAATTACACTCCATGTGTTCTTATGTTCAGGAATAAATAGTTTTTCTTAAGTACATGTTGTGTACATTCTGTACACTCTGTGTAGTCTTTGACTGTGTCGTAGGCCGTGTGGGCAGAGACACTGGATGGGGAATGTCTGGTGGGAACACGTCGTGTACCAGACGAACACACCGTGTAGTGTCGACCTTGTGTCCGCCCGTGTAACCAACAACACAGACAGATAAGACCTTAATCTATACATATTCTTTCCACGTTGAACACACCGTGTGGTCTGACCTAGGTACCCGGCCGTGTCACAAACAACACTGGTTAGTGTTAACCTTTCACGTACATGCCGTGTCTTCCTTGAACATGTTGTGTAGTCCGACCCAGGTACCCGGTCTTGTCACGAACAACACGGGTTGGTGTTTTCCCTTCACGAACATGTCATGTATATTTGGAACATGCCGTGTAGTGTGAGCCATGTTTCAGGCTGTGTAACTAACAACACGAGCCAGGTGAAGCTTGTCTAGTACACGTCGTGTCTATCTTGAACACGTCATGTAGCCTTGCTTAGGAGATCTGTATGGATTAGTGGTGTAGAAAAACTCGAGAAGGGGAAGAAGATTCAAGTACACTCCATGTGTTTAGACAAAACTCCATGTGTTTGGGGTGTTACACGACCATTTTTTGGTAGGATTACACACCCATGTAAATGACTTAAGGGAACATGTCGTGTCGGAAATTTACACACTGTGTAGTTATGTTTTGAAAAACTTGAGTGCTTTTTATCTCAAGTTCCCTTCTTACACTCCTTATTTCAGTCCTTGATAATCTTGATCTAAGGTGTTTTCTTGATCTCACAGAGTCATGCCACCAAGACATCCTTCGGCTGTGCGCCAGTTGCTAGATGGTGATCAGACACCGGACATGGCCGATCAGGGACTACCTGCAGATCCTCCTTTTGTTCCAGCCTCGGCACCAGCTGTTGTACCTGACTTGGTGTTGATGCATAGTTGAGGGAGGGATTTCTAAGGAAGATGTAGACCTTTCAGGGAGCTCCACCTCCTACCCCATCAACGGCTGATTTGACGTGGGTCTTCTAGCAGCAGCATCCTCCTACTTTCTCAGGGGATAGAGGACATCAGGCTACAGATTCATCGCTAGAATCCATGCTGATGATTTTGGCGCATCTGTAGATACCATTAGAGAATAGGGTAAATCTTTCTACCAACATGCTTTGGGACTCTGCCAAGAGGTTTTGGGATGTGATATCACAGGTGGGATGCCATCAAAATATGACTTGGGAAGAGTTTCGGCACATCTTCTATGATTACTTCTATCTGGAGACCTTGAGAGCCGATTGAGCCTGAGGGTTCATGAGTCTGGAGTAGGGGTACTCTAACTATTATGGAGTATTTCTCTCACTTCACAGACTTGCTGCATTTCATGCCTATTCCAGGAGGTTATTATTTTTTTCTTGCAAGTAAGTTTGAGGATGGTCTGAGGCACAACATCTGATCTCAGATGTACATCGTCAGGTTGACTTTGATATCCTCTATCGTCAACCAGGAGATGATTATAGAGAATAATATGAGGGATTCTGGAGGTATGAGCCAGGGAGGTTCAACATCCAGAGTCAGTGCTTTGCCAGCTGATAGTAGGAAGCGCCATAGGGAGGCTGCATGAGAAGATCAGAGCAGGTGGGATGCATCTTACAGTATCCAGGTGGTGTTCTACCAGTGTGTGAGAAGTGGGCATACGAGGCCATGTTACCCGAGAGACCCAGTGGAGTGCCGATCTTGTGGCAAGATGGGTCACCTTCATTTCATTTGTTAGTTCTTCTCACTAGAAGTTGGTGACAGGGGTTCTTCAATGACTCCTAATTCAAGAGTACCACCACCAGTTTCTCACCACTATGGGAACTGGAGTTCTCCCAGCCATTCAGGCTGAGGTGGAGGTTGTGGATATGGTGGCCAGTCACCCAGTTTTCAATGACATCAGGGCAGATCCACTCAGAGTGGTCAGGTAGGGTCATAGGGCCATGGCATGGGACACACTTTTTCAGTGGAGCATACCCAGCAGGAGAAGGATCCCGGACCATCCACAGTTCGAGATATGATCTTAGTAGCAACAGTTTTAGCTTCTTCAATTTTCGATACATGGGATTCCCATAGATTTATATCTGTTTCTATTCTGGAGTGTCTTGGTCTCTACATATTTTCTTCTACCAATATCTTGATGCTAGACACTCCGTTTGGGACTAGAACGGCTAGTGTACGTTTGTGCAAGGAGTTCCCTCTAGAGGTTTGTGGGTGTCACGTTTTATGGGACCTCAATGTCCTAGAGATGGCAGGATATGATGTCATTCTCAGAATGGAATAGCTAGTTCCGTTCCAGGCTGTCATTGAGTGTTATCGCCGTAGGTTAAGTTTCAGATCACCAGAGGGTGGATCCTTTCTTCATAGGGGTGAGTGGGATGTCCAGGAGAGCAGAGCAGGTCCAAAGCATCAGGGGTTGGGAGGAGTTACAAACCAGATTGCTAGTTTATATCTGTATGATAAGGAAACTTCACAGTTATACTTTCCTCCAGTGGTGGACCATTTCAGAGATGTCTTTCTAGAATACTTTCCAGGTTTGCCTTCAAAGAGTGAGATAGAATTTTCAATTGAGCTTGTTCCAGGAGTGGCACCGGTGTCCATTCCTCTTTATAGGATGGATACACCAGAGTTTCAGGAGATTGAGAAACAGTTGGAGGAGTTGTAGGCCAAGGGTTTCATCTGACCCATAACTTCTCTTTGGGGTTCGCATGTCCTGTTTGTGAAAAAGGCAGATGGTACCCTTAGCCTCTGTGTGGATTATTAGAAGCTAAACCATTTGACGTTAAAGAACCAAAATCCCTTGCCTAGTATTGATGATCTATTTGATCAGCTTCGTGGAGCACGGGTGTTTATGAAGATTTACTTGAGGTCCGGTTATCATCAGTTGCACGTTAAACCATTTGATATACATCTTACAGCCTTCTGAAGCAGGTATGGTCTATACAAGTATATGGTTATGCTGTTCAGATGCATAAACGTGCCTATAGTTTTCATGGAACTCATGAACCTAGTGTTCCATCCATACTTGGATTCCTTCATGGCGGTTTTCATGGACGATATCTTGGTGTAATCTCACACTCTACATGACCATTATACCCATCTTGAGATCATTTTGAGTACACTGAGGGAGCATCAGTTATATGCTAAGCTCTCAAAGTGCCACTTTTGGATAGATCAGCTTCACTTCTTGGGTCATGTTATCTCAGAGGTAGGGGTATCAGTTGAACCAGATAAAGTGAGAGTTGTAGTTTCTTGAGAGCATCTGAAGAACATCTTTGAGGTGAGGAGTTTTCTAGGGCCGGATGGATACTACAGACATTTCATATATAAATTTTTACATTTATCAACACCGCTGACGGTACTGACTAAGAAGGGTGCGGAGTTCTTATGGTCAGATTCTTGTGAGTCATACTTTTAGTTTGGGTTTTCATCGAAAGACTCACGAAGGTCGCTCACTTCTTTTTGATCAAGGAGAAATTTAGTGTTAATGATATGGGATGGTTTTACATTTGAGATATCATACGTCTTCATGGAGTTCTACACTCAATTGTTTCAAACAGGGATGCCCATTTTACTTCTCGGGTCTAGCAATGGCTTTAGAAGGCTTAGGGTATACAGGTACTTTTGAGTACAGCTTACCACCCCCAGACAGATGGCTAGTCTGAGCGTACGATTCAGGTGCTTGAGGATATACTCCATGCATGCATCTTGGATTTTGGAGGTTCTTGGGAGAAGCATATACCTCTTGTGTATTTTGCCTACAAAAATAGTTTTCAAGCGACTATTTAGATGGATCCTTATGAGGCTTTATACGGTAGGCCAAGATGGTCACCCTTATGTTGGATGGAGGCAAGAGAGGCAGCATTTCTGGGACTTCGTCTAGTTCAGGAGACCACAGAGAAGATAGAGTTGATTCGGAAGAGGATGGCTATTACACAATCTCAACATAAGTCTTATGCTAATCATCGGAGATGACCTCTAGAGTTTAAGGTCGGGGATCAGTTTTTCATGTGTATCACATTGATGTTGGGACACAAGAGGATCAGGAGGCTGGGTAAGCCTTCACTAAGGTACGTCGGGCCATTTGAGGTGTTGGAGAGAGTTGGGTTGATTGCCCACTGGTTTCAGTTGCCTTAGAGGTTTCGAGATATGCATGACGTCATCCACATTTCTCAGCTTTGACGTTACTTCTTAGACCCATCTCATGTCTTTCAACATAAGGAGGTTGAGCTAGAAGTGGATGCGTCATTTGAAGAGAATCCTATCTCGATTGTGGATCATAGTACAAAGGTTCTTCATGGTTGGTCCGTTCTTCTGGTATGAGTGTTATGGCAGCACGGGTGGGTGCAGGATGAGACTTGGGAGAGAAAGGCCGATGTACGAGCACTGTGGCCAAATCTGTTCATGGTTTCTTCTTCTACGACGCACTAGGGAAATTTGGGGATGAATTTCTTTAAGGGAGGAATTTTGTAAGAACCCGGATCTTCTTTTCAGGTATGTTTTTCTTTTTTCTCATGTTTTTGAGGAAAGAGGAGTTTCTGGAAATTTTCGAAGTACACGTCGTGTACTTTATGTGTACAGTTCGTGTACTGCCTTGCCGCCGGAGGCCGTGTGTTGGCCGTGTTGTGGCCACACACACAGCCATGTGGGGGAGTTTTGGATCCCACTTAAAGAGGAGTATAGAAAATGGTATTACACACAGTGTACTCCAAAATTACACACCGTGTATTTTGTTTTTTTTCATCAAACGCACCGGGGTCGCATCAGAAAGATAGAACACCTTTCTTCTAGGTTTCATTCATCTGAGAGTCTGTATAGCTGTGGATCTTCGACAATCCCCCAAGCCTCCATTCGTCCTCTGAATCAAACACTATTGGTTGAGTTGGAATCGCATCGATGAGTTCTCTCTTCTATTTGAGCCTCGTTTCGTTATTTCTCTTCTCTCGTGAGATATCGTGGGTTGAACGTTTTAGATGTTCTTGTAGAGATTCAACGTTATAAAGAGATTCAAGCTTCTAGGTTCACTTATGATGATCTCTTAACTCCATGGTAGGTGGTTTGTTCTTTTCCATTCAAAGTCTTTGTGTATTATGTGAAAATTCCACCAATACACATGAATGGGGTATTGCGTGTTTACCGTTTTACCTATGTTGATTTCCTACCATGATTTTATGCTTATGTAGAGGTAATTTTCATATGAATAGGGTTGATTGATATGCTTGGATGTATTTCCCTTGCATGTTCTGTCTACGATCTTTTGGTCTTGTTTTAGCCAGTTTGGTTGCCTTGCCTATTTTCTATGCATGTTGCTGTATGATGGAGAGTTTATATTCTGACATTCTTGTTATGCTGAAGACTATTATCCACGTATTTATATAGGTTTACATGGCCATATTACACTGCTATGCTCGTTGACATACACAGGGTCTTGAGAACCTAGTGTAGTAGACTATAAGGGGAATTGACTGGGTGAGCTTCCTCAGGGAGCCTTTGAGCACTTTTGGCTATATAGGGGATTGACTGAGTGAGAATACACATAGTGCCATGAAACACTTAGGGATATAAGTTTAATTGACCAAGAGAGCTTCCTCAAAGAGTCCTTGATTGATTTAGACTATAACGGGATTGACCACATGAGCATCCTCATGGATTCTTTGATTTTATTCATGAAATTTTCAGACTATAAGGGGAATTGATGGTGAGTGCTTCCTCAGAGAGTATATGAATGACCTGGGCTATAAGGGGAATTGAATGAGTGAGATTCCTCAGAGAGTCCTTGACCGTGGGGCTATAAGAGGAATTCATTGCGTGAGATTTTTCAGAGAGTTCCTTAAAACCTTAGACTATAAAGGGAATTGACTGCGAGTGCTTCCTCAGAGAGTCATCATATACTGAACCAGAGAGGATAGGTTGTGTTCACTTCCTCAAGGGTTACTGTGCTTGATTGATTGTTTTAATTATAAAATTGTTTACTGCTGAGAACCTTTCTATTTACTGTTTTCTATACTTTTACCTGCCATATATTCACTGACTATTAGGCACATATCTTCTGGTGGTTGCCTACTGGGATTTAGTCTCACACCCTGTTTGGGTCATGCTTTTGGGACAAAACAGATTATATTGTTGTAGGTATAGATAAGGGAAAGCACCCTTCTACTTCAAGTACTTGACTTGCTATGGAGCTGGAGAGCATGGGACCAAGCTATGGCTTGCGATATGGAAGATTTTATCTATTTTCTTTTCCACTTTGGTTTAGCACTATTGTATTCAAGCATTGTGACTTGTTTGGCTGTTTTCCTAGACATATGTTTCATGTATCATTATATATATATATATGTGTGTGTGTGTGTGTGTGCTCTAGCTATTCATTATTCTAGTCTTCCACTGTTTACTATTGTTGGATATTTACTACTTCCTCTATTGTATGTATTTGTTACTTCCACAGTGTACTCTGCCAATGAGGGAATAGTTTCCCCACTATCACACCTAAGGCCCTCGCTACTAGTCGGTAGCCTCTAGTGTTCGGGGAAATTCACTTGAGGCCATGTGAATAACCGGGTACGGGGCGCCTATGGGTGGATTCCAGAACCAGGATGTTACAAAGTGGTATTAGAGGGATTATTTTCTATTAGTTTACTATTTGGAGCCTTAGTCAGGGATAGGTAGGAATAGGTACTTGGTAATAAGCTGTGCTTGGGAGTACCTAACCCCTGTATAGGGAAAATCAAATCTACCTCATTTTTTCTAATTTTTCAATTATTACAGTTGATTTCATTTCAACTTGAGTGATTCACATGATTTGTGTTGTTGTTTTTGATATTATTAAGGTTCTATTTCTGTCCTAACCCGATTAGATGAGGTTATTCCATCTCATGAATCATATAAGCACTTGCTATAAATCCCTCGTCATGCATTTTTTTCATTCCATCTAGGATTAATTAGTGATTTGATGTTGTTGTGATAGATGATGTGAAAAATATGCATGCTTTTGTGATAGTTTCCTTGATAAAATACCCATTGTTTGATAGGGTATTGTTTTGTGTAACGTTTTTCTTGAATGGACACCAAACATTGGTTCTTGAGGTGTTATGGACCCTCATGGACCGAAATTGGGTGGATCATTGCTTTGTTTTCCTTGTTATAACATGTATAAGAATCAAAACATTGATTCACGGGGAGTATGGGCCCTTAAGGATCAGAATTTGGCACTATCAGTGTTTGATTCAATGTTTTTTGGGATCCTGAGTAGTTTCTGAGGTTTACTATCTAAAAAACCTATAATACACACTGTGTAGTGTTAATTACATGCCATGTGTTCTTATGTTTGGGAAGAAATGGTTTTTCTTAAGTACACACCGTTTACTTTATCTACACACTGTGTAGTCTCTAACCGTTTCATAGGCCTTGTGGGCAGAGACACAGGATGGGGAAAGTCCGGTGGGAACACGCCCTGTACCAGATGAACACACTGTGTAGTGTCGACTATGTGTCCACCCATGTAACCTACAACACAGAAGGATAAGACCTTAATCTATACACACTGTTTCTACATTGAACACACCATGTGGTCTAACCTAGGTACCCAGTCATGTCACAGACAACATGGGTTGGTGTTAACCTTTCTCGTACATGTCGTGTCTGCCTTGAATATGTCGTGTAGTTTGACCTAGGTACCCAACCATGTCACGAACAACACGGGTCGGTGTTATCTCCTCACGAACATGTTGTGTCCTTTAAGAACATGCCATGTAGTGTGATCATTGTGTTAGGCCATGTCACTAACAACAAGAGCTAGGTGAAGCTGGTCTAGTACACGTCGTGTCTGTATTGAACACGTTGTATAGCCTTGCCTTCGGAGAGCCATGTGGCTTAACCATGTAGAAGGACTCGAGTAGGGGAAGAGGACTCAAGTACACACCATGTGTTAAGACAACATGTCGTGTGTTTGTGGTGTTACGTGACAATTTTAGGTAGTAGTACACGCTCATGTAAATGACTTAAGGGAACATGCTGTGTAAGAAATGTACACGCTGTGTAGTCATGTTTTGAAAAACTTGAGTGATTTTTTTCTCCTATTCCCTTCTTACACTCCTTGTATCAGTCCTTGATAATCTTGGACTAAGGTGAGTGCCTGAACTTATAGAGTCATACCACTGAGACGTCCTCCAGCTGTGCGCCAGTTTCCAGATGGTGATCAGACACCAGACATGGCCGATTAGGGACTACCTGCAGATCCTCCTATTATGACAGCCTTGGAACCAGCCATTGTACCTGACATAGTTTCTGATTCATGGTCCAAGGAGGGATTTCTGAGGATGATGTACACCTTTCAGGGGGCATCGCCTCTTTCCCCGTCAATGGCTGATTTGAAGCGGGTCTTCTAGCAGCATTATCCTATTACTTTCTCAAGGGATGGAGGACCTCAGGCTGCAGAGTCATTGCTAGAAGCCATGCTGATGATTTTATTGCATTTGGAGATACCTCCAGAGAAGAGGGTGAAGCTTGCTACCTACATGCTTTGGGACTCCACCAAGAGGTGGTGGGATGTGATCTCATAAGCGGGCCGCTAGTAGAATAGGGATTGGGAAGAGTTTCAGCACATCTTCTACGACTAATTCTATCAAGAGACCTTAAGGGCCGATCTAGCCTGAGAGTTTATGAGTCTAGAGAAGGGTACTCTTACTGTTATAGAGTATTCCCCTCGCGTCACAGAGCTGCACTGTTTCACGCCTATTTCAAGATGTGATGAGTTGCTTCTTGCACGGAAGTTTGTGGATGGTCTGAGGCACGACATCCGATCTCAGGTGAACACCTTCAGGTTGACTTTGATATCCTATATCTTTAACCAGGAGCTGATTACAGATCGTAATTTGAGGAATTATGAAGCTATGAGCTAGGAAATTTTGGCATCCAGAGTTAGTGATCCTCCATCTGATAGCAGGAAGCGCTGTAGGGAGGCTGCATGAGGAGATCAGAGTAGGAGGGATGGATCTTCTGATAGCCAGGTGGTGTGCTACCAGTGTGGGAGAAGTGGGAATACAAGGCCACGTTTCCTGAGAGACCTAGTGGAGTGTCGATCTTGCGGCAATATGGGTCACATTTAGCGCTTTTGTCAGTTATTCTCACCAGCAGCTGGTGACATGGGCTCTTCTATGACGCTTCGTTAAATATCAGTCCCACCAGTTTTTCACCAGTCTGGGAACTAGAGTTATTCCAGCCATTCAGGCTGAGGTGGAGGTCATGAATGTGGTGGCCAGTCGCCTAGTTTTTAGTGACATCAGGTCGGATCCACTCAGAGTGGTCACGTAGGGTCACAGTACCATGGCACGAGCCAGAATTTTTCAGTGGAGCAGACCCAACAGGATCAGGATCCCGGACCATCCACAGTTTGAAGTACGATCTTAGTAGCCTTTGTTTTAGTTTCTGCTCTTTTCGATACAGGAGCTTCCCATAGCTTTATATTTGTTGCTGTTGTGGAGAGACTTGGCCTCTGTAACTTTTCTTCTACTGATATCCTGAAGCTAGACACTCTGTTGGGGTCTAGAAAAACTAGTGTACTTCAGTGCAAGGAGTTCCCTCTAGTGGTTGGTGGGTGTCACTTTTTATGGGATCTCTATGTCCTAGAGATGAAAATATATGATGACATTTTCAAAATGGACTGGCTAGTTCTCTTCCAGGCAGTCATCGACTGATATCACTGCAGGGTGAGTTTCATATCACCAGAGGGTGTATCCTTCCTTCATTGGGTTGAGTGGGATGTCCAGGGGAGCAGAGTGGGTCCAGAGCATCATGGTTTGGGAGGAGTAACCACCAAGATCGCTAGTTTATATCTGGATGACTAGGGGACTTCATAGTTAGACTTCCCTCCAGTGGTGGATCATTTCAAAGATGTCTTTTCAGAAGAGTTTTCTGGTTTTCCTCTAGATCATGAGGTAGAATTTTCTATTGAGCTTGTTCTAGGAGCGGCACTGGTGTCCATTCCTCCTTATAGGATGGCTACACCAGAGTTGTAGGAGCTCAAGAAATAGTTTGAGGAGTTGCAGGACAAGGGTTTCATCTGACCCAGTACTTATCCTTGGGGTCCGTCTATCCTTTTTGCGAAGAAGTTATATGATACCCTTAGGCTTTGTGTGGATTATCGAAATATGAACCATTTGACAGTCAAGAAACAATATCCCTTGCCTGGGATTGATGATATCTTTGATCAGCTTCGACGAGCCCGGGTGTTCTCGAATATTTACTTGAGGTCCGGTTTTCATCAGTTACGTGTTAGACCATCTGATATACCTCTTACATACTTCTGAAGCATGTATGGTCTATACGAGTATATAGTTATTCTATTCAGACTCACAAACGTGCTTGTAGTTTTCATGTCACCGATGAACCGAGTGTTCCATCCCTACATGGATTCCTTCATGGTGGTTTTCATGGATGATATCTTGGTGTACTCTCACACTCAACATGACCATGATACCCATATTGAGATGGTTTTGAGTACACTGAGGGAGCATCAGTTATATGCTAAGCTCTCAAAGTGCCACTTTTGGATGGATCAGATTCACTTCATGGGTCATGTTATCTTAGAGGAAGGGGTATCAGTAGACCTAGAGAAAGTGAGAGCTATATTTTTTTGAGAGCATCCAAAGAAAGTCTTTGAGATGAGGATTTTTCTAGGGCTGGATGGATAATACAAAAGTTTCATTCACTATTCGTGCTTAGAATCATCGCTGAAGGGTCTGACTAAGAATGGTGAGAAGTTCTTATGTTTAAATTCTTGTGAGTCATCCTTTCAGTTTGGGTTGCCATCGACAGACTCACGAAGTTCGCTCACTTCTTGTTGATCAAGGAGACCTTTCGTGTTGATGAGCTGGGATGATTGTACGTAAAAGAGATTTTACATCTTCATGGAGGTCAACACTCCATTTTTCAGACATGGATTCTTGTTTTACTTCTCGGGACTGTCAAGGGCTTTAGAAGGCTTTGGGTACACAAGTACTTTTGAGTACAGATTACCACCCCCAGACAGATGGCTAGTCCGAGCGTACGATTCAGGTGCTTGAGGACATGCTCCTAGCATGCATCTTGGGTTTTTGATGTTCTTTGGAGAATCTTATACCTCTTGTGGAGTTTTCCTACAATAATAGTTTTAAAGTTACTAATCAGATGGTACCTTATGAGGCTTTGTATGGTAGTCCATGCCGATCACCCTTATGTTGGCTGGAGGCAGGAGAGGTAGCTTGGCTGGGACCTCGTCTAGTTCAAGAGACCACAGAGCAGATAGAATAGATTCGGAAGAGGATGGCTATTTCACAGTCTCGACAGAAGTCTTATGCTGATCAGTAGAGACGACCTATGGAGTTCAAGTTCGGGGATCAGGTCTTGCTGCATTTCACACCGAGGTAGGGACAAAAGAGGATCGGGAGATAGGGTAAGCTTTCACCGAGGTACGTCGGGCCGTTTGGGGTGTTGGAGAGAGTTGGGCTGGTTGCCTACTAGTTGCAGTTACCTCAGATGTATCGAGCTATACACGACGTCTTCCACGTTTCTCAGCTTTGACATTACTTCTCAGACACTTCTCATGTCTTTCAACCCAAGTAGGTTAGGCTAGAATTGGATGCGTCATTTGTGGAGTATAGCATCTCGCCTTTTTATCACATAAACTTTCATTACATTTTACAAAACTGAGGATCTTTAAAGTTTAGTGTCTTGGAAAACAGGAACTTAAAACATGAAAACATAAAACATTATTCTTAAACACTTGAAAGGCTTCTCCTCATGTTCACCCTAGGTTCATTACTGCATCTCATAACCTGGGGACATACATCAAAAGAAGGGGTGAGCAGAAGGCCCAGTAAGGGAAACAAGGGAAACATTTAACATGTGAACTTGAGATACATCAATAAAGTCATGAAAAAGAACTTTAAGACATGACAAAGAATCATGTGGAATATCATAATAAAAATAACATTTTTCTATAACTTGAAGATGTGGCTACAACATTTAGTATTGAAAATCATTTTGTTTCACCAAGGTCCATCCCCAAGGTGTCATTAAAAATTACCAAGGTTATTCACCAAGGTATCAATCTAAAAGGTCATCTCTAGAGATTAAGTCTTTACCCAATGCATTGGAGCGCTATCTGGGCGCACCCTTGACATGTATTTATTATCATGTGAGCCACATATATCATCATAAATCATTTCATAAACAACCCATATAGCATAAAAGAAATTGTTTTCATTTCATAATCATAACGTTTTAAAAACAGCTTTAACGACATGATCTTCACGTCACTTTAAACCCACAGAAAAGGGAAAGCTGGTTTCATGTATGTAAATACCAGAATTTTAAATATAACATTTTGATATATATGTGAATACCCCTATATAAATATGAGATTTGAGTATTCACATAATAACATAAAATAATTTTGAGAAAAAGAGAGAGACCTTTTGAGACGAAACTTCTGCAGCATAACGGCTATGTTATAAGGTTTTAGAAAACATTGAAAAGAGAGGGGACATGGGTCACCCACTCATAAATGATCCATAAAATAGTATAGGGACAGAATATGAAGGATATATCAACATGGTAATGAAATTTGAAATATGTACCATATGAAATGAAGAACATGAAAGGAATACAAAAATAAGATTTCTCTTATGAAAATTCGGCAGCCTAACGACGTCACTTAAACTTCAAAAAATGAATTGATGAGATCAAATAGGGTCTCTCATCATATGAACATAAAAGATCAGTATGATAGATATAGAGATCATACCCCAACATAATAAAAAGGTACTTGAAAGACTTGACATGAAAGTAGATCTTCAAAATGAGAAGGGTGAAAGAACCCCTTAGAAATTCGGCAGCCTAACGACGCCACTTAAACTTCAACAAAAATGAATTGATGATATCAAATAGGTTCTATAATCATATGAACATAAAAGATCAGTATGATAGATTTAAATATCATAACACAACATAATAAAAAGTAACTTGCAAGACTTGACATGGAATTTGAAATTTGAAAATGGAGAAAGGTGAAAGAACCACTTAAAAATTCGAAAGCCTAACGACGCCACTTAAAACATAAAAATACTGAATTTAAGAGATCAAATGAGGTCTCTCATCATATGATCATAAAAGATCAGTATGATAAATTTAGAGATCATACCCCAAAATAATAAAAAGGAACTTTCAAGACTTGAGATGGAATTAGAACATTGAAAAAGGAGAAAGGTGAAAGAACCACTTAAAAATTCGGCAGCCTTACAGCGCCACTTAAAACTTCAAAATACTGAATTGAAGAGATCAAATGGGGTCTCTCATAATATGATCATAAAAGATCAGTATGATAAATTTATAGATCATACCCCAACATAATAAAAAGGTACTTTGTATACTTTACATGAATATAGATCTTAAAAAATGAGAAGTGAGAAAGAATTCGCTACAAAAATTTCAGCAGCCTAACGGTGCCACTTAAAAAATCATAAAACGAAATAATGAGAGTAATAGGGGATCTATCATTATATGAAAATGAAAAGGGAAGTAATAGGAGTATAAAAAACATCCTTTAACATAAGAACATGGAGCAAAAAAGAAATTACATAAAACAGATTTCTTGAAAATAAAGAGAGAGGTCGGATCCCTTACCTTAAAACGTAACTCTTAAAACTCAAAGGGTGGGACCTTGAGGGCTTGGGGGCACCTTGGGAGGACTCCTTGGGAGGTAATGATACCAGAACTTCGTTGGGGGAGAGTGGGGAGTCGAATGGATGAAAGGATGGCTTGGTATTTATAGGGAAAGTGAGGGGACAAGGCATTAATGGCCAAGGGACACCTCATTAGTGGTTTTGGGAAAACCATGGGCTTGCCCATGGTATTTGCCCATGTTATTGGCCACTTGGGACACCTCATACCTGATCTTACTATTCATAAGTCGACCATATTTATTACATACTTAATACATCATTTAATGATGTCATTAAACACCCGTAACTTAAAAACTGTATTTTCACTTTTCATCGAAAATTCAACTTTCTCAGAATAATCCCAAAATTTCACCTTAACCAAATATCAATGCTCTGATTTCAAAAATGAAATCCATTTTATAAAAATAATTTTAAAAATATTTCTAATTAAATTATTAATTAAAAAACACTATTCACCGAAAATTCATTTTTTTCAGAAAAATCCCCAAAAATTACCTTAACATAATATCGATGCTCTGAGTTCAAAAATGAAATCCATTTTATAAAAATAATTTTCTAAATAATTTTAATTTAATTTTTAATTAAAAAACACTATTCACCTGAAAAAACTAATACTTGAATAATAATTTATGAAACCGTTATTTAACCATTTTATTGAATCACATTACTTAATCAAGGTGCCTAGATTATATTAATACTTTCATTAAGTGAGATTACTAATCCATTTGGTCACATTACTAATCCTAAGCATAAAATCACTATTCATAATTTACTATTCATCAAAAATCAAGTTGATCTTATTAGACACTAAATTTTGTACTGAACATAATTATAGAAGACCATTTTTCAAAAATCATTACACATTTTTAATTATTTAAGGTTTATATAAAAAATTTTAAAATATCATTTTTCTAAAATTCATCAAAAATATGCATACTATATTTATCCGGTCATTTAAAAATTAATAAACTTCATCATAAGAAGAAATCCCAATTTTTATTTAAAACAAAGGATTACACAAGGCAGTTACGGTCTCCTTACATAGCCCCTTATCACACCGACATATGACCTAAGTGTAAGGTGTGCTAAGGTGAGAGAATCTGAGGGAGGCTCGACCAACATCGCACGAGTAGTAATTTCTATTAGTTTGAACTTCTCACAAAGGCAATTTCGTTCTAGCTTCACACAATGAAGTTCAGATTGGGTTTGGTCCAGAGCAAAGCCCAGTGGTGCTACCTCCTTCCCAAGTTCTGTTAGATGGGCTTCGATCGGTCCAAGACTACTGGGTGAGGCCATCAAATCTTCTTTCTATAATAATTAACCAAGATTACTTGTATTTAGAGACAATAATCGAAATGTTTAGTTTACAATGGTCATATTGAACAATGGTCATATAACAGTAAAAACCCAATGGTCTCATTTTAATTACACTCATGTTATCAAATGAAACATTTTTTTGAGTATAAAAAAATAAAATAGACTAACACACAAAATTAGGAAACAATATTTATTCAAAATTTCGGGTCGTTTCAATCTTCCCCCCTTAAGAAATTGCATCCTCACAATTTTTAAAATTGGGTTTTGAAATTTCATTGAAATTCCCACATCAGAAAAGGAGTTAGTAAAACTATTACTTTAAAAGAAAGAAAGGGAAGTACAAAGGTCACCTAAGTTAACCCACACTAGGATTCCATGTAAGAAAACATGGACATGGAAGAAAAGCAAAGGGTCAAGTTCTGAGGGAGAGTGATAGAGAACATGATTAGGAGAAATTTAACCATAAGAAAATCCCAAACATATGATGTGTGTAAATGGTATTTGATTACCCAGTAGGAAACATAAAACAACAATGTTTTTGTTTTACGTTCCTTTTCATAATTTTGAGGAATTCATTTACTAAATAGAACAAAAACATAAGAAAATATACCTACCTTCATGTAGAGTTTCATACTTTAATAAGTTGCTACCCAAAACTAATCTTCTCTCCAAACGATGAACATTCAAAAACACTTGGTCTCATCAAAACACAAGAATCATCTTCTTGAGAGTCACTTAATCCACAAAAGATTAACTATCAATTTCTTCTACCTTTAAACATTATCCCAAAAACAGAAAGGGGAAGATAAAACAACTCTTAAAAAAAGAAATAATCCCATAGGGAGGGAAAATACTTTTAAATCTTCAAAGATCCATGGTACTACCCAAAGGTCATCATAGACCATTCCATAAATAAATGTTCTTAAAATTCCTCAAAATAAACCAAACTAAGATTGAAACCCAAATACAAGAAGTATTTGATAACATAGTCTTCCAAAATAAACTTTATTTTTCATCTCCAAACAACATCAACCACTCCTAACATCTTATAACAAAAGTAGCTAACCTAAACATATTTTACCCAAGATAGGTTAATCATTCCCATAAGTAACCTAAATTACTATAAGTCCACCTTAAATTCATCGATTCTTCAAAATATAAGTCAACCTTACTCCTCAATGAAAATACCGTAGTAATGTATTTACCTCGATCATATAAGGTCCCCAAAATAGTGAACATTTTCCAAAATAATAATCATCCTTTAATCCCCTAATCATCACTGTCTTATTAATACGACAATCGTCGCATTTTCTATCACATTGGTTGTTGGGAAATGTTCTTCCATTTCCCACCATTAACTAAGAAGAGAAAGCATAATTAGGGGCTTAAGTACTTAGCCAATAATCATGAAAAGGAACTGAAAGCATATAAGGATAACTTGTAGAAGAAATGTATACCCTAACTTGTGATCCCCTAGGTTCCCATATAGGTTATCCATGATCATATATTCTTATGTGAATATTTATTTAATTTTATCTTTGTTTTTTTAACAATGGTTCATACTAAGCTTAAGAATTTACCAAAGCATATCCCACGGGAGTGTCGTAACCAAGAGTGCAGAAAGGACCGTTGTTGTGTACCAGTTCCCATTCGAGTCTAGCTCAAAGTAGTGTTTTCGGGTTTTACCCCTATGTATATTTGTGCCAGATCCACCTCTACTTGCTCGTTTCCAGACAGGGATGTATTTGCTTGGAAACCCCTTACCCAATACTCACCAAATTACCAGAAATATTTCCTATATTTAAACTTTTCTATAGGGTTCTTCCAATAGTTTTAATATACTAATTTCCACAAATAACTAAACCATCCTTTGATACCAACTATAGAATCCCGTCTTTTTATCACATAAACATTCATTACATTTTACAAAACCGAGGATCTTTAAGGTTTAGTGTCTTGGAAACCAGGAACTTAAAACATGAAAACATAAAACATTCTTATTAAACACTTTAAAGGATTCTCCTCATGTTCACTCTAGGTTCATTACTGCATCTCATAACCTGGGGACATACATCAAAAGAAAGGGTGAGCAGAAGGCCCAATAAGGAAAACAAGGGAAACATTTAACATGTGAACTTGAGATACATCAATAAATACATGAAAAAGAACTTTAAGGCATGAGAAAGAATCATGTGGAATATCATAATAAAAATAACATTTTTTTATAACTTGAAGATGTGGCTACAACATTTAATATTGAAAATCATTTCGTTTCACCAAGTTCCATCCCCAAGGTGTCATTAAAAATTACCAAGGTTATTCACCAAGGTATCAGTCTAAAAGGTCATCTCTAGAGATTAAGTCTTTACCCAATGCATTGGAGCGCTATCTGGGCGCACCCTTGACATGTATTTATTATCATGTGATCCACATACATCATCATAAATCATTTCATAAACAAACCATATAGCATAAAAGAAATGGGTTTCATTTCATAATCATAATGTTTTAAAAACTTCTTTAAAGACATGATCTTCATGTCACTTTAAACCCACGGGAAAGGGAAAGCGGGTTTCATGTATGTAAATCCCAGAATTTAAAATAGAAAATTTTGATATATATGTGAATACCTCTATATAAATAAGAGCGTTGGGTATTCACATAATAACATAAAATAATTTTGAGAAAAAGAGAGAGAGCTTTTGAGACGAAAATTCTGCAGCATAACTGCTATGTTACAAGGTTTTAGAAAACATTGAAAAGAGAGGGGACATGGGTCACCCACTCATAAATGATCCATAAAATAGTAGAGGGACAGAATATGAAGGATATATGAACATGGTAATGAAATTTGAAAGATGTACCATATGAAATGAAGAACATGAAAGGAAGACAAAAATAATATTTCTCTTATGAAAATTCGGCAGCCAAACGACGTCACTTAAACTTCAAAAAAATGAATTGAAGAGATCAAATAGGGTCTCTCATCATATGAACATAAAAGATCAGTATGATAGATATAGAGATAATACACCAACATAATAAAAATGTACTTGAAAGACTTTACATGAAAGTAGATCTTCAAAACAAGATGGGTGAAAGAACCCCTTAGAAATTCGGCAGCCTAACGGCGCCACTTAAACTTCAACAAAAATGAATTGATGAGATCAAATAGGGTCTCTCATCATATGAACATAAAATTTCAGTATGATAGATTTAGAGATCATACCACAAAATAATAAAAAGTAACTTGCAAGACTTGACATGGAATTTGAACTTCGAAAATGGAGAAAAGTGAAAGAACCACTTAAAAATTCGACAGCCTAACGACGCCACTTAAAACATCAAAATACTGAATTTAAGAGATAAAATGGGGTCTCTCATAATATGATCATAAAAGATAAATATGATAAATTTAGAGATCATACCCCAAAATAATAAAAAGGAACTTGCAAGACTTGATATGGAATTAGAACTTTGAAAAAGGAGAAAGGTGAAAGAACCACTTGAAAATTCGGCAGCCTAACGGCGCCACTTAAAACTTCAAAATACTGAATTGAAGAGATAAAATGGGGTATCTCATCATATGATCATAAAAGATCAGTATGATAAATTTAGAGATCATACCCCAACATAATAAAAAATAACTTGATATAATTTACATGAATATAGATCTTGAAAAATGAGAAGTGAGAAAGAATTCGTTACAAAAATTTCGGCAGCCTAACGACACCACTTAAAACATCATAAAACGAAATAATGAGAGTAAGAGGGGATATATAATTATATGAACATGAAAAGGGCTGTAAGAGGAGTATAAAAAACATCCTTTAACATAATAACATGGAGCAAAAAAGAAATCACATAAAAGAGATTTCTTGAAAATAAAGAGAGAGGTCGGATCCCTTACCTTGAAACGTAACTCTTAAAACTCAAAGGTTGGGACCTTGAGGGCTTGGGGGCACCTTGGGAGGACTAATTGGGAGGTAATGAGACCAGAACTTCGTTGGGGGAGAGTGGGGAGTCGAATGGATGAGAGGATGGCTTGGTATTTATAGGGAAAGTGAGGGGACAAGGCATTAATGGCCAAGGGACACCTCATTAGTGGTTTTGGAAAAACCATGGCCTTGACCATGGTATTTTCCCATGGTATTGGCCACTTGGGACACCTCATAACTTATATTACTATTCATAAGTTGACCATATTGATTACATACTTAATACATCATTTAATGATGTCATTAAACACTCGTAACTTAAAAACTATATTTTCACTTTTCATCGAAAATTCAACTTTCTCAGAATAATCCCAAAATTTCACCTTGACCAAATATCAATGATCTGATTTAAAAAATGAAATCCATTTTATAAAAATAATTTTCTAAATATTTTTAAATAAATTTTTAATTAAAAAACACTATTCACCGAAAATTTATTTTTTTCAGAAAAATCCCCAAAAATTACCTTAACATAATAACGATGCTCGGAGTTCAAAAATGAAATCCATTTTATAAAAATAATTTTCTAAATATTTTTAATTTAATTTTTAATTAAAAAACACTATTTACCCGAAAAAACTAATACTTGAATAATAATTTATGAAACCATTATTTAACCATTTTATTGAATCACATTACTTAATCAAGGTGCCTAGATTATATTAATACTTTCATTAAGTGAGATTACTAATCAATTTGTTCAGATTACTAATCCTATGCATAAAATCACTATTCATAATTTACTATTCATAAAAAATCAATTTGATCTTATTAGACTCTAAATTTCGTACTAAACATAATTATACAAGACCATTTTTTGAAAATAATTACACATTTTTAATTATTTAAGGTTTATATAAAAATTTTTAAAATATCATTTTTCTAAAATTCATCAAAAATATGCATACTATATTTATCCGATCATTTGAAAATTCATAAACTTCATGATAAGAAGAAATCCCAATTTTTATTTAAAACAAAGGATTACACAAGGAAGTAATGGTCTCCTTACATAGCCCCTTATCACACCGACATATGACCTAAGTGTAAGGTGTGCTAAGGTGAGAGAATCTGAGGGAGGCTCGAACAACATCACACGAGTAGTAATTTCTATTAGTTTGAACTTATCGCAAAGGTGATTATGTTCTAGCTTCACACGATGAAGTTCATCTTGAGTTTGGTCCAGAGAAAATCCCAGTGGTGCTACCTCCTTCCCAAGTTCTGTTAGATGGGCTTCGATCGGTCCAAGACTACTGGGTGAGGCCATCGAATCTTCTTTCTATAATAATTAACCAAGATTACTTGTATTTAGAGACAATAATCGAAATGTTTAGTTTACAGCGGTCATATTGACCAATGGTCATATAACATTCAAAACCCAATGGTCTCATTTTAATTACACTCATGTTATCAAATGAAACATTTTTTTGAGTATAAAAAAAATAAAATAGACTAACACACAAAATTAGGAAACAAGATTTATTCAAAATTTCGGGTAGTTACATGGATAATCCTATCCGTATTGTGGATCATAGTACAAAGGTTCTTTGTGGCTAGTCTGTTCCTCTGGTATGAGTGCTATGGAAACATGGGCAGATGCTGGACGAGACTTGGGAGAGGGAGGCTGATGTTGAGCATAGTGGTCGTAGCTGTTCGAGGTTTCTTCTTCTACACCGCACTAGGGAAATTCAAGGATGAATTTCTTTAAGGGGGGAAGTTTGTAAGAACCCGCATCTTCTTTTCAGGTATGTGTTTCTTTTTTTTGGAGTTTTTGAGGAAAGAGGAGTTTCTGGAAATTTTTGAAGTACATTCCATGAACTGCCTTACCGCCAAAGGCCGTGTGCTGGCCATGTTGTGGCCACACACACATCCATGTTGGGGTGTTTTGTAGGCCACATAAAGAGGAGTACAGAAAAGGAGAGTACAGACCATGTGCTCTAAATGTACATGCTGTGTATTTTGTTTTTTATCATTGAACGCACCGGGGTCACGTCTGACGGACAAAACACCCTTCTTTTAGGTCTCGTTCATTTGAGAGAGTCTGTACGGCCGCAGATATTCATCAATCCCTCGATCCTCCATCAGTCCTCCAAATCAAACATCATTGTTTGTGTTGGAATCACATTGGTGAGTTCCCTCTTCTGCTTGAGCCTCATTTCGTGATTTCTCTTCTCTTTTGAGATATTGTGGGTTGAACGTTTTAGGTGTTCTTGTAGATCATCAAAATTATAAGGAGATTCAAGATTCGAGGTTCACTTATATTGATCTCTTAACCCTGAGGTATGTGGTTTGTGCCATTCCATTCAAAGTCTTTGAATATTATGTGAAAAATCCACCAATACCCTTGAACGGGGTTTTGCATGTTTACCATTTTACCCTTATTGATTTCCTACCATGCTTGTATGATTATGTAGAGGTAATTTGGATATGAATAGGGCTGATTTCTATTCTTGGATTTATTTCCCTTTCATGTTCTATCTACGACCGTTTGGTCCTGTTTTAGCCAGTTTGGCTACCTTTCCTGTTTTACATGCTTGTTTCTGTAGGATGGAGAGTTTATATTATAAAAAGTTTTTTATATTGTAGACTTTTATCAAAGTAGTTTTTTAGGTTTACTTGGCCATATTAAACTGCTATGCTTGTTGACCTACACAGGGCTATGAGAACCTGGTGTAGTAGACTATAAGGGAAATCGATCAGGGGCGCTTCCTTTGGGAGTCTTTGAGAACTTTTGGCTATAAGGGGGATTGATCAGGTGAGCATCCTCAGAGACCCTAGAACCACGTAGGTCTATAAGGGGAATTGATCGAGTGAGATTCCTCAGAGATTCCTTGATTGCTTTAGAATATAAGGGGGTTGACTGCATGAGCTTCTTCGGAGAGTCTTTGAGTTCATTCCTGAACTGTCTAGACTATAAGAGGAATTGACGGTGAGTGCTTCCTTAGAGAGTATATGGATAACCGGGGCTATAAGGGGAATTGACCAAGTGAGATTACTCAGAGAGTCCTTGAACGTGGTTCTATAATAGGAATTGACTGCATGCGCTTCCTCAGAGAGTTCCTGACTACCTTAGACTATAAGGGGAACTGACTGCAAGTGCTTCCTTGGAGAGTCTTCATATACAAAACCAGAGAGGATAGGTTGTGTGCACTTCATAGAGGTTTACTATGCTTGATTTATTGCTTGACTTGTGGAACTATTTACTGCTGAGCACCTTATTGTTTACTGTTTTTTGTACTTTTACCTTCCATATATTCACTCACTGTTAGGAACATATCTTCAAGTGGTTGCCTATTGGGATTTAGTCTCACACCCTGTTTGGGTCATGCTTTTGGGCCCAAGAAGATTATATTGTTGTAGGTATATATAAGGGAAATCTGTAGAGACCCGAAGCTTAACGTACATGAACATTACATTATTTTTGTGGAATACTTAGTACATAACAAAAACACACACAAGGATCGTAATAGTTTAGTGTCTTTGGAAACTCGGAACGTAATCTTCTAATCGTGGTGAAAGATCTTCAATATCTCCCATAAAGATCTTCCTTTTTTATATACCTAAAACCTTTCTTTATATCCTGTGGAAAATAAAACATAAAAGAGTGAGCTCAAATGCTCAGTAAGGGTAAACAAAAGAAAAATCAATCACATTATATTCATAAGAACATAACTTTTGGAAATCTTATCCTGCAAAAGAGATCATAATTTCATAACATGGGATAAATCATGGCAGTGAAATGTAATCACAATAATCATAACTTATAACATGAAACTTTGTGGCATACACACATAATCATAGAGAATCGTTTCTTGTTAGTCAAGACTCATTTCCACGACTATCTTAGTGGACAAAGTCCCTTTCTGAACCGAGTCACCCTCGTTCCAGTCCTGTTTCACTGAACCGGTATAACCTACCGTTCCAGCCCTGTCTATCTCATGAGATATAAAATCATTACCCAATGCATTGGAGGGAGATATATGTCCCACCCATCTCATAATGATACCATTATTATGTATGCCACAAAATCATAAATCATACATCATTTCATAACCCTTGTAATAATAATGGGAATCTTAAACATCGTGACATCATAAATTCATATAAGATAAAGGAATTCATAAATATAATTCCATCACAAAATAATCAAATCAATGTAATAATAGGGATAGAAACATAACCATTTATTATCTTAGATGGAAAATAATTTTGATAAAACACATGAACTCCATTCTTGAGGAAAATATCATTTCTACTTCAAAAATACTTTTCCTTTCTTAACATGTCATACAATTCTAAACTAAAAGAAGTTGATTAAAAATAAACTTGAAAGCTTCTAAAGGAATATTTTTGGAAATAATGTTTTAAAAATCCATTCATTCCGTATAAGTTAAAAAAACATTCTTCTCGTACTTTTGTCAGAAAAGTCAAAAAAAGTACCTCGTACAAAAAACGACAAAAGATTCCTTTCATATATTTTAATAAAAACTCACCGAAGGGTAAAATTGGATATAAAAAATTGTATGTGGATGGAAATAAAATTTCATATTGAGGAATCATGTATGTGGATGATAAAATACACCCCAGTAAATACCGAAGTATAAACAATCTCAGATAAAAATGAGATTGTGATATTTCCCTTACCTTAGGTCCGATTTGCTTCGTAAGTGTCTGAACCTCCTGTATAATGATTTAAATAATGTCATTGACTTATTAAAGAATCATATTCATTGTTATTATATCATATATGGTTCACTTATGACTTTATATTACCCGTTCTTTTGTAAATTCATGTTAAAGTAGCGTTTTGGGTAAAATCATCTCATTTGTCATTCGTGTTTTAACTTGTAATTATTCATATGATTACGTAGATAATTATTACTTAATTATATAATATAAAACATTATTTATATATAATATATATTCATAATATACATATATATAATGGATCGATAAATGGAAAGAAATACACCGTTCATGGAGACGGTAGGCCATATGTACGCATGAACACTGTTTTCGTTTCCTTATTGAATTGAGTGGAATTATGTAGATGACATACATATATATACACATAAATCCATTAGATTTATAATGTCATATATTTCATTATTATTGCTTATATATACTTTATAATCATTCTTAAATGGTTAACATGGAGAAGGAATCTCATCGCGTCGTGGAGACGGTAGTCCGTACGTACGCACGAGCGATGATATCATTTCCATAATTATTGAATTGAATTGGAGTGGATGATACAATATATCAGAATCATTATGATGTTATAATACCTATGTATAGTTATTATTTACACCATAATACCCATCCATGTAAGGTGTTGGTGGAAAAATAGATTACACCACGGCGTGGAGACGGTATTCCGTACGTACGCACGCGCGGTGATTTTGTTTTCCGTAGGATGGATTGATGGTGAAATAGGGTTTTTTCATACTAATAATAACATATCAGTATATGAGTGATACTGATGTTATTAATTCATAATGAAACAACCTAAGAAGAAGAAGTGGAAGAAGAAATAAAGTTGAAAGAATCGGTAACAGAAATTACCTCTTCTTTGAAGCGCCTCTTTGAGACCTCCTCTTACGGCACTAAAATTGGTCTTTGAGGAAGACCAGAATCTCTAGGATGTTTCTAGGGAAGTGGAGAGGAGAATTGGGCAGGGGTTGGCCGAGATTGAAGGCTCAAAGTTGTGTGTGGAAGAGAGAGAGGAGGTGCCCTTTTATAAGGGAGGAGAGGGGCACCTTTGGAATAACAAAAAATATTATTTTATTATAAAGTCATGTTCGGTTTTAAATAGCTCCAAATTGATTTATTTCGAGGATAAGGTGGGGATGGGTCGAAATACTCTCATCAAATAGAATTTAGACAAGTTTATGTTCCTATTTTAACCTTATCGTTTAGATTTAACATTAAGTTAAATAATTTTACTTTTACTGTGTCTTCTTGTGTTCTTACACTATAAGGTTAATAAACATACTATAAGAAGCCAAAAGAACCCCAAATTGTTTATTATTAATATATATAACCTTATATAAGTCATTTGGTCTAACCATAGATTTTTAGGAATAAAATAACAATTAATAATATAATATTTGTTTTAAAAACTATTTTATGTCAATTTTGACACTATTTAGTAATTGATTTTTTTGAAAATCATAACAGAATGATAAGTTCTAAAAAAGTTAATTAAATCAATACTAACATGTCATATTAACCTAGAAAATTAGTGGAATTCATAAAACGTCTTAAATTACATTTATTTTGGTATTTATAACATCAATTATGTCAATATTTCATTAATAATATAATTACTGCATCATCTTTGTGTCATAAATAAATTAAATTATTTCATGTCTAAAAATTACAAATAAAATACCATTATGTAGGAAATATTTTTATATTTCTAATGAATATTTAAAATCGAATTTATCTTATGTATAAACCTATATTAAAAATGGTTTAGTAAATAAACTTTGATTTTAACTCTTTTAACCCTTCTTTAAATAAATCAATAATAAATGTCCTAATCTAATCCAAGTGGGCCAAAATGGTCATATTTTATTCCTAAGTTTGTTTTTGGTCAAATTACACTTTTACAATAGAATTAGGACATGTGTTAGGGTAATAATAATATCATTTCTACCCTTAATTACCCTATTTACTTTTAATCGTGGTAAAAAAGGTAAAAGGTTACTATTCACCAAAAATTATTTTCATCTCATTGAACCACATTTTACTTACTGACATCAACCGTGTCTCTTGGATTTTTTGAAATTCCACTCACAGAAGCGGTAAAATTAAGTTTTATGAAAAATTCAGTTTTTTAACTACCACTTAGTGGTTTCACTATTCATCAAAAATTGAAAGTTTTCAGAAAAATGCCAAAAATTAGGCCTAAGATATATTTGATATTATGAACTAAAAAATGATTTCTATTTTACCAAATTCAAAACATATTAGTTGCATTAATTAATTTAAAGATTAATTCCCATCGTCAAAACAAATAGCGTGTTCTTAAGAGATAATAACTATCAAAAGATTGACACTTGTTTATGTCTGGTTTAAATGTGAAATTACATCCAATGACCAACATGGTTTTAAATTGTAAAAATATATTCTAAATATACTTTAAAACCACTCAAATTAATAATTTATCACTATTAATTATTTCGATTGAAAAAGTTGTTTTTAATTAAAATTTAGTAGTTTCCACTATTCATCAAAATATGAAAGTTATCCGAAAATTACCAAAATTTCACCCTAAGCTAATTTCGATATTACGAATCCAAAAATGAAGTCCATTTTGAAAAATAAAATTTACAAAATTTCAAAAAGTGGTTATTACTATTCATAACGGCTAGTTTTAATAATATTTTAATAGCATATCGTTGTTTAGCGAAACTCGTTATTGTGTACTACACACGCTATCGAGGAAGGTCGTGATTGCGTGTAATGCAAGGCAAGTCAAGGATTCGTGTTGTGCAAGATCCTTTTGGTGTAGCGTACAACACAAGACATTAGTGAAATTAAAAAGAATATTTTTCATAAAATCTCGGGGTGTTACATTTTACCCCCCTTAAAATGAATTTCGCCCTCGAAATTTGTCGGGGTTATATATGGTTTACTATTTGAAAGTTTCATTAATAGAAACCCACATCGTAAAAAGGAATACCAAAACCAATCTTTAAAAACAAAAATATGAAACGTAACGGTTACCCAAATAAACTAATCACTGGGTTTCCACATAGGTGAAAATATAGATATGGAAGAAAAATCTAACCATCATGTTCTGATGGAGAGTTGTAGAGAACATGGCTATGGAAAATCCAACAATCACAAATCCATAAATTTGTGACGATCTAAGGGACCATCTGATTAATCAGATATAAGAGCACTAGGACAATATTTTTGGTTTTCAAGATCATTTCCCTAAAGTTGAATAATTTGAATTAGAATAAATACTTACTTTATTTTGGTACAATCTCACTGTTGTTCATGCCTTGAACAATTTCTACTTCATCTCTTAAATAAATGAAGTTGAATTTGTTATTCATGAAGTGTTATCAGATCATGTGATAGAATGACAGGTCATTCCATCTGTCTCAAACAAAAGGTTAGCAAAAGTTATTAAATATACATAAGTCATTCTATAGTGAGATTAATCATATATGGTTCCAAAAATGGACTTATACATCATATATCATACTACTTAATATAATGAAACTAGTTTCTACTAAACAGGGACTTCCTGTAGGCCAGTGGTAGGCGATAAAGGCGAGTCGCACTTCGGTTGTGGGTTCGATTCCCACAGCCTTGTCCGATGCGATGGGCTGTCGCCCGTCCTGCAGGTTGTCCTTTTTCTAAAGCTATATTACTATAACATCCCATCAATAATATCGAAAAAAACGTTTTATCCTAACTTATGTCCAACATAATCCATTCTAATCTTTTGGCTTATCTAAGATACTTCGGTCAAATCTCATAGTATAAAGAAAACGGTTACTTGAAATGTTGTCAACCAAGCATGTGAATACCATCATTTATCCCCCATATATCTTGTTGGTCACATTCCAATCATGTGAATACCTTAATGATGTATTCTCTTGAAAAATGAATACCCATTGAACCTTAGTGAAAACATGAATTCAGTCAAAAGTTAACTCTTTCCACATACCAAAATCCAAAAATTCTATATACTCAAACCATGATATAACCATCTCCTTATATCAGTCATGAGCTCATGAATACTATCAAACATTTAATGTTCTCCTTATCCCTTCATTATGCGCATATCATCTACATTCCAAAAATATCTGAATAACCTTTCATGGATACTGGTAACATTAATCATACACTTTCAAAACTCAAGGAAAGACTACAGTGTAACAATCCATATATGTCTCTTTATTCCATAGTAGCATGAGATTACTTATACAACATTACACATGATAAACATGTAATCATTCCACTACATTCTTAAACCATTGACCAAGCTTAAACAATTCTTTCATCTCAAATATCATTTGTAGTCTCTTCATCATCATCCACATAAATACTACCCATACGACCATACTGATTCTCTTCATGAGACTTTCCCTTAGGGCATTGGTTTTCATAATGCCCGTACATTCCACATTTAAAACATTTAACCATTGTTGATGTCGTAGCAATACCATTATCCTCATCCCTAGTGTTAACTGAACCTTTTCCTTTGCACTTACTAGCTTTGTGTCCTTCTTTTCCACACCCAAAGCATCTTCCAGTTCCTTTGAAACATTCTCCTTGATGCCTCTTCCCACATGATTTACATAGGGAAAATTGAACTTTCTTTCCTCTATGATCATCATGAAACTCCATCTTTCTCTTATTATCCGAGTCAGGAAACTTACCAAATTTTACTTTATTGATCATATTATGAGATTGCTGATTTGGTATAATAAGGATGTTTGGACTTCCAAATCCCATTTCATTTGGTTGCTCATGAAAAATATCATTCCATTGTCCATTATATCCTCCATTATCGTGAATCATCTTGTTTCCAGCCATTTTCTAAAACCCAAAAATAATAGTGTGAGAGGAAAAAATCATAATAAAGGGGGAGTAACTTCAATATCTAACATCTTTGGTTTAATATAATATCGTTACCATAGTTCTAGGACTATATCCTATATGTATACTTATCCTTAGGGACATCCCTAGACATACCTTAGAAATATTTCTAGGGATCTCACTAACGTTCTCACATCCTAGTTTCCAAAGGTTGACTAAACCTTTCCTCTGATACCAACTGTAGAGACCCGAAGCTTAACGTACATGAACATTACATTATTTTTGCGGAATACTTAGTACATAACAAAAACACACACAAGGATCGTAATAGTTTAGTGTCTTTGGAAACTCGGAACATAATCTTCTAATCGTGGTGAAAGATCTTCAATATCTCCCATAAAGATCTTCCGTTTTTTTATACCTAAAACCTTTCTTTATATCCTGGGGAAAAGAAAACATAAAAGGGTGAGCTCAAATGCTCAGTAAGGGTAAACAAAAGAAAAATCAATCACATTATATTTATAAGAACATAACTTTTGGAAATCTTATCCTGCAAAAGAGATCATAATTTTATAACATGGGATAAATCATGGCAGTGAAATATAATCACAATAATCATAACTTAAAACATGAAACTTTGTGGAATACAAACATAATCATAGAGAATCATTTCTTGTTAGTCAAGACTCATTTCCAAGACTAACATAGTGGACAAAGTCCCTTTCTGAACCGAGTCACCCTCGTTCCAATCCTGTTTCACTGAACCGGTATAACCTGCCGTTCCAGCCCTATCTATCTCATGAGATATAAAATCTTTACCCAATTCATTGGAGGGAGATATAGGTCCCACCCATCTCCTAATGATACCATCATTATGTATGCCACAAAATCATAAATCATACATCATTTCATAACCCTTGTAATAAAAATGGGAATCTTAAACATCGTGACATCATAAATTCATATAATATAAAGGAATTCATAAATATAATTTCATCACAACATAATCAAATCAATGTAATAATAGGGATAGAAACATAACCATTTATTATCTTAGATGGAAAATAATTTTGATAAAACACTTGAACTCCATTCTTGAGGAAAATATCCTTTCTACTTCAAAAATACTTTTCCTTTATTAACATGTCATACAATTCTAAACTAAAAGAAGTTGATTAAAAATAAACTTGAAATCTTGTAAAGGAATATTTTTGGAAATAATTTTTTAAAAATCCATTCATGCCGTATAAGTTAAAAAAACATTCTTCTCGTACTTTTGTCGGAAAAGTCAAAAAAGCACCTCGTATGAAAAACGACAAATGATTCCTTTCATATCTTTTACTAAGAACTCACCAAAGGGTAAAATTGGATATAAAAAACTGTAGGTGGATAGAAATAAAATTGCATATTGAGGAATCATGGATGTGGATGATAAAATACACCCTAGTAAATACCGAAGTATAAACAATCTCAGATAAAAATGAGATTGTGATATTTCCCTTACCATAGGTTCGATTTGCTTCGTAGGTGTCCGAACCTCCTGTATAATGATTTAAATAATGTCATTGACTTATTACAGAATCATATTCATTGTTATTATATCATATATGGTTCACTTATGACTTTATATTACCCGTTCTTTTGTAAATTCATGTTAAAGTAGCGTTTTGGGTAAAATCGTCTCATTTGTCATTCGTGTTTTAACTTGTAATTATTCATATGATTAATTAGATAATTATTACTTAATTATAGAATATAAAAAATGATTTATATATAATATATATTCAGAATATACATATATATAATGGATCGATAAATGGAAAGAAATACACCGTTACAACCAGTGTGGCACGGGATCTAGGTGACACCCGATCACCATCTCAACCCAAACCTGATGTAACAACTCAATGTCAGTCAAACTACAATCACCCACTGGGTCCCTCAAGTCAAACACTAAGGAAGTGTCATACTTGGGATTATCTAGATAAACACGAGCGAAGGCATCCTACATGGTATCCTTAGCGAGAGAAAGGGAGGAATACTACATGGGATCCTCAAAGGAAGGAAAACATAGGCATTACATAACATGGGTTTTTTCAGAGGAAAAACAAGAGAGGGATCCTACAATAAACTTCCAAGGTCAGTACACAAGTAAAGGCATCCCTCAAGGGATCCTTAGAAGTATCCAGTCTCACAGAATCATAGGCTAGAAGGGAACATCTCACAAGGGGAACATCCACTAAAGAATAGGTTATGGGGGATATCTCATAGCTCATATCCTATTAATGTTCTCAACTAAGTTATTCTGAACACCCAACCTATCATCCAAGCCATGTCTCACTCTCAGGTGTCACCTGATCTCGATAACTGGAGGAATAACCTCTCCATTTAGATAAAAATTCCCAAAACCCCATTTATATGATCTCTAAATGACAAAAGGATTCCAACATTACAATCTACGCAAAAACAAATCTCATAATCGACTACTCACACGCCAAATTCTGACTTCTAGGTACCAAGATATCCCCAAATTACTAAGTTGAAGTAGTACATGGCCAAAACACATGGCCAGACCCATGTGGTCTACCTATGTAATAGTACACGGAGTTTACTTTACTGTACATGGTGTGTATTGTTCACAAAAAGTTACACCATGTGCATTTTATCCTGAACACATTCCCTTGTACCACTACACGGCGTGTACTTTACTATAAATGGTGTGTACTCCTTAAAAACCACTATTCGATGTTCTATTTCACACGGCTAGTCACACAACCACTGACTACACGGCGTGTACTCAAAGTACACTATGTGTAGTTAAGAAAACATTGTCTTCCCCGAATGGGAAGAACACATGGCGTCTACCCCTAGAACACACGTTGTGTATTCTGGGTTTTCCCGACGGGAAATCCCTCAAAATGCCTGAAACGCCCATTCCCCCCCCCCAAAAAAACAACAAATCGAGCCCCATGGGATTAAAAGAAAGAAATATAAGTTTTTAAAAACATAAAAAAACATGTTTTACGAATATATATGAATAAAACATAAATTACCCTACCTTAGGGTGGAAACCGCCGAAGCTTTGGTTGATTTCACGGATCCCGGTTGTCGCACGCCGACTGAGCGCGTCGAGAGCTTCGAATCGGTACCCCTCTTGCCTCCCGACTCTCTCTCTTCCTCAAAATCCAATTTCTCTCATAGGTCATGGCCAAGGAGGAGGCATAGGAGATGCACGCAAGGAGGATGAGGAAAGAACAGAAGGAAGAAAAGAAAATAAAAGGAAAAAAAGGGGGGCCCGGGCCGGGCCCAGCGCCCAACATGAGTTTATGCCTTCCCTAGGATAAACATCCCATTCCAAACTCAACAGAGAAAGTAGAATTTAAATCCGAAATTCCATTTAAAATTTATTACCAAACGAACCTAGGTGAATAATTTAATATTTAATTTAATAATATTAAATATTAAATTTTTTGCTAAAATTAAAATAGCTCATATTTCCACCAAACTCATGTCCTAGGGTAAAATCCCTAATATGAGACCAAAAGAGTTGTATAAAAATTATCTGAGATCAGTTGGTAGGGTAAAATTACAATTTTATCCCTCATTAGCATCTAACAAAAAAACTTCAAATTTCTGCTCAAAACTGCAGTCCGGAAAAACACGAGTTCTTACAACTTGCATGGGCTCTAATCAAATGTATAATACCCATATATATTTTAAAAAATAAATTTCTCTAAATCATTTTAAAATGGGGTATTCTCCCTTTCTCTTACCATTTGGATAGAATCCAACCTAGATGTCTCAACCTCTTATTTTATCTTTATTAAGTTTACTCCATGGTGAAATGTATCCTTTTAGACATGATTATTCAATAATATTGACTCAAACCTTCTTCCTCTATTATCCTCACATCTTCTTCATTGTTATTGTTTCTTTTTTATAGTGATGGAAGTCAGGGTATCATGTTTTGCAGTAATTAATCTTTTTTTCCAATTTTAGAGTTTGGGATCATCATATAAAGGATTGTATTTCTCTTATGTGGTGGTAAAACACAAATTAACAATAGTTGAATCATTATTAGTAGGTGGATACTTTTCCATTATTTTATTTATTGAAACATGATTGCTTACATGATTTTTAACCCATGTTTTTAATTAAAGTAAATATTATAATAATTATCTATGATTTAAGTGACCAAGTAATAATTTTATTTTTTCCAATGTTACAATATATATTTATTGGTGATGATAATGATTATCAGAGGATTATTATGAATTCGTGAGAATTTTATTTGATATCATTCTTGTTAAAGTATCCATGTAAGTACACAAGTTGTTGAGGTAAGGCATATTGAAGGAGAGGTGAAATATAAAGTCCATAGATAAATATATTATTTTTTCATGAATAATGTTTTGAGATGTCCGTGTGGAATGGAATAGAATAAATATTATGATAAAAAAGTTTTTTAATGGAATTTTGGATAATTGTTCTAATGAGAGTTTCTTAAATTGTTAGGCATATAAAAACTAACCAAGGATGCAGCACAACTACTCATGTGGAGACCTAATCAATCATGTGAGATATATAAAAATAGGTTTAGTAATAGTTGAATATTGATTCATAGATGATTCATATCCCAATAATATATAAGAAAGGGTGTGTTAATAGTTCTTTCATGGTATTCATAAATGCATGAAGGTGGGCGTGCATGTTATGTAGTGTGTCTGACAGTATCTGGGAGATGAATCTAGTGTCATAGATGAATTGCTGATGTTGCATCAAGTATTATTAACTAAATCTTATCCAATATGAGGATAAATGTGGGACTCAAATTACACATCAATTGTTCTTCCAACATAATAAGATATGGGCATGAGATGATCAAAGTGATTTGGCACCACATGCCATGTATTCATTCTTTGGAATTTAAGGAATCTGCAAGTTAGGTTTCAACATTATCAATGAATCAATCACATGTAGGTGAAGTGATTGACTAAAATTTACATCACATGGTATATAAAGATACCTATTGTATGAATATGACCTACACATGATGAACTCCTCACCGACCACATGCCCATAATCTATGGTAAGAGAGTCTTCACGGTAGATGAATCTATCACACAAACAAACCTCAACCTACTAGAAGATAAAATACAAATTATCATGAGAACACTAGACACATGATGAAACTTTGAGATATCTTAATAATTTATGTTATACCATTAATACATGGATGGATGGAACCAAAACTAAGATACCACACAAACAAAGAAAAGTGACCGCATGAGGTGAAAATTCATAATTAATGGAGTGAATACATGAAGTATTATCTCAGGTTTAATGGAAGGGACATATAATGAGAACCAATCTATAAAAATATTAATTCAATCTACCACATGAGTAAATAATAGATTTTTTGAAAGCTACCAAGATACATCATAGTATATTGAACTACTATGTTGTGCTATTGATTGTGAGCACAATGAGATAAAGCTACTAGGAGTTTGAAGATCAACCATTATTGTTGCATGTTGTTGTGTATTAAAACATATGTAAAGATTATAAATTATCAAAAACAAAGTATTAAAAAAAACTTATATTAAACTATCAAGTCGAGTTTCATGAATGTAAGAAGAGATTTATTTTAATTGAAGAAACCATATGTTCAAAGTTTTGAGATGATGGATGCATCCTGAGTGAAGTGTGATGCATGTGAAAGACATGCAAAATTTCATGGATTATTTTGATACCAAAATATGCATGTCACGGGAGGGGTTATGGTAGTCACTGATGGTTTGAAAAAAATTCAAGAAAATCGGTCCAAATTACACTTAAGGTTCTAGTTTGTGATGCCCACAAGCTTCATGGTTAGATACGGTTCACAAAATTCCCCAAACATGAGAATCTAAGTTAGTAAACTTCATGAAACACAATTCTGATTCATTTACATCCATTTCAAAATACTCCCTAGCCGCATGAAACTTAGTTGGTATCCTTCATGCAACGTAACTCATGTTTGAGGAACCTATCAATTTGTGACGCACATAATCTTCCATGAAGGCATCTATATTTTGAAAAAAAAAATTCCTTCCCTCCATTTGGCCAATAAATTCCACCAATGTATGAATTTTAGGGGGAAATTTCCTTTCATATCATAGTAAAATATATAAACTCATAAATTTTGTAATCTTCATGAGAAACAGAAGTGCTGGATTTCCAAAGGTAGTCATCATTCATGAAACTAGCTCCCATGGTATTTTAAAACCTCAATTCAGAGTGGATATTTCTTTTTTGAAGGTATATGTAATTCATATAAGAAGAAATCACTTTGTGGATCTTAGGGTTTCACAAGATAAGTTTCTTTCATGAATCTAATCCCAAGGGAACCAAGACTTCACTCCAAGGAAGGGACACCATGTTTCATGAAATATATTATTTTTTGAAACCCCTAACCATCATGAAACACCTAGATGTTGAGAAACCCGCAACTTTTTGATACCCCAAAATTCAAAAATCCTATTCACCAACCCTCTCCATGGTTCCTCCTTTCTGCCAAAACCCTTTAGTGAAAGATGAGTGCCCAGATCCCCTATACCAATTCAAACTCGATTGAACTACACCCCAAAACTCCATGTGATTGGTACCACCAACCCTTGTGTCTGCCAACATTGATTTAGGTAAGGCATGGAGCATTACCTTTTCTTTTTGTCCTAATAATATTCACCCGAATTCCTTTTTTTTTGGAAATCATAGGCACCCTAATATCTGGCCTCCTTATTTCCACTTCTCCATGGAAGTGTTTTCACTATTCCCCATCCAAAGGTACATAATTAGTGAACATCTAATCTCTAAATCTAGAATCAACAAGGGAAACGTCTCACCTATCTCTTTGGAGAGTCATATTCTATATCAAACTCTTTTATTGACATGGTCCCCCCCCTCATGGTATAATCCTAAACAACGTCTAAGAAAAATGATGTTAAACTACCTAGCTCTACATCATAGTTGTGTGTAAATAAATTCATGAAGAAATCACCATCACATGATGTTAAACTATATCCTTACCCTATGTGATAAACACTGTATTCCCCATGTACGATCATCATGGGATGAAACCTTCTCCACTAACATGGAACAAGAATCTTACATATGTAAAATCCTTCATGTAATCCCCACACCATCCCTCATTGATTATCCTTTAATTAAATAATTATCCTTACCACACAATTCTAATCAGTATAGACCGGTCTTGCCCCATTACCTTAATCTGTGTCATAGAACTACGAGGGTTTTGATCCCTGTTATAAAAAGGGTACACAGGACACCACCTTGAGGTTCAATCCTGACACCCCAACATCATTCTATGAAACTCCAAAATGTGGGGAAACACTAAACCAAATCCCAAGTGTAAAATATTCCCCATTAGGACAACACTCCACCAAATACAAAGTGTTAGGTCTTCCCCTTTTAGGACACACTCCACCAAATTTTGAGTGTGAAATATTCACCTCTAGCAACACAATCCACCAAAACCCAAGTGGGAAATCTTCACCCCTGGGGACATACTTAGCCAAATACCAATCATGAAATATTCCCCTCTGAATACACACTCCACCAAATCCAAATTGTGGAATGTTTACACTAGGGACACACTCAACCAAATCCCATGATGGAAATATTCCCCTTAGGGATACACTTAACCAAATATTAAGTGTTAAATCTCCCCCCTAGGGACACACTTAAACACCATAATTTCTATTCAATATGTTAATCTAATTTCCAACTATCTTCAAACAATGTTAAATATATGAAAATCCTACTCTCACAAGATATTAATCATGTGAACCACCTATCCCCGAAAGATGATAAACATGTAACTCATCTATCTCTACAAGATTTAAAACATGTGACCTTACCCAAAATCCCGACAAGATACAATAAACATGGGATTCCTGTGGTCAGTATCTTTAGAATACGTACACCCCTTGTGTGAACTACCTTATGATATATGTGGGTTTTTTAGGATTCATGCCAAAGATGCCTCATTTGAGATTCCTCCAACTTCAAAAGGGGAAGATTTTATTGATGCCCAACTTTCCAAATATCCCAAAATGCCCAGACATTTCCAAAGTTATTATATAATCTAACCAAAGGATTCTGACTTATCATGATATAAGTAATGTAATTAACCATTATACACCTTGATATAGAATTGGGGATGAGTTTCAAAAACATGAATCAAATATATGAGGGAGACTCGGACTAGGTGAAGAGCTCTAAGGAAGAATCCATGGAAAGAGGAACCCACATCCCATCGTCTAGTTTCAATCAGGGAGATGATATCATAGATTTAAGTGGTGGAAGCCACATGAATTTAGAAAGAAGGAGTCCAGGGCAATGATAAAGTGTATCACTGTTAGGAGGAAGGATGGCGTACGACCTCATCAAAAGAATAAAAAAAAAGTAGTGAACCCCACATGAAATTATTCTCAATAAACTATGAGGACTATTAACATTAAAGAACTATCTTATTTTCATGTCACTAGATCTAGTTACATGGTTCAATGTCCCACTAGGTAATAAGTGGGACCAACATAAAACTCTTATATGAATTGGGGAAGATAATGTTGGTAATCCTTAGTTTCTTACATTGTTAGAGCATATCCCTCTTTTATTTTAGAAAGAATGGGTGACATTGGGGATTTGGACAGTATATTAGTACTAAGTTCTGAACTCACATTCCTTATATAATTAATTCTATAGAAAACTAGTGACCTAACAAGAATCAGCACATGGGTAGGGGAAATCTGGTGTGACCATCCCACATGACTGTATTCCTTCCATGAAAGTCACTATAGCTTCAGCTACTAGGTACCCATGAACTATTTCACCATTAAAGATCATCCAGAGGAGGTTGATCGATTCCATTGTTCATTGATATGAGTATGAAGGGTTTATTTACACTAGGGATATAGCACACCAAGATCTCACAGCATATTCACATCACAAAAATTGATGCCCCCGAGGGTCATGTAGGGGGAAACGTCCCCAATTCTAAAAGAAAACCACTTAGGGATCCTATCTTAGGGTAACTCAAACACCTCAATACCCTATTCTAAAGAGGAATGGAATATTTGGGTCACACCCATCATGAAACCTAATAGGTAGCCGCCTAGGAGGTTTCCCACCAGCAGTCCCAATTTCGACATCGACTAATCTCATAGGTCGATGAGTGATTTGACTCTATTAATGATCATCTAAGTCTATTCCCAAACACCCAATGCCAATGTTGGGGGAATACCCAGAAATTTTTTTGAAATGTGGAACCTTTTGACGATCTAGTGTATCCTTCCACCACCGGTGTATCCCATAACATCCCCACAACAGGTGAATGGGGGTTCATCTTCCCCTTCTAAAGATCAAGACCTCAACCACCTCTTAGGCAGACTGGGTTGACTCTCTCAATATTTTCTTCCATATAAAGTCATTACAATCCATTCCATGATGAGGAGTATCAATGCGTAGGTCCTCGCATCACCACCATGAACCATTTTTGTGGTCCTCCCCGTGTCAAAAATATTCCATGCTCCAAATAATTTTCCAGAGAAGGATGAAAAACCCATCATAGGGGGGTGTACTTTCTTTTTAGGCCACAAATAGAATTGGAGGAACCCAATAGACTCTCAAAAACTCACTCTTGGAGAAGTCCTATCCATTCAGAGGTGGGACCTCGAGAAGTGTAATGTTACGAATTACCTCTCAGAATCTGAAGTGATGGACGAAATGATGGGGTAACCTTTACCCATAATACCAAAGATGGGGGAATAATCACAAAAATTGATTCTTAGGATCCCATAATTCGAATTCCAAAAGATCCCTAAATCCCTCCATTGATACGTGTAGGTGGAGGAAATTTTGGCCTCCTTCCAAGGACTTGTAGTGCAATTGTCTCCATCACAGCCAGTTTCCCTCCGCTACACCTATACCAAAGAAGTTAGAGAGATGTGAGGGTTGGGTTTGATTCCCTCATATGATGGTGGGAATTATGCTAAACATAAAATGGAATTTTCCACCGTTGAAAATGAGAAAGTGTTAAACATACAATAATATATGGATATGATCTTGATGATGGATCTTCCTTTGAGAGAAATTTCTGTATATAGTGCATACTTGACCCATGTGGTGCCACCTCTCTTGATGAATCAGTAGAAAATCATATCTACATCGGTGTCGCCACCCTTTTCCCAGCCTACACCAATCATGTATCTAGATGAATAGGGGAATGACCCCCTAGTATTGAATTAAAGGATTTTTGGGAACTCTTATCCACTAATACGATATTAGTTCTATTTTGGATACCTGTAGCACAAGATTTTGTTGTCCTAGAGTTCCTCACCATGGACCAAGAATTTTTTTTAATCTATAATATCTAGTTGATGATTCGCCACCTTTGGGAACATCATCTGACCCACCTAGGGATCCATGAACACCTGCATTGTTTTCACTATGAGTGAATGAAGGGTTAGATCACATCACTCAAAGTAGATAAAAATCTAGAATCGTATTGTTATTGCTAAAATATCTCCAAAAAATTTATTGTTATCCTCATCATTATCCACTAGTTCATGGAAGAGGCATCTCAAAAAATGAATATCAGTTGCCGAGGGCAGTATACAACCCTCCATTATAGTCTTATCTAAAGAGAAAAACATGATCTTCAGTCCGTCCATTCAATCATAAGTGAATTGTTTCTTCTTGACTCGCATAATAGTTAATTAGGTTAGTATAGAACCTCCATAAGATCATATAAATAGGTAAAACCAACTCCAAGCCATGACACATCACCAAGAAGACCCCTCTATAATTTCCCATACTCTTCAGTAGATACAAGAGCTATGCCTCGGGAGTACCACCAAAGAGTATTTTTCATCTATTATTTAATATATCAACAAAACAAAGGGACATTATAATTTTTTCTTATCCATCTGAGGTTGTGCCAAAATTTGAGTTGAGCCCCAGGATAGATGCCTTGCTTCAATAGTTTCAGGAGTATAAAAATATCACTACTGATATTATTTACTAGATGATTCTAGACCATGATAGAATCAAAAGGGACCATGTTTCTTCTACAGTGGGGAACTCGGTCCTCTTTGGAAAATCACCGTAATTTAAACATGGTGTACCCACGAAACTGGTTAGGGAAGAAGCTGGGGGATATTGAAAATGAATGAGATATGAGTCTCCCACCCCATCTAAGTAGTGTTGTTATCCACCTCGAGATAAAGATTTATCTTCTCCCAAATTAAATGATCCTATCAATGCATTGGTGGTCATAAAAAATCCCCAATATTACATGATATACACTCTTGTTTTCTATATTAATGCTCTAGAAATGAAATAACTAAAAATTCTTCTGGACAGAAAGTTGTATCTGACATGGGTGGGCTGTGTTTTAGTTCCCCCAGAGTTTGGTGATCCTAAATTCACAATTTTTAATGGGATGGGTGACCCACTAAAATATATTTCACAATTCACCTCGTGGTGTTGTCTAATGTTAGGGAATCTATAATAGAATTAATATTCAGAGCTTTGACACTTTTTCTAAATTTTAAAAGGACCTGTGTTTGTCTAGTATACTCGATTTTCCATAGGTTGCATTGATGTAATCCCTCGACCCCATTTTATTAGAGACTATGCATTATTTATTAAATTGGAATGATCACAAGAAATTGGAATCCTAAAGGATCGAATTTTTTTAGTATCCTTGAAAAAAAAGATAAAAACATAATTTTTTACATTATATCTTGAAATTAAAGACAACATAAAACTCTTATGAAAATATTCCTATTCACTTTTCCCATCCCTATAAGTCATTCATAATGTATATCTTCGTATCCGAGAGAAAATGAAACATTGTAATGGGGTGATCTCAGATACTCATTAAGGGTAAATAATCCAGTGGAAGCTATCATAAAAAAGCATAAACTTTTAAGGAAATATTTATAAAAAAAACAACAGCCTTTTAAACATAAACTTGAAAATAATATTGCAAGAATAAATCAAACATTACCATATAAGCATGGACTTGGATATTATACTAGTCAAATAATCACATTTAATAACTCTCCTTATAAATAGGGAATAATCTTCTTAACATCATTTTTTATTATTATCCAAAAATCACTTTTGAGGAAAAAGTGAGAAACCCCAAGAGATAACATAGTTATTAAAGGACAATGCTTCGGCCAAGACACCATACATAATTGGGTATGAAATTAGCCAAAACATAAACATAAATTTCTCTTGAGACATACCAATGCATTGAGGGGATATAGAAGGCCCCTCTTGACACTTAAAATGTCTAGTTTGTTCCTCTTATGAAAGGGGTAAAATATAACCAACTTAAAAATTAAATTTAAAACTAGAATATAAAATTTAAATACTTAAACCATAATATATAAATGACATGAAAATATCACATTCACGGTAAAACATATCATAAAACCTTCAATAAAATATGGAAGACTGTATAATAATATATTATCATTAATTATGAAAAAATCCATAAAAGGATGTTGACATTGATAAAATTGATCTAACATAATCATTTAAACATTTTCAAAAATATCCATTTATACTTTGAAATCATTTCAAATCCTGTTTCATTATCAAATAAAAAAATTCCTTTGAAAATAACCAAGTAATATTTTAAGGGAAGATTCAAAATGATAAGGTGTCATAACAGAAGAAAATACCCGCTTGCGCTGTATAAGGTAAAAAACATTCTTTCTTTAATTTTTCAAAAAGGTCATATATTACCTTATTTAAAAAATGATAGAAAGATTCCTTTCAAAAAAATTTATAAAAATTACAAAATTGTTATAAAGGAATTTCAAAAATATTCTAGGAATATAAATATTATTTTGAAATACATATGTTAGAAAAATGGATGTGGATGATAAATATTTCCCAGTAGATACTTACATATGAATAATCTCAGATAATAATGAGATTGCAAAATTAACCCTTACCTTGTACTTTCCTTTAGTCGAGGGTATATTAACCTCCTATATAATGGTTAAATATTGTTAATAAATTATTATAGTACCATATACATATTTATGATATCATATGTGATCCTCTTATCTCTTTTTTAATAATATTTTAGTATAGCCATTATTTCTGGTATTAACTGCTTTGTTTTCCTATGCATGTTTTGTTAAGTAAGTCATGTTTATTATGAATAAGATATATTTTATTCAAATAAAAAATTATATAAAGTTCATAAATATTATATTTACTTATAATCATTCTTGAATGGTTAATGTGGACAATGAATCTCATTGCGTCGTGGAGATGGTAGGTCATACAAATGCACGAGCAACGATGTCATTCCTTTAATGGTTAAATGATATAAAAATTGATGCTATATTGATTATAATGAATCATAATCATTTGTTATTAATTATTTATTTCTATTATACTCATTATTATACCCATCAAAATAAATTAATGTTGAATAAAAAATTACACCACAACGTGGAGACGGTAAGTCGTACGTACGTGCATATGGTTATAATATTATTAACAGGATGGATAAAATGATGAATATGGTTGTACCATGATTATAATAACATATAAATATATTTAATATTATGTTTTTATTACTTTGGTATGGAAACAACATGAAAATAATAAGTACAAGAAGAAAATAACATTTAAAGAAAGAGATAAAATGATTACCTCTTCTTCGGGTGTCTCCTTTTGATTTAAAAACAAGATCTTTTTAAGATTGTTTTATGAGCACAGGGTGGCCTATAGGTGTAATTTAGGGAATTTAGGAGAATAATTGGGTATTTTTTGTCTGATTCAATGGTATTTTGAGGTTTGAATTAAATATTTGGAGAAGTTCCCTTTTATAAGAAAGGTGAGTGACACTTTAAGAAAAGATTGAAATAATAATTTATTAAAAATTTATTTTTACTTTATAATAGCTCAAAATAAATATATTTAGAGTATAATATTATTATTAGTATAAATCCTTTCAACCAATATGTTTTAGACAAGTTTATCTCATAAATATAACCTAATATTTTATCTTTAACCCTAAGTTAAATAAGTTAACCCTTACCATGTCTTCTGGTATGTTTATTCTATATGGTTAATATGGTAAATATAAAATGAAAAGAGATCATAAAGTGGATACTTAATGAATTTTTTAACACTATATAATTCATTTGGACAAATATTATATTTTTATGACTATTATATCATTTAATAAAATAGTGTTTTTTAAAAATCATTTATGTCAATTTTTACACTATTTAGTAATTGATTTTTCTTAAAGTCATACAAACTTTTTTTTAGAAAAAAAGAATTAACTCATCACTAAAATTTCAATTTTATCTAAATAAATTGTGGATAGCATAAAAAAGATCATGTTATTTTTATTTTAATATTTATAATATCATTTATTTCAATCATTTATTAATAAGATAATCATTGCATCATTATTGTGTCATAAATAAATAATTTTATTTATTTTATAAAATTTATAAATAAAATTACATGATTTAGGAAATATTTTTAGATTTATAATGACTATTTATAATCTAGGAGATAATTTATATAACCACACATTAAAATTATTTTAGTAAAAAGATACATGTTTATGTTATATTTCTCTTTACTTTAAATGATTTATTATAACATGTCATTATCACACCCAAGTGGCTCCCAAATGACAAATTTTTATACAAAGTGTTTTATTGGTCACCCATAACTAATAAAATAGTATTATTACACTAGTTAGGGTATTTTTATATTATTATAATATTATTTTTACCTTTATTCACTAAATTTACCCTTTAACTATGGTAAATAATAATAATTACTGAAGTTACTATTCATAATGCCCAAAAAATAAAAGGGACCTATTTAAATAACTTATACCTCATGATTCCAAATATTTAATCCATTTTTAAAAATTAAAAATACAAAATTTGAAGTAATTAATTTAAAATTAATCCCCATTGTCAAAATGAAAAAACCAGGTTTTAAAAGTAAAAACCATCAAAAGATTGATATGTGTTCATATCAAATTTCAATGTGAAATTACTTCTAATGACATAAATTTTATTAAATTATAAAAACATAATCTAATTATAATTTAAAACAAATGAAAATGGTAATTTAATAATATAACTAAATTATATGAAAAAGTAGTTTTGAATTGAAATGCAGTATCTTCATTATTCATTAAAATATGAATGTTATTAGAAAAACACAGAAAATATATCCAAACTGAATTTTTATGTATATATTTTAAATAATAATTTCATTTTTTTGAATTTATTATATAAAATTGTAATAAATTTTATTTAAAAAATTTTCTCCATTAAAAGGTGGGAAAACATTATTTTTTAAAACATATTTCTTCAATATAAAAAAAATAATTTTTCCTCTTATTATCTATAAGAAATACAAAAGATGAATATTAAAATTATATGGGATATATAAAATTAAAAATTTGGTTAATACTATTAATAATATCTTTTTAAGCATCTAGTTTGATAGTTTGTGGTTTGCTCGAACTGGGTGTTGCGTGTAGCAAAAGATTTTTGAATTGCTTTAAAAAAGTGTACCCTGGAATCTGGGGGTGTTACATTATTCCCTCCCTAAAATAATTTTGTCCTTGAAATTTCAAGAATATCACTACACAAAACGATTCGGGTGGTTCTTCATCATAAGTTATTCTAGTTCTTTTTTTGCCTCTTCCATTTTATGGTTTCTCAAAAGAACCTTTACCAGAAGAGTCATCTAATTTCTCAACACCTATTCTCTAGTATCAAAAATCATGATGGGATCTTCACAATAAGATAGATTATGTTATAGTTCTATTTCTTTATAGGTGATTACATGTGTTGGGTCTGGCATGTATTTCCTTAACAGTGAAGTCAGGAACACATCATGATCTTTGGAAAGACTTAAAGGCTTTTCTAAATGGTAAGCAACTGCTCCAATTCGTTCTACAATTTCAAAAGGATCAATGTACCTGGGACTTAATTTACCCTTCCTACTGAATCGTATAACACCATTTCATGGATCTACCTTTAAGAAAATGTGATCTTCTACATGAAATTTCAAATCTATCCTTCAGTTATCTACATAGATCTTTTTCTTACATAGATGTGTTTTGATATGGGTATGGATAATCTTCACCTTCTCTATTATTTCTTCAATATGTTCTAGACCTAGAGTTTTCTTTCACCAATATCATCCAACATTTTGGTTTACGATATCTCTTTCCATATAATTCTTCATATGGTGTCATCTAAACACATTAATGGAAGATATTATTATAGGAAAGTTCCACTATAGGTAAATATTGATCCCACATACCTTGAAAGTCAACTGAGCAAGATATATACATGTATTCTAAATTTTTAATTGTTTGTTCTAATTTTCCATCAATTTGAGGGTGGTATGGAGTTCTCAAATGATGATCAATATCTAGGTATTTTGGAAGAGGTTTCCAGAATCTTGATGTGAAACCAGGATCATGATCAAAAACTATATATAGGGTTACAACATGAAGTCTCACAACATCATTAATATATAGTCTTACCAAACTTTCTAGTGGTAAATCTTCTCTTATAGAATTTTTTTTGATGATTTGGAAATAAGATCAACAATAACCCATATCACATCATTTCTTATGGGTGTATTTGGTATTCCATTGATAAAGTCCATCATAATATCATCTCATCTTCACACAGGTATAAGAAGAGGTTTCACGAATCCTCTAGGATGTTTTTTTCCAGCCTTCATATGTTGACAAACCAAACATATCTGCACATAATTAGCAATCTCCCTCTTCAATTTGTTGCACAAAAAATGTTTCTTTAAATCTGTATACATATTAGTGCTACATGGGTGTATAGAGAAATTGGATATATGAAAATCATCCTATAATTCACTTTTTATCATAGGTATAAGAGAAACCAAAATCCTCTTCCCAAATTTTAAAATTCCATATTAAATTATAAATTCAATAAATCTCCCATCATTCACAGCTTAAATTTTCTTTTTGAAGTCAACATCATCAGACTGAGAACTTTTTTTCCTTTTTAGTAATTATGTTTTGGAAACCATTTGAAAAATATGTAATGTTTCCCCTTCTATGATAATCTCCATATCCATCTTTACTAGATCCATGAATATAGGATCCTTTTCAACTCTCATTTTGTTCAGAACTCCATAGTTCTTTCTTCTCAAATCATTTTCTACCTTATTTTCCTCCAAAGGGTGTTAGTGTATTGTGAAATCCTAATCCTTGAGTTGCTCAAGCCATCTCATTTGTCTTGAGTTGAGTTATTTCTATAGAAAATATATTTCAAACTCTTGTGATCTATATTTATCTCCCATATTTCACCATAGAGATAGTGTCTCCATAACTTTAGGGAAAATATTACTATAGCTGACTCAAGATCACGAGTTGGTAGTTTAGTTCATGAATTTTTTACTTCCTTGATGCATATGCAATAACCCTATCATTATATATAAGGACACAACCAATTCCTTTTTTTATTCATCACTATAAATAACAAACCCGTCACTTCCATATAATAAAGTCAAAATAAGAGCACCGATAAATCTTCTCTACAATTATTAAAAATATTTCTCACACTATTTTATCCAAATGAATTTAAACCCTTTACGTGTGAGCTTGGTTAACTGGTTATCCAATCAGAAAAAATTATGGATGAAACACAGATATTTACATAATAAACTAATAAAACTTCATACCTCAGTTATATTCATCAGCGCTACACATTATTGGATTACCTTTGTCATTCAAGGATCAAAAGAGATTTCATATCTCAAAACAATATGGACAATAAATGAAATTTCCTAGTGCCATAATTCACACTTTCTAAACTTCCCATATAGCTCATTTCTTATAAGAGTCTTTAGAACAATCTACAAGTTTTTCTCATGGTCTTTGTAGATTTTAGAGTATACCAAGATATCATAAATAAATACTATGAAAAAATCATCAATATATTCCTTCAACACCATTTTCATTAGATCCATGAAAATATTGGGTGCATTAGTCAATCCAAATGGAATTACTGTAAATTTATAATGACCATACCTCATTCGGAATAATTTTTTTTGTAATATCTTCCTTCTTTATACACAATCAATGATATACAGAATTAAGTTCAATCTACAAAAAATATTAAGCTCCATGGAGTTGATCAAATAAACCATCAATACAATTAAGGGGATACTTGTTCTTTATTGTAATAGCATTTATTTATCTATAGTTAATGCACATCCTCATTGATCCATTTTTCTTCTTAACAAAAAGAACTGGGGTTCTCCATAGAGAAACACTAGGGTGAATGAATCTCTTAATACTCATATCCTCTAGTTGTTTTTTAAGATGTACTAATTCCACATTGGCCATTTTATAGGGAGTTTTTTATATTGATCATGCATCAGGGATTAAATCAATATAAAACTCAACTTCACACTCTGGGGGGTGTCCAGGTAAATATTTTGGAAAATAATTATTATATTCCTTTACAATAGGTACATAATCAATTTTAATATTTATTTCTTCATACTAAGATGTTATTTCCTCTTCCTGTCTAAGAATTTCATTTAGTAAAGCTATTGGGGGTGTGTTTTGATAAGAATCTGGTGGTGAGATTTCTACTCTAAAGATAATGGATTCTAAATCTTCCCCAAAAATCGCAAACTCTTTCTTCATGCAATAGATTTTTGCATCATATTTTGATTTCCAATACATACAGAGGATTATATAAAATTCAACCATAGGTATGCTGATAAATTCAGTAGATATTGAATGTTTATTTGTCATGATGGGAACTCCCTGGCACATCTTTGTTGCATTAAGACATCTGTTTGGGGGTTTTACTGACAAATCCATTGCTAATGTCAATTAGAAATATCAAATTTTTTATGAAAACTTGAAAGACATAATGGAATGAGAAGATCCATAGTAAAATAATTTTTTCCCTAAATTTGAGGAGATGATGATGGTACATTCCCCCACATCATTAGGAACATCAACCTTAGTAGTTGTGATTGCATAAGCTTGATTGTTCTCCCTTGGCCTTTTCTATGGTATATTTACCTGATGCTTAGGAAATTCATGTTCATAGCATCACATATCCTTTCAATTGTAGCACTACACATTACCATATTCGTTCTTTCCCTTTCAATCACAATCATGGTGGACTTTTTCACCACACTTGTAATAGGATATTGTACCTAATAAACATGTTCCAGGATGCTTCATTCAACATTTATTGTAGGATAGAAAATCGACCTTTCCCTTCTTCCCCTTTATTTTTTCCCTTAGAATTCTCAGCAGCCCTCTTCTTTTCCTTCTTCCCTTTAAAGTCACAAGATAGAGATAATTCCTTCTCTATCTTTATCGCACATGAGACTATATCTTCATATGACTAGAATGATTGGGAGAACATTTTCCTTTGAAGTAATGGTTTTAACCAATCAAAGAATTGATCAATATTACTTCTTGGTTTTCGTATATAGTCTGTAGAATATCTTGCTAACCTTGTGAAGTTAGCCTCATAAATTTCAACATTCTTATCCTCATTTTTTACTCTGAATCATAAATAGAAGTTCCATATCTTCTCATTGTTCATGAGGAAAGTATTTTTCTAGGAAATGTTCTTTAAACTCCCTACATTCCATATTTTCTACTTCTTCATCCCCCTTTGTGTTTTTAATTAATGGAAACCATTGATCTACATCTCTGGAGTGACGGTAAACTTCTATGATTTTTTTCCCTTTAATTACTCCCAAAAGAAAGAAATATTTTCTCTAAGGAACCTATCCATTGCGAAGATACAAATGGATTTGCAGTCCCATTGATGTTAGATTTTTTTTCTCATGAAGCGGTCTAATATTGATAATCCACATTATTGATTAGGGTGCTCCATACGTGTAAGGTTGTAATTCATAACTTGAGTTAGTTTTCCCAGTACAGTTATAATCTTTTCAGTACTAGTTGCATCACCAGATCCACTATATTATCTTGCATAGGAGGGAAATCCATACATGGGTTACGTGAATTGATACAGTTTCCATTCCTTCCACTAGGTTCCATTTCTAAACAATAGTATGAACTATATTAGGCTATTAATCATAAAGCCTAATTATAAAATAATAAAATAATTAACATGAATTGAAAAATTTATGCATATCTAATCCATAATCATAAACATGGTTTATTTGAGTAAATAGTTAATCATAAATCATTTATAATGGTTTGTAAAGAAAATGTGAATTATCCTAAGCATATCCCTCGAGAGTGTCAAAACAGGTGCGCAGTAAGTCCTGTTGTCATGTACCAGGTTACCCGAGTCATGACTAGAACACCTTCACAGAGTTTTCACCCCTAAATAAATCATTTCCAGAACCAAGTTCACTTGTAGTATCTAGATAGGGATGTATTTCCTAGGAATTCCCACACAATATCTACATTTCCTAAATTCTAGGATATTATTCTATACATGTCCTCAAAGTCTATCATATGGTAATGATCCCTAATCAATGTTTTTCTAAATCTTGTTTCCAATGTTTGTACTAAAATTCCTCTAATACCAACTATAATGCGCCGACCTCAGTTGCTCAGAGTCAGTGCATTATTTATTACATTGGCATGATCACAAGAAATTAAAATCCTGAAGGATCAAACAATTTAGTTGTATTGAAAAAACTATATAAAAACAAAAAAAAACATTATATATTGAAATGAATGAAAAAATAAAAACTACTTTGAAAAAACTCATATTCCCTTTCATAATCCTTATATTTCATTCATAATGTACATTATTGCATCCTAGGAAAATGAAACATAAGAATGGGGTGAGATCAGATGCCCTGTAAGGGTAAATAGTTCAGCAGAAGCTATCATAAATAAGCATAAACATTTAAGGTAAGATCTATAATAAAAACAGAAAACTTTTAAACATAAACTTGAACATTATATGATAAGAATAAATCAAATATTACCATATAAACATGAACATGGATATTTTACTAGTCTAGTAGTCACATGTAATCACTAACCTTATAAAGAGGGTATACATAATTTGGGACATCTTAAACACACCGTCAAGGCTTTTTCCAAGACACCATACATAATTCGTTAAGATATAAGCCAAAACCCAAACATAATTGTCTCATGAGACCTACCGATGCATCAAGGGGATATAACAGTACCTACCCAACACATACGAAGTTTAATTCATTCCTCTTATTAAAGGGGTAAAACATAACCAACAAAAACATTCATATTAAAACTAGCATATGAAATTTTAATACATAAACCATAAACTATGAATGATATCAAAATAGAACATCCACATCAAAAAATATCATAAAACCACCAATACAATATGGAATATTTTATACCAATATATTAATATTAATTAAGCATAAAATCTAATAAAGGATGTTGAAATAGATGAAATTGATCTACCAAAACCATTAAAACTCTTTTAGAAATATTCCTTTTTACATTGAAATCATTTGAATACCTTCGTAATTATAAAAGAAAAAATTTACATTGGAAATAACCTAGTAATATTGTAATAGAAACTTCAAAATGTTAAGGCATCATAATGGCATAAAATATCCACTTGTGCTATATAATTTAAAAAACCATTCATTCCTTAATTTATCGAAAAGGTCATATAGTACCTCATTTGGAAAACGAAAGAAAGATTCCCTTCATAACGTTTTATAAAAATTTAAACATGGGTATAAATGACTTTTAGTAATAGTCTATTAATATAAATATTATTTTGATACACATGTATAATAAACATGGATGTGTATTATAAATATGTCCCAAAAGATACTTACGTATAAACAATCTCAGATAATGATGTGATTGCCAAATTAACCCTTACCTTTTACTTTACTTTAGTCAAGGGTGATTTAACATCCTATATAATGATTAAATATTGTTAATAAATTATTTAAGGACCATGTACATATTTATGATATCATATACGATCCTCTTATCTTGTTTTGTTAATGATATTTCAATATTACCATTATTTCGAGTGCTAACTACTTTGTTTTTCTATGCATGTTTTGTTGAGTCATGTTCTATATGAAAAAGATATATTTTATTCAAATAAAGAATTATATTATGTTAATAAATATTATATTTACTTATCATATGATGTTTATAATCATTCTTGAATGGTTAATGTGGAAAATTAATCTCATCACGTCTTGGAGACGGTAGGCCGTACATACGCACGAGCGATGATATCATTCATTTAATGGTTAAATGGTATAGAAATGGATGGAATATTAATTATACAGAATAATAAAAATTTATTATTTATTATTTATGTCTATTATACTCATTATTATACCCATACAAATAAAGTTATGTTTAATAAAAAATTAAACCACGGCGTGGAGAGGGTAAGATGTATGTACACATGAATGGTGATATTATTATTCATAGGATGGATAAAATAATGAATATTGTTATAACATGAATATAATAAAATATAAATATGTTTATGATATTTTATTTATTACTTTGTTATGAAAACATCATAGAAATAGGTAGTAGAAGACGAAAAGAACTTTGAAAGAAGTGATGAAAAGATTATCTCTTCTTCAGGTGTCTCCATTTGATTTGCACAAAAGGACTTCTTAAGTTGGTTTTACACCTAAAGAGTAGAATATAAGATAAATTTTTAGAATTTGGATGAATAATTGGGCATGGATTGTCCAATCCAAAGGGGTTTAGAGTTCTGAATTAAAGAGAAGGAGAAGTTCCCTTTTATAAGAGAGGTGAGGGCCACTTTGGAAATGATTGAAATATTAATTTATTAAAAAATTATTTTTTGTTTATAATATCTCCAAAGTGATTTATTTTAATTATATGATGTGGATGGGTCTAAAAAATCTCCAAAAATATGTTTTAGATAAGTTTACATAACAAATTTAACCTTATCTTTTGTCTTTAACCCTTAGTTAAATAAGTTAACTCTTACTATGTCTTCTTGTATTTTTATACTATTTGGTTAATATAGTTACTATAAAATGACTAAATAACTTCAAATAGATAATAAATGAAATTTTTAACACTATATAAGTATGTTTGATGAATCTTATATATTTATGACTATAATATCATTTAATAAAATAGTGTTTTTTTTAAAAACTCATTTATGTCAATTTTGACACTATTTAGTAATTGATTTTTATTAAATTCATAAAAATTTTATTATTAAGAAAAAAATAATTAAATAATCCCTAAAATTTAAATGTTATAAATAAAATCGTTTATGGCATCAAAAATCACAAATTACATTTATTTTTATAATTATAATATCATTTATTTCAATGATTCATTAAAAAGGTAATCATCACATCATTATTGTGTCAAAATAAATTTATAATTTTTTTTATAAATTTTGTAAATAAAATACCATTATTTAGGAAATATTTTTTAATTATAATAACTACTTATAGTCAATTAGATCTGTTATATAACACCACATTAAAAAAAATTTAGTAAAAAGATAGATGTTTATGTAATATTTCTCTTTACATTAAATTAATTATTATATCATGTCATTATCATGCCTAAGTGACTCCCAATGGCCAAAGGTGCATCCCAAGTGTTTCATTGGTCTCCCATAACACATAAAATAGGATTAGGACACATGTTATGGTAGTTTTATATTATTATATTATTATTTTTACCTTAATTCCCTGAATTTATCCTTTAACCGTGGTAAATTAAAATAATTACTAAAGTTACTATTCATAATTAAAAATAAATAAATAGGTGATATTTAAATAATTTTTAAATTTTATTCATAGATATAGATTCTATTTTTAAAAATTCAAAACATATAATTTTCCATAATTAATTTACAATTAATTTTCATTGTCAAAATGAGAAAACAAATTTTTAAAAGTAGAAACCATAAAAAGATTGATACATATTTATATAAAATTTCAATTTGTAATTACTTAAAACGACTAAAATTATATTAAATTATAAAAACGTAATATAATTATACTTTAAAACCAACTAAACTGATAATATAATAATATAAATAAATTAGATGAAAAATTAGTTCTGAATTAAAATGTAGTATTTTTCACTATTCATTAAAATAAAAATGTTATCATAAAAACACTAAATATTTATCCAAAATAAAGTTTTATGTCCTGATTATGAATAATAGTTTCATTATATCAAATTTAATAAAAAAAAGTGTTAAATATTTTATTTAAAGGGGTTTCTCCATTAAAAGGTGGGAAACTACATTTTTTGAAAAATAATTCTTTTTTCAGAAAAATTGAAGTTGTAATTATATTCTGTCTAATAAACACATAATATTAATGTTAAAATTTTATGAGATATATAAAAAATTTGGTTATTACTATTCATATCCACTTTTTAAATGTCTTGTTAGATAAGTCGTGGTGTGCTCGAACTGGGTGTTGTGTGTAGCGCAAGCTATTAAATTATTTTTAAAAAAAGTGTAATGTTGAAGCTTCGGGTGTAACAATGGAAAATTTAGAGGACCTTCATAGATAGTTCCTATACAATTTCAGCTCCATCTCATGAAATCAAATCATCTTTGACAACTTCAAATTGAAATAGAGTCCCAATGAGTGAGTCACCAACTTCATCTCTTGATGAAAATGACTCATTTATTCTCTCAACATGCCTCCTTCCTAGTAATAGCTACTTATGATTTGTGTATAGAAATTAATAGATGTGTTGGTCCCTACCCATATCTTCATTGCCTACCTAGGTATATTTCATGAGTTATTTGAAAAATATCATCATCTGGAAGAATCCTTGTAGTTTAAAAAATAATTATTTTTCCCATTTCCCCTTCTATATCTGGTGAGAATAACAATAAAAGCAAAGATATATGCCAATGTGATATAGATTCTATTGAGATGGTACACATTCTGGACCCTTTTCTGGATGATCTTTATTGAGTGTATCCCCGCCGTGCACAACCTCTCCCAGTGTAGCCCAACCATAAACAACCACCTTGATGAGAGAATGTGGCTCTAGACCCATGTTATGTATAGGCTTTAAAGGCGCCTTTCAAAAAAGGAAGTAACAAGAACTATTCCTTCAAGGATGCTCAAGTCTTAGGATATTTCATTTTCACTCTATAAAATGGAATCCTAATGTTTCTGAAATGTCATATACCTTAGGAAGCCATACTCACTAACAATTATGATCATTACATGCATCATATGATTATTGGGAACAACATAAAAGAATTATTTGTATTAAAATATTGGATCTAGGAATAAGTAGATCATGGATTATTCATATTGGTTGATTCCCCATCATAAGTTACACATGTCTCTACTAACCCCAAAAATGACAGTGAAGACTCTGGTGAGTGGAAATAGGTTCCCAATTTTGGTATGAAGAAGTAAATTGACTAGTTTTCCCATAGTTCAGTCTCCCATTCCCATGCTATTTTTCATGAACGCATAAAGAAGATATGAACTCATGTGGTTACCACTCCTCCCTTGATTGATGCCTCTACATATGTGACCCAAAATTCTAATTCTAAAAGGAATAGATGCCGGATGAATTAGGGAAATTAGAGTCCCCCACTGGTTCTAAAACCTACTCTCACCCTTATAGACTTCATACCTCTTTAGTCAGAAATGAACCCAGGGTAAGTTCAAACCTACACTGTTCCAATGTTGATAAACACAGATACAACTCTATTAATGTTTTCTAGATAGTATAATTATTTATAGTTCCAAAAAATTAATAATTAAATGTTAACCCTCAGCCATCTTTGGATAATGTCATTATAGAATAGATGGAGGTAATTCAAGCCGTTAGGATTATCAGTATAGAACATTGATAAAGTCTTTTAATTTTATTAAAACTAGGAAGTAATCCATTCATAGTACATAGATATCCTAGTCCTCATATTCCACTCCATTGGTGTCCCCTACATATAGATTTACTAGTTTATCATGAAACGTAGATGTGTGCGCACCACAATCATCCACATCTAACTAGGGCCTGACCTTAGCTGATTTAAACCCAGCCATTAGTTGTTTAGAGAGTACTAGCCATCTCGTAGTATAATATCACCAATAATATCTAGGACAAAACGGTTCTTCCAAAATGATATTTTTCACACCCTACTAAAGAGTGACCCTAGGTATGTGAAAACATACCACATTCATAGAGGTATGATGTGCTAAAGCCCCATTCTATCATACACATGAGGGTTTCTGTTCTTAGGTAGACTATCCTCTCAAATTAAATACATGTGGCCCTTTTCAAACCCTTTAAATCCCCCTTTAGTTCAAGTATGAGGTAGTTATCATTGAGTATAACTATGAAGAGAATCACGAGAAAGAGTAATGTCAAGCCATTATCTAATTTTCTAGAAAATACGAGGGTGTTGACATTTAGCGGTATATACGCCCATTGTATATCATAGTCTAGTTAAATGCAGTGGAAATTTTTCTACTACCTAGTGGATAACTTCTCTAAGATTAAACTCATACCAATGAAGATACTCTATAAAATTGGACTTATAAGAGTATATCTAACTCTGTATGACCTACAAATTCAAGGGTATGATAAGGGTGATAAGAAACAATGTGGAAAATTCCTTTGAAGAATTAATTTAGTGGCCTGATCTCAAGTACTTAATCTATGGTAGTCTCACAATATACTAACAATAACGCACTTCCAGGAAGACTCCATCTTCATTGTCATCTATAATTCCTCTCTTTATACCACAAGTTCCTCAAACCCACCCAAGAAGTTTGATTATTGGTGCTCTAGGCTTATGTGTCTCCCTTTTACTCCGATGATGCAAGATGTATGGATGTTGGTTACTAAAAAAGGGAAGGAAATTATGTCCATATTGATGAGGTTGATCACATAAATGCCCCTAATAATCTAATGGCCATTGTAGGTTGTCCATGGGCAGATATAAAAGATATCTTTTTCTCCCAATTAATCGATTAGATCCCACGATTCTAGGGCTCTGGTGCTGTTTTTTCATCACTAAGAAAAAATAGATATCGAAAATTACCTTATACTTCTATAGTGGATAGGCCCTACTGATACCAAAAGACCGTACTCCTATGAAGTATTGATAATTTCACCCCATGGAGACTAGACCATGGAATTACCATATGTTTCAAAAAGAAAGGATGACTTGATGAAGGTTGACTCGTTTCTATTACATTGATATTAATAAGGGACCTCATAATTTGAAATCGAAAGGAATTGGATCAATAGCTTATGTATCCACAATATCAACAGAATATGAACCGCCATCAAGGATTATATATCTACCAAAGTATACATCGATTCTCCCCCTAAGTTAGATATCCTCTAAGAGTGATTTTCACCTTCTAATTCCCCTATCTTAGATAACAAAGAGGATTTCAAAGATGTCACTCCTACATTTGAAAAGGGTATCACCACCACTATTTATGAGATAATCTAGGTGAACCTTGGTACTAAAAATTATTTGAGGGTAACATTGAACAGTACAACGATGTCCCCAGAGGAGTAATGAAAGTATGTGGCCTTTCATAAATAGTACCACAATGTATTAAACTATAGTGATAAAGAGATTCTAGCTCTAGATTCTTAGGTTTTTGTTCATAACCTTAGCCACCTATTGGGTTACCTTCTTTTCAAATAACCTCCTAAAAAGATACACCCCTCTCATGGTTCCATGTTTAAGGATAAATTTGACAATAATATTAAATCAAATATTATCAGTGAGGCCTAGTACCCTAGGTGGCTATCCAATATTATCCTAGTAAGAAATAATGATGGGTAGATCATAGTCTACAAAGACTTTAGGGACCTCAAATGCCATTATAAAAATGATGAGTTTCCCCTTCTAGTGATAGGGTTTTTGATTGATGCTAGGTATGGGTTCCAAACCCTCTCCTTCATTGATACATATTCTGGATATAATTAGATATAGATGTCCCTCGATGACATGGATTCTAATACCCTCAAGAAGCCTCAAGGAACTTTTCACAAATTGATGATCTCTTTCAGCTGGAAGAATGTTGTAGCCACATACTAGAGGGCCATTAACAACATATTTGAGCCAATTCTTGGGACATTGGTTGAGTTATATGGGGATTTTTTTGTAAAATCATGCTATCTTTAAAACCATATCAAGTATCTTGATAAAGTGTTTGGCTTCCTCTGCTCTGGACACTTAAAGATAAACCCCCTGAAGTGCATATTTGTGGTTACCTATGGAAAATTTCTCATATTTTTCATAAGGTATTGAGGAATCTATATTGACCTAGATAAAATTAAGGCAATCAATCAAGTTCCTCCTCTAATAAATCAATAGGAATTGTGAGGCCTCCAAGTCCACTTAGCCTATATACATTGATTTATTGAAAATGTGTCAAAAAAGGTAATTCCCTTATCAAGGATCAAGAAAAAAGGTGTTGTTTACCATTGGGATGAGGAATATCATACTTCCTTTTAGGATATTAAAAATTACCTACTACAACCACCATTTCTAATTCAACTCATCTTAAGAAAACCTTTGTTCTTTTATGTGGCCACTCTGGAATGGTACCTCAGTACCCTTTTAACCCAAAAAAATGAGGCTAGGGAAAAAACATCTACAATATTAGATTATTGATCTTTTAAATGGATATAATATACTCCCTTATCAAGAAAAGTTTCTTCATACTAGTATTTAAATCACATAAGTTATGAAATTATTTATAACACCATGAGATACAGCTGGTTTCATGAGTAAACACATTAAAGTACATCCTCAATCAACCCAGGTTGATGGGATGATTGGACCATTTGGAAACAATTGTCTAGTAGAACAAAATTGGGTTTTTTCCAAAAAAAAATCCATCAAATTCTAGGCCTTGGTAGACTTCTTGGATGCACATCCATCCCATAAATAATTTCCATTTGATGATGATTTTCTGGATGAATCTATTCTTTAAATGGATCAGGTTGTACCTTGTTAGAAAATTCATTTTAATGGTTCCTCTTTGAGTCCTCTAAATTGAAGGTTCAATGACCATAATATCAATAGGTTAGTCCTTGGAATCATTTTTATCCCCCCAACATATCTATTCTTACCAAAATCTTTCATATTGTCAGAAGGCTACACTGACACTGGTCTCAAATTATTCCTTGAGATTTATGTCCCATGTTTACATGTGAAGGGAGACTCTATGATAGTCATAAAATAGATCAATGGTAATCATGTCATTAGAAATAAATATCATACACCTCTACCAGAACATTCCCATCAACTGAAGGCTCAGTTCCCTTTCAATATGAGGTTGACCCATGTTCCTCTATAACTGAATGGTAAATATGATGATTTGGTAAGTTTATCTACATCCCTTATAGAACCCTACTAGGATTACTAGGTCATTAATGTAAAAAAATAGAGGGTTATCACCCCCACCACCATAGATTATGGAAGCTAATTGGTAGAACAGTTGGTTATCGTGCTTTAACACCATGACCTTTGAAACACCCAATAGTAGAAGAAATTATCAATTGGATGAATCCATTTGTCAGGTATCTTTAGTGTAGAATACTCCCATCAGATCATGATAAGCAGGAGAAAATTCAATGGAATGAAGGGCCTCCATAGTGGGATTAACATTGAGTTAACCCTCTACATGTACGAGTTTGATGGGATTATCCTCTATTGCATCCAAGGAGGACAAATAGCATATGTTATGTAAGATTTCTAGGACTATTATTGTGGAGTCCACCAAGTAGTATTGAATCTATTCCACTAAATTATAAGATTGGGATACATCTAGCCCACCCTGGTTCATGACTGTAATGAGTTCTCCAAGCGGTTTCATGCATATTTGATTCATGCTATCTTTGTTCATCGATCTTAATAGCTTATACATAATAACAAATACTCTTTGATATTTTTTGGTATGGGGAATCAGTGTTTTAGGGCCCTACTTTCCAGTAGAAACGTGATAGTGCAGGTTAATTCTGAACACAGCGTAATTCTTTCCCAAGTAGGAAGAATTGGTTCCACTCAAAGAAATAAAAAACAATTTCATGATTGATTTTGTGTGATCCCATGTCATCTATCGATTGGGGGTGCATCACACTATTCTCATAGACAATGAAACCAATATTTAGACTTCCAAGGTGAAGAAATTATATGTTATGTACATCATCCATTCCAACTAAACATATTTCTATAATTAATATGAAAACAATTAGATTTAGGAATATATTAAAAACTTCTCTAACATCTTACATAAAATGTTGGGCCAAATCAAAATTAATTGGCCCAATAATCTTCCCAATTCCCTTTTGGAATTTCAAACAACTATAAATTCCACCCAGATGACCCCATACCCCAAGATGTATGGAACCGAGGTAGTCTTACCCATTCATCTTAATTTATTATCACTCATAATAGATATTTATGACTATTATATTCTTGATATAATGGATAAAATCCATCAAAATGAGTTGTAATACCTCAAAGAAACTAGGCTTTAGGCCTTGCATAACATAGAGAGGAAACATAATGGAATAGTGATGGTGTTCAACAAGAATGTTCTCATTCACTCCTTCCACCAGGGTGAAATGGTAATGAATCTCATAATACTGATGATACCTATAATAAATCTGCTGAAGTTGGATCCTATATGGGAATGATCATACATTATCCATAAGGTTTGTTCCAATGGATAAAATTCATTAATCTTAATTAATGGATTGTGTATCACAGCTCCCACTAATTCCAATTTTCTCTTGAATTACTTCATGTGTATATTTTTATGTTTAATGCTATGTATTTTTAAAATACACAACCATGGTCAAAGCTATGTTACCTTAAACTATAGAAACCATGTTCAATGCTACGCAACCTTAAACTAAATAAATCATGGTAAAATATATGAAACCATAAATCAAAGAAACTATGGTCTACGTATAATGACCTTAAACTATTTAATGTACCTATGTTTCAAGCTCAATGACCTCAAACTAATAATATCCATATTTCTATTTGTATAAATTTAAACTACAAATCCCGAAATCCTTAGTACATGATGATAAAATTTACCCCTACCTCATGTTATAAAAATGGGATGCTCCATAGAAACCATGGGATTCTTCAAGTACTCATCAGAGAGGATATCTCCCCATTTCCATCATCGATCTTCTACTATGTAAAATTCTAAAACTATATGTTTTTTTATTCTCATTACCATATGTTACAAATTGATTCCTTGAAACAATATATTAAGTCTAAGACACCAATTCATCATGAAGTCTTCCCCTGGTGGGAGGAAATTACATTCATAAACATTAGGCCATTTTCCCCCACTTATGGTCTAAATAATTACGACATTAAACTATGTGAATTTTTCAAGATATTTATGTGGTATGCGGGATTTCATTGGCCTATTTTCACATCAGGTTTTACCCATTTTATTCCATGAAAATATATTTAAAACAAACTTTACACCATTTCAAGAATCATTAATTTAAACTCTTTTACAAATTCCTCTTTGTCCTAGAAACATTACCGTAAACTATGTTTACAATGTCCTTTTTTATGACATTTAAACTATAGAACCCATCCTCATTAGAGAGGATATCCACTCCTATTTTTGGATTTTTTTCTTCTGAAATACTGAATTACAGAACAATGTGTGACTTGATTCCCATTACCATGGGACACATAGTGAAACATATACATCTTGTCTTCAATCAAAGATAAAAAAAGTATCACAAATAAATCCATTAGTTATGGTATTATATGACCTAAATTCCATTATGTACTCCTATTTATGTATAAAAACCAATCATATTCCCCATATAGCCAGTGAATCAGGATTCCCAGATGACCCGTCCTGAAGAAGAAAGAAACATTCAACAAAATTTGTAAGCCCCAAAAACTTCCTCGGCACATGATTTTTAACTATATCCTCACCCCTTTTGAAATCAGGATGCCTTGTTTGAAAAATATTGGATGAACCAAACCAACATCCTCATCACATTATGTTAAACTGTATCTTCACCCAGTATAAAACCAGGATTCCTCATATGATAAATATAACATTATACAAACCAAATTCATCAACACATGGCATTAAAATATATCCTTACCCCATATAAATTTCAGATTAATCATATAAAAAATAAGATATTTTTCATTTTCATTACTAGATATGATGACACCTTTCTAGCATTGGTCTCTTACCACGCTATGTTCAAGAAATATGTATGGTTGTCTTCTGATGCCTTGTGGAATATGTAGGGAAGCCTGGATCCAACTTCCTAG